>CM055122.1:177686968-178286968 GCA_029206835.1 Rana muscosa | reverse complement strand
CCGACCCCTGCTGTGTTCAAACACTTTCCCCACATAGGGTCGCACCCGTCAAGTGACTCCTGCTTTCAGGGTTACTGGGGTGCACTGAGACTAGGTCTCCCTTACGCTTGAGGCGTACTAGGTTTCTTTGTTTTCTCCTCTTCTGCTCTCTTCTGTCCTTTCCCTCCTAGCCTCCTCCTTCCCCCCCCCCTTTTTTTTTTTTTTTGCCTGCCTCTTCTGGCCGCAGTCATGCCCACGGGTAAAACAGAGCCTGTGCGTCTAGTTTCTATAAATGTGAAGGGGCTGAATACCCCTGAGAAACGCTCCATGGTGCTAACCGATCTAAAACATATGAAGGCCCATGTGTGCTTCATGCAGGAGACACATTTCCGTGCTGATAAGCTGCCAAGACTGCATGGCCGCTTCTTCCCGACAGTGTACCACAGTTGCTCCTCGGACTCTAAGTCAAAAGGAGTGAGTATCCTGATTCGGGGTGATACCCCATGGCAACTGAAAGACCAGTGGGGGGATGCAGAGGGGAGAGCTTTATTTGTGAAGGGGACGCTGGGGAGGTCCCTGGTGACTTTGGTCAATCTGTACCTCCCAAATGCCAACCAGATCGCCTTCCTGGAGCCAATTATGACCAAATTGGTTGACTTTGCTGAAGGGATGGTGATTATGGGTGGAGACATGAACTTTGTCATGGACCCGATCCTGGACTCATCTAGGGGTGTTTCCCAGATCTCTTACGCCTCACTTAAACGCCTTAAGAAAAACTTCCATGCTCTCCACTTGGTGGATGTATGGCGTATCCTTCATCCAAATCACAAAGACTTCACGTTCTATTCGCACCCCCATGACTCGTATACCAGAATTGATATGTTCATGGTGCCTCAGGCGCTTTTGTCCAGGGTTTCCTCAGCCTCGATTGGTTCTATTACCTTTTCAGACCATGCCCCAGTCTTTATAGACATCGATCTGCTTTGCCCCGCAGAGAGACAATGGTCGTGGAAGCTTAACGACTCGTTAATTCAGTTGCCCGAGGTGGAGGAAGAGGTCTCTAGAGAACTGAGACAATACTTCACCACGAATGCTGACTCGGAGGTGGCCCCGACAATGGTATGGGAAGCCCATAAAAGTTACATTCGTGGCCTCTTGATCAGAATGGGATCACGCATCAAGAAGGAGAGAGCGAAACAAATTGTGGACATTTTAGACAAAATCAGGGTTTTGGAATCGGCTCATAAACAATCCCTCGCTTCCCAGATCCTTCTTGAGTTGACAGCCCTGCGAAACCAGCTGCGCTCCTTGGCCCTGTTTAGAGCCAAAGCAGTGATCTCGAAGTGCCGCCGTTCTTTCTACGAGCATAGCAACAAATGTGGCAGGATGCTGGCGAGGGCTCTGAGAGATCAGAGGGCGCGTACATTCATTCCTGAATTGATTAGTGATTCTCACAACAGGGTTCACATCACGGAAGGTATCGCGGAAATGTTCCGGGAATACTATACTACTTTGTATAATCTCCCTAGTCCAACATCTGTGGGGGGAATGTCGAATGCAGGGAGGAAGATCGGGGACTATTTGAGGAGGTCTGGTCTCCCCCGGATTTCGGAGGAGGACCTGATCGAGCTTGACAGGCCTCTCTCAGTGGAGGAGGTGAATGTGGCAATGTCGCGCATGCATTTGGGGAAGGCGCCGGGTCCGGACGGATATTCCCTTCTCTATTACAGGACTTTTGGAGAAGTATTGCTTCCGCATTTTCTCTCTGCGTATAATGCTACAGGGGAGGGGACGCCCCTCCCGGCGGATGCCTTGAGAGCACACATTGCCGTGATCCCGAAGGAGGGTAAAGATCCACTAAGATGCCAAAATTATAGACCGATCTCGCTGCTCAATGTGGATCTCAAGATATTCACGAAAGAGCTTTCCATGCGTTTGATTGACTTAATGCCACAACTAATCCATTCCGACCAGGTCGGTTTTGTTCCTACTAGAGAGGCGTGGGACAACACGACTAAGGCAATCAACATGATCCACGCTGCAAAGACGCGTAAAACCCCTATGCTGCTCCTCTCGACGGACGCCGAAAAGGCGTTCGACAGGGTGAGTTGGCCTTTCCTGTTTGAAACTCTCCGCTGGGTTGGCCTGCAGGAACGCATGATGAATTGGATGTTGGCAATATATTCCTGCCCATCGGCCCAGGTCAAGGTGAATGGCCACCTTTCCTCACCGTTTCAGATTGCGAATGGGACGAGACAGGGGTGCCCTTTGTCGCCTCTGATATTCGTCCTCACACTAGAACCTTTCCTGCGTATCATTAGAGACAACCCGGACATAACGGGACCACGCCTGGACGCCACCCTGTCCCCCAAGATCGCGGCTTTCGCAGACGATTTGCTCTTCTTCCTGACCAACCCCCTTGTGTCCACTCCGAACTTACTCAAGGAACTGAAGCTATATGAAGAGGTGTCAATGTTTCGCATTAACTATCAGAAATCGGAAGCACTTGGGGTCGCCTTACCTCCTCCTTTAACTGACCTGCTCCGGGTTGATTTTCCTTTCAAATGGGCTATGTCCCATATCAAATATCTGGGTATCTTGTTACCCAGCAGGACGGAGGAGATTTTCTCCCTCAACTTTCCTCCCCTTTTGACGGCCGTTAAAAAAGATCTGCAAGAGTGGCAGCATGGCCTGTTTTCCTGGTTTGGCCGTTGTAGCATTGTGAAGATGAATGTCTTACCTAGACTGTTATACCACTTTCAGGCATTACCCATACGGGTGCCGGCGTCCTTCCTGAAGGCGGTTAACAGATCGCTAATTCGGTTTGTGTGGGCCCAGAAGCCCCCGCGGTTGGCGCAGAAAATTCTCCGGCTGCCAAAGGTGAAGGGTGGTGTAGCCCTACCGGACGTTACTCTCTATCACAAGGCTTGTCATTTAACGCGTGCCTTGGATTGGTGCCGTCATGGCCTTCTGAAGCAGTGGGTGCAGATTGAGCGAGCCTTGACTGGGGCTCACCTGGAATCGTTGCCCTGGTGCCAGCCTCCCCTGCCAAAGGAGATTTCTGATCACCCCACAGTAGGGGTGACGATAAGGACAGCTTGGAAGGCCTTCCGTGGTCATTCGATCGCACCGCTCCCGTCCCCGCTTACCCCACTTGTGGGCAACCCGGCTTTTAGTCCGGGTCTCAACGACCCTAGCTTCCTGGCGCTGAAACCGGTGGACAGGTCTCAAGTGCGACACTTTCTCACAAACGACCAATGGCATACTCGACGACAAATCCTAGAGGACCCTGCTCTGACTGGGCTCTCATTCTGGCAAAAGGTCCAGCTGGCCCACTTCATCCACACGTTGCCTTCTCCAAGTGCTTATGGGCGGCAGCTGACACCTTTTGAGTTGTTATGCCTGGACCTGACCCCGTTGAGACATGCAATATCCCTGATATACCAAATCCTAGTTTCTCCCTCTCCGGACTTTAGGCCGCCTTATGTTACCAAGTGGGAACGGGAGCTGGGCCTACAACTTACGGGGAAACAGGTAGACCGAATCCTTCTCTTCGCTCAAACAACTTCTATCAGTGCAAGGCACCAGGAGATGGAATATAAGCTTCTGTCCCGTTGGTACTACACTCCGGAAAAGATACACAAGATGTTCCCTCAGAGCACGGACATGTGCTGGAGGTGCGGGGAGGAGGTTGGTACGCTCCTCCACATCTTTTGGTCATGCCGCATCTTACAATCATTTTGGTCTGCGATACACCGCATCGTCCAAAAGTTTACGGACAGAGAGTTGCCGTTGTCACCTGAGCTCTTCCTTCTGCACCACCACAATATCCCAACTAAGGGCTATAGAAAGTCCATATTGCCGCTTCTGATCAATGCGGCAAAGGGTTGCATCCCGCTGAATTGGAAGCAGACTAAGCCTCCATCGGTGGCGGGCTGGTTGAGCAGAGTGAAAGCTGTCCATGACATGGAGGATTTGTTAGCAACGGAAAGAGGCCTAAGTGAGAAATTCTCCAAAACATGGTACTTCTGGCACGAATTTTACTTCTCGGAGGAATGCGGGCTCCTAATGGCTTGATCCACCTGAGAGGATCGAACATGACTGCTCCCCAGGCGGGGAGGCTGTGGCTGGAGGCACCCTGCTCCCCACCCCCCGGGTGTGGGGGTGGTTGGGGTTGTGTTTTTTTTTTCTCTCACCCCCCCCCCCCTTCCCCTCTTGTATTCTTGCACTCCTTGCTTTCTTTTCTCTTACTTTCCTTGCTTTTTCTGTATTACCAACACTAGAGTGTTGGCCTGTGCAAGCCTGTTTCTCACGGGCTTGACGTTTCTATTTTTATCTAAATCGGCTTTTGCCACAAAAATACGGCCGTGCGGGGGGCGGAGAGCTCCTGTAAGCCTGACACTTGTTGTGACCCCCCCCCCCCCTGACAACGGGCTTTATATCTCCAATGTAATATCTATACTCATGAGGGGGTGGGGAATGTTTGCTGTTTTTTGATAAGCATCTGTGAGCTCTGTGTGTATCCGCATGTCCTTTTCTCTTAGATAAAGAATTTACAAAAAAAAAGAATGAGGTGCAAGTGAATGTGAGGGACGACATCATTAATAGAGCATGGGATAAGATGGAATCCTCTTGGTTAGAACTACAAAGGGAGGAAACCAAGGGGAAAGTAATACTGGAAGTATGCTATAGGCCTCCTAACCAGAGCGAGGAGGGAGAGGCGGACCCCCTATCACAGTTTGGAATGGCAGCAAGGATGGTAAGTGTCATTATAATGTGGGATTTTAATTATCCAGACATAGACTGGGCCGAAGGAACAGTGCATTTGTCTAAGGCTTGCCATTTCCTAAATGTCTTACAGGACAATTTCATGAGTCAGATGGTTATTGCACCAACAACGAACAATGCGTTACTAGACCTACTGATCACCAACAATACAGCAGAAAGGAAAAAGCAGCGCCTTCTAAGCGTAGCAGTGAAAATGTTTTATTTAAAAGTTACATAAAAAATAGGAAATGCACTCACAAACGAGCAATAATATAGGGCTTATCTGATACATTCATCATCCGCTCATTCCCAGAGTCTGCTCGTGTCCTGATGTTGGAGAACGGGATCTCTGTATGTCCTCTCCAATGTCTGTAGCGGTGGTGGAACCAAGCGCTCACGGCAAGTGGGGACGGAAGAGGGAATACTATCTTCCGTCCCCGCTTGCCATGAGCGCTGGGTTCCACCACCGCTGCCGACATTGGAGAGGACATACAGAGATCCCGTTCTCCAACATCAGGACACCAGCAGCCTCCGGCAATGAGCGGATGATGAATGTATCAGATGAGCCCTATATTATTGCTTGTTTTCGAGTGCATTTCCTATTTTTTATGTAACTTTTAAATAAAACATTTTCACTGCTACGCTTAGAAGGCGCTGCTTTTTCCATTCTGCTACATTTCAGATTTTCTTCTATCTACAAGCCTGCAGCCATCTTTTGCGGAAAGCTAGTTTTTGAGTAATCATATGGACTATTTGTCATGGACTTAAATATATATTACTACAATCTTTCCCTCTGAACACCCATTTCTATCCCTCTATATAACAGTCGTTTTATACACCCGTATCCAGAGTGCGCTTAATTAACCCCTTGTTTGTATCACTAACAATACAGACCTGATCACAGATGTGGAAATATGGGGCAACCTAGGAAAAAGCGACCACAGGTCAATTAGTTTTAGTATAAATCACACAAGGGGAATACAAAGACATTGAATTTCAAAAGAGTAAACTTTGATAAACTATGCTCCTTGTTAGAAGATATTGAATGGGATAAAATCCTAGGAACAAAGAACATGGAGGAGAAATTAGTGTGGTTTAAGAGCATGTAAATTAGGAGTATTGGCAAGTGCATTCCAATGGGTAATACATTTTTAAAGAGCTAATAAAAGTCCTGTGTGGCTTAACTCCAACGTAAAAATGCATATAAAAGCAAAAGCAAAGGAGAAGGCCTTCAAAAAATACAAAGCTGGGGGGTCGTGATCACCATTCCAACTGTGCAAAGAATGCAATAAGAAATGTATGGGTGCAATCAGGACAGCTAAGATAGAACACGAAAGGCACATAGCAGAGGAGAGTAAAAAAAATCCCAAGAAATTCTTTAAGTACATTAATAGTAAAAGAGGGAGGACAGATCATATTGGCCCCATAAAGATTGATGAAAGGAATCTGGTTACATAGGATGGAGAGATGGCGAAGGTACTGAATTTATTCTTCTCCTCAGTCTTCACAAGGAAAACGTGGGTGGCTTCAGTAATCAAAACTGCAAGGTTTATCCTCATAACACGTCGCAGGAAGCACCCTCATGGCTAACAGAGGATAGAATTAGGAATAGACTTGAAAAACCTAACATAAATAAGTCACCGGGACCAGATGGCTTGCACCCGAGGGTCCTTTAGGAACTCAGTCAGGTAATTGCCAGACCACTGTCACAGTACAGATGGACAATGATCCAAAACACACTGCAAAAGCAACTCAGGAGATTTTGAAGAAAAAGAAGTGGAATATTCTGCAATGGCCGAGTCAATCACCTGATCTGAACCCAATTGAGCATGTATTTCACTTGCTGAAGGCAAAACTAAAGGCAGAAAGGCCCACAAACAAAGAACAACTGAAGACAGCTGCAGTTAGAGACTGGCAAAGCATCAGAAAGGAGGAAATTCAGTCTTTGGTAAAGACCATGGGTTCCAGACTTCAGGCAGTCATTGCCAGTAAAGGATTCTCAAGTAAATATAAAAAAAAAATAAAATAATATGATTATATTGATTTGTCCAATAGCATTCAAGCCCCTGAATTAAAGCGGAAAGTCTGCACTCCAAATTAATTTTTATTGTTTCGTTTTCATTTTATTCTGGTGGCATACAGAGCCAAAAGTATGAAAAATTTGCCTCTGTCCAAATATATATGAACCTAACTGTAGTTGAGAAATAGTCACAGTCTTGTCACATGATAACAAAAAAATGCCTAAACAAAAAACTTTGTGGAGGAAGTACCTGGTAAGATATTAATAAAACCTACAAATTTAAAAATATTTTAAATATCTTAAATTGAATGAACACATTAAAATGTTTAAATATTTTAGCCATAGTTTCACATCTACTTTAATGATCATTCTTAAAAGTGAAGGTAGGTGGCAATGTTACACAACATTTAATAGGTGATATACAGAGCTAAAATAGCTTGTCTTGAGTCAAAGACATAAAATGGTATCTTACGGTAATAGAGTATAGTGTAAGTAATATTTATCCATGTACAATTAATAATTGTGATGACTGTATAGTTGTGATAGACACAGGGAACAGTGAGATGTGGCCTGACGCATAGATTATCACACACAATAAAAATGTTTCATTTCCAATAGCAAAGACATACTTTAACGTAAACCTGCGACCAGGCCATTCACCATTAAATATTTACATATTTATAACAAGAAGTAAATGATGCACAAGCAGTTACTGCTTAAATATATGCAAATATTTGAATACCCATAGGTCGGGCCACAGGTTGGCTTTAGGATAGACATAAGCATGCATACCATACTGTACATATGGACAGCAAAGTTTTATTTACTTCAGGTGAAATTTTATGTGCTGAAAATCTATGTCAATGACAAGGCACCAAAACAATTACTCGAGTATAATCCTCACATTTAAACTGCATATAATGCAGCTCTGTGCTTGCCCCTGGGGAACTATACCTCCCACCGATACATGGCACTATTCCCCCCACTGATTCGAAAGCTGGGGCACAAATCCTCCCATTGACAAGAACATGGGCATAATTCAGCCCACTAACATCAGTAATGTTTTATTACTCCTCCCATTGACACCAGCGATGGGCAATGGCGTCCCAACATTATGCTGTGCCCCACCATGTGCCCCCCCCCCCCCAAAAAAAATATATTATTTTTTTGCATTTTTTGTATTTTGCTCGGGCCGCCGCTGGAGTAACACAGTCTCTCCTGAGAGGGAGAGCGTCCCCAGTCAGCTCCTGTGGGGGATTTCTCTTCCCTCCCTCTGCCTGCTGACACTGCATAATGCAAGCGCTCACACAACCACAGCCACCCTATCTGCTCCTTACCCTGCATCCTCATTGGCACGGAGAAGAGTGAGTTGCAGGAAGGACTCCACGAGCACTGTGGAGGAGGAAAGGGGGGCCCAAGCCTTCATCTCAGTTACTGAAAAAACAGACTGATTTCTCCTGTCCTTAGGACAGGAGAACCAGCCTGTAAATTCCGAGAGTGGTGACTGCAAGCTGAGCGGAGTGTCAGTCTATGACACTCTTTCACAGCCCAGCGAGTCCAGCCACCCCGCCCCCCCTCACTCTCCTCACATACGAGCAGGGAGGAATACAGCTCCTCCTCCTCCTTCCGGTCCCGCCCACACTATCCTGGCGTGCTGTTACTGAAGAGAGGGGATGTGTGGGCAGGAAATATGAAAATCAGCAGCATTGCTGGCTGTATGTGAATGATGCCTGAGATTCTAGTCTGGACCATGGGTAAGTGTTTGCACTGCAGACTGCAGTACACTGTAATCACTGAACTGCATTATCTCCATCCCTTCTCTCCCCCATCTGTCTCCCTCCCCCTCTCCTGTTCTTTCAAGACATTCACAATTTACTTTCACTTTCAGTTAGGCAGGTAATAGACGGTGCAAATTTCTTTCCTGCATCCACAGATTGCAGGAAAGAAACTTGCATAATTCCCCCACCAACACAGGGAGTGCTGACAGGGGAATATCTCTCCTGCCCAGCAATTGTATTGTCCCGACAAACAGTGATTATCACTAGTGGCCAGGGCCGCTGATAGGGCAGTACAACATAGGGCAGTGAGAGAAGAAGAGGGACTTTTTCTCCATTTTCGGGTGGAGGCATACAATCTCTTCTCTGCATCAGTGTGCTCACTTCCCTCGGCGGATGGATACAATTGTAAAGCGGCTCCCTTCCCTCAGTAAATGCCGTGCTGCAGCCTGAGGGAGAGACTGATCACTGAGGAGGCTGAAAGAGAGTAATCCTGACGCTGGTACACAGGCAAGCAATCCCCCTGCACACACACTGACACATTACACAGGCTGTGAGGCTCAGTCCCCTGACTCCCCATTGTGTGCTCATGGTCATCATTATTATGATGATCAGAGCACAGCAGTTTTTGTTTGGCTCAGTTAGTGTAACATGCTTTTAGGTGCTGACTTTCTTAATGTATGGCTGTAATGTGTGTTACAGACTATAACACAGCACAGCCATAACAAAGTCAGCATGTGAGGCCTCGTACACACGACCGATTTTCTCGTCCAAAACAGTCAAGAAAAGTGCCGCAAGAGTTTTTTTGTCTAGAAAAACGTTCGTGTGTATGGTTTTACGACGAGAAACTTGACGAGAATCTCGACGAGAAAATAGAGAACCTGCTCTCTATTTTCTCGTCAGGATTCCAGATTTCCTCGTTGTGTTTCTCGTCATCCTGTTTTGTGACGAGAAAATGGTTCGTGTGTATGCTTTTACGACTCTTCCAAAAGCGCGCATGCTCAGAATCAAGTATGAGACGGGAGCGCATCTTCTGGTAAAACAAGCCTTCGTAATGGAAATAGCACATTCGTCACGCTAAAACAAACTGAAAGCACGAAGACTGAAAAGCGCGAATCGTCTCTTCCCAAACTTTTACTTCACACGCGGTAACACGAGATCAGCAAAAGCAGCCCAAGGGGTGGCGCCAAGAAAAAAGATCTTCCCCTTTATAGTGCCGTCGTACGTGCTGGACGTGAGCGCAGAGAACCACGAGGAAATTGGAAAATGACAGTGTGTACGCATAGAAAGCTTGACGAGAAAATCGACAAGCTTAACAAGAATCTCGTCGAAAAAAACGACGTGTTTCTTTTTCGTACATCACGGGACACAGAGCGACTTAGTCATTACTAATGGGTTATATAGATTACCTTCAGGTGTTGGCACTGGCCATTTCCAAACCGGAAGTACCCTCCCCTATATAAGCCCCTCCCACCCGGGAGCACCTCAGTTTTTTGCCAGTGTCTAAGGTGTTGGCCAAAGAGTAACATGTGTTTTCACTGGGCTTGCGTACAGGTTCTTTTGGGCCTTAGTAAGCTGTTCCGGATCCCACCAAAAAAGCTTCATAGCTAAACGGTCGGTACCCGGGCCTTGCAGCAGAAGAGCAAGGTTTTGCCTGTAATGCTTCTCTTAGGAGGGCTGGACCCTGGGATCCAGAGCTCTGGTCATACCCACGACCAAGATGTTGTCTGTGCAGGGTGCTATACAGGTCCAGGGGAGTGGAATCCTTGGGAACCCGGTCCCTGAAGGTTTAATTACAATGCCTGCCGTGATAGGTGAAGTTTGGACTTCTGTGGACCAAACAAAGTCCTGCGGCGGGGATCAGGTAAGTGGGGGCCCCCAGGAACTTGGTTCTATTGGGGGACCCCCAAGCCTAATTTGTCTTTCTGTCTGTTACCTAACGGTATTCCCGCTAAATATCTGTGTTTGCCTATAACTACTGAAAATGTAAAATTTTAATAGTAGTCAAGAAAAAAAAAAAAAAACAGGGACCGCGGTACCTGTGTTAAACCACTAGAGGCCGCTGTAGTCCATTTTTCTTGTCATGTGGATCTTTGGTTTTCTCAAGTCAAAAGATCCAGGCAGCTGGTAAGTTTCTCTGTGGGAATCCACTTCCTCTGCCCTGTTGCTGCGCTCATCCACCGCACAGGCCCTCCGGCAAAAAGGGCCCTGGCTCCTAGTCCCCTGTTTGATTTCGAAAAGGGCGCCAATGGCGCACGGGCGCGCGCGCGGGCGCGTGCACGCGCCTCCTATGAAAAAAGGGGCGGGGCGGGTGGATGACGCTCGATGCGCGCCGCGGCGCTTCTGCGCATGTGCGGGCGTCCCAGCATGGTTAAAAGACACAGTACAAGTGTCAGCTGCATGCAAACAGAGCTAGCAACAAACAGTGGCACACAGAGGCGGTTGATGCAGGCATCCCCATAGAAAGGCACTTTAGTGGACACCAGCTGGTATATAGCAGCACCTGTGTTAGACTATTACCAGCAAAATTGGTGTATGACGACGGGAATACCTCAGCTTTGTGCTTAAAGGATATGTCGTCCAGACGCTCCGGAAATAGATCTTCCAGGAAGCCAAAGGGGTCTCCATCGGGCTCTGAGGATATTGGGCATGCTTGTACTGCACCAATCTCCCCTGAGAATTCAGAGGTCAGTAGCCGTAGAAACCCCGCAGGAATGCCTGGTGCTGCGGCTGTCCCCAGTCCACCTGCTCCTGTATATATAACAGAGGAGGTTTTATCCTCAACTCTGGGAGGATTGGAAGAGAGATTAACAGCATTGATCGCTGCTTCCCTGTCTCAGGAAAAGCGCGTCCGATCTCCGTCTCCTCCTTCAGAGTGCCTGTTAGTGGAGGAACAGCCCCACACAGAGATCGACCTACCTGAAGGGGATCAGGATGAGGTTGATTCAGTTATGGAGGAATCAACAGTGGAAGAACCTTTCTCAGCTTCTCAGGCTGAAAGATTATGGGTTCAGTCTCTGACTAATATGGTCCGATCAGCATTTAAAATGCCTCTGGCGGAACCACCATCCACTACGGTTTCCTCGCTGGGGTCGCTAAAAGCTCCCCAGGCTGTCTGTTCCTTCCCAATCCACCCTTTATTAGAAGGGCTTATTTACCAGGATTGGGAGCATCCTGATAAAATATTTGCTCCCCCCAAGAGATTTCCGGTGATCTATCCCATGGAGGATAAGTTCATAAGAAAATGGAGGGTCCCTACAGTGGACGCAGCCATCTCTTCTGTTAACAAATCACTGACATGTCCAGTAGATAATGTTCCAATGTTCAAAGACCCAATAGATAAAAAATTGGAGTCTTTACTAAAATCTGCTTTCTCTACAGCAAGTATGGTGACACAACCTGCGGTAGCAGCGATTGGAGTCTGCCAAGCAGTGAAAGATCAGTTGAAACAAGTCTTAAGGGACTTACCAGATCAGCAGGCTCTTGCCCTAGCTGACCTGCCTAGAGCCTTGTGTTTTGCGGTGGACGCCATAAAGGATACAATCCAACAGGCCTCCCGCTTTACGCTGTCTATAGTACATATGCGTAGGCTTCTGTGGCTCAAAAACTGGTCTGCTGAAGCTCCCTGTAAAAAACTGCTGGTTAGCTTCCCATTTCATGGAGAACGCTTATTTGGAGAAGATCTGGACAAATATATCCAGAAAATTTCTGCCGGTAAAAGTTCACTCTTACCGGTTAAGAACAAGGGTAGAAGTCCTTCTTTTAAGAGGCCTACTTCTCCAGTCCCGGGCACATCGGCTGTGAAGCAGTTCCGACGGCCTCCGCGGTCAAATTCAGGGGGCAGAAATCAGGGACAATCACAGGGTAACAAGAAGCCCTGGATCAAGAGAGGTACAAAACCTCCCCCCAAGGCATGAAGCGTTGCCCCCACTCAATCGGGTGGGGGGAAGACTTCAGTTGTTCACAGAGACCTGGCGGGACACCATCAGAGACAGATGGGTGCTCTCCGCAGTAAGTCTGGGATACAAGCTGGAGTTAAAAGGCACTCCTCCTGCCCAATTTATGAGGTCAAACGTGCCAAGAGATCCCCAAAAGAGAGGATCCCTCCTTCTGGCACTAGAACAACTATTGCTCCAAGGTGTAATCATGAAGGTTCCCCTGGAAGAAAGCGGATTCGGGTTTTACTCGAACCTTTTCACAGTCCCCAAACCAAATGGGGACGTGAGGCCCATATTAAATCTAAAAGGGCTAAACAAGTTCCTAAATATCAGGACTTTTCGGATGGAGTCGATCCGATCGGTGGCCACCGCCCTACAAGGGCAGGAATGGCTAGCCTCGATCGACATAAAGGATGCTTATCTGCATATTCCCATCTTTCCGGCCCACCAGAAATTTCTACGCTTTGCAGTAGAAGGGCGCCATTTTCAGTTCAGAGCCTTACCTTTCGGTCTGGCCACAGCACCACGAGTGTTCACAAAAATTCTGGCCCCATTATTGGCCAATCTAAGAACACAGGGTGTAACGATAATGGCATATCTAGACGACCTGCTACTAATAGACCACTCAGTGGAAAAGCTGGAAGTAGCTATTCACAAGACAATCGAGTATCTGGAATATCACGGTTGGATTATCAACCGGGACAAGTCAGCTCTAAGACCAGTCAAAAGTCTGGAATACTTAGGGCTAAGGCTGGATTCAAATCAGAGAAAGGTTTTCTTACCTCCAGAGAAGGTGTCGTCTTTAAAAGATTTGACCCACTTAGTGGGTACAAAAAGAAAACCATCCATACGCCTCTGCATGAGGCTGCTGGGAAAGATGGTGGCTTCATTCGAAGCGGTACCCTACGGTCAATTCCATTCAAGGAATTTGCAAAGGGCCATACTGTCAGCCTGGAACAAAAAAGTTCAGGCTTTAGACTTACCAATGTCCCTGTCCCCTTCCGTTCGCAAGAGCCTCCATTGGTGGTTGGTGCCCCAGAATCTGGAAAGAGGGAAACCCTTCAGTCCGGTTTCTTGGAAGGTGGTCACTACAGATGCCAGCCTCATAGGCTGGGGGGCAGTACTGGAGCAATGGTCTCTCCAGGGCAAGTGGTCAGAAGCAGAAAAGGCCCTGCCCATCAATCTCTTAGAGATACGAGCAGCCGGTATGCCCTAGTAGCATGGACATCCAAACTCCAAGGGTCCCCTGTCAGAATTCAATCAGACAATGCCACGGCAGTGGCATATATCAATCACCAGGGTGGCACCAAGAGTCGTGCAGCCCAGAGGGAAGCAAATTGCATCCTGGAGTGGGCAGAAAAATATGTCCCAGCCATATCCGCGGTTTTCATCCCAGGAGTGGAAAATTGGAGAGCGGACTTTCTAAGTCGCCAACAATTATGCCCGGGGGAATGGTCTCTTCACCCCGAGGTTTTCCAGGCAATATGCCAGCGGTGGGGAACACCGGATGTAGATCTGCTAGCATCCAGATTCAACGCAAAAGTGGACAGATTTGTGTCTCGCACAAGGGATCCCCTAGCTTGCGGCTCGGATGCCCTAGTGTTCCCTTGGGATCAGTTCGAGCTGATATATGCATTCCCACCGCCACAATTGTTACCGCGATTACTCCGCAGAATCAGGGTAGAAAAGAAACCAGTGATTCTGGTGGCTCCAGCGTGGCCCCGAAGGGCATGGTACGCGGAGATTGTAAAAATGTCAGTGAGGAGTCCTTGGACCCTCCCACATCGTCCGGACCTGCTGTCGCAGGGACCGATATACCACCCTTCCTTACCAGCCCTAGGTTTGACGGCCTGGCTATTGAAGCCCACATTCTGAAAAAGAGAGGGCTCTCTAATTCTGTGGTATCTACCATGATCAATGCCAGGAAACCGGTATCCAGGCAGATCTATTATAGGATCTGGAAAGCGTACATTACGTGGTGTGAGGCCAGGAAATGGCATCCACGTAAGTACGTGATAGGGAGGATTTTGGACTTCCTACAGTGGGCTGTAGATAGGAAGCTTGCCTTGAGTACTATCAAGGGTCAGATTTCGGCCTTGTCAATATTTTTTCAAAGGCCCTTGGCTTCGCATTCACTAGTCAAAGCCTTTATACAAGCAGTGATGCGTATTAGCCCTCCGGTTAGTATTCCCATATGTCCTTGGGACTTAAACCTGGTTCTGTCGGTTCTACAGAAACAACCGTTTGAACCATTACAACACATTTCCTTGGTTCTTCTCACCAGGAAATTGATTTTCTTAGTAGCCGTTTGTTCGGCTAAAAGAGTATCGGAATTAGCCGCCTTGTCCTGTAAGGAGCCATATCTGGTTGTCCATAAGGACAGAGTAGTATTACGTCCTCATCCAGCCTTTCTTCCTAAGGTGGTATCGAGGTTTCATTTGAACCAAGATGTGGTTCTTCCTTCTTTTTTCCCCAAACCTAGCTCGGTAGAGGAAAAGTTATTACATTCTTTGGATGTAGTAAGAGCAGTTAAAGCTTATCTAAAAGCCACTGCTCAGATTCGCAGAACGGATTCTTTATTTGTTCTGCCGGAAGGCCCCAGAAAGGGTCAGGCAGCATCAAAATCTACTTTAGCCAAGTGGATTCGACAGGTCATAATACAAGCCTATGGCTTGAGAAAGAGACCGCCTCCGTTCAAAGTTAGGGCGCACTCCACAAGAGCAGTTGGAACTTCATGGGCAGTGCATCACCAGGCCTCCCTGGCTCAAGTATGTAAGGCCGCAACATGGTCTTCGGTACACACGTTTACTAGGTTCTACCAGGTAGACGTTAGAAGTCAGGAGGATGTCGCCTTTGGGCGCAGTGTGTTGCAGGCCGCAAAAGATCCTCATGCCTGATGGCGCCCAGCTTATGTATCCCTCCCCTCATTTGGCATTGCTTTGGGACGTCCCATTAGTAATGACTAAGTCGCTCTGTGTCCCGTGATGTACGAAAAAGAAAAAGGGATTTTTATAACAGCTTACCTGTAAAATCCTTTTCTTGGAGTACATCACGGGACACAGAGCTCCCACCCCTCTTTTTGGGACACTTATTGCTTGGCTACAAAACTGAGGTGCTCCCGGGTGGGAGGGGCTTATATAGGGGAGGGTACTTCCGGTTTGGAATTGGCCAGTGCCAACACCTGAAGGTAATCTATATAACCCATTAGTAATGACTAAGTCGCTCTGTGTCCCGTGATGTACTCCAAGAAAAGGATTTTACAGGTAAGCTGTTATAAAAATCCCTTTTTTTTACGACGAGAAAATCGGTCGTGTGTACGAGGCCTTACACTGACAAAGCCATACAGCACTTGCTGTGCTCTGATCATGATAATGAGAATGACCATGAGCACACAATAAGATGCTACTTTACACATGTGATGGGGGGTAGGGACAGTAAAAACACACAGCCAAGCTGCATGGCAGCAAGGATTTAAAAAATAAATGGGGTCCCAAATAGTGTAGTATGTTTAAAACCAACAGCGGTATTTATTATATCAACAGTTAAGGGTACTCACATAATACATATAAACACAACACTTATCTCCTACGAGCAGCGAGCTCGTCTGCTTACGTCTAGCTGTGTGTCTATTTGTCCCACTGAGTGACAAAGACTAAAGCCCAAGACCCACATCTGGTCCATTATCAAAAGGGAGGAGCAGCCACCCCAGTGATATATATACACATATATGCGGTTGTCCTTTTACCGCAAGGTAAGAGGCCACTCTCACTGGTGTGTCCTTTGCACGAAGAGGAGACTGTTACACCTCTCCAGCACTTTTGCACATGGAATCTGTTTGCACACTGAAGAAAGAATATCAGATTGCTATGCTCAAAATTTGATTGCGATTTTGCCCATAGTTTTTGATGGGCACTATTCCTCCCACTGACACCAATGGTGGGCACTAGGGATGAGCTTCGTGTTCGAGTCGAACATACGTTCGACTCGAACATTGGCTGTTCGATCGTTCGACGAAGATCGAACGATTTGGGCCGTTCGCGCCAAATTCGAGTGACGCGAACGGCCCACAATGCACTACGCCATCGCAGTGTCATCCAGGCGCTGTGATTGGCCAAGCATGCACTGTGACCCCGCATGCTTGGCCAATCACAGCGCCGGCAGCGAGGAGAGCAATGATTGGCCACAGGCAGGATGCCTGTGGCCAATTATTGCTGAGGGTGTTTAGTACACGCCCCACACTATAAAAGGCCGCCAGCACGGCGGCCTAGTGTAGTGTGTTCCGGAGCAGGGATAGAGTAGCATAGGCAGGGACAGTGACTGTTATTTCTTTCTTGCTTAACCTGGATTCCTTTAGTTTAGGGAAAGAGAAGGATAGGTAGGGAGAGTGTCAGTGTGTTTTGTGCTTCTGCTATAGTGTGCTTAAAAAAAACATTTATTCTAGGGACAGAAAACTCTAGGTAGGGACAGTGTCAGTTTCTTTCACTCTGCAAGTCCTTGTTTCCAGGGACCTGTAAGGACAGTGAGTTAATTGTCCTTGTGCTATATTGTGCTTAAAAAAAACATTTATTCTAGGGACAGAAAACTCTAGGTAGGGACAGTGTCAGTTTCTTTCACTCTGCAAGTCCTTGTTTCCAGGGACCTGTAAGGACAGTGAGTTAATTGTCCTTGTGCTATATTGTGATTAAAAAAAACATTTATTCTAGGGACAGAAAACTCTAGGTAGGGACAGTGTCAGTTTCTTTCACTCTGCAAGTCCTTGTTTCCAGGGACCTGTAAGGACAGTGAGTTAATTTTCCTTGTGCTATATTGTGATTAAAAAAAACATTTTTTCTAGGGACAGAAAACTGTAGGTAGGGAGAGTGTTTTTTTTCTTTCACTCTGCAAGTCCTTGTTTCCAGGGACCTGTAAGGACAGTGAGTTAATTGTCCTTGTGCTATATTGTGCTTAAAAAAAACATTTATTCTAGGGACAGAAAACTCTAGGTAGGGACAGTGTCAGTTTCTTTCACTCTGCAAGTCCTTGTTTCCAGGGACCTGTAAGGACAGTGAGTTAATTGTCCTTGTGCTATATTGTGATTAAAAAAAACATTTATTCTAGGGACAGAAAACTCTAGGTAGGGACAGTGTCAGTTTCTTTCACTCTGCAAGTCCTTGTTTCCAGGGACCTGTAAGGACAGTGAGTTAATTTTCCTTGTGCTATATTGTGATTAAAAAAAACATTTTTTCTAGGGACAGAAAACTGTAGGTAGGGAGAGTGTTTTTTTTCTTTCACTCTGCAAGTCCTTGTTTCCAGGGACCTGTAAGGACAGTGAGTTAATTGTCCTTGTGCTATATTGTGCTTAAAAAAAACATTTATTCTAGGGACAGAAAACTCTAGGTAGGGACAGTGTCAGTTTCTTTCACTCTGCAAGTCCTTGTTTCCAGGGACCTGTAAGGACAGTGAGTTAATTGTCCTTGTGCTATATTGTGATTAAAAAAAACATTTATTCTAGGGACAGAAAACTCTAGGTAGGGACAGTGTCAGTTTCTTTCACTCTGCAAGTCCTTGTTTCCAGGGACCTGTAAGGACAGTGAGTTAATTTTCCTTGTGCTATATTGTGATTAAAAAAAACATTTTTTCTAGGGACAGAAAACTGTAGGTAGGGAGAGTGTTTTTTTTCTTTCACTCTGCAAGTCCTTGTTTCCAGGGACCTGTAAGGACAGTGAGTTAATTGTCCTTGTGCTATATTGTGCTTAAAAAAAACATTTATTCTAGGGACAGAAAACTCTAGGTAGGGACAGTGTCAGTTTCTTTCACTCTGCAAGTCCTTGTTTCCAGGGACCTGTAAGGACAGTGAGTTAATTGTCCTTGTGCTATATTGTGATTAAAAAAAACATTTATTCTAGGGACAGAAAACTCTAGGTAGGGACAGTGTCAGTTTCTTTCACTCTGCAAGTCCTTGTTTCCAGGGACCTGTAAGGACAGTGAGTTAATTTTCCTTGTGCTATATTGTGATTAAAAAAAACATTTATTCTAGGGACAGAAAACTCTAGGTAGGGACAGTGTCAGTTTCTTTCACTCTGCAAGTCCTTGTTTCCAGGGACCTGTAAGGACAGTGAGTTAATTTTCCTTGTGCTATATTGTGATTAAAAAAAACATTTATTCTAGGGACAGAAAACTCTAGGTAGGGACAGTGTCAGTTTCTTTCACTCTGCAAGTCCTTGTTTCCAGGGACCTGTAAGGACAGTGAGTTAATTTTCCTTGTGCTATATTGTGATTAAAAAAAACATTTATTCTAGGGACAGAAAACTCTAGGTAGGGACAGTGTCAGTTTCTTTCACTCTGCAAGTCCTTGTTTCCAGGGACCTGTAAGGACAGTGAGTTAATTGTCCTTGTGCTATATTGTGCTTAAAAAAAACATTTTTTCTAGGGACAGAAAACTCTAGGTAGGGAGAGTGTTTTTTTTTTTTCACTCTGCAAGTCCTTGTTTCCAGGGACCTGTAAGGACAGTGAGTTAATTGTCCTTGTGCTATATTGTGCTTAAAAAAAACATTTATTCTAGGGACAGAAAACTCTAGGTAGGGACAGTGTCAGTTTCTTTCACTCTGCAAGTCCTTGTTTCCAGGGACCTGTAAGGACAGTGAGTTAATTTTCCTTGTGCTATATTGTGATTAAAAAAAACATTTTTTCTAGGGACAGAAAACTGTAGGTAGGGAGAGTGTTTTTTTTCTTTCACTCTGCAAGTCCTTGTTTCCAGGGACCTGTAAGGACAGTGAGTTAATTGTCCTTGTGCTATATTGTGCTTAAAAAAAACATTTATTCTAGGGACAGAAAACTCTAGGTAGGGACAGTGTCAGTTTCTTTCACTCTGCAAGTCCTTGTTTCCAGGGACCTGTAAGGACAGTGAGTTAATTTTCCTTGTGCTATATTGTGATTAAAAAAAACATTTATTCTAGGGACAGAAAACTCTAGGTAGGGAGAGTGTTTTTTTTCTTTCACTCTGCAAGTCCTTGTTTCCAGGGACCTGTAAGGACAGTGAGTTAATTTTCCTTGTGCTATATTGTGATTAAAAAAAACATTTTTTCTAGGGACAGAAAACTGTAGGTAGGGAGAGTGTTTTTTTTCTTTCACTCTGCAAGTCCTTGTTTCCAGGGACCTGTAAGGACAGTGAGTTAATTGTCCTTGTGCTATATTGTGCTTAAAAAAAACATTTATTCTAGGGACAGAAAACTCTAGGTAGGGACAGTGTCAGTTTCTTTCACTCTGCAAGTCCTTGTTTCCAGGGACCTGTAAGGACAGTGAGTTAATTGTCCTTGTGCTATATTGTGATTAAAAAAAACATTTATTCTAGGGACAGAAAACTCTAGGTAGGGACAGTGTCAGTTTCTTTCACTCTGCAAGTCCTTGTTTCCAGGGACCTGTAAGGACAGTGAGTTAATTTTCCTTGTGCTATATTGTGATTAAAAAAAACATTTTTTCTAGGGACAGAAAACTGTAGGTAGGGAGAGTGTTTTTTTTCTTTCACTCTGCAAGTCCTTGTTTCCAGGGACCTGTAAGGACAGTGAGTTAATTGTCCTTGTGCTATATTGTGCTTAAAAAAAACATTTATTCTAGGGACAGAAAACTCTAGGTAGGGACAGTGTCAGTTTCTTTCACTCTGCAAGTCCTTGTTTCCAGGGACCTGTAAGGACAGTGAGTTAATTGTCCTTGTGCTATATTGTGATTAAAAAAAACATTTATTCTAGGGACAGAAAACTCTAGGTAGGGACAGTGTCAGTTTCTTTCACTCTGCAAGTCCTTGTTTCCAGGGACCTGTAAGGACAGTGAGTTAATTTTCCTTGTGCTATATTGTGATTAAAAAAAACATTTTTTCTAGGGACAGAAAACTGTAGGTAGGGAGAGTGTTTTTTTTCTTTCACTCTGCAAGTCCTTGTTTCCAGGGACCTGTAAGGACAGTGAGTTAATTGTCCTTGTGCTATATTGTGCTTAAAAAAAACATTTATTCTAGGGACAGAAAACTCTAGGTAGGGACAGTGTCAGTTTCTTTCACTCTGCAAGTCCTTGTTTCCAGGGACCTGTAAGGACAGTGAGTTAATTGTCCTTGTGCTATATTGTGATTAAAAAAAACATTTATTCTAGGGACAGAAAACTCTAGGTAGGGACAGTGTCAGTTTCTTTCACTCTGCAAGTCCTTGTTTCCAGGGACCTGTAAGGACAGTGAGTTAATTTTCCTTGTGCTATATTGTGATTAAAAAAAACATTTTTTCTAGGGACAGAAAACTGTAGGTAGGGAGAGTGTTTTTTTTCTTTCACTCTGCAAGTCCTTGTTTCCAGGGACCTGTAAGGACAGTGAGTTAATTGTCCTTGTGCTATATTGTGCTTAAAAAAAACATTTATTCTAGGGACAGAAAACTCTAGGTAGGGACAGTGTCAGTTTCTTTCACTCTGCAAGTCCTTGTTTCCAGGGACCTGTAAGGACAGTGAGTTAATTTTCCTTGTGCTATATTGTGATTAAAAAAAACATTTATTCTAGGGACAGAAAACTCTAGGTAGGGACAGTGTCAGTTTCTTTCACTCTGCAAGTCCTTGTTTCCAGGGACCTGTAAGGACAGTGAGTTAATTTTCCTTGTGCTATATTGTGATTAAAAAAAACATTTATTCTAGGGACAGAAAACTCTAGGTAGGGACAGTGTCAGTTTCTTTCACTCTGCAAGTCCTTGTTTCCAGGGACCTGTAAGGACAGTGAGTTAATTTTCCTTGTGCTATATTGTGATTAAAAAAAACATTTATTCTAGGGACAGAAAACTCTAGGTAGGGACAGTGTCAGTTTCTTTCACTCTGCAAGTCCTTGTTTCCAGGGACCTGTAAGGACAGTGAGTTAATTTTCCTTGTGCTATATTGTGATTAAAAAAAACATTTATTCTAGGGACAGAAAACTCTAGGTAGGGACAGTGTCAGTTTCTTTCACTCTGCAAGTCCTTGTTTCCAGGGACCTGTAAGGACAGTGAGTTAATTGTCCTTGTGCTATATTGTGCTTAAAAAAAACATTTTTTCTAGGGACAGAAAACTCTAGGTAGGGAGAGTGTTTTTTTTTTTTCACTCTGCAAGTCCTTGTTTCCAGGGACCTGTAAGGACAGTGAGTTAATTGTCCTTGTGCTATATTGTGCTTAAAAAAAACATTTATTCTATGGACAGAAAACTCTAGGTAGGGACAGTGTCAGTTTCTTTCACTCTGCAAGTCCTTGTTTCCAGGGACCTGTAAGGACAGTGAGTTAATTTTCCTTGTGCTATATTGTGATTAAAAAAAACATTTTTTCTAGGGACAGAAAACTGTAGGTAGGGAGAGTGTTTTTTTTCTTTCACTCTGCAAGTCCTTGTTTCCAGGGACCTGTAAGGACAGTGAGTTAATTGTCCTTGTGCTATATTGTGCTTAAAAAAAACATTTATTCTAGGGACAGAAAACTCTAGGTAGGGACAGTGTCAGTTTCTTTCACTCTGCAAGTCCTTGTTTCCAGGGACCTGTAAGGACAGTGAGTTAATTTTCCTTGTGCTATATTGTGATTAAAAAAAACATTTTTTCTAGGGACAGAAAACTGTAGGTAGGGAGAGTGTTTTTTTTCTTTCACTCTGCAAGTCCTTGTTTCCAGGGACCTGTAAGGACAGTGAGTTAATTTTCCTTGTGCTATATTGTGATTAAAAAAAACATTTTTTCTAGGGACAGAAAACTGTAGGTAGGGAGAGTGTTTTTTTTCTTTCACTCTGCAAGTCCTTGTTTCCAGGGACCTGTAAGGACAGTGAGTTAATTGTCCTTGTGCTATATTGTGCTTAAAAAAAACATTTTTTCTAGGGACAGAAAACTGTAGGTAGGGAGAGTGTTTTTTTTTTTTCACTCTGCAAGTCCTTGTTTCCAGGGACCTGTAAGGACAGTGAGTTAATTGTCCTTGTGCTATATTGTGCTTAAAAAAAACATTTATTCTAGGGACAGAAAACTCTAGGTAGGGACAGTGTCAGTTTCTTTCACTCTGCAAGTCCTTGTTTCCAGGGACCTGGAGAGACATTGAGTGAATTGTCCTTGTGCTATATTGTGATTAAAAAAAACATTTATTCTAGGGACAGAAAACTCTAGGTAGGGACAGTGTCAGTTTCTTTCACTGTGAAAGTCCTTGTTTCAAGGGACAGAGAAGGACACCTGAAGGTAGCCCTTATTGCTTTTTTCCCATCTCCCTGCAGGCCATCTATTAGAATGTCTGGAAGGCAAACAAGGAGAGGCAGACAGTCAGGAGGCAATAAAAGAGGGCAAGCAGGCTCTGTGTCTGGGGGCAACAGTGCTGGTCGTGGACGCGGTGCATTGTCATCAGCACATGGCCATGGGACACGCTTGTCCTTCTTTTCGGCAGCTGGACATGTTGAGCCACATCATGCCGAAGACTTGGTAGAGTGGATGACCAAGCCCTCCTCCTCCTCCTCATCCTCTCTCACCCAGGCTCAGGGTACTGGAAAAGCAGCTGCCAAAGCGTCGTCTTCCCTGGTATCAATGTCAGACAAATCATCAGTCACTCCTTCCCTAGACCCACCATGTCCTCCTCCTGAGGAGTCCCCCGAACTGTTTCAGCACAGTGTTGGGTACATGCTCCAGGAGGATGCCCAGCGTTTCGAAGGGTCTGATGATGAAACCCAGCTAGAGGAAGGCAGTAGCGTGAGAGCAGACAGAGGGGATGCTCAAGAAGGACACCAATCTGGCAGTCATGTTCCAGCAGCTGCAGCATACTGCCAGATTGGCTCCAGTGATGAGGAGGGAGGGGATGATGAGGTCAATGACTCCACGTGGGTGCCTAATAGGAGAGAGGAGGAGGAGGAGGATGAGGAGGAGGCACATCTCCAACGAGGCAGGATGCCCTTTGGTGGCCAGCGTAAGGGCAGTACACCGACGGAATCACACCGCAGAGCTCCGCCTGTGCAGGGCGCTGCCTCTGCCCGTCATTCAAAAAGTTCTTTGGTGTGGGCCTTTTTTGAGGCTAGTGCATCAGATCGCACAGCTGCTGTTTGCAACATATGTCTCAAGCGTATATCGCGTGGCCAAAACATCAGCCGCTTGGGTACCACATGCCTGACCAGACATATGTTGACCTGCCATGCAGCTCGTTGGCAAGCCTACCTCAAAGACCCACACCAAAGAACCAAGCGGACCTCTCCTTGCACCGCATCAGCTGGGATCTCCAACCCCACTATAACTTCAGTCCTCTCTGAAACATGCACTGAGAGGAATGAAGGTGTAGAATTAGGTGTGTCACAGCCAAGTACTTGCGCCCACTCTGCTAGCAGTACACCGACGTCCGATTCTAGCAGGCAAATTTCCCTGCCCCAGCTGCTGGACCGTCGAAAGAAGTTCACTCCCAGCCATCCACATGCCCAGCGGTTGAATGCTAGCTTGGCTAAATTGCTAGCGCTTCAACTGCTGCCTTTTCAGTTGGTAGACTCGGCCCCCTTCCGTGAGTTTGTGCAATGTGCGGTTCCTCAGTGGCAGGTTCCCAAACGCCACTTTTTCTCACGGAAGGCTATTCCGGCTCTCTACCGGCATGTGGAAGGCAATGTCTTGGCCTCGCTGGACAGGGCGGTCAGCGGTAAGGTGCATATTACCGCTGACTCATGGTCCAGCAGGCATGGACAGGGACGTTACCTTTCTTTCACGGCCCATTGGGTCACTCTTTTGGCAGCTGGGAAGGATTCAGGACAAGGTGCAGTAGTGTTGGAGGTTGTCCCACCGCCACGCCTCCAAAATGCTACTACTGGTTGTGACACACCTCTCTCCTCCACCCCCTCCTCTTCTTCTTCCTCCATGGCCTCTTCCTGTGGTTTGTCCTATGAACCAGCGGTGCTCCGTAGCCGTTCACGGGGCTACGCAAGTACGCAGGCAAAAAGATGCCATGCCGTGCTTGCGCTGGTGTGTTTGGGGGACAGAAGCCACACTGGGGCAGAGGTCCTGTCTGCTCTGCAGGGCCAGGCCGAGAGGTGGTTGACGCCACGCCAGCTTAAGCCAGGAATGGTGGTTTGCGACAATGGCACCAACCTCCTCTCCGCCCTCCGACAGGGACAACTGACCCATGTGCCCTGTGTGGCTCACGTCCTTAACCTGGTGGTGCAGCGCTTCTTGGGCAGGTACCCGGGCTTACAGGATGTCCTGAGGCAGGCCAGGAAAGTCTGTGTGCATTTCCGCAGATCTTATAATGCCAGTGCTCGCCTGGCTGAGCTGCAAAAGGAGTTGAACCTGCCCAAGAACCGCCTTATATGTGACATGCCCACCAGGTGGAACTCAACGTTGGCCATGCTGCAGCGGCTGCACACGCAGCAGAGGGCCATCAATGAGTACCTGTGCGACTACGGCACCAGGACAGGGTCAGGGGAGCTTGGTTTTTTTTCTCCACGCCAGTGGGGCATGATCAGGGATGCATGCACTGTCCTGGCACCATTTGAGGAGGCCACGAGGATGGTGAGCAGTGACAGTGCATGCATCAGTGACACTGTACCTCTTGTCCACCTGTTGGAGCACACGCTGCGTGGAATAATGGACAGGGCACTTGAGGCAGAACAGAGGCAGGAAGAGGAGGACTTCCTTGCCTCTCAAGGCCCCCTTTACCCAGACAGTGTTCCTTCTGTCCCACCCATCGCACAGGAAGAGGAGGAGGAGGAGGAGGAGGAGGAGGAGGAGGATTGTGTCAGCATGGAGGTGGAGGCTGGCACTCAGCATCATCAGCAGCAGTCTTTTAGGGATGATTTACAGTCCCAAGAAACCAGTGGACTTGTACGTGGCTGGGAGGAGGTGGCTGCGGATCATGTCGTCCTTAGTGACCCAGAGGACTCCGGAGCGAATGCCTCAGCAAACCTACGCTGCATGGCCTCCCTGATCCTGCAAAGTCTGCGGAAGGATCCTCGTATTCTTCGGATCAAGGAGAGGGACCATTACTGGCTGGCCACTCTCCTTGATCCACGGTACAAGGGTAAGGTTGCGGACCTTATGTTACCGTCGCAGAGGGAGCAGAGGATGAGACAACTCCGGGAGGCCTTGCAGAAAGGTCTGTGCAACGCGTTCCCAGAGACTGGGAGGTTGCAAACTCCTGGTCCTGGACAACGAGTTGCTGAGGCTTCGGCCAGTCAAAGAAGGAGCGGTGGGGAAGGTGGCCGTCTGACCGATGCGTTCAGACAATTCTTTAGTCCGCAGCCCCAAAGTATGATCGGTTCCAGCAACCATCGCCAGCGTCTGATAAACATGGTGCAGGAATATCTAGGGGCAAGGTCAGACTTGGACACCTTCCCCACCGAAAATCCTCTGGCTTACTGGGTCTTGAGGATGGATCACTGGCCAGAGCTTGCACAGTATGCAATTGAGCTACTGGCCTGTCCTGCATCCAGCGTTCTTTCGGAACGCACATTCAGTGCTGCTGGAGGATTTGTCACGGATCACAGGGTGCGCCTGTCCACCGACTCGGTTGATCGACTGACTTTCATCAAGATGAACCAGTCTTGGATCACCACCAGCTACCACACACCTGATGCTGATATAACAGACTAATTGATTTTAAAATGTCACATCCCTTCAAGACTGATGCTGATGCTGAGTGCCTGTGCTGTTATGTTGACTGGCTATCCTCCTCCTCCGAGTCCTCAATGATACGATTGATGATGATAGCTTGGAAGATCATTTTTGTTTATGGGTGCCGCCACCAGTGCCTAACGCCCAATTTTTCAGCCCCTGTTTAACAGGGGCGTGTAATTACAATTTTTGAAGCAATACTTTGCAACAGGGCTCATTGCTGTGCTCCAAGTACAGTATCTGTGAGGAGTTGCAGTGTTGTGCCACCAGTGCCTAAGGCCCAATTTTTCAGCCCCTGTTTAACAGGGGCGTGTCATTACAATTTTTGAAGCAATACTTTGCAACAGGGCTCATTGCTGTGCTCCAAGTACAGTATCTGTGAAGGGTTGCAGTGTTGTGCCACCAGTGCCTAAGGCCCAATTTTTCAGCCCCTGTTCAACAGGGGCATGTAATTACAATTCTTGATCTAATAATTCACAGCAGGGCCCATTGCTGCACCCACCAAGAGTAACTGTCAGGGCTTACAGTGTTGTGGCACCAGCACCACCATCAAAGGCCCAATTTTTACTACCACTGTTCAACAATTATATGTAATTAAAATTCCTGATATAATAGTTGACAGCAGGGCGTTCCAGCACCAACCAAGAGTAACTGTGAGTGCTTACAGTGTTGTGCCAACACCAACAACTAAGGGGCCTATTTCTGCAGAGTATATACGGCAGGTCCCTACTTTCAAACATCCAACTTACAAACGACTCCTACTTGCAAACGCAAGAAGACAACAGGAAGTGAGAGGAAATCTACCACTAGGAAGGAAAATTCTCTCCTGTAAGAATAAATATGGGAGAAAGGTGTCTCCTCTGTACTGATGCTTTATCAGCAATCCTTGTTTCAAGAAAAACACCACATTTCAAAAACAGTTGTCATTAGGACGGAAAGTGAGGTGAAATGTTCTGAACAGGGGCACAGACAGCAAAACAAATGTTACAGGGGTGATAACCCTTACCTATGTTTTCCAAAAAGTTTAAAAATAGATTTTTGGTCTGGAGCTACACTTCAACAATGTACCTGTTCAAAATTACAAACAGATTCTACATAAGAACAAACCTACAGTCCCTGTCTTGTATGCACCGCCTGTATACGGCTGTTCTGAGTATATAGGGCCTTTTTTATTTTATGTGCGGGGTTCCCCTTAATATCCATACAAGACCCAAAGGGGCTGGTAATGGGCTGGGGTAGGGGGGGGGGTCATGGGGTAGCTATGCCATTTTTCTTAAAGATTTTCATCCATATTACCGGGACCAGACATTACATTAAAGCCGCAAGCAGTTTTAAATGGCTTTTTTTTCCTTTAGAAGTGTCATTTTGTGCAGGGACAGTTCTAAACACGGGAAACACGTGGCACTTCACAGGCATACTTTAGACACCCCCCAGGTACGATATTTAAAGGAATATTTGACTTTTTTTTTTTCACTTTATGCATCATTAAAATGACTGCTCCCGGAAAACGACCGTTTTTAAAACTTATTTTTGCATTGATACATGTCCCCTGGTGCAGAACCCGGGTTCCCAAACCCTTTTTAGGACAATAACATGCATAATAGTTTTTATAATTAGCACTTTAGAATTCGAACGTTCGCATCCATTGTATTTAATAGGGTTCTAATGTTCGTTCGAACTTTCGGTCCGTTCGCGGGTTCTGGTGCGAACCGAACCCGGGGGTGTTCGGCTCATCACTAGTGGGCACTATTCCTCCTACTGGCACCAATGACAGGGTATTATTTCTTCCATTGATACCCATGAGAGGGATTATTCCTCCTACTGACACCAGTGATGGCCACTATTTCTCCCACTAACACCAGTGATAGGCACTATTCCTCCCACTAACATCAGTGATAGGCACTATTCCTCCCACTGACACAAATGATGGGGCACTATTCCTCCCACTGACATTAATAATGCCTTCCTCCCACTAATACCAACGATGGGGCACTGACCACAGGCACTCCGTAATTTTTTGGACTTCCACCGAGGCATTTTCTACTTTCATTGGTCACAGTCCAGCCCCTGAGGTCTGCAGGACAGTATAGTGGCCCTTTGTTTATAAAGTTTAGAGCCCCTGTGCTAGGGCATCATGTCAGAAACCTGGACACTGCTGTGAAGCAGGAGTAGGATGAGGTCATCCAGTAGCACACCCAAAGCAATTTCCTTCACTAACAGACAGTAGCATCCAAGCGAGGGACACAATCCTGATCTCTAGCAATAATCGCTGTGTGTTGGCCAGGACCCCCCCCCCTCCCCACACACACACCACCATCGAGAGAACACAATAGCTCTGTGGGATATTCCCACTTTTGTCTCTCTCTGGCAGCAGAATTTGTCCTGTCACCTCTCCTGCTTTCTTTGCTTCCCACCTCCCGCTAATCTGTGTTTCCCTAGCACAGTCTGTGTAATTCCTGATGCTTCCTCCCCCCTTCACAAGCAGTAAATATTTAGGCTGTCAGCAGATTTCCCTCTAGTGACAGGACAACTGAAGCTGCGCAGAGCAGGGTAAGACAGCTAACTAGGGATGAGCTCGGTGTTCGAGTCGAACATACGTTCGACTCGAACATCGGCTGTTCGACCATTCGGCGAACATCGAACGATTTGGGCCGTTCGCCCCAAATTCGAGTGACGCGAACGGCCCACAATACACTGTGCCATCGCAGTGCAATCCCGGCGCTGTGATTGGCCAAGCATGCACTGTGACCCCGCATGCTTGGCCAATCACAGCGCCGGCAGCTAGGAGAGCCATAATTGGCCACAGGCAGGTTGCCTGTGACCAATTATAGCTCAGGGGGTTTAGCACACGCCCCACACTATAAAAGGCCGCCAGCGTGGCGGCCTTGTGTAGTGTGTTCCGGCGCAGGGAAAGAGAAGGATAGGCAGGGACAGTGTTGATATTCTTTGTGCTATTCTTGTGTGCAGGGAGAGAGAAGGATAGGCAGGGAAAGTGTCAGTGTCATATTCTTTGCTAAACCTTGTGTGCAGGGAGAGAGAAGGATAGGCAGGGGACAGTGTTAGTGTCATATTCTTTGCTAAATCTTGTGTGCAGGGAGAGAGAAGGATAGGCAGGGGACAGTGTCAGTGTCATATTCTTTGCTAAACCTTGTGTGCAGGGAGAGAGAAGGATAGGCAGGGGACAGTGTCAGTGTCATATTCTTTACTAAACCTTGTGTGCAGGGAGAGAGAAGGATAGGCAGGGAGAGTGTCAGTGTCATATTCTTTGATAAACCTTGTGTGCAGGGAGAGAGAAGGATAGGCAGGGGACAGTGTCAGTGTCATTGTTGCTAAGCCTCCTGCACATTATACACCTGAAGTTAGCCCGTATTGCTGTGTTTTCCTGGTGTGTTACACCAACAGGCATTTGCAGCACTTACAGCGGGCGGAGTGTGCCTCCTGCACATTATACACCTGAAGTTAGCCCGTATTGCTGTGTTTTCCTGGTGTGTTACACCAACAGGCATTTGCAGCACTTACAGCGGGCGGAGTGTGCCTCCTGCACATTATACACCTGAAGTTAGCCCGTATTGCTGTGTTTTCCTGGTGTGTTACACCAACAGGCATTTGCAGCACTTACAGCGGGCGGAGTGTGCCTCCTGCACATTATACACCTGAAGTTAGCCCGTATTGCTGTGTTTTCCTGGTGTGTTACACCAACAGGCATTTGCAGCACTTACAGCGGGCGGAGTGTGCCTCCTGCACATTATACACCTGAAGTTAGCCCGTATTGCTGTGTTTTCCTGGTGTGTTACACCAACAGGCATTTGCAGCACTTACAGCAGGCGGAGTGTGCCTCCTGCACATTATACACCTGAAGTTAGCCCGTATTGCTGTGTTTTCCTGGTGTGTTACACCAACAGGCATTTGCAGCACTTACAGCGGGCGGAGTGTGCCTCCTGCACATTATACACCTGAAGTTAGCCCGTATTGCTGTGTTTTCCTGGTGTGTTACACCAACAGGCATTTGCAGCACTTACAGCAGGCCGAGTGTGCCTCCTGCACATTATACACCTGAAGTTAGCCCGTATTGCTTTTTTTCCTGGTGTGTTACACCAACAGGCATTTGCAGCACTTACAGTGGGCGGAGTGTGCCTCCTGCACATTATACACATGAAGTTAGCCCGTATTGCTGTGTTTTCCTGGTGTGTTACACCAACAGGCATTTGCAGCACTTACAGCGGGCGAAGTGTGCCTCCTGCACATTATACACCTGAAGTTAGCCCGTATTGCTGTGTTTTCCTGGTGTGTTACACCAACAGGCATTTGCAGCACTTACAGCGGGCGGAGTGTGCCTCCTGCACATTATACACCTGAAGTTAGCCCGTATTGCTGTGTTTTCCTGGTGTGTTACACCAACAGGCATTTGCAGCACTTACAGCAGGCATAGTGTGATTCCTGCAAAATATACTCCTGAAGCTAGGCCTTATTGCTGTGTTTTCCTAGTGTGTTACACCAACAGGCATTTGCAGCACTTACAGCGGACGGAGTGTGCCTCCTGCGCATTATACACCTGAAGTTAGCCCGTATTGCTGTGTTTTCCTGGTGTGTTACACAACAGGCATTTGCAGCACTTACAGCGTGGCGGCCTTGTGTAGTGTGTTCCGGCGCAGGGAAAGAGAAGGATAGGCAGGGACAGTGTTGATATTCTTTGTGCTATTCTTGTGTGCAGGGAGAGAGAAGGATAGGCAGGGAGAGTGTCAGTGTCATATTCTTTGCTAAACCTTGTGTGCAGGGAGAGAGAAGGATAGGCAGGGGACAGTGTTAGTGTCATATTCTTTGCTAAGAAAAAATTGGGGGAAAATCGCGCTGACCCGTGACCAAACACTATGACAGTGATGAAATGAAATGACCAAAAGAACATAAGATCTACTAAATAAACAATAAAATCAAATGTATACAAAAGAGATTAAATGATGTGCTGTGATCTATATCAAATAAGTATAATCCATATAGTGTAAATTAGTCCATCACAAAGATCCTTAAATAAATCCTTATAAGTGACACCAGTGCTCCGTGAAAATTCATATAAGTTGTTGTGTCCGCATACATCTGTGACTTTCCACCACCAAATAGCAGGATTTCTCCTTACCAGCTGTATATGCCCCCCCTGACAGAGGGTCAATTTAGGCAAAAATCAAAATGTATCTCCCACGAATCACCGCAGCACACAACACATAGGATTCCTAGGATGGCGTCCTCCGATTTCCATCAATGGACACGTGAATATAAAAAGAATGGAACACACTCCACATAGTGCATTAAACTTTATAAAATTTATTCCATTAAAATAAAGATACACTTACAATTGTGCAGTTCAAAAATTCGCCTGTATTACGTCTGGTGTGCCGGCCGTAGCACATTCAACAGACACCCGTCCTTGTCGGAAGTGATAGAGGTGACGTCAGTGCGTCGCTCCGCCCTACGTCCGTTTCGTAAAACCTTACTTCTTCCAGTGCCCCTGGAAGAAGTAAGGTTTTACGAAACGGGCGTAGGGCGGAGCGACGCACTGACGTCACCTCTATCACTTCCGACAAGGACGGGTGTCTGTTGAATGTGCTACGGCCGGCACACCAGACGTAATACAGGCGAATTTTTGAACTGCACAATTGTAAGTGTATCTTTATTTTAATGGAATAAATTTTATAAAGTTTAATGCACTATGTGGAGTGTGTTCCATTCTTTTTATATTCACGTGTCCATTGATGGAAATCGGAGGACGCCATCCTAGGAATCCTATGTGTTGTGTGCTGCGGTGATTCGTGGGAGATACATTTTGATTTTTGCCTAAATTGACCCTCTGTCAGGGGGGGCATATACAGCTGGTAAGGAGAAATCCTGCTATTTGGTGGTGGAAAGTCACAGATGTATGCGGACACAACAACTTATATGAATTTTCACGGAGCACTGGTGTCACTTATAAGGATTTATTTAAGGATCTTTGTGATGGACTAATTTACACTATATGGATTATACTTATTTGATATAGATCACAGCACATCATTTAATCTCTTTTGTATACATTTGATTTTATTGTTTATTTAGTAGATCTTATGTTCTTTTGGTCATTTCATTTTATCACTGTCATAGTGTTTGGTCACGGGTCAGCGCGATTTTCCCCCAATTTTTTCTAAATTCACCTTGTATGGTAGTTCACAATTTAAATCGCAGCTCCCAATATACACTAAGCTATTAGATTGAGCATCTGGGGCTTTTCTCTCAAATTAGCTTGTTTAGCGCAGTTTTATTCCTTTTTCTCATATTCTTTGCTAAACCTTGTGTGCAGGGAGAGAGAAGGATAGGCAGGGGACAGTGTCAGTGTCATATTCTTTGCTAAACCTTGTGTGCAGGGAGAAAGAAGGATAGGCAGGGAGAGTGTCAGTGTCATATTCTTTGATAAACCTTGTGTGCAGGGAGAGAGAAGGATAGGCAGGGGACAGTGTCAGTGTCATTGTTGCTAAGCCTCCTGCACATTATACACCTGAAGTTAGCCCGTATTGCTGTGTTTTCCTGGTGTGTTACACCAACAGGCATTTGCAGCACTTACAGCGGGCGGAGTGTGCCTCCTGCACATTATACACCTGAAGTTAGCCCGTATTGCTGTGTTTTCCTGGTGTGTTACACCAACAGGCATTTGCAGCACTTACAGCGGGCGGAGTGTGCCTCCTGCACATTATACACCTGAAGTTAGCCCGTATTGCTGTGTTTTCCTGGTGTTTTACACCAACAGGCATTTGCAGCACTTACAGCGGGCGGAGTGTGCCTCCTGCACATTATACACCTGAAGTTAGCCCGTATTGCTGTGTTTTCCTGGTGTGTTACACCAACAGGCATTTGCAGCACTTACAGCAGGCGTAGTGTGATTCCTGCAAAATATACTCCTGAAGCTAGGCCTTATTGCTTTTTTTCCCATCTCCCTGCTGGCCATTAGAATGTCTGGAAGGCAAACAAGGAGAGGCAGACAGTCAGGAGCCAATAAAAGAGGGCAAGCAGGCTCTGTGTCTAGAGACAACAGTGCTGGTCGTGGATGCGGTGCATCGCCATCAGCACGTGGCCATGGGACACGCTTGTCCTTCTTTTCGGCAGCTGGACGCGTTGAGCCACATCATGCCGAAGACCAAGCCCTCCTCATCCTCCTCATCCTCTCTCACCCAGGCTCAGGGTACTGGCAAAGCAGCTGCCAAAGCGTCCTCTTCCCTGGTATCAATGTCATCATCAGTCACTCCTTCCCTAGACCAACCATGTCCTCCTGAGGAGTCCCCCGAACTGTTTGAGCACAGTGTTGGGTACATGCTCCAGGAGGATGCCCAGCATTTCGAAGGGTCTGATGATGATACCCAGCTAGAGGAAGGCAGTAGTGTGAGAGCAGAGAGAGGGGATGCTCAAGAAGGACACCAATCTGGCAGTCATGTTCCAGCAGCTGCAGCATACTGCCAGATTGGCTCCAGTGATGAGGAGGGAGGGGATGATGAGGTCACTGACTCTACGTGGGTGCCTAATAGGAGAGAGGAGGAGGAGGAGGAGGATGAGGAGGAGGCACTTCTCCAACGAGGCAGGATGCCCTCGGGGGGCCAGCGTAAGGGCAGCACACCGACGGAATCACACCGCAGAGCTCCGCCTGTGCAGGGCGCTGCCTCTGCCCGTTATTCAAAAAGTTCTTTGGTATGGGCCTTTTTTGAGTCGAGTGCATCAGATCGCACAGCTGCTGTTTGCAACATATGTCTCAAGCGTATATCGCGTGGCCAAAACATCACCCGCTTGGGCACCACATGCTTGACCAGACATATGTTGACCTGCCATGCAGCTCGTTGGCAAGCCTACCTTAAAGACCCACACCAAAGAACAAAGCGGACCTCTCCTTGCACCGCATCAGCTGGGATCTCCAACCCCACTATACCTTCAGTCCTCTCTGAAACCTGCACTGAGAGGAATGAAGGTGTAGAATTAGGTGTGTCACAGCCAAGTACTTGCGTGCACTCTGCTAGCAGTACACCGACGTCCGATTCTAGCAGGCAAATTTCCCTGCCCCAGCTGCTGGACCGTCGAAAGAAGTTCACTCCCAGCCATCCACATGCCCAGCGGTTGAATGCTAGCTTGGCTAAATTGCTAGCGCTTCAACTGCTGCCTTTTCAGTTGGTAGACTCAGCCCCCTTCCGTGAGTTTGTGCAATGTGCGGTTCCTCAGTGGCAGGTTCCCAAACGCCACTTTTTCTCACGGAAGGCGATTCCGGCTCTCTACCGGCATGTGGAAGGCAATGTCTTGGCCTCGCTGGACAGGGCGGTCAGTGGTAAGGTGCATATTACCGCTGACTCATGGTCCAGCAGGCATGGACAGGGACGTTACCTTTCTTTCACGGCCCATTGGGTCACTCTTTTGGCAGCTGGGAAGGATGCAGGACAAGGTGCAGTAGTGTTGGAGGTTGTTCCGCCACCACGCCTCCAAAATGCTACTACTGGTTGTGACACACCTCTCTCCTCCACCCCCTCCTCTTCTTCTTCCTCCATGGCCTCTTCCTGTGCTTTGTCCTCGGAACCAGCGGTGCTCCGTAGGCGTTCAAGGGGTTACGCAAGTACGCAGGCAAAAAGATGCCATGCCGTGCTTGCGCTGGTGTGTTTGGGGGACAGGAGCCACACTGGGGCAGAGATTCTGTCTGCTCTGCAGGGGCAGGCCGAGAGGTGGTTGACGCCACGCCAGCTTAAGCCAGGAATGGTGGTTTGCGACAATGGCACCAACCTCCTCTCCGCCCTCCGACAGGGACAACTGACCCATGTGCCCTGTGTGGCTCACGTCCTTAACCTGGTGGTGCAGCGGTTTTTGGGCAGGTACCCGGGCTTACAGGATGTCCTGAGGCAGGCCAGGAAAGTCTGTGGGCATTTCCGCAGATCTTATAATGCCAGTGCTCGCCTGGCTGAGCTGCAAAAGGAGTTGAACCTGCCCAAGAACCGCCTTATATGTGACATGTCCACCAGGTGGAACTCAACATTGGCCATGCTGCAGCGGCTGCACACGCAGCAGAGGGCCATCAATGAGTACCTTTGCGACTAAGGCACCAGGACAGGGTCAGGGGAGCTCTGGTTTTTTTCACCACGCCAGTGGGGCATGATCAGGGATGCATGCACTGTCCTGGCACCATTTGCCACAAGGATGGTGAGCAGTGACAGTGCAGGCATCAGTGACACTGTACCTCTTGTCCATCTGTTGGAACATACGCTGCGTGGAATAATGGATAGGGCACTTGAGGCAGAACAGAGGCAGGAAGAGGAGGACTTCCTTGCCTCTCAAGGCCCCCTTTACCCAAACAGTGTTCCTTCTGTCCCACCCATCGCACAGGAAGAGGAGGAGGAGGAGGAGGATTGTGTCAGCATGGAGGTGGAGCCTGGCACTCAGCATCATCAGCAGCAGTCTTTTAGGGATGATTTACAGTCCCAAGAAACCCGTGGCCTTGTACGTGGCTGGGAGGAGGTGGCTGCGGATCATGTCGTCCTTAGTGACCAAGAGGACTCCGGACCGAATGCCTCAGCTAACCTACGCTGCATGGCCTCCCTGATCCTGCAAAGTCTGCAGAAGGATCCTCGTATTCTTCGGATCAAGGAGAGGGACCATTACTGGCTGGTCACTCTCCTTGATCCACGGTACAAGGGTAAGGTTGCGGACCTTATCTTACCGTCACAGAGGGAGCAGAGGATGAGACAACTCCGGGAGGCCTTGCAGAAAGGTCTGTGCAACGCGTTCCCAGAGACTGGGCGGTTACAAACTCCTGGTCCTGGACAACGAGTTGCTGAGGCTTCGGTCAGTCAAAGAAGGAGCGGTGGGGAAGGTGGCCGTCTGACCGATGCGTTCAGACAATTCTTTAGTCCGCAGCCCCAAGGTATGATCAGTTCCAGCAACCATCGCCAGCGTCTGATATACATGGTGCAGGAATACCTAGGGGCAAGGTCAGACTTGGACACCTTCCCCACCGAAAATCCTCTGGCTTACTGGGTCTTGAGGATGGATCACTGGCCAGAGCTTGCACAGTATGCAATTGAGCTACTGGCCTGTCCTGCATCCAGCGTTCTTTCAGAACGCACATTCAGTGCTGCTGGAGGATTTGTCACGGATCACAGGGTGCGCCTGTCAACCGACTCGGTTGATCGACTGACCTTCATAAAGATGAACCAGTCTTGGATCACCACCAGCTACCAAACACCTGAAGCTGATATAACAGACTAATTTATTTTCAAATGTCACATCCCTTCAAGACTGATGCTGATGCTGAGTGACTGTCCTGTTATGTTGACTGACTATCCTCCTCCTCCTCAATGATCCGATTGATGATGATAGCTTGGAAGAACATTTTTGTTCCTGGGTGCCGCCACCAGTGGCTAAGGCCCAATTTTTCAGCCCCTGTTTAACAGGGGCATGTAATTACAATTTTTTATGCAATGCTTTGCAGCAGGGCTCATTCCTGCACTCCAACTAGAGTATCTGGGAGAGGTTGCAGTGTCGTGGCACCAGCACCAGTGCCTAAGGCCCAATTTTTCAGCCCCTGCTTAACAGGGGTGTGTAATTACAATTTTTTATGCAATGCTTTGCGGCAGGGCTCATTCCTGCACTCCAACTATAGTATCTGGGAGAGGTTGCAGTGTCGTGGCACCAACACCAGTGCCTAAGGCCCAATTTTTCAGCCCCTGTTTAACAGGGGCGTGTAATTACAATTTTTGATGCAATACTTTGCAACAGGGCTCATTGCTGTGCTCCAAGTACAGTATCTGTGAGGGGTTGCAGTGTTGTGGCACCAGTGCCTAAGGCCCAATTTTTCTGCCCCTGTTTAACAGGGGCATGTAATTACAATTCTTGATCTAATAATTCACAGCAGGGCCCATTCCTGCGCCCACCAAGAGTAACTGTGAGGCCTTACAGTGTTGTGTCAACACCACCACCACCACCACCAAAGGCCCAATTTTTCAGCCCCTGTTCAACAGGGGCATGCAATTACAATTCTTGATCTAATAATTCACAGCAGGGCCCATTCATGCGCCCACCAAGAGTAACTGTGAGGGCTTACAGTGTTGTGGCAACACCAACACCTAAGGGGCAAATTTCTGCAGAGTATATACGGCAGGCCCCTACTTTCAAACATCCAACTTACAAACGACTCCTCCTTGCAAACGGAAGGATACAACAGGAAGTGAGAGGAAATCTACCCCTATGAAGGCAAATTCTCTCCTGTAAGAGTTAATATGGGAAAAAAAGTGTCTCCTCTCCACTGATGCTTTATCACCAATTCTTGTTTCAATAAAAACCCCAATTTTTCAAAAAACATTTGTCATTAGGACGGAAAGTGAGGTGAACTGTTCTGAACAGGTGCACACTGCACAGACAGCAAAACAAATGTTACAGGGGTGATAACCCTTCCCTGTGTTTTCCAAAAAGCTTAAAAATAGATTTTTTTGGCTGGAGCTACACTTAAACAATGTACCTGTTCAAAATTACAAACAGATTCTACATAAGAACAAACCTACAGTCCCTGTCTTGTATGCACCGCCTGTACACGGCTGTTCAGAGTATATAGGGCCTTTTTATTTTGTGTGCGGGGTTCCCCTTAATATCCATACAAGACCCAAAGGGGCTGGTAATGGGCTGGGGTAGGGGGGCGGGGGGGGGGGGGGTGATGGGGTAGCTATGCCATTTTTCTTAAAGATTTTCATCCATATTACCGGGACCAGACATTACATTAAAGCCGCAAGCAGTTTTAAATGGCTTTTTTTCCTTTAGAAATTTAATTTTGTGCAGGGACAGTTCTAAACACGGGAAACACGTGGCACTTCACAGACATACTTTAGACACCCCCCAGGTACGATATTTAAAGGAATATTTGACTTTTTTTTTTCACTTTATGCATCATTAAAATGACTGCTCCTGAAAAAGGGCCGTTTTTAAAACGTATTTTTGCATTGATACATGCCCCCTGGTGCAGAACCCGGGTTCCCAAACCCTTTTTAGGACAATAACATGCATAATAGTCGTTATAATTAGCACTTTAGATTTCGAACGTTCGCATCCATTGTATTTAATAGGGTTCTAACGTTCGTGCGAACTTTCGGTCCGTTCGCGGGTTCTGGTGCGAACCGAACCCGGGGGTGTTTGGCTCATCTCTACAGCTAACATTGAATGCTTTGCTAACAAAGTTACATACATGTAAATTGTATGTGGCAGCTATTAGTTACATAATGAATTGTTCACCTTTCTTCTTAAGTCTATGTTCACACTTCTCAGGTACAGCAGCCCATTCAAACAAGAAACATGAGTGAAGAAGTCCCGGTACCTTTTCTAAAAAAATTTGGGGCATGGAATTGCATCGTGGCAAACACTTTCTATGTCATTGTGGGACTGCTTTTATTCATACAATAAAACAGAGGGCTAATTTAATCATCAGCCATCCTTTATTGTCACATTCATCTATCATATTGTGTCTGTTTTCTTAATCATTTACCCATATTTATCATATGTAATAGCACAAAATTTTATTTTTCACCTCTGGTATGAATAATTCAATAGAACAACACAATTATTAGTTGTGAGATCCAGTAATAAGATTTTCTTTAGCCTGAGAATACTTGGACATAGTGTGACAGCAGGAAGGTAAAGTCACCTGGTTGCATCCAGGGGGGTAGATATATTTCGCCCAGATTCAGGCTTTACGCCGACTTATACAACTAGGTGGAGAGTTGTATAAGGCTAGTGGGCTCATGTATGACTCATACCTCTAGGGAGAGTGTGGGGCGTCGTACAGACAGGGAGTTGATGAGGCCAGCTGAAGCTTGTCAGCTCATTTAGGCCTCTATAAGAACTCCCAGCTTCATTAGATGTTAGCTCATGCCTGGAACCAGACCTGTGTGGACTGTCTAGGGAGAGTGAACCCCTGTGCGGTGAGGCAAAGCCTGTGTGGCTATTTGTTTGGACTTTTACTAAACCAGGGACTTAGGGACTAGGACAGCACTAGGCTGATCCCAGTTGTTAGTTAGGAAACCTGTATGTTTAGTCAGAGGTCAACTTGACCAGGATTTATTTTGGTTATGTTTCTTTTGCTTTGCTGTGTTTTGTCACTGTAAATAGAAAATAAACCGCACCTTTTTTTGATTTTGAAAACCACAACCTCCGTTTGCTGGGCCTGTTTTGTGTGGGGAGCCCATCCCGGGGGTCACACACACCCGCTGCCGAGCTAACCCCCTCACAGTTGGTGGAGAACCAGTGGCAGTTTTTTTTAAGCCAGCATGGAGGAGATACTGAAGCAGCTGGCTCTAGCAAATGCCAATCAACAGCAGACAAATGCAGGTTTGCAAAGGAGCCTTGCAGCCCAGCAGCAGACAAACGCAACTTTGCAACAGAGTCTGGAGGCTCAGCAACGAGCCCAGCAGCAATCTGAGGCCCGCTTCATAGACCTGTTGCAGAAGCAAGAGCAGAGACTACAACAACAGATGGAAGCAGTAATGCAGCAACGTCCGCAGACCAGTGAGGAAAGCCGTCCCACTAATACCGCGTCCTTTGGGGTGAGTCGTTTATTGACAAAAATGACTGGAGAGGATGATCCAGAGGTATTTTTGACCACATTTGAAAGGACCGCTGAAAGAGAAAAGTGGCCTGAGGAGCAGTGGGCTGGACTGGTGGCTCCTCTGTTAACTGGTGAATCGCAGAAAGCTTACTATGACCTAGAGCCTAACCAAGCAAAAGACTATGTGATGCTAAAAGCTGAAATATTGGCAAGGCTGGGTGTCACCCAGGCTGTCCGGGCTCAGCGTGTGCATAACTGGACTTTCCAGCTTGGAAAACCCCCCAGGTCTCAAATGTATGATCTCATTCACCTGAGCAGAAAGTGGCTACAGCCAGAGACTTTGTCCGCACCAAAGATTGTGGAACGTGTTGTAATGGATCGGTTTTTGAGAGCTCTTCCTACTGCCATCCAAAAGTGGGTAAGCCATGGAGACCCAGAGACGGCCGATGGTCTTGTGGATCGTGTGGAGAAATACTTGGCTACAGAGAACCTGACGGCCTCTTCCAGAGACACTCGGACTTTCCACCCTAAGACCAGACCATCCCCAGGGGCGGATAAGAGGATTCCAAGGGGTGAGGGTGGAGAGAGTGAGAGGGTGGGAGCTCTACCCCAAGTTTGGCGAGAACAGCCTGGGAAATCAGCGGCTCAAGAGGCGGCAAGAAGGATCGTTTGCTACCGCTGCCGGCAAGCGGGACATATTGCAGCCAATTGCCCGGTTGTGGAGGAACCCATGCAGTGTGACTTTCTGACGGGCAGACGTCAGTCGCTGTGTGCGACAGTCGCATGCACTGCCATTCGAGGAACTGAGAAACATTTATGCAAAATGTGTGTTAATGGTAGAAATGTTGTGGTATTGCTGGATTCAGGTAGCCTTGTGACCCTGATAAAGGCTGAGTTAGTTAAAACAGAGGTCTCTGGGAATAGCAAGGTAGCTGTTATTTGTGTGCATGGGGACACCCGAGAGTATCCAGTGACTACAGTGTGTTTCGAGACCCCCAAAGGTACCCTCTCTCATCCAGTGGGCTTAGTATCTCAGTTACCGCATGACGCCATTGTGGGAAGGGATTTTCCGAAGTTCTGGGAACTGTGGGATGATCCTGAGCCCCTCACTGGTGCCCCTATGTACCAGGAATGTGATAGCCAGAACTCCCCTGAGAGTGGTGAGGACTCTCCGGAATTTCCCTTATCAGTATTGGCAGGGGAGACTCAAGAAACTGGAGAGGAGCCCACCTCCTCAGACGAAAACCTACCGTCTGTGGAGTTTTCTGATCTTGAGGTTCACAGGGAAAACTTTGCCACAGAACAGTTGAAAGACCCCGCCCTAATAAAGGCACGGGAAAACGTAGTGAAAATAGATGGTGAGTTAGTGAACCCAGATAATACCTGCACTTACCCATACTTCAGCGTAGAGAAGGACCTACTGTATCGGGTGGCAAAAAGGGCAGAAGAAACCGTTGAGCAGCTTGTGGTGCCCAAACCTTACAGGAAGTTGGTGTTGGAGTTGGCCCATGGGCACATTCTTGGAGGTCATCTGGGGACAGAGAAAACCCGAGAGAGGGTATTACAGAGATTCTATTGGCCGGGGGTGATGAAGGACGTAGAAAATTATTGTTCCTCCTGCCCTGTGTGTCAGAGGTTGGCCCCGATGCCACATTTCCGTAGCCCGCTGGTCCCTCTACCCATCATTGAGGTCCCGTTTGAGAGGATCGCCATGGATTTGGTAGGTCCTATAATCAAGTCCGCTAGGGGGCACCAGTACATATTAGTTATAATGGACTATGCCACCCGTTATCCAGAAGCGATCCCTCTCCGAAATACCTCAGCCAAAACCATAGCCAAAGAGCTATCTCTTGTTTTTAGCCGGGTGGGTATTTGTAAAGAACTGCTTACGGACCAAGGTACACCCTTTATGTCCCGGGTTATGAAAGAGCTGTGTAAATTGTTCAAAGTGACGCAATTGCGTACGTCTGTGTATCACCCCCAAACCGATGGGCTGGTTGAAAGATTCAACAAAACCCTAAAACAAATGTTGAAGAAAGTGGTGGATAGAGATGGAAAGGATTGGGACTGTTTACTTCCTTATTTGATGTTTGCTATTAGGGAGGTGCCCCAATCCTCTACGGGATTCTCCCCCTTTGAGTTACTGTATGGGAGACACCCAAGAGGGCTGTTGGATATTGCCAAGGAAACTTGGGAAAGTGAGAGTTCTCCCCACAGGAGTGTGATTGAGCATGTCGCCCTGATGCAAGATCGAATTGCACAGGTAATGCCCATCGTGAAGGAACATTTGGCCCAAGCGCAGTTGGCACAGCAGAGAGTGTACAACCGTGGAGCCAAGACCCGTACCTTTTCCCCGGGGGATAGGATATTGGTACTTGTCCCTACGGTTGAAAGTAAATTCCTTGCCAAATGGCAAGGCCCCTACGAGATAATGGAAAAAGTGAGCGAAGTGAATTACAAGGTCAGACAACCAGGAAGGCGAAAGCCCGAACAGATCTATCACGTTAATCTGTTGAAAGCCTGGAGGGATAGAGAGTCCCTAGTCGCAGACACTTGGTCACCAGCTCAAACTGGTTGCGTGATTCCTGAGGTTGGAATAGCAGCCACCTTGTCACAACCCCAACAACAGGAGGTTAAGGAGTTTGTGCTTCGCAACAAGGAGGTATTCTCTGAGCTGCCGGGACAAACATCTGGGGTAGAGCATGACATCATTACCCCGCCCGGTGAAAGGGTGAAGTTAAAACCCTATCGGATCCCAGAGGCTCGACGGGAGGCAATACGGGAGGAAGTACAGAAAATGCTGAACTTAGGGGTGATAGAGGAGTCCCAAAGTGATTGGTCTAGTCCCATCGTGTTGGTGCCTAAACTGGATGGGAGCTGGCGATTTTGTAACGATTTTCGTCAGTTGAACAAAGTTACAAAATTTGACACCTACCCCATGCCACGTATAGATGAGTTGATCGACCGGCTGGGAACAGCCCGATACATGACGACTCTTGACCTCACAAAAGGGTATTGGCAAATCCCCCTGGCCAAGTCGGCCAAAGAGAAAACCGCATTTGTAACCCCAGACGGGGCGTTCCAATATAAAAGAATGCCGTTCGGGTTACAGAATGCGCCGGCCACATTCCAGCGGAAAATGGACCAGATGCTGAGGCCCCATCGGAAGTATGCTGCGGCTTACCTGGATGACGTAATTGTCCATAGCACAGATTGGGCCTCACATCTGCCAAAAGTGCAAGCAGTCCTGGACTCTGTTCGGGAAGCGGGGTTTACGGCTAACCCCAAGAAGTGTACCATTGGGCAGGAGGAGGCCAAATATCTTGGGTACACCATTGGGAGGGGAGTAATAAAACCCCAACTCAACAAAGTCGAGGCCATCCAGAGTTGGCCACGTCCCAACAGCAAGAAGCAGGTACGAGCCTTTCTGGGAATCGCTGGGTATTATCGGCGATTCATTCCCCACTTTGCTTCTAAGGCTGTGCCCCTAACCAACCTGACGAAGGGGAAAGGGTCGGTCATGATTAAATGGACCCCCGAGGCTGAGGCAGCATTCCAATTCTTGAAACAAGCCTTATGTAGCCAGCCAGTGTTGTACTCACCCGACTTCTCTAAAGACTTTGTCGTACAAAGTGATGCGTCAGATGTGGGGTTAGGAGCAGTATTGTCCCAGGTCTGGAACGGGGAAGAGCACCCAGTCATTTACCTCAGCAGGAAGTTGAAGTCCCATGAGGTAAATTACGCCACCGTTGAAAAGGAGTGTTTAGCGGTGAAGTGGGCTCTAGATTCCCTTCGGTACTACCTGCTAGGTAGGCACTTTGACATGGTTACGGATCACGCTCCGTTAAAGTGGATGGCTCAAAACAAGGAAACAAATAGAAGAGTGAATAGGTGGTTCCTGGCCCTCCAGGAATTCAACTTCACAGTAAAGCATCGCCCTGGCGTTCAAATGGGGAATGTGGATGCTTTGTCTCGAGTACATGAATGCCTGATTGCTGGTGTTCCAACCCCGAGGTTAAAACAAGAGGGGGGGGTATGTGACAGCAGGAAGGTAAAGTCACCTGGTTGCATCCAGGGGGGTAGATATATTTCGCCCAGATTCAGGCTTTACGCCGACTTATACAACTAGGTGGAGAGTTGTATAAGGCTAGTGGGCTCATGTATGACTCATACCTCTAGGGAGAGTGTGGGGCGTCGTACAGACAGGGAGTTGATGAGGCCAGCTGAAGCTTGTCAGCTCATTTAGGCCTCTATAAGAACTCCCAGCTTCATTAGATGTTAGCTCATGCCTGGAACCAGACCTGTGTGGACTGTCTAGGGAGAGTGAACCCCTGTGCGGTGAGGCAAAGCCTGTGTGGCTATTTGTTTGGACTTTTACTAAACCAGGGACTTAGGGACTAGGACAGCACTAGGCTGATCCCAGTTGTTAGTTAGGAAACCTGTATGTTTAGTCAGAGGTCAACTTGACCAGGATTTATTTTGGTTATGTTTCTTTTGCTTTGCTGTGTTTTGTCACTGTAAATAGAAAATAAACCGCACCTTTTTTTGATTTTGAAAACCACAACCTCCGTTTGCTGGGCCTGTTTTGTGTGGGGAGCCCATCCCGGGGGTCACACACACCCGCTGCCGAGCTAACCCCCTCACAATAGTTACATTAGTATCATTATTAGTATGTACAGCATGTTACTTGCATGATTACAAATGTAAATTGTGCACACACTGTCTTTTTATATTGGATATTTATTTGTAGATGGCTAATTGCATGCTTAGAATTCACAAGAAGCGCTCATCTTTTACAGGCTTTGCCTGGCAATTTATGCTGTGCATGTATATTATTGATTATTATTATTATTGTTTCTCAGATTTTTATTTAGTTTATACTTCCTGCTCACCTCCTAATGCCGTGTACAGACGATCGTAAATTCCGACAACAAAATCGTGGATTTTTTTCCGACGGATGTTGGCTCAAACTTGTCTTGCATACACACAGTCGCACAAATTTTGTCAGAAATTCCAAACGCCAAAGAACACGGTGACGTACAAGACGTACGACGGCACTATTAAAGGGAAGTTTAATACCAGTCGTGTTAGTAGAAGTTTGGTGAGAGACGATTCGCGTTTTTCAGCCTCGCGCTTTTCAGTCCGTTACAGCGTGGCGAATGTGCTATCTCCATTACGAACACTAGTTTTACCAAACCGAGCGCTTCCATCTCGTACTTGATTCAGAGCATGCGTGGAATTTTGTGCGTCGGAATTGTCCACACATGATCGAAATTTACGAGAATGGATTTTGTTGTCGGAAAATTTGAGAACCAGCTCTCAAATTTTTGTTGTTGGAAATTCAGACAGCAAATGTCCGATGGAGCCTACACACGGTCGGAATTTCCGACCAAAAGCTCCCATCGAACATTTGTTGTCGGAAATTTTGACCGTGTGTACGCGGCATTATAGTAAAATTAAAGTGGATCTAAGCTGTGATATACTTACCCATCTTGCTGTATGAACCCAGCCTTAATTTAGTAATAATAAAATATTTTACATTACTTTTTACAATGCTAAATCCCTCAATTATTTTTTTAGGAGCATTGCAGGACTCTGGCACCTAGGGCATGTGGCCTGGGATTTTTACTGAGTGCCCCAAGTCTCCACAGTAATCGGTCTCTGCTAAATTTTAGCTCCATCATTTTATCATATCTTGCACATCCATTTTTATACCTTGTTCTTACAGAAATAAGAGAACCTTTTCTCTTTAGTGTTCTCCTCCGCCCATTCCCAGATAAAAGGTTATGTAGGGTGGAGGGGGGAAGCTAGGCCAGCACGGACAGTAATTAGACAGTACTAGAAGAGGGCTATAAGTTTTAAGGAGGGACGGAGGGGGACTGACTCTAAGATTCTCCAAGAAGTGAAATATAGCTCTACCCCTAGAGGCTAAACCTAACTTATTTTAAGAATGTTCTCCCTTCTCCTAACACATGTACTGACTAGTAACTAACCTGTGTACGAAACACATATATACGGTACTTACCTATTTTCATGCCGCTCTGGTCTGGTCACATGATCTAGGTCAGCCAGTGATTGTTTCAGGGGAGAAGAGGGAGTGCTGACAACAAATGGGCCATAGTAGCTAATGGGTGATGTCCCAGGAATTCCAGCCACAGTTAGGGGGGGGGAGGGAGCATTTTTAAGATTTTAGTTAGGATTTAGCTACTACCACTTCATTCCTAAGCCTATTTCTGACATTTGTTGCTTACAAGTTAAAATCCATATTTTTTGCTAGAAAATTACCTAGAACCCCCAAACATTATATATATATATATATATATATATATATATATATATATATATATTTAGCAGAGCATCTAGAGAATAAAATGGCGATCATTGCAATATTTTATGTCACATTCTATTTGCGCAGCGGGCTTTCAAACGCAATTTTTTGGAAAAAAATACACTTCCATGAATGAAAAAAAAAAAACAGTAAAGCTAGCCCATTTTTTTTGTATATTGTGAAAGTAAAGGTTACCAAGTTAGAGTTACAGAGAAGGTCTAGTGCTATCATTATTGCTCTCACTCACTATACCGCACATGTGTGATTTGAACACCATTTACATATGCAGGCGTGACTTACGTGTGCGTTTTCTTTGCTACGCGAGCTTGTGGGGATTCTTATTTATGTAAATATTTTTACATTGTCTCTTTAAAAAAAAAAAAAAATCGAATTTTTATTGCTATCACAAGGGATGTAAACATTAATAGGTGGTGACAGGTACTCTTTATGGAGGGATCGTGGGTCTAAAAGACTCCAAATCCCTCCTTTGCACAGATCACCAAAAACGGTGATTCTGAATACTGCAATTTTTAAAAAAATTGCCGCCATTGGCAGCCGAGTGAACCAGGAGTGACGTTGTGCTGTCGCTTCTGTGTTTACACATAGGAGACTGAAACAAAGCCATTTCCGGCTTCCTTCCAGTTTCACTCAAGCCGGCGGAAGTGCCGGATCATGGATCGGGTCTCCCGGTGGGACGGGAGGCTCGGGAAGAGCGGTGGGAGGGGGGACGTCCCCTCTCGCTCCTTCTGGATAACAGCTGAGCGGCTTTTTGCCGCATCGGTTATTATCCCTGAAGAGCTAACCGCCGGCTCTAAAAAATGGTACCGGGATGATGCCAGCTGCAGGCATCATCCCGGTATAACCTCTTAAACCCGAGGCTGCATATATGCGTATGGTTTGCGCTAAGGGGTTGAGGAGCCGCTGGGCAGATGTGTTCGTCTGCCATTTCTTAGTGGTGACCAGACCTAACATAACCCAAGCTCACCAACATAATTTTAGGGCAAAATTTGCTTTATTCAAAAACAAATAATAAGCCCTGCGAGAAAAGGGGCTGGCAACAGCAATACTACAACAGTGGATGTAACAGTGATTTGAAGCCTAAGTGCAAATTTAAACAGATATAACAAGTCAACAATATGGCCTATCTATAGTTTTAAGGTCCTAGCTTTGCCACTGGCCAGTGGGGTCTTAAATACAGTCTGCCAGCATTGGACACCTTTATTTTTGGAGCGCCTTCTATATAGAGTGTTTGGAATGCTAAACTGGGAAAGAAGGTTCTCCAGGAAGTCCTGGGGTATCCCTGATTGGCAGCAAGATCTCTAAATGGTCAGTAGAAAGTCAGTAGCACGTTGTTGGCTAAGAAGCCCTGCACCCCATATGCTGACCGAGGTTCATTCCCTGAAGGCCAGCCAAGAAGTCACACCACACACTGGGCTCCTCTCTCAAGCCAGTGTTAGCTGGAATTGAATCCTTCTCCCTTTCCAGAGCTCTCAGTCCTCTCCACAGTTCTGGCTCTCTGTTGATTATGACTCAGCCCTATATTGTTCTGCCACTTTAGCACCCTGCAGCCAGTCTCTGTCTTCTCTGGAGTCAGCAGTCTCTTCCCGATCTGTACACAGTGCTCTGCTGCTCAGCTAACTGCAGCACAATCCTCCCTGTAGGTAGTTTTGAGAATGTGTGTAGGTTGTTGACTGAGATGGAGTATGCACTGTGCACCTATTCTCAGAGTCCTCTAGGACTCAAATAGGAATTTGCCATCTGGCATTATACTATAGAAAAGATAGCATGGCTTCAACACACAGTAGAAGGTGGGCTATACGTACTGCTGTTACAAGGTAATTTTTCCAATTTTTTTGTGTATTTCTAATGGATCATTTCTAGGGGAGTGCTTATTATTGATGCAGTAACACATAGCAACCATCAGAATCCATCTTACAACTCAAAAGAGTAAATGATGATTGGTTGCTATAGGTTAAACAAGTACTGTATTTATTGGCGTATAACACTCACATTTTTACCCTGAAAATAGAGGGTAAACTGTGCCTGCGTGTTATACGCAGGGGGCTGTGGAAAGTTTTTTTCCTGAAACTTCCCTCTTAAAGTTAGGGTGTGTGTTATACGCCTGTGCGTGTTATACGCCAATAAATACGGTAATTAAGAATATGAACCCTTTATTGAATAAGTTTGATGATGTTTGACTGCTTCCCACTACTTTATCATCTCATGTAACAAGCCCCTTTGTGCTTTAGGTTCAGTTGCCTTTAGTTAGTTATATACAAATGTGTTCAAAGTTTTAAATCAAAGTAATAAATATTATGAATAGTTCCCTTCGGTGTAGGAACATTTAGAATTCAGTTGGATTTAAGTAGTTTTTCTTCACTAGAATTGTATCCTTTATATAATAGAAATCTGTAAAATCCAAAGTCCAGGCACCATTGTGCTGAGGATGAATTTTGCTTGGTAGCAAGACAACAAAAGAAATCATTACTATGATGGTCATGACAATAAAATGTATCAAGTCCAGGCTAAGTGTCATCTTTACAGACCAGGTCGTGTCTCTTCCCATTGACCTTCTGTTGTTCAACACTCATAAAACACTTGTAATTGAACACAGTCCTTTGGGAACTCATAAAACAAATGTTACAGAAATAAATGCATGTTTTGCAACCCCAAGGTCTCCCTGCTCTTCCAAAATCCAATATTTTTATTGTGCTCATGAAGCCTGATACAGCACCTGGAGAATACAATTCTCACATTAAAACTGAGCAAAACTTGTAATATATAACTCTTAAAAAATGAACAGAATGGCAACTTAGAAAAAAAGAAAAACAACAAAAACAAGAAAAATACCAGCTTTTCTCATATTTAACAAGAAGAGCAGTGATTTAAAAATTGAGCCCTGACAGAAGCCATTAACACTGTGAGTACATTTTTGGACATTGCTTAATGCAATAAAATAAAAAAATTGCAACAGCAACAAATAAGATCACAAGCAAAGTTAAACAAAACAAGCTTAACAAGGACATTGACATTGCTGCTGCTTCCATGCATACTGCTGGTTATAATATTGGAATTAAAGGGGTTGTAAAGGTTTGTTTTTTATTTTCTAAATAGGTTCCTTTAAGCTAGTGCATTGTTGGTTCACTTACCTTTTCCTTTGATTTACCTTCTAAATGTTTTTTTTCTTTGTCTGAATTTCTTACTTCCTGTTTCTCCTCACTAAACTTTACACCATCATCCGAGTGGTGTGGAGTCAGCCAGAACAGCTTACTGAACAGCTTACTGAGGAGGAACAGGAAGTGAGAAATTCAGACAAAGAAAACAAAGAAAAAAAACTTTTAGAAGGTAAATCAAAAGGAAGCGGTAAGTGAACCAACAATGCACTAGCTTAAAGGAACCTACTTAGAAAATAAAAAACAAACCTTTACAACCCCTTTAAGTTGTTATATAAAAATGAAGCTAATTAACATCTTTTGTTAAGAAATAATTAATTGTATACAATAATAGATAAATTGCAAACTAAAATGCACTGTAATAAATGGGAAACCTAAACTAAAAGAAAAATGAAAAGTAAGATACTAATATACTGTATGTGGTTTAAAGTGTATCTAAGAGCTTATGCAGACAAATGTACAGATCCATAATTTATATGGATATCAATGCAGTAGTATTATATGCTATGGTCCCATTTATATTCCCCTAAAAAAAATCCATAGTATTTAGCTGCATAAACCAAAACTAGAAAACTGATTTCGACCATATTTTTTATTTATTTTTTTGCTAAACTTAAAATATATGGAATATATCTGTGCTTTAAATATTAAGAAATGCACCAAACCAAAAAGTACACAAACTCAAAATTTAAAAAATTGCATTAACCCAAGCTAAAGCAGCTAGAGTATTACCCCACCCAAAATGTCACCATATGATGAATGACAATATCAATCACCATTGTGCTGCATTATAAATACAACTAATCTCATGTTGAGCTTCATGAGATTAATTGTATTTATAGTGCTGCACAGTGGTAATTGATATTGGCATTCAACATATAGTAAAATAACGTTAAATCGTGTACAGCATAAATGGAGTCTATGCATAGATGTCTAATAAATTTAGGGCCGACATGTTAACATCAAGAATGTGCAGGCAGCCTAAGGGCAGAATGGTCTTTAGTCATTTTGAATGACTGAAGGTTGAGGTCATTTTGTGTCTGCATTGCTGCTGCCGAATACACTGTTGATGTTTACATCTGCCCCTGAATGAGACATTCATTGGCGTTGTATGAATGAGTCATTTTGGAGGAGATGTAAACAACAATAGTGTATAATCAGTGGCAGTGATGTGGGTGCAGATGCAGTGCAAACAACTTTTACATAGGATCTTGCAAGGTCATACTTAAATCTAATATGCCCATGTGCATAGGGCCTAAAGGCTAAACCTTTTTCAAGTTGTGGCTAGAGTAGTGAAGTGTTACACCTCTTTCAGGTTTTTATTGTTAAAAAATATATTTCGCTGATAGGTTAAAAAGTAGCTGCTAGCCTCACAATTGACATAAATTGTGATAACATGTGAGAAATAGGGATGAGCCGAACACCCCCCCTGTTCGGTTCGCATCCAGAACATGCGAACGGACCGAAAGTTTGCGCGAACGGTCGAACACCGTTAAAGTCTATGGGACTCGAATGTGAGAAATCATGTGTGAATTTTAAAGGCTAATATGCAAGTTATTATCCTAAAAAGGGTTTGGGGACCCGGGTCCTGCCCCAGGGTACATGTATCAATGCAAAAAAAGTTTTAAAAACTGAAATTTTTTCAGGAGCAGTGGTTTTAATGATGCTTAAAGTGAAAAAATAAAAGTGAAATATTCCTTTAAATATTGTGCCTGGGGGGTGTCTATAGTATGCCTGTAAAGTGGCGCATGTTTCCCGTGTTTAGAACTGTCCCTGCACAAAATGACATTTCTAAAGGAATAAAAGTCATTTAAAACTGCTTGTGGCTTTAATGTAATGTGTGGTCCCGGCAATATGGATAAAAATCATTGAGATAAACGGCATGGGTACCCCCCTCCCCCAGTCTATTACCAGCCCATTTGGGTCTTGTATGGATATTAAGGGGAACCCCGCACCCAAATTAAAAAAAGGAAAGGCGTGGGACCCCCAGGCCCTATATGCTCTGAACAGCAGTATACAGGCGGTGCAAACAAGACAGGGACTGTGGTTGTTCTTAAAGCAGAGATCCGCCGTAAAAAAAAAAAATATTAAAAGCCAGCAGCTACAAATACTGCAGCTGCTGACTTTTAATATTAGGACACTTACCTGTCCTGAAGTCCAGTGATGTCGGCAGCAGAAGACGAGCAATCGCTCGTCTCTCGGCTGCCCCCACCGCCATTATGGGTGAGGGAATCAGGAAGTGAAGCGTTGCGGCTTCACTTTCCGGTTCTCTTATGTGCATGCGCGAGCAGCGCTGCGTGTCTTTCACTGGTCCCCGCTGTGTTCTGGGAGCCGTGTGTTTCCCAGAACACAACGGGGGAACAGGGAAGTGACGCACTGCCCGCAGTCTACCTGCACTGTGTATTTGCACCCCCCCCCCTGAAAGGTGCCAATTGTGGCACCAGAGGGGGGGGGGGAATCCGATGAGCGGAAGTTCCACTTCAGGGTGGAGCTCCGCTTTAAGTAGAATCTGTTTGTAATTTTGAACTAGTACATTTTTAAAGTGTAAATCTATTTTTAAGCTTTTTGGAAAATATAGGGAAGTGTTATCACCCCTGTAACATTTGTTTTGCTGTCTGTGCACCTGTTCAGAAGATTTTACCTCACTTTCTCTCCCAATGACAATTGGATTTAGAAAATTTGGAGTTTTTAGGGAAACAAGGATCAGTGGACAGGAGACACGTTTTTCCCATATTAACTCTTACAGGAGAATTTCCCTTCCTAGGGGTAGATTTCCTCTAACTTCCTGTTGTCTCCCTCCGTTTGTAAGTAGGAGTCGTTTGAAAGTCGGATGTTTGAAAGTAGGGGCCTGCGCTATGTACTCTGCAGAAATTTGGGCCTTAGGTGTTGGTGTTGCCACAACACTGTAAGCCCTCACAGTTACTCTTGGTGGGCGCTGGAACGCCCTGCTGTGGATTATTATATCAAGAATTGTAATTACATGCCACTGTTGAACAGTTTCAGAAAAATTAGGCCTTTGGTGGTGGTGGTGCTGGGGCCACAACACTGTAAGTCCTCACAGTTACTCTTGGTGGGAGCTGGAACGGGCCCTGCTGTGAAATATTATATCAAGAATTGTAATTACATTCCCCTGTTGAACAGGGGCAGAAAAATTGGGCCTTAGGGACTGGTGCTGGAGCCACAACACTGCAACCCCTCACAGATACTGTACTTGGAGCACAGAAATGAGCCCTGTTGCAAAGTATTGCATCAAAAATTGTAATTACACGCTCCTGTTAAACAGGGGCTGAAAAATTGAGCCTTAGGCACTGGTACTACAGTTTGAGCGCAGGAATGAGCCCTGCTGCAAAGTATTACAGCAAAAATTGAAAATTACACGCCCCTGTAAAACAGGGGCAGAAAAAGTGGGCCTTAGGCACTGGTGCTGGTGCCACGACACTGCAACCCCTCACAGATACTCTAGTTGGAGCACAGGAATGAGCCCTGCTGCAAAGTATTGCAGCAAAAATTTTAATTACACGCCCCTGTTAAACAGGGGCAGAAAAATTGGGCCTTAGCCACTGGCGGCGGTGCCCAGAACCAAAAATATTCTTACAAGCTATCAACATGAACATTGAGGAGGAAGAGGATAGTCACTCAGCATAACAGGATAGTCACTCAGCATCAGCATAGGCAGTCTTGAAGGGATCTCACATTCAAAAAAAAATATTCAGTTACATCAGCATCAGGTGCTTGGTAGCTGGTGCTCCAAGACTGATTCATTTTTATGAAGGTCAGCCGATCAACCGAGTCGGTGGACAGGCACACCCTGTGATTGGTTACAAAGCCTCCAGCAGCACTGAATGTGCGTTCCGAAAAAGAACGCTGGATGCAGGACAGGCCAGAAGCTCAATTGCATACTGTGCAAGCTCTGGTCAGTGATCCATCCTCAAGACCCAGTAACCCAGAGGATTTTCGGTGGGAAAGGTGTCCAAGTCTGATCTTGCCCCTAGGTATTCCTGCACCATGTGAATCAGACGCTGGCGATGGTAGCTGGAACCGATCATACCTTGGGGCTGCGGACTAAAAAAAATTCTGAACGCATCAGTCAGACGGCCACCTTCTCCACCGCTCCTTCTGTGACTGACTGAAGCCTCAGCAACACGTTGTCAAGGACCAGGAATTTGTAACCTCCCAGGCTCTGGAAACGCATTGCACAAACCTTTCTGCAAGGCCTCCCTAAAATGTTTCATCCTCTGCTCCGTCTGCGACGGCTGGATAAGGTCCGCAACCTTACCCTTGTAATGTGGATCAAGGATGGTTGCCAGCCAGTAATGATCCCTCTCCTTGATACCACGAATACGAGGATCCTTTTGCAGGCTTTGCAGGATCAGGGAGGCCATGCAGCGTTGGTTTGCTGAGGCATTCGGTCCGGAGTCATCTGGGTCACTGAGGACGACATGATCCGCAGCCACCTCCTCCCAGCCACGTACAAGTCCATGGGTTTCTTGGGACTGTAAACGATCCCTTGAAGACTGCTGCTGATGCTGAGTTCTAGGCTCCACCTCCATGCTGACACAATCCTCCTCCTCCTCCTCCTCTTCCTGTGTGATCAGCGGGCCCGCAGGAACACTGTCTGGATAAAGGGTGCCTTGAGAGGTAAGGAAGTCCTCCTCTTCCTCCCTCTGTTCTGCCTCAAGTGCCTTGTCCATTATTCCATGCAGCATGTGCTCCAACAGGTGGACAAGAGGGACAGTATCACTGATGCATGCACTGTCACTGCTCACCATCCTCGTGGCCTCCTCAAATGGTGACAGGACAGTGCATGCATCCCTGATCATGACCCAGTGGCGTGGCAAAAAAAAACAAGCTCCCCTGACCCTGTCCTGGTGCCATAGTCACACAGGTACTCATTGATGGCCCTCTGCTGCGTGTGAAGCCACTGCAGCATGGCCAACGCTGAGTTCCACCTGGTGGGCATGTCACAGATTAGGCGGTTCTTGGGCAGGTTAAATTCCTTTTGGAGGTCAGCCAGCCGAGCACTGGCATTATATGACCGGCTAAAATGCCCACAGACTTTCCTGGCCTGCCTCAGGACATCCTGTAAGCCCAGGTACCTGCCCAAGAACCGCTGCACCACCAAGTTAAGGATGTGAGCCAAACAGGGCACATGGGTCAGCTGTCCCTGTCGGAGGGCGGAGAGGAGGTTGGTGCCATTGTCGCAAACCACCATTCCTGGCTTAAACTGGCGTGGCGTCAACCACCTCTGAGCCTGCTCCTGCAGAGCTGACAGAATCTCTGCCCCAGTGTGGCTCCTGTCCCCCAAGCACACCAGCTCAAGCACCGCATGGTATCTTTTTGCCTGCGTACTTGCGTAGCCCCTTGAACACCTACAGAGCACCGCTGGTTCTGAGGACTAATCAGCACAGAAAGAGGCCATGGAGGAAGAAGAAGAGGAGGGGGTGGGGGAGAGAGGTGTGTCAGAATCACCACTAGTAGCATTTTGGAGGCGTGGTGGCGGAACAACCTCCAACACTACTGCACCCTGTCCTGCATCCTTCCCAGCTGCCAGCAGAGTCACCCAATGTGCCGTGAAACGTAGGTAACGTCCCTGTCCATGCCTGCTTGACCATGAGTCAGCGGTAATATGCACCTTACCGCTGACCGCCATGTCCAGCGAGGCCAAGACATTGCCTTCCACATGCCGGTAGAGAGCCGGAATCGCCTTCTGTGAAAAAAAGTGGCGTTTGGGAACCTGCCACTGAGGTACCGCACATTCCACAAGCTCACCGAAGGGGGCAGAGTCTACCAGCTGAAAAGGCAGCAGTTGAAGTGCTAGCAATTTAGCCAAGCTAGCATTCAACCGCTGGGAAGTAGATGGCTGGGAGCAAATTTTCGTTCGCCAGTGTAGAAACTGGGGCAGGGAAATTTTCCTGGTACAATCGGACGTTGGTGTACCGATAGCAGATTGCCCGCAAGTACTTGGCAGTGGCACACCTAATTCTACACCTTCATGCCTCTCAGTGCAGGTTTCTGAGAGGACTGAAGGTATAGTGGGGTTGGAGATCCCAGCTGATGAGGAGTAAGGAGAGGTCCGCTTTGTTCTTTGGTGTGGGTCTTTTATGTACGCTTGCCAACAGACTGCATGGCAGGTCGACATATGTCTGGTCAAGCATGTGGTGCCCAAGCGGCTGCTGTTTTGGCCACGCTTGATACGCTTTAGACATATGTTGCAAATAGCAACAGTGCGATCTGCTGCACACATCTGAAAAAAGGCCCACACCAAAGAACTTTTGAAAAAACGCGCAGAGTCAGCAGTGCCCTACACATGCGGAGCTCTGTGGTGTGAGGCAGTCGGTTTGCTGCCCTTAAGCTGGCCCCTGGAGGGCATCCTGCCTCATTGGAGATGTGCCTCCTCCTCCTCCTCTCTCCTATCAGGCACCCATGTAGAGTCAGTGACCTCATCATCCCCTCCCTCCTCGTCACTGAAGCAAGCCTGGCAGTACGCTGCAGCTGGGGGAACATGCCAGTTTGTTGTCCTTCTTGGGCACCCCCTCTGTCTGGGCTCATGTATTAGCAAGAGAACAACAGGAATGGTCTGCAGTCAGCTTTACCTGCACACTGTGCTCAGTATACAGTACACTGACTTAATATACTGCAGCTTAGCTCAATCAACTTCCTGCCTGTATTATGAGGAAGAGAACAGGGATGGTCTGCAGTCAGCTTTACCTGCACACTGTGCCCAGTATACAGTACACTGACTTAATATACTGCAGCTTAGCTCAATCAACTGCCTGCCTTTATTATTAGGAAGAGAACAGGGATGGTCTGCAGTCAGCTTTGCCTGCACACTGTGCCCAGTATATAGTCTGCCTGCCTGTATTATTAGGAAGAGAACAGGGATGGTCTGCAGACAGCTTTACCTGCACACTGTGCCCAGTATACAGTACACTGACTTAATATACTGCAGCAAGAATAACAGGAACACTCTGAAGTGAGATCTAGCTAAACTGAATACAGTGTATATATATATATATATATATATATATATATATATATATGTATTGTGAGGGGGTTAGCTCGGCAGCGGGTGTGTGTGACCCCCGGGATGGGCTCCCCACACAAAAACAGGCCCAGCAAACGGAGGTTGTGGTTTTCAAAATCAAAAAAAAGTGCGGTTTATTATCTATTTACGGTGACAAAACACAGCAAAGCCAAAAGAAACATATAAACAAAATAAATCCTGGTCAACTTGACCTCTGACTAAACATACAGGTTTCCTAACTAACAACTGGGATCAGCCTAGTGCTGTCCTAGTCCCTAAGTCCCTGGTTTTAAATGTCCAAGCAAATAGCCACACAGGCTTTTTCTCACCGCACAGGGGTTCACTCTCCCTAGACAGTCCACACAGGTCTGGTTCCAGGCATGAGCTAACATCTAATGAAGCTGGGAGTTCTTATAGAGGCCTAAATGAGCTGACAAGCTTCAGCTGGCCTCATCAACTCCCTGTCTGTACGACGCCCAGCCCTCTCCCTAGAGGTATGAGTCATCCATGAGCCCACTAGCCTTATACAACTTTCCACCTAGTTGTATAAGTCAGCGTAAAGCCTGAATCTGGGCGAAATATATCTACCCCCCTGGATGCAACCAGGTGACTTTACCTTCCTGCTGTCACATACCCCCCCCCCCCTCTTGTTTTAACCTCGGGGTTGGAACACCAGCAATCAGGCATTCATGTACTCGAGACAAAGCATCCACATTCCCCATTTGAACGCCAGGGCGATGCTTTACTGTGAAGTTGAATTCCTGGAGGGCCAGGAACCACCTATTCACTCTTCTATTTGTTTCCTTGTTTTGAGCCATCCACTTTAACGGAGCGTGATCCGTAACCATGTCAAAGTGCCTACCTAGCAGGTAGTACCGAAGGGAATCTAGAGCCCACTTCACCGCTAAACACTCCTTTTCAACGGTGGCGTAATTTACCTCATGGGACTTCAACTTCCTGCTGAGGTAAATGACTGGGTGCTCTTCCCCGTTCCAGACCTGGGACAATACTGCTCCTAACCCCACATCTGACGCATCACTTTGTACGACAAAGTCTTTAGAGAAGTCGGGTGAGTACAACACTGGCTGGCTACATAAGGCTTGTTTCAAGAATTGGAATGCTGCCTCAGCCTCGGGGGTCCATTTAATCATGACCGACCCTTTCCCCTTCGTTAGGTTGGTTAGGGGCACAGCCTTAGAAGCAAAGTGGGGAATGAATCGCCGATAATACCCAGCGATTCCCAGAAAGGCTCGTACCTGCTTCTTGCTGTTGGGACGTGGCCAACTCTGGATGGCCTCGACTTTGTTGAGTTGGGGTTTTATTACTCCCCTCCCAATGGTGTACCCAAGATATTTGGCCTCCTCCTGCCCAATGGTACACTTCTTGGGGTTAGCCGTAAACCCCGCTTCCCGAACAGAGTCCAGGACTGCTTGCACTTTTGGCAGATGTGAGGCCCAATCTGTGCTATGGACAATTACGTCATCCAGGTAAGCCGCAGCATACTTCCGATGGGGCCTCAGCATCTGGTCCATTTTCCGCTGGAATGTGGCCGGCGCATTCTGTAACCCGAACGGCATTCTTTTATATTGGAACGCCCCGTCTGGGGTTACAAATGCGGTTTTCTCTTTGGCCAATTTGGCCAGGGGGATTTGCCAATACCCTTTTGTGAGGTCAAGAGTCGTCATGTATCGGGCTGTTCCCAGCCGGTCGATCAACTCATCTATACGTGGCATGGGGTAGGTGTCAAATTTTGTAACTTTGTTCAACTGACGAAAATCGTTACAAAATCGCCAGCTCCCATCCGGTTTAGGCACCAACACAATGGGACTAGACCAATCACTTTGGGACTCCTCTATCACCCCTAAGTTCAGCATTTTCTGTACTTCCTCCCGTATTGCCTCCCGTCGGGCCTCTGGGATCCGATAGGGTTTTAACTTCACCCTTTCACCGGGCGGGGTAATGATGTCATGCTCTACCCCAAATGTTTGTCCCGGCAGCTCAGAGAATACCTCCTTGTTGCGAAGCACAAACTCCTTAACCTCCTGTTGTTGGGGTTGTGACAAGGTGGCTGCTATTCCAACCTCAGGAATCACGCAACCAGTTTGAGCTGGTGACCAAGTGTCTGCGACTAGGGACTCTCTATCCCTCCAGGCTTTCAACAGATTAACGTGATAGATCTGTTCGGGCTTTCGCCTTCCTGGTTGTCTGACCTTGTAATTCACTTCGCTCACTTTTTCCATTATCTCGTAGGGGCCTTGCCATTTGGCAAGGAATTTACTTTCAACCGTAGGGACAAGTACCAGTATCCTATCCCCCGGGGAAAAGGTACGGGTCTTGGCTCCACGGTTGTACACTCTCTGCTGTGCTAACTGCGCTTGGGCCAAATGTTCCTTCACGATGGGCATTACCTGTGCAATTCGGTCTTGCATCAGGGCGACATGCTCAATCACACTCCTGTGGGGAGAACTCTCACTTTCCCAAGTTTCCTTGGCAATATCCAACAGCCCTCTTGGGTGTCTCCCATACAGTAACTCAAAGGGGGAGAATCCCGTAGAGGATTGGGGCACCTCCCTAATAGCAAACATCAGATAAGGAAGTAGACAGTCCCAATCCTTTCCATCTCTATCCACCACTTTCTTCAACATTTGTTTTAGGGTTTTGTTGAATCTTTCAACCAGCCCATCGGTTTGGGGGTGATACACAGATGTACGTAATTGCGTCACTTTGAACAATTTACACAGCTCCTTCATAACCCGGGACATAAAGGGTGTACCTTGGTCCGTAAGCAGTTCTTTACAAATACCCACCCGGCTAAACACAAGAGATAGCTCTTTGGCTATGGTTTTGGCCGAGGTATTTCGGAGAGGGATCGCTTCTGGATAACGGGTGGCATAGTCCATTATAACTAATATGTACTGGTGCCCCCTAGCGGACTTGATTATAGGACCTACCAAATCCATGGCGATCCTCTCAAACGGGACCTCAATGATGGGTAGAGGGACCAGCGGGCTACGGAAATGTGGCATCGGGGCCGACCTCTGACACACAGGGCAGGAGGAACAATAATTTTCTATGTCCTTCATCACCCCCGGCCAATAGAATCTCTGTAATACCCTCTCTCGGGTTTTCTCTGTCCCCAGATGACCTCCAAGAATGTGCCCATGGGCCAACTCCAACACCAACTTCCTGTAAGGTTTGGGCACCACAAGCTGCTCAACGGTTTCTTCTGCCCTTTTTGCCACCCGATACAGTAGGTCCTTCTCTACGCTGAAGTATGGGTAAGTGCAGGTATTATCTGGGTTCACTAACTCGCCATCTATTTTCACTACGTTTTCGCGTGCCTTTATTAGGGCGGGGTCTTTCAACTGTTCTGTGGCAAAGTTTTCCCTGTGAACCTCAAGATCAGGAAACTCCACAGACGGTAGGTTTTCGTCTGAGGAGGTGGGCTCCTCTCCAGTTTCTTGAGTCTCCCCTGCCAATACTGATAAGGGAAATTCCGGAGAGTCCTCACCACTCTCAGGGGAGTTCTGGCTATCACATTCCTGGTACATAGGGGCACCAGTGGGGGGCTCAGGATCATCCCACAGTTCCCAGAACTTCGGAAAATCCCTTCCCACAATGGCGTCATACGGTAACTGAGATACTAAGCCCACTGGATGAGAGAGGGTACCTTTGGGGGTCTCGAAACACACTGTAGTCACTGGATACTCTCGGGTGTCCCCATGCACACAAATAACAGCTACCTTGCTATTCCCAGAGACCTCTGTTTTAACTAACTCAGCCTTTATCAGGGTCACAAGGCTACCTGAATCCAGCAATACCACAACATTTCTACCATTAACACACATTTTGCATAAATGTTTCTCAATTCCTCGAATGGCAGTGCATGCGACTGTCGCACACAGCGACTGACGTCTGCCCGTCAGAAAGTCACACTGCATGGGTTCCTCCACAACCGGGCAATTGGCTGCAATATGTCCCGCTTGCCGGCAGCGGTAGCAAACGATCCTTCTTGCCGCCTCTTGAGCCGCTGATTTCCCAGGCTGTTCTCGCCAAACTTGGGGTAGAGCTCCCACCCTCTCACTCTCTCCACCCTTACCCCTTGGAATCCTCTTATCCGCCCCTGGGGATGGTCTGGTCTTAGGGTGGAAAGTCCGAGTGTCTCTGGAAGAGGCCGTCAGGTTCTCTGTAGCCAAGTATTTCTCCACACGATCCACAAGACCATCGGCCGTCTCTGGGTCTCCATGGCTTACCCAGTTTTGGATGGCAGTAGGAAGAGCTCTCAAAAACTGATCCATTACAACACGTTCCACAATCTTTGGTGCGGACAAAGTCTCTGGCTGTAGCCACTTTCTGCTCAGGTGAATGAGATCATACATTTGAGACCTGGGGGGTTTTCCAAGCTGGAAAGTCCAGTTATGCACACGCTGAGCCCGGACAGCCTGGGTGACACCCAGCCTTGCCAATATCTCAGCTTTTAGCATCACATAGTCTTTTGCTTGGTCAGGCTCTAGGTCATAGTAAGCCTTCTGCGATTCACCAGTTAACAGAGGAGCCACCAGTCCAGCCCACTGCTCCTCAGGCCACTTTTCTCTTTCAGCAGTCCTTTCAAATGTGGTCAAAAATACCTCTGGATCATCCTCTCCAGTCATTTTTGTCAATAAACGACTCACCCCAAAGGACGCGGTATTAGTGGGACGGCTTTCCTCACTGGTCTGCGGACGTTGCTGCATTACTGCTTCCATTTGTTGTAGTCTCTGCTCTTGCTTCTGTAACAGGTCTATGAAGCGGGCCTCAGATTGCTGCTGGGCTTGTTGCTGAGCTTCCAGACTCTGTTGGTGAGCTTGCTGCTGGGCTGCAAGGCTCTGTTGCAAACCTGCATTTGTCTGCTGTTGATTGGCATTTGCTAGAGCCAGCTGCTTCAGTATCTCCTCCATGCTGGCTTAAAAAAAAACTGCCCGCATTCTCCACCAACTGTGAGGGGGTTAGCTCGGCAGCGGGTGTGTGTGACCCCCGGGATGGGCTCCCCACACAAAAACAGGCCCAGCAAACGGAGGTTGTGGTTTTCAAAATCAAAAAAAAGGTGCGGTTTATTTTCTATTTACGGTGACAAAACACAGCAAAGCCAAAAGAAACATATAAACAAAATAAATCCTGGTCAACTTGACCTCTGACTAAACATACAGGTTTCCTAACTAACAACTGGGATCAGCCTAGTGCTGTCCTAGTCCCTAAGTCCCTGGTTTTAAATGTCCAAGCAAATAGCCACACAGGCTTTTTCTCACCGCACAGGGGTTCACTCTCCCTAGACAGTCCACACAGGTCTGGTTCCAGGCATGAGCTAACATCTAATGAAGCTGGGAGTTCTTATAGAGGCCTAAATGAGCTGACAAGCTTCAGCTGGCCTCATCAACTCCCTGTCTGTACGACGCCCAGCCCTCTCCCTAGAGGTATGAGTCATCCATGAGCCCACTAGCCTTATACAACTTTCCACCTAGTTGTATAAGTCAGCGTAAAGCCTGAATCTGGGTGAAATATATCTACCCCCCTGGATGCAACCAGGTGACTTTACCTTCCTGCTGTCACAGTATATATATATATATATATATTATGTGACAGCAGGAAGGTAAAGTCACCTGGTTGCATCCAGGGGGGTAGATATATTTTGCCCAGATTCAGGCTTTACGCCGACTTATACAACTAGGTAGAGAGTTAATGAAGCCCAGCTGAGACTAGTGGGCTCATTGATGACTCATACCTCTAGGGAGAGGGCTGGGCGTCATGCAGACAGGGAGTTGATGAGGCCAGCTGAAGCTTGTCAGCTCATTTAGGCCTCTATAAGAACTCCCAGCTTCATTAGATGTTAGCTCATGCCTGGAACCAGACCTGTGTGGACTGTCTAGGGAGAGTGAACCCCTGTGCGGTGAGAAAAAGCCTGTGTGGCTATTTGCTTGGACATTTAAAACCAGGGACTTAGGGACTAGGACAGCACTAGGCTGATCCCAGTTGTTAGTTAGGAAACCTGTATGTTTAGTCAGAGGTCAACTTGACCAGGATTTATTTTGGTTATGTTTCTTTTGCTTTGCTGTGTTTTGTCACTGTAAATAGAAAATAAACCGCACCTTTTGATTTTGAAAACCACAACCTCCGTTTGCTGGGCCTGTTTTGTGTGGGGAGCCCATCCCGGGGGTCACACACACCCGCTGCCGAGCTAACCCCCTCACAGTTGGTGGAGAATGCGGGCAGTTTTTTTTAGGCCAGCATGGAGGAGATACTGAAACAGCTGGCTCTAGCAAATGCCAATCAACAGCAGACAAATGCAGGTTTGCAAAAGAGCCTTGCAGCTCAACAACAGAGCCTTGCAGCCCAGCAGCAGACAAACGCAACTTTGCAACGGAGTCTGGAGGCTCAGCAACAAGCCCAGCAGCAATCTGAGGCCCGCTTCATAGACCTATTGCAGAGGCAAGAGCAGAGACTACAACAACAGATGGAAGCAGTAATGCAGCAACGTCCGCAGACCAGTGAGGAAAGCCGTCCCACTAATACCGCGTCCTTTGGGGTGAGTCGTTTATTGACGAAAATGACTGGAGAGGATGATCCAGAGGTATTTTTGACCACATTTGAAAGGACCGCTGAAAGAGAAAAGTGGCCTGAGGAGCAGTGGGCTGGACTGGTGGCTCCTCTGTTAACTGGTGAATCGCAGAAAGCTTACTATGACCTAGAGCCTAACCAAGCAAAAGACTATGTGATGCTAAAAGCTGAAATATTGGCAAGGCTGGGTGTCACCCAGGCTGTCCGGGCTCAGCGTGTGCATAACTGGACTTTCCAGCTTGGAAAACCCCCCAGGTCTCAAATGTATGATCTCATTCACCTGAGCAGAAAGTGGCTACAGCCAGAGACTTTGTCCGCACTAAAGATTGTGGAACGTGTTGTAATGGATCGGTTTTTGAGAGCTCTTCCTACTGCCATCCAAAAGTGGGTAAGCCATGGAGACCCAGAGACGGCCGATGGTCTTGTGGATCGTGTGGAGAAATATTTGGCTACAGAGAACCTGACGGCCTCTTCCAGAGACACTCGGACTTTCCACCCTAAGACCAGACCATCCCCAGGGGCGGATAAGATGATTCCAAGGGGTAAGGGTGGAGAGAGTGAGAGGGTGGGAGCTCTACCCCAAGTTTGGCGAGAACAGCCTGGGAAATCAGCGGCTCAAGAGGCGGCAAGAAGGATCGTTTGCTACCGCTGCCGGCAAGCGGGACATATTGCAGCAAATTGCCCGGTTGTGGAGGAACCCATGCAGTGTGACTTTCTGACGGGCAGACGTCAGTCGCTGTGTGCGACAGTCGCATGCACTGCCATTCGAGGAACTGAGAAACATTTATGCAAAATGTGTGTTAATGGTAGAAATGTTGTGGTATTGCTGGATTCAGGTAGCCTTGTGACCCTGATAAAGGCTGAGTTAGTTAAAACAGAGGTCTCTGGGAATAGCAAGGTAGCTGTTATTTGTGTGCATGGGGACACCCGAGAGTATCCAGTGACTACAGTGTGTTTCGAGACCCCCAAAGGTACCCTCTCTCATCCAGTGGGCTTAGTATCTCAGTTACCGCATGACGCCATTGTCGGAAGGGATTTTCCGAAGTTCTGGGAACTGTGGGATGATCCTGAGCCCCCCACTGGTGCCCCTATGTACCAGGAATGTGATAGCCAGAACTCCCCTGAGAGTGGTGAGGACTCTCCGGAATTTCCCTTGTCAGTATTGGCAGGGGAGACTCAAGAAACTGGAGAGGAGCCCACCTCCTCAGACGAAAACCTACCGTCTGTGGAGTTTTCTGATCTTGAGGTTCACAGGGAAAACTTTGCCACAGAACAGTTGAAAGACCCCGCCCTAATAAAGGCACGGGAAAACGTAGTGAAAATAGATGGCGAGTTAGTGAACCCAGATAATACCTGCACTTACCCATACTTCAGCGTAGAGAAGGACCTACTGTATCGGGTGGCAAAAAGGGCAGAAGAAACCGTTGAGCAACTTGTGGTGCCCAAACCTTACAGGAAGTTGGTGTTGGAGTTGGCCCATGGGCACATTCTTGGAGGTCATCTGGGGACAGAGAAAACCCGAGAGAGGGTATTACAGAGATTCTATTGGCCGGGGGTGATGAAGGACATAGAAAATTATTGTTCCTCCTGCCCTGTGTGTCAGAGGTCGGCCCCGATGCCACATTTCCGTAGCCCGCTGGTCCCTCTACCCATCATTGAGGTCCCGTTTGAGAGGATCGCCATGGATTTGGTAGGTCCTATAATCAAGTCCGCTAGGGGGCACCAGTACATATTAGTTATAATGGACTATGCCACCCGTTATCCAGAAGCGATCCCTCTCCGAAATACCTCGGCCAAAACCATAGCCAAAGAGCTATCTCTTGTGTTTAGCCGGGTGGGTATTTGTAAAGAACTGCTTACGGACCAAGGTACACCCTTTATGTCCCGGGTTATGAAGGAGCTGTGTAAATTGTTCAAAGTGACGCAATTACGTACATCTGTGTATCACCCCCAAACCGATGGGCTGGTTGAAAGATTCAACAAAACCCTAAAACAAATGTTGAAGAAAGTGGTGGATAGAGATGGAAAGGATTGGGACTGTCTACTTCCTTATCTGATGTTTGCTATTAGGGAGGTGCCCCAATCCTCTACGGGATTCTCCCCCTTTGAGTTACTGTATGGGAGACACCCAAGAGGGCTGTTGGATATTGCCAAGGAAACTTGGGAAAGTGAGAGTTCTCCCCACAGGAGTGTGATTGAGCATGTCGCCCTGATGCAAGACCGAATTGCACAGGTAATGCCCATCGTGAAGGAACATTTGGCCCAAGCGCAGTTAGCACAGCAGAGAGTGTACAACCGTGGAGCCAAGACCCGTACCTTTTCCCCGGGGGATAGGATACTGGTACTTGTCCCTACGGTTGAAAGTAAATTCCTTGCCAAATGGCAAGGCCCCTACGAGATAATGGAAAAAGTGAGCGAAGTGAATTACAAGGTCAGACAACCAGGAAGGCGAAAGCCCGAACAGATCTATCACGTTAATCTGTTGAAAGCCTGGAGGGATAGAGAGTCCCTAGTCGCAGACACTTGGTCACCAGCTCAAACTGGTTGCGTGATTCCTGAGGTTGGAATCGCAGCCACCTTGTCACAACCCCAACAACAGGAGGTTAAGGAGTTTGTGCTTCGTAACAAGGAGGTATTCTCTGAGCTGCCGGGACAAACATCTGGGGTAGAGCATGACATTATTACCCCGCCCGGTGAAAGGGTGAAGTTAAAACCCTATCGGATCCCAGAGGCCCGACGGGAGGCAATACGGGAGGAAGTACAGAAAATGCTGAACTTAGGGGTGATAGAGGAGTCCCAAAGTGATTGGTCTAGTCCCATTGTGTTGGTGCCTAAACCGGATGGGAGCTGGCGATTTTGTAACGATTTTCGTCAGTTGAACAAAGTTACAAAATTTGACACCTACCCCATGCCACGTATAGATGAGTTGATCGACCGGCTGGGAACAGCCCGATACATGACGACTCTTGACCTCACAAAAGGGTATTGGCAAATCCCCCTGGCCAAGTCGGCCAAAGAGAAAACCGCATTTGTAACCCCAGACGGGGCGTTCCAATATAAAAGAATGCCGTTCGGGTTACAGAATGCGCCGGCCACATTCCAGCGGAAAATGGACCAGATGCTGAGGCCCCATCGGAAGTATGCTGCGGCTTACCTGGATGACGTAATTGTCCATAGCACAGATTGGGCCTCACATCTGCCAAAAGTGCAAGCAGTCCTGGACTCTGTTCGGGAAGCGGGGTTTACGGCTAACCCCAAGAAGTGTACCATTGGGCAGGAGGAGGCCAAATATCTTGGGTACACCATTGGGAGGGGAGTAATAAAACCCCAACTCAACAAAGTCGAGGCCATCCAGAGTTGGCCACGTCCCAACAGCAAGAAGCAGGTACGAGCCTTTCTGGGAATCGCTGGGTATTATCGGCGATTCATTCCCCACTTTGCTTCTAAGGCTGTGCCCCTAACCAACCTGACGAAGGGGAAAGGGTCGGTCATGATTAAATGGACCCCCGAGGCTGAGGCAGCATTCCAATTCTTGAAACAAGCCTTATGTAGCCAGCCAGTGTTGTACTCACCCGACTTCTCTAAAGACTTTGTCGTACAAAGTGATGCGTCAGATGTGGGGTTAGGAGCAGTATTGTCCCAGGTCTGGAACGGGGAAGAGCACCCAGTCATTTACCTCAGCAGGAAGTTGAAGTCCCATGAGGTAAATTACGCCACCGTTGAAAAGGAGTGTTTAGCGGTGAAGTGGGCTCTAGATTCCCTTCGGTACTATCTGCTAGGTAGGCACTTTGACATGGTTACGGATCACGCTTCGTTAAAGTGGATGGCTCAAAACAAGGAGACAAATAGAAGAGTGAATAGGTGGTTCCTGGCCCTACAGGAATTCAACTTCACAGTAAAGCATCGCCCTGGCGTTCAAATGGGGAATGTGGATGCTTTGTCTCGAGTACATGAATGCCTGATTGCTGGTGTTCCAACCCCGAGGTTAAAACAAGAGGGGGGGGTATGTGACAGCAGGAAGGTAAAGTCACCTGGTTGCATCCAGGGGGGTAGATATATTTCGCCCAGATTCAGGCTTTACGCCGACTTATACAACTAGGTAGAGAGTTAATGAAGCCCAGCTGAGACTAGTGGGCTCATTGATGACTCATACCTCTAGGGAGAGGGCTGGGCGTCGTGCAGACAGGGAGTTGATGAGGCCAGCTGAAGCTTGTCAGCTCATTTAGGCCTCTATAAGAACTCCCAGCTTCATTAGATGTTAGCTCATGCCTGGAACCAGACCTGTGTGGACTGTCTAGGGAGAGTGAACCCCTGTGCGGTGAGAAAAAGCCTGTGTGGCTATTTGCTTGGACATTTAAAACCAGGGACTTAGGGACTAGGACAGCACTAGGCTGATCCCAGTTGTTAGTTAGGAAACCTGTATGTTTAGTCAGAGGTCAACTTGACCAGGATTTATTTTGGTTATGTTTCTTTTGCTTTGCTGTGTTTTGTCACTGTAAATAGAAAATAAACCGCACCTTTTGATTTTGAAAACCACAACCTCCGTTTGCTGGGCCTGTTTTGTGTGGGGAGCCCATCCCGGGGGTCACACACACCCGCTGCCGAGCTAACCCCCTCACAATATATATGTATGTATTGTAACCTGGGGGGCAGGTAGTAGGTACAAAAGCTCCCTGGGATGAGCAGGCACAGATACCAAGTCCATTGGATCAGTGAAAACACAGTGGGGTTTATTGGTGCTATATACAAAGTCAATGACAGGTGCTGTACAGTGTGGTGAAAACAAACAGAAGAAAATATAGCTAAACAAAAGCCTAGCTGTGTCTCGGCTCTAACTACACAGTATGTACAGGCCCTCACTACCAGGCTGGACAAGCCTAACACTTGTCAGCTTCCACATTCACAGAGTAACAAGTTTTACCAACCTTCTTGCTCTCACAAACCAACGTTGTCTGTGTTTCCCAGGCTGAGCAAAGGCTGTCTGCTCAGGTGAGCTTTTAATTAAGCTGGTGGAGAGAACCAACACCTGAAGTGGATCCTGGCTCAGAGATCCCTGAATGTATATGAGAGGAGCCTGGGAGATGTATAAACCCCAAACAGGACTTTCCCAAGCTCTCTCTGGGATGCTCTGTCACACATCCTCCCCCCTTGTTTCAACCCCAGGGTTGGAACACCTGTAGCCCAACAGGAGTGAACACGGGAGAGGGCATCTACATTCCCCATCTCAACACCTGGCCTGTGTTTTACCGTAAAGGCGTAATCTTGTAGGGCCAAAAACCACCGGTTCACCCGCCTATTAGTCTCCTTCTTTTGGGCCATCCATTTCAGGGGAGCATGGTCAGTTATTAACTCAAACTGGCGCCCCAACAAGTAGTACCTGAGCGCGTCCACGGCCCACTTTATGGCCAGACACTCCTTTTCAATGACTGCGTACTTCTTTTCATGGTCATTGAGCTTTCTGCTTAAGTACACCACAGGGTGTTCTTCCCCATTGTGTACCTGTGAAAGTACTGCCCCGATACCAACATCAGACGCATCTGTCTGGACCAAAAAGTTTTTGGAGAAATCGGGGGAGTATAGGATTGGCTGTGCACAAAGAGCCCTCTTCAGGACTTGAAAAGACTCTTCTGCTACTGGAGACCATTTCACCATTACGGAGGCTTTCCCTTTCGTAAGGTCTGTCAGTGGGGCAGCTATAGTTGCGAAATTTGGGATAAATCTTCTATAGTACCCCGCAATGCCAAGAAAGGCCCTGACCTGCTTCTTGTTTGCAGGGCGTGGCCACTCCTGGATGGCTTCTATTTTATTCACCTGGGGCTTTATGACACCCCGGCCAATAGTGTAGCCCAAATACCTGGCTTCCTCTAGCCCAATGGCACATTTTTTTGGATTTGCCGTAAACCCCTCCTTGAAGAGGGAATCCAGGACAGCCTGGACACGGGGCAAGTGAGACTCCCAGTCAGTGCTATGCACCACTATGTCGTCCAGATAGGCTGCAGCATACTGTCGGTGAGGTCTTAGGGTCCTGTCCATAGCCCTCTGAAATGTTGCAGGGGCATTTTGCAACCCAAAAGGCATTTTCTTATATTGAAACGACCCCTCCGGGGTCACAAATGCAGTCTTTTCTTTGGCACTACCAGTCAGGGGTATTTGCCAATATCCTTTGGTCAAGTCCAAAGTGGTCAGATAACGGGCCTTGCCAAGTCGGTCTATAAGCTCGTCTACCCTGGGCATTGGGTATGTGTCAAACTTTGTTACCGCATTAAGCTTTCTGAAGTCATTACAAAACCTCCAAGTGCCATCCGGTTTTGGGACCAATACAATGGGGCTAGACCAGTCACTATTGGATTCCTCAATAACATCTAGCTCCAACATCCTTTTAACTTCCTCACCGATGTCCTTTCTTCTAGCTTCGGGAATTCGGTATGGTTTGAGCTTGACACGGACTCCAGGTTCAGTAACAATATCATGCTGAACTGCTGAAGTCGTGCCCGGCAACTCTGAAAATTTCTCTTTATTCCTCATCAGGAACTCTCTAGCTTCCTGTTTCTGGGAACATGACAGGGTGTCTGGAATCGTGACCTCAGGGATCAGAGGGGATTCAGTACCTTTAAGGGTTACCGGGAGGGACCTCGCAGTTAATGCCAGTCTATCCTTCCAGGGTTTTAACAGGTTTATGTGGTAAATCTGTTCGGGCTTCCTTTTACCTGGTTGATACACCTTGTAATTGACCTCCCCAACTCTTTCAATTACTTCAAAGGGTCCCTGCCACTTAGCCAGGAATTTGCTCTCAACAGTGGGAACTAACACGAGGACCCGGTCACCAGGTGAGAAAACACGAAGTTGGGCCCCCCTGTTGTATGTCCTCTGTTGGGCTGCTTGGGCCTGCAGTAAATGTTCTTTTACTACCGGCATGATTGCTGCAATCCTATCCTGCATTTGAGCGATATGCTCAATAACACTTTTGTGAGGTGTCTGCTCCCCCTCCCAAGTTTCCTTGGCTATGTCTAAGAGTCCCCGAGGGTGTCTCCCATAAAGCAACTCAAATGGAGAGTACCCCGTAGAGGACTGGGGAACTTCCCTGATGGCGAACATCAAGTAAGGTATCAGGAAGTCCCAGTTTTTCCCATCCTTATCAACAACCTTTTTTAACATACTCTTTAATGTCTTATTGAAGCGTTCCACCAAGCCATCCGTTTGAGGATGGTACACTGAGGTACGCAACTGCGTCACCTTAAATAACTTGCAGAGCTCCCTAGTTATTCGTGACATGAATGGGGTACCTTGGTCTGTAAGGACTTCTTTCGGGACGCCAACCCGACTGAACACCATAAACAGCTCTTTGGCAATGTTTTTAGCAGATGCAGTGCGTAAGGGAACGGCCTCAGGGTAACGGGTAGCGTAATCCATGATCACGAGGATATGTTGATGACCGCAGGCAGATTTGGGGAGTGGACCCACAAGGTCCATGGCAATCCTCTCAAAAGGCACTTCAATAATGGGCAAGGGCACTAACGGACTTCGGAAGTGGGGTTGGGGGGCTGACATCTGACACACAGGACAGGATTGACAATAATTTTCTATGTTTTTCCGTATCCCAGGCCAGTAAAACCTGCGCAACACTCTTTCAGTGGTTTTCTCAACCCCTAAATGGCCTCCTAGCAAGTGCCCATGGGCAAGTTCCAACACCACCCATCTGTATAACTTAGGGACTACCAACTGTTCAACCACTTCATCATTAGATTTACATACACGATACAGTAAATCCTCATTGCTGCAGAAATATGGAAAACAGAGCCTGTCCCCTGGTTCGACAGGTACCTCATTAATCACTATTACATTTTCCCAGGCCCTGGCAAGGGTAGGGTCTTTTCTCTGCTCCGTACCAAAATTTTCCTTGTGCACATTAAGATTGGCAAACTCTAACGTAGGCTCAGATTCAGCAGGCGGCTGTCCAGCTCTACTGGTTGTGGGGACTTCTTCCGGCTCCCCCAGCTCTCCTGCCATAACTGAGAAAGGATCACCCGGAGAGCCCTGAGAGGAGTCCCCTGAACTCACAAGGTCAGTAATGGCCACGAGTTCTGGCTCTGCGACTGAGTTAGGTACTGCGACTGGGTCGGGACAATCCCACAGTTCCCAAAACTTAGGGAAGTCCCTACCAATGATAGCCTCATGCACCAAGTGGGGCACCAGTCCGACCGAATGGGTCACCGTACCTAAGCCAGTTTTAAACTGAACAGTGGCTATTGGATACTCGCGGGTATCCCCATGTACACAGATCACAGCAACCTTTTTTGCATGAAAATTCACAGTTTCAACCATCTCAGCTGTAACCAAAGTAACCAGACTTCCAGAGTCCAGCAAGGCCATAATAGGCTTATTATTAATAGTCACATGACACATGTGTTTTCCCACATTTGGCATTGCAGCGCATGAAACAGCAGCAAACATAGACTGCCTTCTAAAAGATAGATCACACTGCATTGGTTCATCTGTCAATGGACAGTTTGCTGCAACATGTCCCAGTTCTTGGCAACGAAAACACCTGATGTTTCCCCAGTTTGGTTTGCTGACAGGCAGTGGCTTCCCTTGTTTGGGCCGCCAAACTTCAGTCCTGGCACCAAAAATCCTCCCCCCTATTTCCTTGCCATGCTTACCACCCACTTCCCCTGGAACAGTCTTACCGGTTGCCTGGGGAGACCGTGGCTTTGGGTGAAAAGTCCGTGCGGCTGTAGGGGTGGTGACCAGGTTCTCTGCAGCAAAGTACCTCTCAACGATCTCCACCAGGTTGTCTGCTGACTTGGGGTCTCCTTGACTCACCCACTTCTGCAGGGGAATTGGCAGTGACCTCAGGAATTGGTCCATGACCACACGCTCCACTATTTGTGGCGCAGACAGGGACTCCGGCTGTAGCCATTTCCGTACCAGGTGGATCAGATCAAACATCTGCGATCTTGGGGGCCTCTTATCTTGGAAGAACCAGCTGTGGACCCGCTGAGCTCGAACAGCCAAGGTGACACCGAGTCGTGCTAGGATTTCCCGCTTGACCTTCTCATAATCTCCTGCTTCTGCTGACTCCAGATCATAGTAGGCCTTCTGCGCTTCTCCAGAAAGTAAGGGGGCGATCAGTCCTGCCCACTGGGTTTGGGGCCAACCTTCCCTCTCAGCGGTCCGTTCAAATGTTAGTAGGAAAGCCTCTGGATCATCATCTGCCGTCATCTTTGAAAGAAAGCGACCCACATGGATGGTTGAGGGCTTGTCTCCAATCTCCTTCATTATCGCAGGTGACCCCTGTGCTAGCGTCTCCACAACCTCAGTAAGGGTTTTTCTATCCGCTATTGCAGCAGTGGCAAGCTGTTCAAACAGCCTCTGCGATTGCTCCTGTACAGCACCAATCTGTTGGAACAGCACCTTGGTTTGCTCCTGTGCGATAGCGTTGGCTTGCTGTAATGCAGCGTTAGTTTGCTGTTGTGCAGCGTTTGCTTGCTGCAATGTAGCGTTAGTTTGCTGTTGTGCAGCGTTTGCTTGCTGCTGTGCAGCGTTTGCTAACACCATTTGTTTGAGGATGTCCTCCATGTTGTCACTTTAGGTACTGGCCTTTTAAGTAGTAACTTACTACAGCTGGTCGCAGCCTCCACCATATGTAACCTGGGGGGCAGGTAGTAGGTACAAAAGCTCCCTGGGATGAGCAGGCACAGATACCAAGTCCATTGGATCAGTGAAAACACAGTGGGGTTTATTGGTGCTATATACAAAGTCAATGACAGGTGCTGTACAGTGTGGTGAAAACAAACAGAAGAAAATATAGCTAAACAAAAGCCTAGCCGTGTCTCGGCTCTAACTACACAGTATGTACAGGCCCTCACTACCAGGCTGGACAAGCCTAACACTTGTCAGCTTCCACATTCACAGAGTAACAAGTTTTACCAACCTTCTTGCTCTCACAAACCAACGTTGTCTGTGTTTCCCAGGCTGAGCAAAGGCTGTCTGCTCAGGTGAGCTTTTAATTAAGCTGGTGGAGAGAACCAACACCTGAAGTGGATCCTGGCTCAGAGATCCCTGAATGTATATGAGAGGAGCCTGGGAGATGTATAAACCCCGAACAGGACTTTCCCAAGCTCTCTCTGGGATGCTCTGTCACAGTATATATATATATATATATATATATATATATTGTGACAGCAGGCAGGTAAAATCACCAGGTTGCATCCAGGATGGAAGGTATATATGTCCTAGATTCAGGCTTTATGCCGATTTATACCACTAGGGGGAGTGCTGGGAGTCTTGCAGGGGAAGAGTTAATGAGCACAGCTGAAGTAAGTCGGCTCATTAGGGCCTCTACAAAAACTCCCAGCATGCTAAGGGAGATGCTCCAACCTGGAACCAGATCTGTGTGGATAGTCTGGGGAGTGTGATCTCTGTGCGGTGAGCCAAAGCCTGTGTGGTTATTGCTAAGAACTTCTAAAAGCAGGGAGCTAGGGACTGGGACAGCACAAGGCTGTACCCAGTTGTTAGTTAGGGACACTAACGTGTGTAGTGAGCGTTCAAGTTGACCAGGATTTATTTTCCTGTTTCTTTTGTTTTTGCTGTATTTTTTTGTCTGTATATAGTTCAAATAAAACCACACCCTTTTGTTTTCTCCTACCACTGTCTGATGTGCCTGTTTTTGTGTGGTGAACCCATCCAGGGGGTCACATACACCCGCTGCTGAGTTAACCCCCTCACAGTTTTTTTTTAAGGCCAGCATGGAGGAGATACTGAAACAGCTGCCTCTAGCAAATGCCAATCAGCAGCAGACAAATGCAGATTTGCAAAAGAGCCTTGTAGCTCAACAACAGAGCCTCGCAGCCCAGCAGCAAGCTCATCAACAGAGTCTGGCAGCCCAGCAGCGAGCTCATCAACAGAGTCTGGAAGCTCAGCAACAAGCCCAGCAGCAATCTGAGGCCCGCTTCATAGACCTGTTGCAGAAACAAGAACAGAGACTACAGCAACAAATGGAGACATCAATGCAGCAACGTCCGCAGACCAGTGAGGCAAGTAGTTCCACTAATACTGCGTCCTTTGGGGTGAGTCGTTTACTGACAAAAATGACTGGAGAGGATGATCCAGAGGTGTTTTTGACCACATTTGAAAGGACTGCTGAAAGGGAAAAGTGGCCTAAGGAGCAGTGGGCTGGACTGGTGGCCCCTCTGTTAACTGGTGAATCGCAGAAAGCTTACTATGACCTAGAGCCTGACCAAGCAAAAGACTATGTGATGCTAAAAAATGAAATATTGGCACGGCTGGGTGTCACCCAGGCCGTCCGGGCTCAGCGTGTGCATAACTGGACTTTCCGGCTTGGAAAACCCCCCAGGTCTCAAATGTATGATCTTATTCACCTGAGCAGGAAGTGGCTACAGCCAGAGACTTTGTCCGCACCAAAGATTGTGGAACGTGTTGTGATGGATCGTTTCTTGAGAGCTCTTCCTACTGCCATCCAAAAGTGGGTAAGCCATGGAGACCCAGAGACGGCCAATAATCTTGTGGATCGTGTAGAATAGTACTTGGCTATGGAAAACCTGACTGCCTCTTCCAGAGACTCACAGACTTTCCACCCTAAGACCAGACCAGTCCCAATGGCGGGTAAGATGATTCCAAGGGGTGAGGGTGGAGAGAATGAGAGGGTGGGAGTTCTACCTAAAGTCTGGCGAGAACAGCCTGGGAAGTCAGGGGCTCAAGAGGCAGCAAAAAGGATTGTTTGCTACCGCTGCCGACAAGAGGGACATATTGCAGCAAATTGCCCGGTTGTGGATGAACCCATGCAATGTGACTTTCTAAGGGACAGACGTCAGTCGCTGTTTGCGACAATCGCATGCACTGCCATTCGGGGAACTGAGAAACATTTATGCAAAATGTGTATTAATGGTAAAAATGTTGTTGTGTTGCTGGATTCAGGTAGCCTGGTGACACTGATAAAAGCTGAGTTAGTCACTACAGAGGTCTTGGGGAATAACAACGTAGCTGTTATTTGTGTGCATGGGGACACCCGAGAGTATCCTGTGACTACAGTGTGTTTTGAGACCTCCAAAGGTAACCTCTCTCATCAGGTGGGGTTAGTGTCTCAGTTACCACATGATGCCATTGTGGGAAAGGGATTTTCCAAAGTTTTGGGAACTCTGGGATCGTCCTGAGCCCCCCCACTGGTGCCCCTATATACCAGGAATGTGATAACCAGAATTCCTCTGAGAGTGGTGAGGACTCTCCAGAATTCCCCTTGTCGGTATTGGCAGGGGAGACTCGAGAAACTGGGGAGGAGCCAACATCCTCAGACGAAAACGTGCCGTCTGTGGAGTTTTCTGATCTCGAGGTTCACAAGGAAAATTTTGCCACAGAACAGTTAAAAGACCCCACCCTAATAAAGGCACGTGAAAATAGATGGCGAGTTAGTGAACCCAGATGAGACCTGCACTTACCCATACTTCATCGTGGAAAAGGACCTACTGTATCGGGTGGCTAAAAGGGCAGAAGAAACCATTGAGCAGCTTGTGGTCCCCAAACCTTACAGGAAGTTGGTGTTAGAGTTGGCCCATGGGCACATTCTTGGAGGTCATCTGGGGACAGAGAAAACCAGAGAGAGAGTATTGCAAAGATTCTATTGGCCTGGGGTCATGAAGGAAACAGAAAATTATTGTTCCTCCTGCCCTGTGTGTCAGAGGTTGGCACCGATGCCACATTTCCGTAACCCGCTGGTACCTCTTCCTATCATTGAGGTCCCCTTTGAGAGGATTGCAATGGATTTGGTAGGTCCGATAATGAAGTCCGCTAGGGGGCATCAGTACATTTTGGTTATATTGGACTATGCCACCCGGTATCCGGAAGCGATTTCTCTCCGAAATACCTCGGTCAAAACCATAGCCAAAGAGCTATCTCTTGTTTTTAGCCGTGTGGGTATTTGTAAAGAACTGCTTACAGACCAAGGTACACCCTTTATGTCCCGGGTTATGAAAGAGCTGTGCAAGTTGTTCAAAGTGACACAATTGCGTACATCCGTGTATCACCCCCAAACAGATGGGTTGGTTGAAAGATTCAACAAAACCCTAAAACAAATGTTAAAGAAGGTGGTGGATAGAGATGGAAAGGATTGGGACTGTCTAATCCCCTATTTAATGTTTGCCATTCGGGAGGTACCCCAATCCTCTACGGGTTTCTCACCCTTTGAGTTACTCTATGGGAGACACCCAAGTGGGCTGTTGGATATCGCCAAGGAAACTTGGGAAAGTGAGAGTTCTCCCCACAGGAGTGTGATTGAGCATGTCGCCCTGATGCAAGATAGAATTGCACAGGTAATGCCAATCGTAAAGGAACATTTGGCCCAAGCTCAGTTGGCACAGCAGAGAGTGTACAACCGTGGGGCCAAGACCCGTACCTTTTCCCCGGGGGATAAGATATTGGTACTTGTCCCTACAGTTGAAAGCAAATTCCTTGCTAAATGGCAAGGCCCCTACGAGATAATGGAAAAAGTGAGCAAAGTGAATTACAAGGTCAGACAACCAGGAAGGCGAAAGCCTGAACAGATCTATCACATTAATCTGTTTAAAGCCTGGAGGGATAGGGAATCCCTAGTCGCAGAAACGTTGTCACCAGCTCAGTCTGACTGCGTGATTCCGGAGGTTGGAATAGCAGTCACCTTGTCAAACCCCCAACAACAGGAGGTTAAAGAGTTTGTGTTTCGCAACAAGGAGGTTTTCTCTGAGCTGGCGGGACAAACGTCTGAGGTAGAGCATGATATTATTACCCCGCCCGGTGAAAGGGTGAAGCTAAAACCCTATCGGATCCCAGAGGCCCGACGGGAGGCAATACGTGAGGAAGTACAGAAAATGCTAGAGTTGGGGGTGATAGAAGAATCCCAAAGTGATTGGTCCAGTCCCATAGTGTTAGTGCCTAAACCGGATGGGAGCTGGCGATTTTGTAACGATTTTCGACAACTGAACAAAGTTACAAAATTTGACACCTACCCCATGCCACGTATAGATGAGTTGATCGACCGGCTCGGAACAGCCCCATACATGACAACTCTCGATCTCACAAAAGGGTATAGGCATATTCCCCTGGCCAAATCGGCCAAGGAGAAAACCGTGTTTGTAACCCCAGACGGGGCGTTCCAATATAAAAGAATGCCATTTGGATTACAGGATGCACCAACAACATTCCAGTGGAAAATGGACCAGATACTGAGACCCCATCAGAAGTATGCTGCGGCTTACCTGGATGATGTAATTGTCCATAGCACAGATTGGGCCTCACATCTGCCAAAAGTGCAAGCAGTCCTAGACTCTATCTGGGAAGCTGGGTTTACGGCCAACCCCAAGAAGTGTACCATTGGACAGGAGGAGGCCAAATATCTTGGGTACACCATTGGGAGGGGGGTGATAAAACCCCAAGTCAATAAAGTCAAGGCCATGCAGAATTGGCCACGTCCCAACAGCAAGAAGCAGGTACGAGCCTTTCTGGGAATCGCTGGTTATTATCGGCGATTCATTCCCCACTTTGCCTCTCAGGCTGTACCCCTAACCAACCTGACAAAAGGGAAAGAGTCTGTCATGGTTAAATGGACCCCAGAGGCTGAGGCAGCATTTCAATTCTTAAAAAAAGCCTTATGTAGCCAGCCAGTGTTGTACTCACCAGACTTCTCTAGGGACTTTGTCATACAAAGTGATGCATCAGACGTTGGGTTAGGAGCAGTATTGTCCCAGGTCTGGAATGGGGAAGAGCACCCAGTCATTTACCTCAGCAGGAAATTGAAGTCCCATGAGGTAAATTACGCCACAATTGAGAAGGAGTGTTTAGCGGGGAAGTGGGCTCTAGATTCCCTTCGGTACTATCTGCTAGGGAGGCACTTTGACCTAATTACTGATCACGCTCCTTTAAAGTGGATGGCTCAAAACAAAGAGACAAATAGGAGAGTAAATAGGTGGTTCCTGGCCTTACAAGAATTCAACTTTACGGTAAAGCATCGCCCTGGCGTTCAAATGGGGAATGTGGATGCTTTGTCTCGAGTACATGCATGCCTGATTTCTTGTGTTCCAACCCCAAGGTTAAAACAAGCGGGGGGGGGGGGTATGTGACAGCAGGCAGCAATTTGGCGCGAACGCCCTATAATGTTCGAAATTTGGCGAATGATCGAACAGCCGATGTTCGAGTTGAACTCATGTTCGATTATAACTCGAAGCTCATCCCTAGTGAGAAATAAGTGCTGCAATAACACATATGTAGAAAAATTATAAAATGAGGAGTATAAAAAACAATCATGATATAAAGTGCAAATAAATCAAATATAACTGTAAACAGTCCACAAATCTTAAAAGGTGAAGACTTTCACTCGGGGGGCCTCCAGTGCACCCCCATATCAATGATATCAATCAAGTGATAATTGATAAGTGTCTGTGAACATTCACTCTGTGTATTCCACTGCGATGTAGTGATCTACCACCTAGGATAGTGCAAGAGTGATTACCAGAAGATGTGGACCCATATACCAATAGGCAATGAGTCAAAAAAATTCTAATCGCATATGGTATGGTCCATCTGTAAATTTCTTATAGAGACATCCAAATCTTCTGAAAGTATCAGATGTGGGTACATCAGTGTTGCCAACCGCCCGTATTTTTACGGACAGCCCGTAAAAAAAACAGGGCACCTTTTCTCCTGCCCATAAAAGCCCATAGCAGGAGAAAAGTGGCAGTAAAAATGGCTGTGATCGGCTCGGCTTGAAACTGCTTGCACAGTTCCCGGAGATGTGTGGTCATGCATCACTGTCACCATCTCAAATTTTTTATAATTTTATTCACACAAATAGAGCTTTCTTTTGTTGATATTTAATCACTGCTGGGTTTTTTATTTTTTACAAAAAAAATTAAAAATTATGACGGTGGACAGGCAGCAAGAGGTTAAAGAATGAGCCAAAAAGATCAGGTGCATGAAAGAGCTTATCTTGGTTATAAACTGTATTTGATTAGAAAGCTATACCAAACCAAGCTGATGAAAGGCCAGGATATGCAGGATTACATAAGACACACCTTGGAAATGGTTGAACACCTGAGAGGTATAGGAGAAGAAGTAAAAGATTTTCATGTTGCAGCACTGTTACTCAGGGGTTTAACAGAAAGTTATGAAACGCTTGTCACAGCACTTTATGCACGTCCAGATGATTAGCTGATATTAAAATATGTTAAGGGAAAAATAGACATAGAAAAGTGACTGCAGAAAAAAGACTGAGTAGTTCATTGAGTCTGTCCATTTTTTTTTAATACATGTTTTGTATTTTTTTTTTCTTTTCGTTAACTTTTTTGTCCGAGTATAGATTTATGTTTGTCACAAGTGTGTTTGAAGCCATTTACTGTTGACTGGCTCACTACCTCTGCTGGAAGTTTATTCCAAGCATCAACTACCCTTTCAGTAAAACCATACTTTCTATGGTTATTTTCGTACTTTCCTCCAGTTATTATAGAAACATAGAAAAGGGCAAGCTTGTGGATGAATATAGGCATAAAATAGAAAGCATTAAAGAGTCTGCTTTAACCACTTGCCAATTTATGCTGTAAGGTCTAATGCACCCATGCAGTTGCCAACATTTCCCCCAAAAAATTAGGGGCATTTTTTTAAAGAAAGCCAGTGTAGGTGGAGTAGTATTTTAATTAGGGGTGGGGCATTTCTTTTGTGGGTGTGGTTGATGTTTAAATAAATTGTGACGTGCAAAGCGCGCCCCAGAGATCTTGGCCATGATTTAAATTACGCAAAATATTGTGCGTGGCTTAAAGGGTGTGTGGTTAAATATAGTCTGTTTACATCCACTTGTCCATAGGGATGCATGGACCTTCCCATCAGGTCTGCCTGAAAAACTGACAGGCAGACCTGATGGGAAACGCTGTGTGAAAGGGGCCTTAGTGATGGATGGTGTCAGCAAGGAGTGACTGTGAGAAATTGTGTTTAAAACTGCGATGCCCAATTTCTCACAGTCAGGACATCTTTGGCAGCTAACAGCATTTATTTACTTCTAAGGGCCAGTTCACACCATAGAAATGCAGTCCAGATGCTTTGCAGATGCTTTTCTGCATGTGTGTTTTATGGTTCCTTTTTTGATGCGTTTTGGTGCGTTTTTGATGTAGTCCAGTGCATTTTCCCCCCCTCTATTTTCTTACCATTAAATAAGGACGTGTGCGTTCCCGTGCATTCCAGTAGGTTTTGGATGCTTTTTACAGCGTTCCAGTACAGTCCAGTGCAGGAAAAATGCAGCATGTTCTACTTTTTTCTGGGAATGGAAAGCACTGGAACTGCAAATCATATAACCTACTTTCCATGCATTTTTGATGCAGAAAAAAAACGCACTAGACTGCATGATGTAGTGTGAACTGGCCCTAAAAGTCTAACGGTCAGTTCACACCACATGCAGTCCAGTGTGTTTTTTTCTGGATAAAAAAAAGGCTTGGAAAGTAGGTTATATGGTTTTCAATGGCACGGTTCACACCAGTGCTTGCAGTTCCAGCACTTTCCAGTTCCAGAAAAAAAAAGTAAAACATGCTGCATTTTTCCTGCACTGGAACGCTGTAATACGCATTAAAAACGCACTGGAATAAACCGGAAGGCACCTAAATGCACAGGAAAACACACATCCTTATTTAAGGCTAAGAAAAAAGAGGGGGGGGGATGCACTGGACTGCATCAAAATTGCACTGAAACTGGCTATTAGGGCCAGTTCACACCATGAATGTGCATGCACGTGTTTGATGCGTTCCAGGGGTTTTGTGGTGCATTTTTGATGCAGTCCAGTGCATTTTTTTCCCCCTCTTTTTTCTTAACCTTAAATGAGGCCATGTGTGTTCCAGTGCATTTTTGATGCATTCCAGTGCGGTTTTTATGCCTTTTACACATTCCAGTAAAGTCCAGTGCAGGAAAAATGCAGCTTGTTCTACTTTTTTTTCTGAAACTGAAACACATTAGAACTGCAAGCACTGGTGTGAAATATGCCATTGAAAACCATATAACCTACTATCCATGTGTTTTTGATGCAGAAAAAAATGCACTGGACTGCATGTGGTGTGAACTGGCCCTAAAAGGTGCCACCCCCCCCCCCCCCCGTCCATCGCCGCCTTCCCTATTCCTGCATCCGGCCCCTTTCAGGACACCAGCGCATGGTTTCCAATGCAGAGGGGCTGTTTTTTTGAAGTCCCGATTAGAGCCAGAGGCTCTTATAGGCTTGAATATAGGGTTCGCATGGGTCGCAGAGAGTGCACTCCGAGTCCACCCAAGTGTGTTACAACAGCGAATCGATATTCGCTGTTGTAACACTGATCCTCCTCCCGGTCAATCAGGAAGTGGGTTTTGACACCAGTCACCTGATTGGCTGAAAGGACAGGCGATCCTATTGGATGCCTAAGAGGGGGAGGGGAGGAGCTGGAAGCCACCATGGAGGAGAGGATTCGAAAGCCGAGCCGCTGCACCACGCTGCCTGCCACCTGCCACGATGGGGAAAGTGCAACAATTCTTTTTTTCAGCTCCTCAGAGAGTTCTTTGCCAGGATGTGCCATGTTGAACTTCCAGTGACCAGTATGAGAGAGTGAGAGCGATAACACCAAATTTAACACACCTGCTCCCCATTTACACCCGAGACCTTGTAACACTAGCGAGTCACATGACAATGGGGAGGGAAAATGGCTAATTGGGTCCAATTTGGACATTTTCTCTTAGGGGTGTACTCACTTTTGTTGCCAGCGGTTTCGACATTTATGGCTGTGTGTTGAGTTATTTTGAGGGGACAGCAAATTTACACTGTTATACAAGCTGTACACTCACTACTTTACATTGTAGCAAAGTGTTATTTCTTCAGTGTTGTCACATGAAAAGATATAATAAAATATTTACAAAAATGTGAGGGGTGTACTCACTTTTGTGCGTTACTGTAGGTTGCACAGCAGGGGATCCACACAATATAAAGCCCATATAGACTGGCCTGAAGGTTGCACAGCAGGGGATCCACACAATCTAAAGCTCATGTACACAGGCCTATATGTTGCATACTTGCCAACAGTCCTGATTTTCCCGGGACAGTCCCGATTTTTGGACCCTCATCCCGATCTGAGTCTGTCCCGATGAAAATCCTGGGATTTTGCTTTTGTCTTGGGAATCGGGACTGTTTTTGGCAAAGACCGCAGCTTCTGGCTCCGAAAATATGGCGAGTTCTCTTTCCGGCTAGCAGGTCTTTCCCCTTGTGTTCAGCTTAAGTAGACAATTCTCTTGTACACTGAAGCTGGTTAGCTGCACGGATCGGAGGCCCCTCCCCTCTCTATTGAACACAAGGGGAAAGAGACCTAAATGGAGCTGCAACCAACATCCCGCCTCGTGGCCTGCTGCCGACGAGAGGCAGAGCAAATGTCTGGCTACAAAGGGAGAATATCGGTCTACAAAGGGAGAAGGTCTGGCTATGAAGAGACAGTGTCTGGCTATGAAGGGAGAATGTTTAATATTAATGGAGAATGCCTTGCTATGGAGGGAGTATGTCTGGCTATGGGGGGGGATTGCCTGGCTATGCAGTGGAAATGTCTGGCTATGAATGAGAATCTCTGGCTATGGGGGGACTCCACTGCATGGGGACACCTGATGTAAAGAGGGACTCCAATGGGGACACCTGAAATAAAGAGGGACTCCACTGGGGACACCTGATGTAAAGAGGGACTCCATTGCCTGGGGACACCTGATGTAAGAGGGACTCCACTGGGGACACTGATGTAAGAGGGACTTCACTGCTCGAGACACCCGATGTAAGAGGGACTTCACTGGGGACACTGATGTAAGAAGGGACTCCACTGCCTGGGGACACTGATGTAAGGAGGGACTGCACTACCTGGGGACACCTGATGTAAGAGGGACTCCACTGGGGACACTGATGTAAGGAGGGACTCCACTGGGGACACTGATGTAAGGAGGGACTCCACTGCCTGGGGACACCTGATGTAAGAGGGACTCCACTGGGAGCACCTGATGTAAGAGAGACTTCACTGCCTGGGGACACCTGATGTAAGAGGGACTCCCCTAGGAGCACCTGATGTAAGAGGGACTCCACTGCCTGGGGACACCTGATGTAAGAGGGACTCCACTGGGGACACTGATGTAATGAGGAACTCCGCTGCCTGGGGACACCTGATGTAAGGAGGGACTCCACTGCCTGGGGACACCTGATTTAAGGAAGGACTCCACTGCTTGGGAACACCTGATACCTGATGTAAGAGGAACTCCGCCACTGCCTGGGGACACCTGATGTAAGAGGGACTCTGCTGGGGGCACCTGATGTAAGGAGGGACTCTGCTGGGGGCACCTGATGTAAGGAGGGACTCCACTGGGGGCACCTGATGCAAGGAGTGACTCCGCTGGGGGCACCTGATGTAAGGAGGGACTCTGCTAGGGGCACCTGGTGTAAGGAGGGACTCTGCTGGGAATGCCTGGTGTAAGGAGGGACTCTGCTGGGGAATCCTGATAGCATCTGGTGGCAGGCGATGTGACAAGTGACACGATCCCACTGATTTAGCATTATGGTGAGTTGAACACTTTAATTTCATATTACAATGTAAAAATAGAAATAATGCGCTTCAATCATCCTGACACCATATCAACCATGGTGCCGGGATAATTGAAGCGCTAACACCAGGTGTTTGGAGTATCTTTATCTGATGCTTGTTAGCTTTTCTGAAATACACATATTGCTATTGTAATGTAGGATCTGGGCCTGCTGTCCCTCCATCCCTCTTTCTTTTCTTCCTTCTCTCTTTTTCTCTCTATTTCTTTCTTTCTTTCTCCCTCCAGCCCTCGTTCATCTCAGACTCGAGCCACACCCCCCTTTGAGCCATGCCCTATTTAAGCCACACCCACCAATAAGTTTAAGACACATCCATTTTTCACCACGGCATGCTTCACGCACCACATTTTCCTCTCCCCGCTGCACCACGCCTAAAAACAAATGCTGCGCCCCCTAATTACTATAAGGATCCGCCTACAGACAAAAAAGTGTCCCTATAATTTTTGTACAATGTTGGCAACTATGATGTTGTGCAGCAGGGGATCCACGCAAACAAAGGCCCATGTATGCAGACCTGTAGGTTGCACAGCAAGGGATCCACTCAAACCAAAACTTATGTACACAGGCCTGTAGGTTACACAGCAGGGGATCCATGCAAACTAAAGCCCACCTACACACGTCTATAGTTACACAGCAGGGGATCTATGCAAACTAAAGCCTACCTACACATGTCTATCACAGCAGGGGATCTATGCAAACTAAAGCCCACCTACATACCAGGGGCGGATCCAGGGGGGGCAACGGGGCAATTGCAACCCCCGAGAAATTAGTTTTAGTTGCGGAATTAGCGGGCGCCTGAGAGTCTGAGCAGGCGGTAGTTGCGGAACATGCAGGCGCCTAAGAGTCTGAGCGGGCGGCTCCGCGTGCGAGTGACAGAGCGGGCGGCTCCACGGGCGGTTGACGTGGCAAGTGACAATCTGTATCTGGTGGCAGGCAAGTGACATTCCGCAACATGTGGCAGGTGATGTGGTAAGTGACAATCTGCAACGTGTGGCAGGTGAGGTGGCAAGTGACAATCTGCATCTGGTGGCAGGCAAGTGACATTCCACAACTTGTGGCAAGTGACAACCCGCAAAATGTGGCAAGTGACAATCCGCAACTTGTGGCAGGTGACGTGGCAAGTGACAATCCGCAACATGTGGCAGGTGACGTGGCAAGTGACAATCTGCTTCTGGTGGCAGGCAAGTGACATTCTGCAACATGTGGCAGGTGACGTGGCAAGTGACAATCTGCATCTAGTGGCATGCAAGTGACATTCCGCAACATGTGGCAGGTGATGTGGCAAGTGACAATCTGCAACGTGTGGCAGGTGACGTGGCAAGTGACAATCCGCAATGTGTGGCAAGTGACATTCCGCAAAGTGTGGCAGGCGACGTGGCAAGTGACAATCCGCAACGCGTGGCAGGTGACGTGGCAAGTGACAAGCTGCATCTGGTGGCACACTCAGGGCACCCACTGATTCTGCATTATAGTGAGTTGAACCATTTCATTTTATATTACAAAGTAATAATATAAATAATGCGCTTCAATCATTCCGACACGATAACAACCATTGGTGTCGTGATCATTGAAGCACTAACACCAGTCATTTCCCTGATAAATTGCCCCCAAAAAAAATATTTTCTGGTAGTGCCCCTCACGAGACTAGACTCAGAATCCGACCCCTGCTACATACATCTATAGTTACACAGCAGGGGATCCAAGCAAATTAAGCCCACCTACACACGTCTATAGTTACCAAGGCTGGTGCAAGGATTTTTGACACCCTAGGCGAAACCTCATTTTGCCCCCCCCCCCCGCTCCACCCCTTCCTCCACCCCATTTGTCCTCCTGCCCATGTATACACCACCTTTTTAATGAAGTGCCCATCAAATGCAGTCCATCCGTGCCAGGGATGGACTGGGACAAAAATTTGGCCCTGGACTTCATCCAGACCGGCCCACTTTATTTTTCCAAACACACACAAAAACAGTTTATAAACTATACGCAATTGCGCAAAAAAAAAATAAGTAAAAACATTCCACTGTAAGTATAAATGGGTTTAGTCTAGATCAGCAGTGGCAGTACATGAATTCATTCATCAGTAACCATGACCAGCAGTGGCAGTACATGAATTCATTCATCAGTAACCATGACTAGCAGTGGCAGTACTTAAATTCATTAATCAGTGACCATGACCAGCAGTGGCAGTAAATTCATTCGTCAGTGACCGTGACCAGTAAATTCATTCATCAGTGACCATGACCAGTAAATTCATTCGTCAGTGACCGTGACCAGTAAATTAATTCATCAGTGACCGTGACCAGTAAATTAATTCATCAGTGATCGTGACCAGTAAATTCATTCATCAGTGACCGTGACCAGTAAATTCATTCGTCAGTGACCGTGACCAGTAAATTCATTCATCAGTGACCAGTAAAATCATACATCAGTGACCGTGACCAGTAAATTCATTTGTCAGTGACCGTGACCTGTAAATTCATTCATCAGGGACTGTGACCTGTAAATTCATTCATCAGTGACCTTGACCAGTAAATTCATTCATCAGTGACTGTGACCTGTAAATTCATTCATCATCATTGACCGTGACCTGTGCAGGACATTATTACATCAGTTACTATGACCAGTGGCAGTACATTTACGCCCCCCCCCCCCGCCATGCTGCATATTAAAGAAAATCAGACAGACAGTCACAGACAGTTCATAATCAGACTGCAGTCAGATGGCTGCATTCCATATGGCATCCATCAGCCAAATTTAACTGAGTGGTGGTTTCTTACTGAGTGACTGTTCTCTGTCTGAAGGCACTTTACTTGTATGATGAAGTTGTTGGTTGGGTAAGGTTCCTCCTTGGCGGCGCTGGCAGTGGCTCATCCTCTTGCTTGCAGCAGCTCTCCCACCATACGAATCCCCTCCCACCCTCACTCCGGCCGTGAGTAACATCACGCCGCTCAGGACGGGGCTGTACACTTAGGAGGAGGGAAGTGTCGTGGCCGTGATTGAAGGCTATTGGCTGGTGCCGCCGGAGCATAAATGTGACACACAGATCAGACTCAGAGGCGATTGAGTGACACAGTGACAGCCGGCCTGCCCAGCCCACTGACCAATCGGCCCACCGGGAATCTCCCGGTAGTCCCGATGGCCAGTGCATCTCTAAACAGCGCCCATCAAATGCAGCCTCACCAGCGCCCATCAATGCAGCCTCACCAGTGCCCATCAATGCAGCCTCACCAGTGCCCATCAAATGCAGCCTCACCAGCGCCCATTGAATGCAGCCTCACCAGCTCCCATCAAATGCAGCTTACCAGTGCCCATCAATGAATGTTTGCGTGCTTCCATTCATTTGGGAGTCAGGACACAGACACAATCCTCCACTGCGCCTCTGACACTATGGGGCTGATTTAAGAAAATGTTGGCGCATTTGCGCGGGCAGGAATAATTATTGCGACATGGCGCATGCTGTCGACTTGCGACGGATTCACGGAATCGTTGCGTGTACGGGCGCATACACATTCTTAAATATGAAACAGACATCGGGCACTTGCTCATTGTAATGCTGATCATGTTAATGAGTAGAGTTGAGCGGACACCTGGATGTTCGGGCTCGACGGGTTCGGCCGAACTTCGGAAAAAAGTTCGGGTTCGGGACCGAACTTTAACCCGAACCCCATTGAAGTCAATGGGGACCCAGACTTCTAAGGACTAAAAAGGCTCTAAAAAAGTAATGGAAAGGGCTAGAGGGCTGCAAATGGCAGCAAAATGTTGTTAAGAGCATGGCAAGTGCTCTGCAAACAAATGTGGATAGGGAAATAACTTAAAATAACATAAAAAAAATAAAAAAATAAAAAAATATGCTGGAGGCCCCCTTTTCAGCAGAAGAGGTACGGGAAGTCATTAAGAACCTCAGAAACTCAACGGCACGATGCCACACATATGGTGGGAATGCCCCAGAATACGCCCTTTCTGGAATAAATTATTCAATTTAATGGATAAGCTAGTGGGAAAATAAAATACTTTGAAATAAAAATGTAGCGGGGTGCTAAATTTAAGGGAAGTGTTTGAGTGGTAAATATGCTCAAACACCCTATTTCTGTAGGATTCATGGACCATTTTGTCCTCGGGGGACAGTATTGGTGTGCAGTTCCCTGCGGCCTACAGGTGGCGCTGCCATGGTAGGCTAGGGTTGAACCGCCGATACAGTGCTGTGCCTTTTGTGTCCCCTCTTGGCAGTAGTACAGCGGGGCGGGGAACCTGCTGTGCATGCCGGGAGAGCATATAAAAGGGGCAGACCTTTGGCCTGGGGGCTGATGTCCAGTGGGGTCCACGCCCAGGTGCCTTCGGCCTGGGTGCATGTGTTCCTGTTCCATCTTGGGTACCTTTAGCCCGGGGTGAGGTACTATCCTGGAGTTCCTGCTGCCCTGGGTATGGAGACCTAGGTGCGGGAGTAAAGCCTGGAGTCCAGAGCCTTCGTCTGGAGTCCGCTAAGGGTCGAGGAGTCTTAGGGTGCCGCCTCGTGTAGGGGGCCATGTTCCAGGGAAGGAAGGATCATTCTGATGGACCGATGCGGGAGTCACGGTGAAGGAAGGGTCTGTTGACTCCCTGGAGAGATCTCTTCCCCTTGATATGGGCTAGGTTCGTAGAAGGAGAAGCTCAAGGTCATCTTGACTGTATCAGAGGCCTTATTCACCCGGCCCGTGGCAGGGGCCTTATACACCCTGGTCTGTGGCAGAGACCAAAGTTCTCCAGGTCCGTGGCAGGGGCCTTGTACACCCTGTCTGTGGCAGAGACCAACCTCAAGGTCTGTGGCAGAGACCGTGCACCTAAAACTGTTTGAGAAACCTAAGCAGTGAAGTGAATGTGCTACGTTTGTGCCTGGACCTCCTCCACACCTTAAGCTGTCCTGTTTCTTTGCTCTAACCTTTTCTATCCGAGTAGAGTTTATTTTGCCATGAGAGAATAAGAGTTGTAATTTCAGCTGGTGTGGACATTGACTTTACTGGGAATTAAAGGACTTGCCTCTACCTACAGTAGAGGTGAGAATCATCCTCTGGAGGAGTTTTGACTCCGGCTGTGGACACGGCCCGTCAAGTACACCGCTCAACCTCTTTATATAGGAGGGTACGGGCTGGTAGTGCGGTGTGCCTTTCTCTCTCCTGCGAGGAGCCAACAACATAAAGGCAGGTAAGGGGGAAAGGATCTGTGCGCTACAAAAAAATAAAATAAAAATTATAATCTTGACCTAGGAGGACGAGGTCCATATGGAGTAGGAGGTTGAGGTGGCGGTGGATGTGGCTGTGTAGGTGGAAGCGGCGGTGGAGGAGGACGAGGTAGCCAACACTGGTTCAAAAATACAACAATGGCTGGGTAAGGCCGGTGATGTGTCGAATTCTGTCCCCCGTCAAATAGTGTCCACCCTGTACTGCGCTTGCTCAGTATGTAGGACAAGGGGATTTAGAAAATCTCCCAAGACGAACGGCGCCTGCGTGGTGAGTTCAGGTGAAGGCCACACCATCCGTGGTTCAAGCCGAGCCAAGTGAGGCCGTGCCCGAAGCGTGGCGATCGAACTGAGCCCGTGAGGGGCCCTGTTACTATGTGCTACCGTATGTCCACTTGGATGGTGGGGCTTGAACCTGCACTCACTGCGCAGGCGCCGTTCATCTTCGGAGATTTTGTGAATCTCCTTGTCCTCTGTACTGCGCAAGCGCTGCGCCTTCCCAGTATGGGCCGGACACAATCCGATGGCCGGACAGTTTTTGTCACAACACCGGTATACATGTCTATTCTGCAGAAGGTACGGACAAGTCCTGTGGGATCCATGCCTGGTTCATTTTAATGAACGTGAGCTTGTCCACATTGGCTCTGGACAGGCGGCTGCGCTTGTCTGTGATAACGCCCCCTGCCGTGCTAAATACACGTTCAGATAATACACTGGCTGCAGGGCAGGCCAGCACCTCCAAGGCATAAAGGGCAAGCTCAGGCCATGTGCCCAATTTGGAGACCCAGAAGTTAAAGGGGGCAGACCCGTCATCCAGTACGTGTAGGCCTGTGGACACATACTGCTCAACCATGTTGTTTTTTTAGTATAGCACAGTAGAAGAAAACTATATAGAAATTGTTTATTTCACACACCTCCACATATGTATAACACACTGCAAAATATTTTTTGTGGCCCTAAATGGCGTTTTTTGGAAGACCACAACACACCCACAGTACGTAACCGCTGAATCGCACAGCTACAGAACTGCAGAAAATGCTATTAAAAAAAAATGTTGTTTTTTTAGTATAGCACAGTAGAAGACAAATATATAGAAATGGTTTATTTCACACGCCTCCACATATGTATAACACACTGCAAAATATTTTTTGTGGCCCTAAATGGGTCTTTTTGCAAGCGTACATTAAAGTGCAATTTTTTTTTTTGTTTTTTTTGCCCTAAACGAGTCTTTTTTTGCACGAGCAAAATAAAATGCTAATTTTTTATTTTTTTTGCCCTTAATGGGTCTTTTGGAAAAGAGCACAATAAAGTGCCTTTTTTTTTTTTGCCCTAAATGGATCTTTTTCCAAGAGCAGAATACACCCACAGTATGGAAACGGTGTATCTCTCAACGTAATATATGCAGTGCTGGTGCACTGAGCTTGCAGATAAAAGGTAGATTTTCTCTGACACTGGGCTCATGGCAGTGTAAAAAGACTGCACTGCAACACAAACAGGTAAACCTATGCAGATCGCTGAGTTATATCTCTGAATCTGGACTCCTATTCCTATATAATATATCTCTCTCCCTGAAAGCACCAACAGGAACCTGGCCCTACACTACACTGTCTCTCTATCTTTTCCCTCAGATTCCAGAATCAGGACTAACTCATGTATTTTTCAATCTCTCCCTAAAAGCAGCAGCAGCAGACAAGATCCTCTCCCTATCTATTCTGAAGCAGAGTGATGTGTGTGCTGTGTGCCTCTAGCTTATATAGAAGCTGGGTCACATGTTGCACTGACCAATCACAGCCATGCCATTAGTAGGCATGGCTATGATGGCTTCTAAGGGCACACCAGCTAATCAAAAGGTGATTGGCTGGCCCCTGAAGCATTTCTAACTGCGCCATTAGATTGCCGAACCCGGACTTTCGCGCAAAGTCCGGGTTCGGGAAAAAGCTAAAGTTCGGTACGGACCCGAACTTTACAGTTCGGGTTCGCTCAACCCTATTAATGAGCTTTTCCTTATCACATGGAGAATATTGCTTCCACTTTTATTCCTTTCATTCATTTCTTTTTGAAACAACTCAATATTCATTCTAGAGATCTTCCTCCAATCAACAACTGTGCAGATGTTTACTGGACTTGTGCATTTTATGGTGATAGTTTATAATCATTGGTGGAGCCAAAACTTCCATAAAAACATCTTCTCAACACATGTCTGTGTATTGTGCATTCTGGACAATTCTTTCCCCATACACTGTCCAATCTGATTGGATGACATTTACATCCACTCATTTCTCTGAGGAATTCATTTCCCCATACACTGTGCAATAAGATTGCACAGTGTATGGGGAAAGAATTGTCCAGAATGCACAATACACAGACATGTGTTGAGAAGATGTTTTCATGGAAGTTTTGGCTCCACCAATGATTATAGACTATCACCATAAAATGCACAATTACAAGTCCAGGAAACATCTGCACAGTTGTTGATAGGAGGAAGATCTCTAGAATGAATATGGAGTTGTTTCAAAAAGAAGTGAATGAAAGGAATAAAAGTGAAAGCAATATTCTCCATGTGATAAGGAAAAGCTCATTAACCTCCCTGACGGTAATCCCGAGTCAGGCTCGGGGTGAGATTTTCATGCTAAGAGCGGTAACCCCGAGCCAGACTCGGGATTGCATTGCAGGATACAGGGAAGTTACTTACCTTGTTCCCTGGATCCTGCGATGTCTCCCTGCTGTGTGTGCGAGCCGTGTCTCGCTCGATCCTCACTGCCGTGTGCCGAGCTCCGTTCCCTGCGACGTTGCGGCATCAAATTCAAAAAGGAAAAAAACACAGTATAGATACAGTATACTGTAATCTTACAGATTACAGTACTGTATCAAATAATAACACACACCCTTTGTCCCTAGTGGTCTGTCCAGTGTCCTGCATGCACTTTTATATAATAAAAACTGTTCTTTCTGCCTGGAAACTGGAGATTGTCCATAGCAACCAAAAAGTGTCCCTTTATGTCAAAAGTGGTTTTAGACCAGCTAGAAAACAGCGATAATAAATTAGAATCACTCGCAGAATTGAGCGATAGCGATTTGTGGGGAAATTCGTCATCAAACACTAAATCTAATGACAGCGACAATTCTGCAACTGAGCACATTTCAGTGTTTTTGATTTGATTACATTATTGAATAATTTTTATTATAATTACATTACTATTTGTTATATATTTATAGTTATTTATTATATTATAATTTATGATTTTGTGTTTCAAACTTTATCATACCCGGGATGTCTACTAGACTCTTGTTTGGTCAGGTTTAAGTAAGTAATTACTAAGAATTGCAGACCTACAATACATAACACCAAATTTCCATGCAAAATAATTGTACTGCTTTTGGTACATAATTCCAGACAGAATCATATCGCCAGGGAGGTTAACATGATCAGCATTACAATGAGCACAAGCTCAATGTATAAGCAGTAGGGATGAGCTTCGTGTTCGAGTCGAACATACGTTCGACTCGAACATCGGCTGTTCGATCGTTCGACGAAGATCGAACGATTTGGGCCGTTCGCGCCAAATTCGAGTGACGCGAACGGCCCACAATGCACTACGCCATCGCAGTGTCATCCAGGCGCTGTGATTGGCCAAGCATGCACTGTGACCCCGCATGCTTGGCCAATCACAGCGCCGGCAGCGAGGAGAGCAATGATTGGCCACAGGCAGGATGCCTGTGGCCAATTATTGCTGAGGGTGTTTAGTACACGCCCCACACTATAAAAGGCCGCCAGCACGGCGGCCTAGTGTAGTGTGTTCCGGAGCAGGGATAGAGCAGCATAGGCAGGGACAGTGACTGTTATTTCTTTCTTGCTTAACCTGGATTCCTTTAGTTTAGGGAAAGAGAAGGATAGGTAGGGAGAGTGTCAGTGTGTTTTGTGCTTGTGCTATAGTGTGCTTAAAAAAAACATTTATTCTAGGGACAGAAAACTGTAGGTAGGGACAGTGTCAGTTTCTTTCACTCTGCAAGTCCTTGTTTCCAGGGACCTGGAAGGACAGTGAGTGAATTGTCCTTGTGCTATATTGTGCTTAAAAAAACATTTATTCTAGGGACAGAAAACTGTAGGTAGGGAGAGTGTCAGTTTCTTTCACTCTGCAAGTCCTTGTTTCCAGGGACCTGTAAGGACAGTGAGTGAATTGTCCTTGTGCTATATTGTGCTTAAAAAAAACATTTATTCTAGGGACAGAAAACTGTAGGTAGGGAGAGTGTCAGTTTATTTCACTCTGCAAGTCCTTGTTTCCAGGGACCTGTAAGGACAGTGAGTGAATTGTCCTTGTGCTATATTGTGATTAAAAAAAACATTTTTTCTAGGGACAGAAAACTGTAGGTAGGGAGAGTGTTTTTTTTCTTTCACTCTGCAAGTCCTTGTTTCCAGGGACCTGGAAGGACAGTGAGTGAATTGTCCTTGTGCTATATTGTGATTAAAAAAAACATTTTTTCTAGGGACAGAAAACTGTAGGTAGGGAGAGTGTTTTTTTTCTTTCACTCTGCAAGTCCTTGTTTCCAGGGACCTGGAAGGACAGTGAGTGAATTCTCCTTGTGCTATATTGTGCTTAAAAAAAACATTAATTCTAGGGACAGAAAACTGTAGGTAGGGAGAGTGTCAGTTTATTTCACTCTGCAAGTCCTTGTTTCCAGGGACCTGTAAGGACAGTGAGTGAATTGTCCTTGTGCTATATTGTGCTTAAAAAAAACATTTATTCTAGGGACAGAAAACTGTAGGTAGGGAGAGTGTTTATTTTCTTTCACTCTGCAAGTCCTTGTTTCCAGGGACCTGTAAGGACAGTGAGTGAATTGTCCTTGTGCTATATTGTGATTAAAAAAAACATTTATTCTAGGGACAGAAAACTGTAGGTAGGGAGAGTGTCAGTTTATTTCACTCTGCAAGTCCTTGTTTCCAGGGACCTGTAAGGACAGTGAGTGAATTGTCCTTGTGCTATATTGTGCTTAAAAAAAACATTTATTCTAGGGACAGAAAACTGTAGGTAGGGAGAGTGTCAGTTTATTTCACTCTGCAAGTCCTTGTTTCCAGGGACCTGTAAGGACAGTGAGTGAATTGTCCTTGTGCTATATTGTGCTTAAAAAAAACATTTATTCTAGGGACAGAAAACTGTAGGTAGGGAGAGTGTTTATTTTCTTTCACTCTGCAAGTCCTTGTTTCCAGGGACCTGTAAGGACAGTGAGTGAATTGTCCTTGTGCTATATTGTGATTAAAAAAAACATTTTTTCTAGGGACAGAAAACTGTAGGTAGGGAGAGTGTTTTTTTTCTTTCACTCTGCAAGTCCTTGTTTCCAGGGACCTGGAAGGACAGTGAGTGAATTCTCCTTGTGCTATATTGTGCTTAAAAAAAACATTAATTCTAGGGACAGAAAACTGTAGGTAGGGAGAGTGTCAGTTTATTTCACTCTGCAAGTCCTTGTTTCCAGGGACCTGTAAGGACAGTGAGTGAATTGTCCTTGTGCTATATTGTGCTTAAAAAAACATTTATTCTAGGGACAGAAAACTGTAGGTAGGGAGAGTGTTTATTTTCTTTCACTCTGCAAGTCCTTGTTTCCAGGGACCTGTAAGGACAGTGAGTGAATTGTCCTTGTGCTATATTGTGATTAAAAAAAACATTTATTCTAGGGACAGAAAACTGTAGGTAGGGAGAGTGTCAGTTTATTTCACTCTGCAAGTCCTTGTTTCCAGGGACCTGTAAGGACAGTGAGTGAATTGTCCTTGTGCTATATTGTGATTAAAAAAAACATTTTTTCTAGGGACAGAAAACTGTAGGTAGGGAGAGTGTTTTTTTTCTTTCACTCTGCAAGTCCTTGTTTCCAGGGACCTGTAAGGACAGTGAGTGAATTGTCCTTGTGCTATATTGTGCTTAAAAAAAACATTTATTCTAGGGACAGAAAACTGTAGGTAGGGAGAGTGTCAGTTTATTTCACTCTGCAAGTCCTTGTTTCCAGGGACCTGTAAGGACAGTGAGTGAATTGTCCTTGTGCTATATTGTGATTAAAAAAAACATTTTTTCTAGGGACAGAAAACTGTAGGTAGGGAGAGTGTTTTTTTTCTTTCACTCTGCAAGTCCTTGTTTCCAGGGACCTGTAAGGACAGTGAGTGAATTGTCCTTGTGCTATATTGTGATTAAAAAAAACATTTTTTCTAGGGACAGAAAACTGTAGGTAGGGAGTGTTTTTTTTCTTTCACTCTGCAAGTCCTTGTTTCCAGGGACCTGGAAGGACAGTGAGTGAATTGTCCTTGTGCTATATTGTGCTTAAAAAAAACATTTATTCTAGGGACAGAAAACTGTAGGTAGGGAGAGTGTCAGTTTATTTCACTCTGCAAGTCCTTGTTTCCAGGGACCTGTAAGGACAGTGAGTGAATTGTCCTTGTGCTATATTGTGATTAAAAAAAACATTTTTTCTAGGGACAGAAAACTGTAGGTAGGGAGAGTGTTTTTTTTCTTTCACTCTGCAAGTCCTTGTTTCCAGGGACCTGGAAGGACAGTGAGTGAATTGTCCTTGTGCTATATTGTGCTTAAAAAAAACATTTATTCTAGGGACAGAAAACTGTAGGTAGGGAGAGTGTCAGTTTATTTCACTCTGCAAGTCCTTGTTTCCAGGGACCTGTAAGGACAGTGAGTGAATTGTCCTTGTGCTATATTGTGATTAAAAAAAACATTTTTTCTAGGGACAGAAAACTGTAGGTAGGGAGAGTGTTTTTTTTCTTTCACTCTGCAAGTCCTTGTTTCCAGGGACCTGGAAGGACAGTGAGTGAATTGTCCTTGTGCTATATTGTGATTAAAAAAACATTTTTTCTAGGGACAGAAAACTGTAGGTAGGGAGAGTGTCAGTTTATTTCACTCTGCAAGTCCTTGTTTCCAGGGACCTGTAAGGACAGTGAGTGAATTGTCCTTGTGCTATATTGTGATTAAAAAAAACATTTTTTCTAGGGACAGAAAACTGTAGGTAGGGAGAGTGTTTTTTTTCTTTCACTCTGCAAGTCCTTGTTTCCAGGGACCTGGAAGGACAGTGAGTGAATTCTCCTTGTGCTATATTGTGCTTAAAAAAAACATTTATTCTAGGGACAGAAAACTGTAGGTAGGGAGAGTGTCAGTTTCTTTCACTGTGAAAGTCCTTGTTTCAAGGGACAGAGAAGGACACCTGAAGGTAGCCCTTATTGCTTTTTTCCCATCTCCCTGCAGGCCATCTATTAGAATGTCTGGAAGGCAAACAAGGAGAGGCAGACAGTCAGGAGGCAATAAAAGAGGGCAAGCAGGCTCTGTGTCTGGGGGCAACAGTGCTGGTCGTGGACGCGGTGCATTGTCATCAGCACATGGCCATGGGACACGCTTGTCCTTCTTTTCGGCAGCTGGACATGTTGAGCCACATCATGCCGAAGACTTGGTAGAGTGGATGACCAAGCCCTCCTCCTCCTCCTCATCCTCTCTCACCCAGGCTCAGGGTACTGGAAAAGCAGCTGCCAAAGCGTCGTCTTCCCTGGTATCAATGTCAGACAAATCATCAGTCACTCCTTCCCTAGACCCACCATGTCCTCCTCCTGAGGAGTCCCCCGAACTGTTTCAGCACAGTGTTGGGTACATGCTCCAGGAGGATGCCCAGCGTTTCGAAGGGTCTGATGATGAAACCCAGCTAGAGGAAGGCAGTAGCGTGAGAGCAGACAGAGGGGATGCTCAAGAAGGACACCAATCTGGCAGTCATGTTCCAGCAGCTGCAGCATACTGCCAGATTGGCTCCAGTGATGAGGAGGGAGGGGATGATGAGGTCACTGACTCCACGTGGGTGCCTAATAGGAGAGAGGAGGAGGAGGAGGATGAGGAGGAGGCACATCTCCAACGAGGCAGGATGCCCTTTGGTGGCCAGCGTAAGGGCAGTACACCAACGGAATCACACCGCAGAGCTCCGCCTGTGCAGGGCGCTGCCTCTGCCCGTCATTCAAAAAGTTCTTTGGTGTGGGCCTTTTTTGAGGCTAGTGCATCAGATCGCACAGCTGCTGTTTGCAACATATGTCTCAAGCGTATATCGCGTGGCCAAAACATCAGCCGCTTGGGTACCACATGCCTGACCAGACATATGTTGACCTGCCATGCAGCTCGTTGGCAAGCCTACCTCAAAGACCCACACCAAAGAACAAAGCGGACCTCTCCTTGCACCGCATCAGCTGGGATCTCCAACCCCACTATAACTTCAGTCCTCTCTGAAACATGCACTGAGAGGAATGAAGGTGTAGAATTAGGTGTGTCACAGCCAAGTACTTGCGGCCACTCTGCTAGCAGTACACCGACGTCCGATTCTAGCAGGCAAATTTCCCTGCCCCAGCTGCTGGACCGTCGAAAGAAGTTCACTCCCAGCCATCCACATGCCCAGCGGTTGAATGCTAGCTTGGCTAAATTGCTAGCGCTTCAACTGCTGCCTTTTCAGTTGGTAGACTCGGCCCCCTTCCGTGAGTTTGTGCAATGTGCGGTTCCTCAGTGGCAGGTTCCCAAACGCCACTTTTTCTCACGGAAGGCTATTCCGGCTCTCTACCGGCATGTGGAAGGCAATGTCTTGGCCTCGCTGGACAGGGCGGTCAGCGGTAAGGTGCATATTACCGCTGACTCATGGTCCAGCAGGCATGGACAGGGACGTTACCTTTCTTTCACGGCCCATTGGGTCACTCTTTTGGCAGCTGGGAAGGATGCAGGACAAGGTGCAGTAGTGTTGGAGGTTGTCCCACCGCCACGCCTCCAAAATGCTACTACTGGTTGTGACACACCTCTCTCCTCCACCCCCTCCTCTTCTTCTTCCTCCATGGCCTCTTCCTGTGGTTTGTCCTATGAACCAGCGGTGCTCCGTAGCCGTTCACGGGGCTACGCAAGTACGCAGGCAAAAAGATGCCATGCCGTGCTTGCGCTGGTGTGTTTGGGGGACAGAAGCCACACTGGGGCAGAGGTCCTGTCTGCTCTGCAGGGCCAGGCCGAGAGGTGGTTGACGCCACGCCAGCTTAAGCCAGGAATGGTGGTTTGCGACAATGGCACCAACCTCCTCTCCGCCCTCCGACAGGGACAACTGACCCATGTGCCCTGTGTGGCTCACGTCCTTAACCTGGTGGTGCAGCGGTTCTTGGGCAGGTACCCGGGCTTACAGGATGTCCTGAGGCAGGCCAGGAAAGTCTGTGTGCATTTCCGCAGATCTTATAATGCCAGTGCTCGCCTGGCTGAGCTGCAAAAGGAGTTGAACCTGCCCAAGAACCGCCTTATATGTGACATGCCCACCAGGTGGAACTCAACGTTGGCCATGCTGCAGCGGCTGCACACGCAGCAGAGGGCCATCAATGAGTACCTGTGCGACTACGGCACCAGGACAGGGTCAGGGGAGCTTGGTTTTTTTTCTCCACGCCAGTGGGGCATGATCAGGGATGCATGCACTGTCCTGGCACCATTTGAGGAGGCCACGAGGATGGTGAGCAGTGACAGTGCATGCATCAGTGACACTGTACCTCTTGTCCACCTGTTGGAGCACACGCTGCGTGGAATAATGGACAGGGCACTTGAGGCAGAACAGAGGCAGGAAGAGGAGGACTTCCTTGCCTCTCAAGGCCCCCTTTACCCAGACAGTGTTCCTTCTGTCCCACCCATCGCACAGGAAGAGGAGGAGGAGGAGGAGGAGGAGGAGGATTGTGTCAGCATGGAGGTGGAGGCTGGCACTCAGCATCATCAGCAGCAGTCTTTTAGGGATGATTTACAGTCCCAAGAAACCAGTGGACTTGTACGTGGCTGGGAGGAGGTGGCTGCGGATCATGTCGTCCTTAGTGACCCAGAGGACTCCGGAGCGAATGCCTCAGCAAACCTACGCTGCATGGCCTCCCTGATCCTGCAAAGTCTGCGGAAGGATCCTCGTATTCTTCGGATCAAGGAGAGGGACCATTACTGGCTGGCCACTCTCCTTGATCCACGGTACAAGGGTAAGGTTGCGGACCTTATGTTACCGTCGCAGAGGGAGCAGAGGATGAGACAACTCCGGGAGGCCTTGCAGAAAGGTCTGTGCAACGCGTTCCCAGAGACTGGGAGGTTACAAACTCCTGGTCCTGGACAACGAGTTGCTGAGGCTTCGGCCAGTCAAAGAAGGAGCGGTGGGGAAGGTGGCCGTCTGACCGATGCGTTCAGACAATTCTTTAGTCCGCAGCCCCAAAGTATGATCGGTTCCAGCAACCATCGCCAGCGTCTGATAAACATGGTGCAGGAATATCTAGGGGCAAGCTCACACTTGGACACCTTTCCCACCGAAAATCCTCTGGCTTACTGGGTCTTGAGGATGGATCACTGGCCAGAGCTTGCACAGTATGCAATTGAGCTACTGGCCTGTCCTGCATCCAGCGTTCTTTCGGAACGCACATTCAGTGCTGCTGGAGGATTTGTCACGGATCACAGGGTGCGCCTGTCCACCGACTCGGTTGATCGACTGACTTTCATCAAGATGAACCAGTCTTGGATCACCACCAGCTACCACACACCTGATGCTGATATAACAGACTAATTGATTTTAACATGTCACATCCCTTCAAGACTGATGCTGATGCTGAGTGCCTGTGCTGTTATGTTGACTGGCTATCCTCCTCCTCCGAGTCCTCAATGATACGATTGATGATGATAGCTTGGAAGATCATTTTTGTTTATGGGTGCCGCCACCAGTGGCTAAGGCCCAATTTTTCAGCCCCTGTTTTACAGGGGCGTGTAATTACAATTTTTTTAGCAATAATTTGCCATAGGGCTCATTGCTGTGCTCCAAGTACAGTATCTGTGAGGGGTTGGAGTGTTGTGGCACCAGTGCCTAAGGCCCAATTTTTCAGCCCCTGTTTAACAGGGGCGTGTCATTACAATTTTTGAAGCAATACTTTGCAACAGGGCTCATTGCTGTGCTCCAAGTACAGTATCTGTGAGGGGTTGTAGTGTTGTGCCACCAGTGCCTAAGGCCCAATTTTTCAGCCCCTGTTCAACAGGGGCATGCAATTACAATTCTTGATCTAATAATTCACAGCAGGGTCCATTGCTGCACCCACCAAGAGTAACTCTGAGGGCTTACAGTCTTGTGGCAACGCCACCACCACCACCACCACGAAAGGCCCAATTTTTCAGCCCCTGTTCAAAAGGGGCATGTAATTACAATTCTTGATCTAATAATTCACAGCAGGGCCCATTGCTGCACCCACCAAGAGTAACTGTCAGGGCTTACAGTGTTGTGGCACCAGCACCACCATCAAAGCCCCAATTTTTACTACCACTGTTCAACAATTATATGTAATTAAAATTCCTGATATAATAGTTGACAGCAGGGCGTTCCAGCACCAACCAAGAGTAACTGAGTGCTTACAGTGTTGTGCCAACACCAACAACTAAGGGGCCTATTTCTGCAGAGTATATACGGCAGGTCCCTACTTTCAAACATCCAACTTACAAACGACTCCTACTTGCAAACGAAAGAAGACAACAGGAAGTGAGAGGAAATCTACCCCTAGAAAGGAAAATTCTCTCCTGTAAGAATAAATATGGGAGAAAGGGGTCTCATCTGTACTGATGCTTTATCAGCAATCCTTGTTTCAAGAAAAACACCACATTTCAAAAACAGTTGTCATTGGGACGGAAAGTGAGGTGAAATGTTCTGAACAGGGGCACAGACAGCAAAACAAATGTTACAGGGGTGATAACCCTTACCTATGTTTCCCAAAAAGTTTAAAAATAGATTTTTGGGCTGGAGCTACACTTCAACAATGTACCTGTTCAAAATTACAAACACATTCTACATAAGAACAAACCTACAGTCCCTGTCTTGTATGCACCGCCTGTATACGGCTGTTCAGAGTATATAGGGCCTTTTTTATTTTATGTGCGGGGTTCCCCTTAATATCCATACAAGACCCAAAGGGGCTGGTAATGGGCTGGGGTAGGGGGGGGGGTCATGGGGTAGCTATGCCATTTTTCTTAAAGAATTTCATCCATATTACCGGGACCAGACATTACATTAAAGCCGCAAGCAGTTTTAAATGGCTTTTTTTTCCTTTAGAAGTGTCATTTTGTGCAGGGACAGTTCTAAACACGGGAAACACGTGGCACTTCACAGGCATACTTTAGACACCCCCCAGGTACGATATTTAAAGGAATATTTGACTTTTTTTTTTTCACTTTATGCATCATTAAAATGACTGCTCCCGAAAAACGACCGTTTTTAAAACTTCTTTTTGCATTGATACATGTCCCCTGGTGCACAACCCGGGTTCCCAAACCCTATTTATGACAATAACATGCATAATAGTTGTTATAATTAGCACTTTAGAATTCGAACGTTCGCATCCATTGTATTTAATAGGGTTCTAATGTTCGTTCGAACTTTCGGTCCGTTCGCGGGTTCTGGTGCGAACCGAACCCGGGGGTGTTCGGCTCATCACTAATAAGCAGTTGTGCACTCTGGAGATCGCAGATGCGCCCGTGTGCAACACACATATTTAACAAGCTAAAGCGTGTGCGCCCTATCAGGCGAGCATAAAATGGTGTGCTTTGTCAATGCGCATGTGCAGTTGAGTAAGCTGAAAGAAGGGTGTAAAAAGCCTTGATTAGTTGTAAGACAGATCTACATGCTCTGGGCAGAATTTGTGCATTTAAACAATATTACATACATACTTTTTAGCCTGGTAACAGAAGATGGTAAACTAGTAAAGTTATCTACAGCATTCAAACAAACAAGTTGAAGATTACATTGGCTGCGCTTGCTACTGGTAGGCGCGAAAGATTGCGCAAGTGCGCAACAGCGCTTCCTATGTAAATATGGTTTGGTGCATATAAGTGCACCATAATTTTTGATAAATGTTTTGAGTCCCGTTTTTTGTGCAATTGCTCCAATTTCTCCACTGCACCACAGGCGCAGGTCTTTAGTAAATCACCCCCTATGTGCGAACAAAGCAGTGGCTGCCTGCTGATGCTGAGACTTAGTTGCTTGCTGCAGAGAGAAGAGAGTAGGAACACCAGTGACTGGGCGCCCTAGGCAGAAGTGCGCCCTAGGCGGCTTTCTTAGTTTTCCTAGTGGTAGCACCGGCCCTGATAGTTATACAGCAGTGGATCTATGCAAACTAAAGCCCAATAGACACAGGTCCATAGGTTGCACAACACAGGATCTTGCCAATCTCTCTCATCTGGAAATGTATGTGCATATGGTAATGCCATCAAAAAAGATGGGGGGGGGGCGGTATTTGGGGTAGTTTAGTTAATAGTTAAATGTGTGTGTCAGTCTGGACCAATCTTAATCTCAAAGATCCTGTTTGCAGAGAAAAATAGATATTCAGTAGACACATCAGAGTACAAACTTTAATCTACTATATTATTTTTGCCCATTATCATTGCATCAGTACCAGTCATCTACCCGACTAAGCATAGGCAGCATAAGTCACACTGAAAATGTTACAGTTAAATATGCATCACTTATCTCTTTGTACTAAATTTACATGGGACAATACAGGCACATGGAAGCACTTCCCACTCACTCCATAAACTAAAGTGATATTATGATGACAGTGCTGTATCCTTTCTGATTTTTGCATAGGAAATGGAGGTCACATACAGCAGAGCCAGCATACCAATCAGTGCATGCTACATCCTCCGGTATTGTTTCATTTATCATACTAGCGCAGAGAACGAATCCTCCAGCCAGACAAGACGCTGTCCTGTGAATATTAAAAACTTGTCACCAGTCATTTTTTGATAGGTAATTATCAATGATGTGACTAAGGATTCTGTAGAAGAAAATAATTAGTTTTTTCTAGCCAGTGTTCCTGATAGGAAAAAAAAAAGTGTTTATTTTCAAAGTGGATTAGTCTCTTGACATTCATCGATCATTTTTATGCAATATATGACACTTTTATTAAACTTTTCAGAAAATGGTAGCTTTTAGGGGCTGAAATGCTTAGGTGTAAGTAAACCCTAAAAGTGAACTTCTCTTATTTATCCCCTTTTGGTATGTTACCATTGAAAGCATTTTGTTGTATCTGGTCAATAGGTAAAAAAAAAACTGCTGATCCTGCCAGAAATCTAGCGCTGTCCTGTATCCGCTGTATAATCATCCCTCCCAGCCCCTTCCTTAGATTACAACCCCCATGTTGTGGAAATGTGAAAGATGGGGGCGGGGGGGGGGGGTGTTCTGCAATACATAAAAAGACAACTGGACAGGGCTGACATTACAGCAGTAGCACTGTGTTGTCAGCCCTCAAGAGGAAATTATGTGCATTTCTGTCAGGATCAACATGTATTTTTCTGTACTTTAAAGATTTTTAAAAGGATACAAAGGGGGGAATATGCATGTTTGGCAGCATTTTTTTATTCTGCCCTGACATACTCTTTGGTACGTTTGACCAGTGGCGGCCTGCTCCATTAGTGGCGCAGGGGTGCCGTCCCCCTGATCTACATGCAGGGCGCCGGACGCATGGATTTCATTGTTTGTTTTTTTTTGAACCACATGATTAGAGCCTAAGGCCCTAATTGGCTTTAAAAAAGGGTGGTCTCGGGGCACAGAGCATTGCGCCCTGAGCCCACCCAGTTGTCTTACAATAGCGAATTAATATTCGCTATTGTTTTCCTGACTCCCCTCCCGGCCAATCAGGAAGCGGGTCTTAAGACCCGATTGGTCGAGAGGAGAAGCGATCGTATTGGCCGCCGAGGAGGAGAGGCAGGGGGAATCCGCGGAGGAGGAAACGCCTAGGAGGAGACACCGAGGAGGAGAAGCAGACCCATGACTTAGATGCGGTAAGTGCAGGGTTTGCCATTTGACTAACTGAGCGATTGGGGGGTGGCTTTGTGGGGAATTTTGACCGCCAGACTGACCGACCAACCGAACGGGGGGGTTTGACCGAAGGACTGACCCCAGGGGGGTGGCTTCAGATGGTTTGTTTGCCGCCCCCCCACCCCCCCAAAAAAATAGAGCACCTGCCATCACTGTGTTTGACATGTTAAGCAACAGCTAGTATTGGTGTCAGATTTTCAGCTTGTAAAGTCCTATACACCTAATAGAGAACTTCATACTGTGATGTCATGAGCGGGGTAAATCACATTATAGTCTGTTACCGCGTATATATGGGAAAAAACTTCAGTAGAGATATATATTAGAAGGCCAGTATGGTGGCCTGAATTTATGGGAGGAACCTGGAGGGTACTTAAGCTGACCACTCGCCCCTACTCTTTGTCGATTCCAGTGCGCAATACTACACGTTACTGGGCTAACTCTTCCCAGCTCACCTTGTGTTTGTGAGTCTGTGCGTTCGATTATAGGCGGGTTGCGGCTTCTCTGTTTGCAGGGCTGGTGCAAGGATTTTTGACACCCTAGGCAAAACCTAATTTTGCCGCCCCCCCTTGGCTCTACCTTTTTGCCCTGCCCATGTATACCCCAACCTTTTGATGAAGCGCCCATCAAATGCAGCCTCACCAGCACCCATCAAATGCAGCCTACCAGTGCCCATCAAATGCAGCCTATCAGCGCCCATCAAAAAATGTTTACTTCCATTCATTCGGAGTCGGGACACAGACACAGACCTCCGCCTCTGCACCTCTGACACTACAGGTCCTTCTCAAAAAATTAGCATATTGTGATAAAGTTCATTATTTTCTGTAATGTACTGATAAACATTAGACTTTCATATATTTTAGATTCATTACACACAACTGAAGTAGTTCAAGCCTTTTCTTGTTTTAATATTGATGATTTTGGCATACAGCTCATGACAACCCAAAATTCCTATCTCAAAAAATTAGCATATTTCATCCGACCAATAAAAGAAAAGTGTTTTTAATACAAAAAAAGTCAACCTTCAAATAATTATGTTCAGTTATGCACTCAATACTTGGTCGGGAATCCTTTTGCAGAAATGACTGCTTCAATGCGGCGTGGCATGGAGGCAACCAGCCTGTGGCACTGCTGAGGTGTTATGGAGGCCCAGGATGCTTCGATAGCGGCCTTAAGCTCATCCAGAGTGTTGGGTCTTGCGTCTCTCAACTTTCTCTTCCCAATATCCCACAGATTCTCTATGGGGTTCAGGTCAGGAGAGTTGGCAGGCCAATTGAGCAGAGTAATACCATGGTCAGTAAACCATTTACCAGTGGTTTTGGCACTGTGAGCAGGTGCCAGGTCGTGCTGAAAAATGAAATCTTCATCTCCATAAAGCTTTTCAGCAGATGGAAGCATGAAGTGCTCCGAAATCTCCTGATAGCTAGCTGCATTGACCCTGCCCTTGATAAAACACAGTGGACCAACACCAGCAGCTGACATGGCACCCCAGACCATCACTGACTGTGGGTACTTGACACTGGACTTCAGGCATTTTGGCATTTCCCTCTCCCCAGTCTTCCTCCAGACTCTGGCACCTTGATTTCCGAATGACATGCAAAATTTGCTTTCATTCGAAAAAAGTACTTTGGACCACTGAGCAACAGTCCAGTGCTGCTTCTCTGTAGCCCAGGTCAGGCGCTTCTGCCGCTGTTTCTTGTTCAAAAGTGGCTTGACCTGGGGAATGCGGCACCTGTAGCCCATTGCCTGTTCACGGTGGCTCTGGATGTTTCTACTCCAGACTCAGTCTACTGCTTCCGCAGGTCCTCCAAGGTCTGGAATCGGTCCTTCTCCACAATCTTCTTCAGGGTCCGGTCACCTCTTCTCGTTGTGCAGCGTTTTCTGCCACACTTTTTCCTTCCCACAGACTTCCCACTGAGGTGCCTTGATACAGCACTCTGGGAACAGCCTATTCGTTCAGAAATTTCTTTCTGTGTCTTACCCTCTTGCTTGAGGGTGTCAATGATGGCCTTCTGGACAGCAGTCAGGTCGGCAGTCTTACCCATGATTGCGGATTTGAGTAATGAACCAAGCTGGGAGTTTTTAAAAGCCTCAGGAATCTTTTGCAGGTGTTTAGAGTTAATTAGTTGATTCAGATGATTAGGTTATTAGCTCGTTTAGAGAACCTTTTCATGATATGCTAATTTTTTGAGATAGGAATTTTGGGTTGTCATGAGCTGTATGCCAAAATCATCAATATTTAAACAACAAAAGGTTTGAACTACTTCAGTTGTGTGTAATGAATCTAAAATATATGAAAGTCTAATGTTTATCAGTACATTACAGAAAATAATGAACTTTATCACAATATGCTAATTTTTTGAGAAGGTCCTGTATGTGCGAACGGAGCGGCGGCTGCCTGCTGATGCTATGACTTAGTTGCTTGCTACAGAGAGAAGAGAGTAGGAACACCAGTGGCGGGGCGCCCTAGGCAGCAGTGCGCCCTAGGCCTAGTGGTAGCACTGGCCCTGTTCGTTCGTGGTCTTTGTTTGAGGTTCTTGCTTGCTGTTGCAGGTAGGCTTTGAACCTTTTCATTCATACGCAATGTTACCATTTGTTATGTTTCCTATCCTGCAAACTTCGATTTGCGGGTTCCCTCTGCCTCGCTTGTCATCCCATCCACAAACATACGATTCGTTCGTAGATCAAAGCCACCAAACCATTGTCAGTCATTGTCAGATATCACTCGATACAGGCTTCATTTTCTCATAGGATCCACTGTCTATGGCAGTGGTTCTCAACTCCTGTCCTCAGGACCCACTAACAGGCCAGATTTTAAGTATTACCTTGGTGAGATGCAGACTAGAATACTGCAATCCCTGAGCAGCAAATTATATCACCTGTGATGCATTTCAGTTATCTTGCAAACCTGGCCTGTTGGTGGGCCCTGAGGACTGGAGTTGAGAACCACTGGTCTATGGGGTTGCTGTCTCATTCATTTGGAGATCAGCATGTATTGTTTTCACAGAATCAGTGGCGGAATTACCAGGGTCGCAACAGTCGCACTTGCGACAGGGCCCGGCATTCCGCCACTGTGGGGGGGGGGGGATGGCCCAGAGGGGTTGCTATTCACACACAGCACTGACCGGAGATCGTGTTTGTCATGTAACAGTAGCACAGAGACGGCGGCATTGATGTTCTATTTCCCCGTCCATCCTCTCTTGCAAGGGATGAAAAAGGACACACAGTTGATCTAACTGCTCCCCCTTCTCCCCCTCCCCTCTCCTCTCCTGTGTGCTCCGCGGGCAGTCAAGTGTGAAGCTATGATTAAGCGCTGAAATCCAGTGTGAAACGCGTCAGTTCACATTACCTGTTTATTTTGCTGTGCCATGTATTTATTGTTTTTACTTTAATTTTAATAAAAGAACAAAAACATATTTTTTTGGAGTGCGGCAGTCCAAGGTTTCTCACTATTTTTGTCTTGTGGGAAGGCTGTCCACAAGGTTTCGGCTTATGGGTATGTTTGACCATTCTTCCAGTAGCGCATTTGTGAGGTCAAGCACTGATGTTGGATGAGAAGGCCTGGCTCACAGTCTCTGCTCTAATTTATCCCAAGGGTGTTCTGTCGGGTTGAGGTCAAGACTCTGTGCAGGCCGGTCAAGTTCCTCCACCCCAAAGTCACTCACCCATGTCTTTATGGACCTTGCTTTGTGCACTGGTGCTCAGTCATGTTGAAACAGGAAGGGGCCATCCCCAAACTGTTCCCACAAAGTTGGGAGTATGAAATTGTCCAAAATGTCTTGGTATGCTGATGCTTTAAGAGTTCCCTTCACTGGAACTAAGGGCCCTCCACCAAATGATTTGAACCAGTGCACAAAGCAAGGTCCATAAAGACAGGGATGAGCGAGTTTGCGGTGGAGGAACTTGACTGGCCTGCACAGAGTCCTGTTCTCACAAATATGGTCAAACATTCCCATAGACACACTCCTAAACCTTGTGGACAGCCTTCGCAGAAGAGTTTAAGCTGTTATAGCTGCAAAGGGAAGACCAACTCAATATTGAACCCTACAGACTAAGACTATGATGCCATTAAAGTTCATGCGCATGTAAAGACAGGCACCCCAATACTTTAGGTAATATAGTTGTAGTGCTACCCCCAGTTAAGAGAGCCGCTGGTTTGATTCCGGGCCCTGTATACAGCAACGCCAACCCCCGGCAATCTTACTCGACCCACTCTGGCACAGTTAGTCTACGGTTAAACTTATATCACATTCAATATAGTATTGCAAGGAGTAATCTCTTTGCAATAAGACAACACACCGAGGCGAGAGATCAAATATAACAGCTTTATTTTTATATCAAAAGGCATAGGCAGAACAGAACACATGCAACTTGCTTACAGAGCCCTGCAGCAATAGGTGTAGCACACAACAATGGCCCAGCGCGGTAACCCACCGCGCGCAGCTATTATGGTGTACGCACCCTGTGGCGCACTAAACAATATTACTCTCTCCCCTCCCTGGTCAGGCCTGACATAGAAGAAATCTCAGTCTTTTCACTTAGGATTTCTTCGCATGCAAACTTTCGGTGGTGCACTTGATGAAACAGTATTTGTAATCCACAGGTAGACAGTCCCAAGGAACACTATACTGGAGACCCTTTAACTCTGTCCTGCTACTGGTCTCCTAATGAAACAACAAACAAACGATAGGTGGGCCAAGGCAGTCTATAGGCCTAAACACGATACAGTCTATTGGTTGGAGCAAGTGCTCGCTCACTACTCCGGACGCGATCCTAGTCCGGGACTTCCACCTGCTGTGTCTCCGCACACAGCGTCTGCAGCGATCGGGTCCCCGATCTAACTGATGTCCTCACTCGACAAGTCTGATGCCACCCAGGCTCCGCAGTGGGGTGGAAGGCTCTTCGGAAGTTGCGCAAGGGCCCAGGCTTCAGGCCTTGCACTGCAGCAGATCCGCACAGGAAGAAACTGTTGCTTGCAGCGCGGTGTCCCAAAGAGGCCGAGCTCCGCCTCGCCTCCTTCTTAAATAGCCCCTCCCATGAGTCTCTGTGGTGGCCAATTGCACTCTGGGTGGCGAACGGGGTTCTGGGTAACGTAGTCCCGGGGCCTTATGGGAGACCCCGCTACACACTCCCCCCACTTAAACTCTTTGGTCCCCAAAGATAACATAACACTACATTACAGAACGTACAACATCAATCAAAGTTTCGTATGATGTTGGCAGAGGAAATTCCCACCAAAAATGAGGCAGTGAACTTCCCTGCCCACAGGTCACACTATCATTAGTGTCCTGCCTAACTGTGCCAGAGAGTGAGTTGGGGTTGCCCCCCACTAAATGAACAGTGGGAGGATCAGGGTCTTCCATACTCCTCCTGGCAGTAACCACAGTGTCTTCCGCACTCCTCCCAATCTGTGGGTAAGTTAATCTTCTGGGAGGCTTTATGGCTCTTCGCTTCCTCTGTCCTCTTGGGCTTTCTGTTAAAACAGGCTCTTCTTCTGGAACCGACTTAGGAATTTCCTCTGGTTCAGGAGCACTGGACTCCGGAGCAGGGAGGTACAGGGCCTCCCTTGGATCTTCTTCTGGGAGTAAGTCACAGGCACTCTCCCAAGAATCTGACCAAGGACTGGACGGAATGAACTCAGTAGCTTCTGCATTCAGCATCTGATCTATGGTGTCTTCTTCAGGTGGAAGATCAATAGCAGGAGTTCCTGGGGCCTGTGAAGGCCAAAGCCAATCAAGTTCTTCTCCCTCATCTTCACTTATCTCAGAGGTCTCTGTATCCCCAATCTGAGGGGTCTGGGACCGAGTGTTTGGTCTGGGAGTATCCAGGATGGAAATTGGCTCATGGGAATCCATCGCAGGGGGTATCCGAACTGCCTCAGCTAGTGGGAGTAGGTGGTTCCGATGCCAGGTCTTCAAAGGTCCCACCTTCCCTTCTGGTTTAAGTCTGTAAACGGGCAGGCCCAGCAGCCTTTTGCAAACAACATAAGGTTCAGGTCTCCATCTGTCTGCAAGCTTGTGTTTTCCAGGGACCCCCAAGTTCCGTAGCAACACTCTGTCTCCGGGTTGTAAATCTTGAATCCTAACTTTCAGATCAAAATTCTTCTTGTTGCGGGCCCCCCTTTGCTCCGAGGCCGCCTTGGCCTGTTCATAGGCCAATTTCAAATTGCGTGTGAGTCTATCGACATATCCCTTGTGGGAAGCAGCAGAACAATGGTCCATGGAAGTGCCAAAGGCCAGATCTACTGGTAGTCTTGCTTCTCTTCCGAACATAAGTCGATAGGGTGAGTACCCTGTAGCATCACTGGTGGTGCTGTTGTATGCATGCACAACTGCCGCTATGTGGTTGCTCCAGTGCTGCTTCTTTTCACTGCTTAGGGTCCTCAGCATGTTGAGCAGGGTTCGGTTGAACCTCTCCGGCTGAGCATCACCTTGTGGATGATAGGGGGTAGTTCTTGTCTTCTTGATCCCCAAAGAATCCAGGAGCTTCCGGATCAACCGACTTTCAAAATCCCTTCCCTGATCTGAATGGAGCCGTTGTGGTAGCCCATAGTGTACAAAGTATTTCTCCATCAGCACTTTGGCCACAGTGGAAGCCTTCTGGTCCTTGGTTGGGAAGGCCTGGGCATACCGGGTGAAATGGTCGGTTACTACCAGAACATTTCCTAGTCCACTCAGGTCAGGTTCGAGGCAGAGAAAATCAATGCATACCAGATCAAGTGGGCTTTGACTTTGCAGATGGCCCATTGGGGCAGCTTGATGAGGTAAAGTCTTTCTCTGGATGCATCGTGCACATGAGCGGCAGTATTCTTCAACTTCAGACCTCATGCAGGGCCAATAGAAACGGTTCCTAACGAGTTTGAAAGTCCTTTCCGCCCCTAGGTGGCCATGGTTGTCGTGCAAAGCAACCAGAACAGTCTCTCTGTGTTTCTCGGGCAGGAACAACTGCCATTTGTCTTCCAGGTCATCAGAGGGGCCCCTTCGGTAGACCACTCCCTGATGCACCTGCAACCTGTCCTACTCCTTCCTCAACAGGCGAGCTTCCTTTGAAGGGTGACGTAAAAGTCTATTCGGGTCCTGATTCTCCAGGGCCTCTAGGACCAATCTCCCCATGGGGTCTTCCAATTGGTCGGATCTCAACTCCTTCTTGGACAGTCTTGGCAAGTTATCTTCCCCCAATTGGGTTACCCCACAGTACTGCTTGGGGACTCTGACTATGGTAACCCCTATCTCTTCTTCTCTTGAGCCGCCACTGGCTTGGAGTTCAGCCCCTTGACAGAGGGCCCGCACCCCGTCGGGTGCCACTTGGGTCCACTCTTCTGTATTGAAGGCGGAGACATGAGATCTTCTAGACAAGGCGTCTGCATCTCGGTTTCCAGCCCCAGGTCTGTACTTTAAGCTGAAATTGAAGGCAGACAGAGCCGCCAACCATCTATGTCCTGTGGCATCCAACTTTGCTGTGGTGAAAAGATAGGTGAGGGGGTTGTTGTCGGTTTTCACTGTGAATTCCGCCCCATACAAATAGTCTCTGAGTTTGTCAACTACCGCCCACTTAAGGGCCAGGAACTCCAACTTATGGGTGGGGTAGTTCTTCTCGGAGGGAGTCAGACTTCTGCTCACATACGCAACGGGCCTCAGTTGCTCTTCATGCTCCTGGTATAGCACTCCTCCCAAACCATCATGACTGGCATCTACATGAAGTTCATAAGGCTTCTTAGGGTCTGCGTAGGCCAGGACAGGGGCAGTGGTTAATGTTTTCTTCAACATCTGGAAGGCATCCTCACACTTCTCGTTCTACTGGTCCTTGACTGACTCACCTGGCTTTCAGGGTCCAAGTCATCCTCTTCCCCCTCCGTCTTGAGCAGCTCATTCAGAGGCCTGGCTATCCGAGCAAACCCCTCCACAAACCTCCTGTAATAGGAACAGAACCCCAGGAAGGATCTGAGCTCTGTCACAGTGGTGGGCCTGGGCCAGGAGGTGACTGCCTCCAATTTTTCGGGGTCGGTGGCTACCCCATCTTCAGACACTATGTGCCCCAGATAGTTGACTGATGACTGATAGAATTGGCATTTTTCAGGTGAGAGCTTGAGTCCTTCCTCACTCAGTCTCTTCAAAACTTTCTCCAGCCTCTCTTCATGTTCTTCCAAGGTTCTTCCGAAGACAATGATGTCATCCAAGTATACTAAGACTTCGATGAGGTTCATGTCTCCTACAGTCTTCTCCATAAGACGTTGGAAGGTAGCTGGGGCTCCAGACAGACCTTGAGGCATCCGATCAAATTCAAAGAACCCTACTGGGGTTATGAAAGCCGTCTTCTCTTTGTCTTCTGGATGCATCGGGATTTGATAGTACCCACTCTTTAGGTCCATAACACTGAACCACTTGGCTCCAGACAAGCTCTGTAGGGCATCCTCTATCCTCGGAGTGGTATACTGGTCGGGTATGGTTCTCCTGTTGAGGGTCCTGTAGTCTATGCACAGCCTCAATGATCCATTCTTCTTTCTGACCACCACTATCGGGGAGGCATAGGGGCTTCTGGATTCTCGAATCACACCGGTTCGCTTTAGCTCAGCGAGCTGTTCCCTCAAGTCCTCGAGGTCTGCTAATGGAACTCGCCTGACTCTTTCCCTGAAGGGCTTGTCTTCCTGGAGGCGGATTCAATGGGTGGCACTCCTTGCACACCCCACATCGAACTCATCTTGGGAGAAGATCTTTTCCCACCTGGTCAACTGGGCCTTGGCTCTCTCTTTCCAAGCCCTGGGTAGGTTCGGGTTCTCCATGGAAAGTTTCTCCCGCACAGTGCTTTCTCCATCTGTCTTCTCCACATCCGACAAAACAACTGGGGTGGCAGGGCTCACCTGGCCCAGCAGCATCCTGGCTGGGATCTCCATGGGGCCACCTGTAGTATTCCTGACACTCACAGGTACCTTACAGTGGGCCTTCTTCAGGGCCCTCAATGGGACCACTTCTGGGACTACTTCTAAGCCCAAATGTTCTCCCCTTGGGTCGGGTTCCAACATGACAAAGGGCCCAGGCTGCTCCCAAGTGAGTTTCACAGTGGCTTTCAAACAGGCCACTTTAGCGGGCTGTAGCACTATTCCTTTTCTTCCCAGCCTCCAAACCTTCCCTACACCCTCTTCTGGGGCCTTCTGTTCTAAGATCAGTCGTTGGTAGGCTGTCTTCAACATTGGGTGGATCCCAGTGACTGTGGGGCCTTTTCCTTTTGTTAGAGGGGTCAAGAGTCTTCGGACCAGATCCGTGTTGGTCCCTATTATTAAGGAACTCTTGTTAGCTCCAGGCGGTCGGGGGCATACCACAGCTAAGGTATCAAACACTTCAGCCTTCCCGGCTATGGACGGGTCAAAAGTCAGTTTTATAGGCAGATAGCCATCATAAGGGAAACTCTCTGTCCCAATTCCCCATATCTCCAGCTCTTCAATCTTCTGGATGAGTAGGTGACTTAAATGCTTGTCATAAAAGTCCCGGTACAACAGGGTCACTTGCGCCCCAGTATCCAATATGGCTCTTGTGTAGACTCCCTCCACTTGAACAGGTACTATCGGGGAGGGACCCACCAGCTTCTCTGGATATCGCTTCAAAGGGGTCTCTTTCCTTTGATCTTTGCATTTTCCTTTTGGACTTTCTTTCTTCCATTTCTCTTTGGACTTAAGTCTCTCTTGGGCCTGGTATGCATTGATCTCCCTCCTTTTTATGGGTGTTACTACCCGCTGAGGGACACTACTCTCTTTCTTTGGGGTGCGTTCCCTCTGAGGAACCTTGTGTTTCTTCTGAGGGGTCTTGTCCACTCTTTTCATGTGCTTCTCATTCAGTTTGGAGCTCACTGGAGATGATGGGCACCCGGTTGACTCCTTCACCGGGGCCCGCTGAAGTTTTCCAGCGGCTTGCGGTTATTCATCTTTTTTTTCTTTGGACTGGCACACACTTTGGTGAAATGGCCAGCTCCTCCACAATTGAAACAAATCACATCCCCCCAATCTTCCAGGGATGCGGGCGCTGAGGTGTTGGGAAACAGCTCCTTCCTCAGACTTTCCCTCTCTGGTTCCCTTGACTTCTTTTCCATCAGGGAGGTCAGCATTCCCAATACTTGGGACATCTGCGACTTCAAGGTATCCAACTCTGAGTCTCTTTCCAGGGTCATGGCCGTCCTGACCATCACCGGAGGAGGATTTACCGACTCAACTGGTTGGCTCCTCTTCTTCTCCTCCAGCATCGCTTCTTCCTCTCTGACCACTCGGATCAAGTCAGGGTACTCCAGGCTCTTCCCGTCCTGTCTGGTGCGTAGCTCCAATGCGATGGGGTCCAGTGGCTGAGATCCTCTCATCACCTGCTGAACACGGGCCTCATCCACCTTCTGTGGGTCAATCCCCTTCTTCAGAATCATCTTATGCAGGATCTTATCCAGGCGCCTCATGAACTCTGACAGTTTCTCTCCTGTCTTTTGGTAGCAGTGCTCCAGCTGATAAGTGAGCTCAGTGATTTTCTCTGTTCCACCGAACACATTCTGCAGAATGTCCAGATAGTCCTGTGCATCACAGTCTGTCTTACTCATCTTGAGGTTGCGTATGGCCTCTAGAGCAGGCCCCTTCAAGCTCTCAGCAATTCTCTGCTTCTTTCTGTGGTCTGGGACTTCCCATTCTTCTAAGGCCTGAGTGGCACCGTCTAACCACTCCTCAAACCCCTCTTCACCCAAAGGTACAGGTTTCCTTCCAGAGAATATTCTGAGTTTTCTGTATCCCGACATTTGGTAGTCTGTAGGATCCTTCTTACACTGGGCTACAATTTCCCCCAGGACTGCGCATGATTCTGCGCTGAGGGTGGCAGGTGGCGACCCGGGACTTTCCCTTTTCTGCTGTTTTTCTGCTTTTGGGGTGGGTGATGGAGATAGTTTCGGTGTCTGAAACCGTCCTCCTGGCTTGAGCTTTGCCCCACTGTCCTACTTCTAGTCGGTCCATGCTGGTAATTTTGGCGCGTTACTTGCTGTATCAGGATCCCGGACTCGAGAGCCCCCACGTGTAGCGCTACCCCCAGTTAAGAGAGCCGCTGGTTTGATTCCGGGCCCTGTATACAGCAACGCCAACCCCCGGCAATCTTACTCGACCCACTCTGGCACAGTTAGTCTACGGTTAAACTTATATCACATTCAATATAGTATTGCAAGGAGTAATCGCTTTGCAATAAGACAACACACCGAGGCGAGAGATCAAATATAACAGTTTTACTTTTATATCAAAAGGCATAGGCAGAACAGAACACATGCAACTTGCTTACAGAGCCCTGCAGCAATAGGTGTAGCACACAACAATGGCCCAGCGCGGTAACTCACCGCGCGCAGCTATTATGGTGTACGCACCCTGTGGCGCACTAAACAATATTACTCTCTCCCCTCCCTGGTCAGGCCTGACATAGAAGAAATCTCAGTCTTTTCGCTTAGGATTTCTTCGCATGCAAACTTTCGGTGGTGCACTTGATGAAACAGTATTTGTAATCCACAGGTAGACAGTCCCAAGGAACACTATACTGGAGACCCTTTAACTCTGTCCTGCTACTGGTCTCCTAATGGAACAACAAACAAACGATAGGTGGGCCAAGGCAGTCTATAGGCCTAAACACGGTACAGTCTATTGGCTTGAGCAAGTGCTCGCTCACCAATCCCAGTCCGGGACTTCTACCTGCTGTGTCTCCGCACACAGCGTCTGCAGCGATCGGGTCCCCGATCTAACTGATGTCCTCACTCGACAAGTCTGATGCCACCCAGGCTCCACAGTGGGGTGGAAGGCTCTTCGGAAGTTGCGCAAGGCCCCAGGCTTCAGGCCTTGCACTGCAGCAGATCCGCACAGGAAGAAACTGTTGCTTGCAGCGCAGTGTCCCAAAGAGGCCGAGCTCCGCCTCGCCTCCTTCTTAAATAGCCCCTCCCATGAGTCTCTGCGGTGGCCAATTGCACTCTGGGTGCCAAACGGGGTTCTGGGTAACGTAGCCCCGGGGCCTTAAAGGAGACCCCGCTACATAGTGTATATATATATATATTCCAGTGTGGATTTTTGCATCTCTGCAGGAGCATCCTGTAATAAAGACCAGTCAGTGCTGATCCCTTTCCTTCTGCAGGGTGACATGTCTTGTCTCCACCCCTCCGGTAGTTTTCTGCAAGAAGCATGTAGTCGGTGGGGCCTGCTGAGCCCCTCCCACAATGCTTCTCTCTGTACAGGCTATGTACAGCACAGTGATGATGTCACTGTGACTTGTATGAGGTTTATGGGTTTGCATAGGCATTTTGTTACGGGAGTTAAACTTAATTACTGTATAGAAGTAAGCCACCCAGATACAAACTGAACATTATAGAAAATATGTAAGCAAAGGTTACCTTCAGTGAAAATCACATACCAGGACTGCCAGTAGACCCAGACATATGGGCAGCTGAATTTATGTGCATATCTTGATATTTTTTGTCAATTTGTCAGTGTAGTGCTGGCATTTGTGGACCGAAGGTTGCATTGCTCAGAAGATTACATTCAGTCGTTATACCCTAACTAGGGTTGCCATCTTTTCTTCAAGTCAAACCCTAACACTTCAACACTTCAAGAGGTGCAGATTGAGCCCTCTCTCCTTTCCCATCTGTATGTGTGTTTGGGGGGGATTGTTAGTGTTGGCTTTGGGCAGTGTGAAAGAGAGTGTAACAGACACTATCAGCTTAGACAACTGCAGCCAGCCACCCTGCTGGGAAACCATAGTGTGGTCTGAATAATGTGTCTGGGTCTCAGACTAGGGTGACCACATTTTTAAACTACCATCCAGGGACACCCCCCCTTCCCAAAAATCAGCTTGTGCTGTAACGAATCACAGCACAGTGATTGGACACAAGAGGTGGGATTTATGATTTCTCCTATCACAAGCAAGGGGCGGGGGGGTTGTAGGGTTAGTTACTTAATCCATGAACTAATGCTTTAGGCTGGGTTCACACTGTCTTCGCATGTGGCTCATGGCAGGGGTCTGGCATCCCTGTTCTCTGTTTCAGGGATGAATCAAGCCCGAATCTTTGCCTAAATTCAGACCCTAAACGGAGCCAAAGACGCACAGGACCCCTGTGCAATCTGTTTGCAGCCGCCACGGAGATATGTGAACCGGCTCCAGTTGAGAGCCAGTCACAATCTACTGTCATGTGAATTGGATGCGGAGAAACCCCGCATCCAATTCGCACTAGTGTGAGCACAGCCTTAAGTAGAAAAATTCCAACAACCTGCCAAAGAAATGTGACAATAATGCTCTATGTAGAACTACCCACCGCTCCCACCAGATGTGCCAATAATACTTTCAGCCTTATCCTGCACAGTATTTTTCCAGATTATGGGACAACACCTGCGAGGGATCATCACTAGGGCAGGTGAACGGAGCAGTTAACACTTTACACGCAGACACACTCTAGCTGCACCATGTGTTTTAATTGAAATGCACATTGCTCAAAGCATCTGCTGTTGCAATTCTATCCTTTCAAAAACGTCTGCATCAATTGCTGCCACGTTCAGACAAGAATGTAACAGAAGTTGCACTACAATAGCTTCTTAAGATAGGCAAAGTTCTTAATTTCTAGTTAGAGCATTCAGAGATTCAGCTTAAAAGTTTTTTTTTTTCTTAAATAGGAACTGCAGTCTGCTCACATAATTTGTAATAAAAACATCTTTGCCATTCTGAAGCTCCCTTTCAACCACTTTGCATATTATTTTATATATACCGTATATACTTGAGTATAAGCCGACCCGAATATAAGCCGAGGCACCTAATTTTACCACAAAAAAATGGGAAAACTTATTGACTCAAGTATAAGCCTAGGGTGTCCATCTGCATGCCTCACTGTGCCTCACTTTGCCTCACTGTGTCCATGTGCATGCCTCACTGTGTCCATGCCTCACTGTGCCCATGCCTCACTGTGTCCATGCCTCACTGTGTCCATGCCTCACTGTGCCCATGCCTCACTGTGCCCATGCCTCACTGTGCCCATGCCTCACTGTGCCCATAACTAAACTTACATTTAACATGGGAGTCTATGGAAGGAGTACCGGGTCCCCAAAGTCACCGGAGAAATGACCGTTTAACATGGGAGTCTATGGAAGGAGTGCCCGGTTTCGAAAAATCGGTACTCCCCGGGCGTAGGTTCCCCGGACAACAAACTTTGAACACCTGTAGAGAAGAAATGGGGCTACATGTGTGCCAAGTTTGGGGGCCAGGGGACCTACGACCGGCTGGTACCGGGTCCCCAAATCACTGGAGAAATTACCGTTTAACATGGGAGTCTATGGAATGGGTGCTCCCCGGCCGTAGGTCCCCCGGACAATAAACTTTGCACACTTGTAGAGAAAGAGTGGGGCTACATGTGTGCCAAGCTTGAGGTCCAGAGAACCTACGGCCGACCAGTACCGGGTCCCCAAATTCCGGGAGATCAGGCGCAAAAAGACTCGAGTATAAGCCGAGGGGGGAATTTTCAGCACAAAAAAAATGTGCGGAAAAACTCGGCTTATACTCGAGTATATACAGTACTGTGATTCTGTGCTTGCCAAATATGCTGCAGAAATCTCCCTCCACTGAGTCTGGCTGCAGCCATTTTATCTGTGGGCAGCTGAAGCTGCTGCCTGTTCACTTCCTGGATTTACACACAGAGGCACACCTCCAGCTCTGCAGCTCTAATTGGCCCTCTTATGACTCATCCACCCTCCCTTCCTGGCAAACTCTCACGAGAGCGCGAGAGAGAGCGAGAGCTGTGGATGATGTCATAAGCCTAGGCCTCTACTATACAAGAAACAGGAAGTGGGCTGTATAAGGTATTTACCGGCAGAAAAAAAAATGAACTATCCAAAGTTAAAACAACAAAGGCAGAAGCTTTAACCACTTAACGACCGCCCACTGTAAATATACGTCGGCAGAATGGCACCGACAGGCAGAATCACGTACATATACGTTATTGCCTTTGTATAGTTGGGGGGTCCGATCGGACCCCCCTTCTTTACAGTGGGTGGTCGTTTTACCTTCGGGAGCGATCCGGCATGAGGGGACGGCCGTTCGATTCCGCCCCCCCCTCTCGATCGCTCCCGGAGAATGAGAGAGCTTCCCCTGCCTGTGTACTGTTTACACAGGCAGGAGGAAGTGATGTCATCTCTCCTGCGGCGCTCACATATACCGAGCGCCGTACAGGAGAAGATGCAGGTTAGTGCACAAAACAGCACACTGACACCAGGACACATAGGCACATAAATCGCCCCCCCAGGCCCCCCCAGATCACCCCCCAGCCCCCAGTCAGTGTCACTGATTGCAGTGACCATTTATTTAGTGATCACTGCAATCAGTGACATTTGTGACTGTAAAAGTGTCACTACATTTAGTTTTAGGTCCAGTGTAGCCCCCTAACCCCCCTAATAAAGGTTTAACCCCCTGATCACCCCCCAGATAACCCTTTCACCCCCTAGCACCGCCGTCGCTAAGCGATCATTTTTCTGATCGATGTCTTAGCGTCGGTGATGCTGATCGGTAGCCAGTAATTTTTTTTAGGTTCGCCGCAGGTTTTTATAGCGTCGGGTGCCCCCATATATTACCTAATAAAGGTTTAACCCCCTTGATCGCCCCCCAGGTAACCCTTTCACCCCCTATCACCACTGTCACTAAGCGATAATTTTTCTGATCGCTGTCTTAGCGTCGGTGATGCAGATCGGTAGCCAGTAATTTTTTTTAGGTTCGCCGCAGGTTTTTATAGCGTCAGGTACCCCGATATATTACGGGAGAAAAAGAAACCCTGGACTGCCGCACTCTGTATAGACAGTTATTTATTCCAAAATTTCAGGTAAAAAATCCAAATTCAAAATAAATCCATAAATCCAAAACAACAAATGCAGATGGTGTGCATGCAGGGAAGGGTGGCTAACGCGTTTCACGTCACGAATTGACGCTTACATGAGTAAGCGTCAATTCGTGACATGAAACGCGTTAGCCACCCTTCCCTGCATGCACACCATCTGCATTTGTTGTTTTGGATTTATGGATTTATTTTGAATTTGGATTTTTTACCTGAAATTTTGGAATAAATAACTGTCTATACAGAGTGCGGCAGTCCAGGGTTTCTTTTTCTCCCATGCATCAGTGCAGAGCCAGCACCTGTGTGAGTGACCGGGCGGAAGCAGCTATTTGGTGAATTCTCAAGCTTTTGAGCGGTACGTTTTTCCTTTTTCTTTTCCTTACCCCGATATATTACCTAATAAAGGTTTAACCCCCTTGATCGCCCCCAGGTAACCCTTTCACCCCCTATCACCACTGTCGCTAAGCGATCATTTTTCTGATCGCTGTCTTAGCGTCGGTGATGCAGATCGGTAGCCAGTAATTTTTTTTAGGTTCGCCGCAGGTTTTTATAGCGTCAGGTACCCCCATATATTATCTAATAAAGGTTTAACCCCCTGATCGCCCCCCAGGTAACCCTTTCACCCCCTATCACCACTGTCACTAAGCGATCGTTTTTATGATCGTTGTCTTAGTGTCGGTGATGCCGATAGGTAGCCAGTAATTTTTTTTTAGGTTCGCCGTCAGGTTTTTATATAGCGTCAGGTAAGCAAGCAGTGGGAGGGAATGTCCCCCCCCCCCCGGATATAAAAATCGCCATTGGGAAATTGGGAAAGCATTTTATCACACTGATCTTGGTGTGGTCAGATGCTTTGAGGGCAGAGGAAAGATCTAGGGTCCAATAGACCCCAGTTTTTTCAAAAAAGAGTACCTGTCATTACCTATTGCTATCATAGGGGATATTTACATTCCCTGAGATAACAATAAAAATGATAAAAAAAAAAAAAAATATGGAAGCAACAGTTTAAAAATAAAATAAAAAATAAATAAAAAAAGAAGCACCCCTGTCCTGCCCTGCTCTTGCCCAATGGCGAACGCAAGCGTCGGTCTGGCGTCATATGTAAACAGAAATTGCACCATGCATGTGAGGTATCACCGCGAAGGTCAGATCGAGGGCAGTCATTTTAGCAGTAGACCTCCTCTGTAAATCTAACGGCGTAACCTGTAAAGGCTTTTAAATGCTTTTAAAAATGTATGTAGTTTGTCGCCAATGCGCGTTTGTGCGAAATTTTAAAGCTTGTCGTGTTTGGTATCTATGTACTTGGCCTAAGATCATCTTTTTTATTTCATCAAACATTTGGGCAATATAGTGTGTTTTAGTGCATTAAAATTAAAAAAGTGTATTTTTTCCCCAAAAAATGCGTTTGGAAAATCGCTGCGCAAATACTGTGTAGAAAAAAAAATTGCAACACCCACCATTTTAATCTGTAGGGCCTTTGCTTTAAAAATATATATAATGTTTGGGGGTTCAACATAATTTTCTTGCAAAAAAAAAATATGTTTTCATGTAAACAAAAAGTGTGAAAAAGGGCTTTGTCTTCAAGTGGTTAGAAGAGTGGATGTAAGCTTCCTAATGTTGTGTATAAAATGCCAGAACAGTTCAAAACCCCCCCCAAATGACCCCATTTTGGAAAGTAGACACCCCAAGCTATATACTGAGAGGCATGTCGAGTCCATGGAATATTTTATATGTTGACACAAGTTGCGGAAAATAGACAATTAATTTTTTTATTTTTTATTTTTTGCACAAAGTTGTCACTAAATTATATATTGCTCAAACATGTCATGGGCATATGTGGAATTACACCCCAAAATACATTCTGTTGCTTCTCCTGAGTACGGGAATACCACATGTGTGAGACTTTTTGGGAGCCTAGCCGCGTACGGGACCCCAAAAACCAATCACCGCCTTCAGGCTTTCTAAGGGTGTAAATTTTTGATTTCACTTCTCACTGCCTATCACAGTTTCGGAGGCCATGGAATGCCCAGATGGCACAAACCCCCCCCCCAAATGACCCCATTTTGGAAAGTAGACACCCCAAGCTATTTGCTGAGAGGTATGGTGAGTATTTTGCAGATCTCGCTTTTTTGTCACAAAGTTTTGAAAAAAAAAATTTTTTTTTCTTCATTTTCAAAAACAAATGAGAGCTGTAAAATACTCACCATGCATCTCAGCAAATAGCTTGGGGTGTCTACTTTCCAAAATGGGGTCATTTGGGGGGGTTTTGTGCTATTTTGGCATTTTATGGCCTTCGAAACTGTGATAGGTAGTGAGGAGTGAAATCAACAATTTGTGCCTAGAAATCCTGAAGGCGGTGCTTGGCTTTCGGGGTCCCGTACGCGGCTAGGCTCCCAAAAAGTCCCACACATGTGGTATCCCCGTACTCAGGAGAAGCAGCAAAATGTATTTTGGGGTGTAATTCCATATATAACCATGGCATGTGTGCGCAATATATCATTTAGTGACAACTTTTTGTAATTTTTTTTTTTGTCATTATTCAATCACTTGGGACAAAAAAAAAATATTCAATGGGCTCAACAGGCCTCTCAGCAATTTCCTTGGGGTGTCTACTTTCTAAAATGGGGTCATTTGGGGGGGTTTTGTGCTATTTTGACATTTTATGGCCTTCGAAACTGTGATAGGTAGTGAGGAGTGAAATCAAAAATTTGCGCCCTTAGAAATCCTGAAGGCGGTGCTTGGTTTTCGGGGGCCCGTACGCGGCTAGGCTCCCAAAAAGTCCCACACATGTGGTATCCCCGTACTCAGGAGCAGCAGCAAAATGTATTTTGGGGTGCAATTCCACATATAACCATGGCATGTGTGAGCAATATATCATTTAGTGACAACTTTTTGTAATTTTTTTTTTTTTTTTTTTAGTCATTATTCAATCACTTGCGACAAAAAAAAAAAATATTCAATGGGCTCAACATGCCTCTCAGCAATTTCCTTGGGGTGTCTACTTTCCAAAATTGGGTAATTTGGGGGGGTTTTGTACTGCCCTGCCATTTTAGCACCTCAAGAAATGAGATAGGCAGTCATAAATTAAAAGCTGTGTAAATTCCAGAAAATGTACCCTAGTTTGTAGACGCTATAACTTTTGCGCAAACCAATAAATATACGCTTATTGACATTTTTTTTTACTAAAGACATGTGGCTGAATACATTTTGGCCTAAATGTATGACTAAAATTGAGTTTATTCGATTTTTCTTATAACAAAAAGTAGAAAATATCATTTTTTTTCTAAATTTTCGGCCTTTTTCCGTTTATATCGCAAAAAATAAAAATCGCAGAGGCAATCAAATACCTTTAAAAGAAAGCTCTATTTGTGGGAAGAAAAGGACGCAAAATTCGTTTCGGTACAACATTGCATGTCCGCACAATTTTCAGTTAAAGCAGCGCAGTGCAAAATTCTGAAAACAGCTCTGGTCCTTTAGCTACAAAATGGTCCGGGGCTTAAGTGGTTAATAGATGGAACGATGAAAAAGTTCCGCTTTAAGGAAAGAAAATAAAAATAATGCAGAACACATTTACAGAAAAGGTATTATAAAATCGGCATAAATTAGCAAAAGTAATATAAAATACAGTCTTCAAAGTAAAAATGGTTCTGCTTGATCTTTTGTTCAGTGCAGTTTCCGAACCACGTGCAGATCACTTGCAGAGTAAGTCCAATCAAATGTACGCAAGAGTCACTGGCCCTCAGAAAAGGTGAATCTCAGTATCTTTGGTATCAGCTTAGATTGTAAAATGAGAGCCCCAGCTGTCAAATGCAGCGGCTTTTTAACCACTTGTCAACCGCCCACTGTCAAATGACGGCGGGCGGAAGACCCTGTTGTTCTGGGCGGACGTCATATGACGTGATCACCTTCAGAAGCCACTAGGGGGCACACGCTCACTGGAGACACCCGCGATTGCTCAGTAACTGAGCAGGACCGTGGATCTGTGTGTGTAAACACACAGATCCACGTCCTGTCAGGGAGAGGAGACCGATGGTGTGTCCCTTGTACATAGGGACAACCATCGGTCACCTCCCCCAGTCAGTACCCTCCCCCCACAGTAAGAATCACAATCTAGGGAACACATTTAACCCCTTGATCGCCCCCTAGTGTTAACCCCTTCCCTGCCAGTCATATTTATAGAGTAATCAATGCATTTTTATAGCAGGGATCGCTGTATAAATGTGAATTGTCCCAAAAATGTGTCAAAGGTGTCCGATGTGTCCACTGCAATATCGCAGTCACGATAAGAATCGCTGATCGCCGCCATTACTAGTAAAAAAAATAAAATTATAAAAATGCTATAAATCTATCCCATTTTTTGTAGCTGCTATAACTTTTGCGCAAACAATCAATATATGCTTATTGCGATTTTTTTTTACCAAAAGTATGTAGAAGAATACGTATCGGCCTAAGCTATGAAAACATTTATTTTTTTTATAGATTTTTTGGGGATATTTATTATAGCAAAAAGTAAAAAATATTGCATTTTTTTCAAAATTGACGCTCTATTTTTGTTTATAGCGCAAAAAATAAAAACCGCAGAGGTGATCAAATACCACCAAAAGAAAGCTCTATTTGTGGGGTACAGTGTTGCATGACCGCGCAATTGTCATTCAAATTGTGACAGCGCTGAAAGCTGAAAAATGGCTTGGGCAGGAAGGGGATGAAAGTGCCCTGTAGGCAAGTGGTTAATGACAGTGAAGAAGGTGTCACAGAGCCAACTACATTCAATCAAAAGTTCCCATGGGAGGAGGCTGTTGGTACTATATAAATCCTAAATAATAATAATTGAAAGAAATAACATGCAAGTCAGAATAAGGTCAACTGTAGGCCAAATGCACCTGTCAATTAATTTTGAATTATCTCAGAAGCATCTCAAGCTGAAATTGTCCAAAATGTCCTGTTATAGCTGCAAAGGGTGGGCCAACTCCATATTGAAGCCTACAGACTAAGACTGGGATGCCATTAAAGGGCACGTGTATGTAAAGGCAGGTGTCCCAAAACTTTTGGCAATATAGTGTATTTAGATTTCAACTGTTCATTTAGCTGTTTTCCTAGGGTTCAGTGTTAAAGCGACCCTATCACAAATTTTACACAAGAAAAAGAAGGTTCATCTTAAAACAAGAATCTAAAGCCCCATACACACGGTCGGACTTCCATCTGAAAACAAGAAAAAAGCAAAAAAAGTTTGTCCGATGGAGCGTACACACGGTCGGATTGTTGGTCCAACTTGCTCAAAATGAAGTTTGTTGGCCAAAAGTCAGACCGTGTGTACGGGGCTTTATACTTACCTGAGCCACCACCTCCAACATTCACTCTTTTTAAAAGCTAGTGCACAGAGGATCATCTTCCTCCAACGTACTTCCTAGAGAGTTTTGGTTTCATGCTCCCCTGTTGATCACTGTGGTTCCGCTAGGCCCTATGTCACTACAGAACACAATAATGAAAAAGGTGGTTGAAGCAACCACAACGTTTGGCAGATGGAACATTAAACTGACACCCTTGGATGTGGATTCTCTAGGCACCGTAGCTCTTGAAGTGGGCAATTGGTAGAACAGGTAAATGTAGGAGAATTTTTTATCTTTCTGTAATTTTTATTGACAGCATGATGAGTGAGAATGTATAAATGCGGACTGGCAAGCTAAAGTTTAGCAGGTGTGCTAATCACTTCAGCAGCAATTTTAATAAAACCAAGCAGTTGGACCATTATTGCCAGCTGCATATGCTGTGCACACGTGGGGCCTCTTATTCGCAGGGAAATAAGAAGAATAAATAAAAAACTGAATTACAGTTCTTATTGTTCCTCTGGTTACTATAAACTAGATTTCACTTTATGCTTCTCCAAAAATACTCTAAAATATTAAGTCTTAAGCCTCGTACACACGACCGAGAATCTCGTCAGGAATTTTTTTTTCATTTTTCCTGACGACATTCTTGGACAAGAATCTTGTCCCGGCCGAGTGTACACACGTGCCTTTCAAAAGAACCACCATTCTTTTGAATGGCACGAACGCGGTGATGTCATCGACTACGACGAGCGTGCGCTCGTCACATTCGATGCCGTCGCCGCCATCTTGCTATGCCTAGGAAGCTACCGCGCATGCGTCAAAGTCATTTTGAGCATGCGCGAGTTGCCACGGCGACAGGTAAGTGTACACACACTCGGGTTTCTCATCGAGAAACAGGCCGACTAGAATCCCGACGAGAAAATAGAGAGCAGGTTCTTGACGAGAAACCTGAAAGCCGCAAACACACGACCGATTTACTCGGCAAGAAAGCTCTGCCAGCAAGTTTCTTGCTGGTTCTTGTCGAGAATATCGGTCGTATGTACGAGGCTTGAGATAAAACGTAACAGTCTTTCATTCCAGTCTGTTCAGCTGAGTCTCAATTTCGCTTTCATAGCTCAAGAGCAGATTTATCTCCAGGCCTTGTTCCTTCCCAATCTTAGCTGTAACAGCTTTTTTGTAGGGCCAGTTCACATTAGCCTCAGTCTAAATTGCTCCATTTTAGTGCATGGGCAGGCGTCCATTCTGCTGGGTGGTGAGGGGGAGGTGCGATGTTTACATCCACCACACTGTTTACATTCATTTTTCTTTTTAGATCATTCCCGCACATCCCTTTAAATGGGTTTTTATGCACTGGAGGTGGGATGGACTTCTTGATCATGTGACCAACAATGGTCACATAATCGGGAGTTCAACCTGCCAGCTCATGAATATGACTAGAGACGGAGAGTTGTCTATGACAGCACAAAAACCTCAGCCATCCCTGGCAGTGGCATACTAAGTAGGGGGCGGGGGGCGGGCCGCACCAGGTGCCATACACTGGGGGGGTGTCAGGGCGGCACCCCCCCGCGACTAAAGAGGACTTAGCGGAAGCGGAGACAGCGGACGGCATGACACACGCGTGACAGGGAGGCAGTGGCAGGTAACACACACCGCAGGGAGCCTGTCTTTGCGGGGGGGGACCCAGGCGCAAAGATCCCCTTCTCTCGTGGCCGCGCCGCGGCTCTGAAAAGTCTCGGCTGTGACTGTCTCACACAGCCGAGCAGAGAGAGAGTGTGAAGCCCCCTCCCCCTCCTCCGTCACTGTGTAGTCTACAAGTGCTGTGTGACTGTGTGCAGCACACGCTGATCATCTGAGCCGAGCCAGGTGCATTACGGGTGGGGGGGTGTCTGCTCTGTATTATAGGGGGTGGTCTTCACTGTTGTAGGGGGGTCTGTATGGTAGGGGGGTGTCTGCACTGTTGTAGGGGGGTCTGCTCTGTATTGTAGGGGGGGTTTGTATGGTAGGGGGGTGTCTGCACTGTTGTAGGGGGGTTTGTATGGTAGGGGGTGTCTGCACTGTTGTAGGGGGGTCTGCTCTGTATTGTAGGGGGGTCTGTATGGTAGGGGGGTGTCTGCATTGTTGTAGGGGGTGGTCTGTATTGTAGGGGGGTCTGTATGGTAGGGGGGTGTCTGCACTTTTGTAGGGGGGAGGGGGTCTGCTCTGTATTGTAGGGGGGGTCTGTATGGTAGAGGGGGGGTCTGCTCTGTATTGTAGGGGGTGGTCTGTATTGTAGGGAGGTCCGTATGGTAGGGGGGTGTCTGCACTGTTGTAGGGGGTGGTCTGTATTGTAGGGTGGTCTGTATGGTAGGGGGGGTGTCTGCACTGTTGTGGGGGGGTGGTCTGTATTGTAGGGGGGGTCTGTATGGTAGGGGGTGTCTGCACTGTTGTAGGGGGGGGTCTGCTCTGTATTGTAGGGGGTGGTCTGCTCTGTATTGTAGGGGGTGGTCTGTATTATAGGGGGGGTCTGTATGGTAGGGGGGTGTCTGCACTGTTGTAGAGGGGTCTGCTCTGTATTGTAGGGGGTGGTCTGTATTGTAGGGGGTGGTCTGTATTGTAGGGGGGTCTGTATGGTAGAGGGGGTGTCTGCATTGTTGTAGGGGGGGTCTGCTCTGTATTGTAGGGGGGTTGCTCTGTATTGTAGGAGGTGGTCTGTATGGTAGGGGGGTGTCTGCACTGTTGTAGGAGGGGTCTGCTCTGTATTCTAGGGGGTGGTCTGTATGGTAGGGGGGGTCTGTATTGTAGGGGGTCTGTATTGTAGGGGGGTCTGCACTGTAGAAGGGGTCTGAACTGTAGGGGGAGGGGTCTGCACTGTAGGGGAGGTCTGTGTAACATGCAGGGAGTCCAGAACTGTTAAAGGGGTGTCTGTGTAACATACAGACATCTAGAAAGGTGCAGGGCTGTGTAATGTAAAGGGGTCCAGAGGTACAAGGGCTGTGTAATGTAAAGGGGTCCAGAGGTGCATGGTGCAGTGTAATGTAAAGGGGTCCAGAGGTACAGTGTAATGTAAAGGGGTCCAGTGGTGCAGGGTGCTGTGTAATGTAAAGGGGTCCAGTGGTGCAGGGTGCTGTGTAATGTAAAGGGGTCCAGTGGTGCATGGTGCTGTGTAATGTAAAGAGGGGCAGGGCGCTGTGTAATGTAAAGTGGTCCAGAGATGCAGGGTGCTATGTAATGTAAGGGGTCCAGTGGTGCAGGGTGCTATATAATGTAAAGGGGTCCAGTGATGCTGTGTAATGTAAAGGGGTCCAGTGGTGCAGGGTGCTGTGTAATGTGAAGGGGTCCAGTGATGCAGGGTGCTGTGTAATGTAAAGGGGTCCAGAGGTGCGGGGTTCTGTGTATTGTAAAGTGGTCCTGAGATGCAGGGTGCTATGTAATGTAAAGGGGTCCAGAGGTACAAGGGCTGTGTAATGTAAAGAGGTCCTTAGGTGCAAGGTGCTGTGTAATGTAAAGGGGTCCAGAGGTGTAGGGTGCTGTGTAATGTAAAGGGTTCCAGTGATGCATGGTGCTGTGTAATGTAAAGGGGTCCAGTAATGCAGGGTGCTGTGTAATGTAAGGGGGTCCAGTGGTGCAGGGTGCTGTGTAATGTGAAGGGGTCCAGTGATGCAGGGTGCTGTGTAATGTAAAGGGGTCCAGAGGTGCGGGGTTCTGTGTATTGTAAAGTGGTGCTGAGATGCAGGGTGCTATGTAATGTAAAGGGGTCCAGAGGTACAAGGGCTGTGTAATGTAAAGAGGTCCTTAGGTGCAAGGTGCTGTGTAATGTAAAGGGGTCCAGGGGTGTAGGGTGCTGTGTAATGTAAAGGATTCCAGTGATGCAGGGTGCTGTGTAATGTAAGGGGTCCAGTGGTGCAGGGTGCTGTGTAATGTAAAGGGGTCCAGTGATGCAGGGTGCTGTGTAATGTAAGGGGGTCCAGTGATGCAGGGTGCTGTGTAATGTAAGGGGGTTCAGTGATGCAGGCTGTTGTGTAATGTAAGGGGGTCCAGTGATGCAGGGTGCTGTGTAATGTAAGGGGGTCCAGTGATGCAGGGTGCTGTGTAATGTAAAGGGGTGCAGGGTGCTGTGTAATGTAAAGGGGTCCAGTGATGCAGGGTGCTGTGTAATGTAAAGGGGTCCAGCGATGCAGGGTGCTGTGTAATGTAAAGGGGGCCAGTGATGCAGGGTGCTGTGTAATGTAAAGGGGTCCAGTGATGCAGGGTGCTGTATAATGTAAAGGGGGCCAGTGATGCAGGGTGCTGTATAATGTAAAGGGGGCCAGTGATGCAGGGTGCTGTATAATGTAAAGGGGGCCAGTGATGCAGGGTGCTGTGTAATGTAAAGGGGTCCAGTGATGCAGGGTGCTGTATAATGTAAAGGGGGTCAGTGATGCAGGGTGCTGTATAATGTAAAGGGGGCCAGTGATGCAGGGTGCTGTGTAATGTAAAGGGGTCCAGAGGTGCAGTTGTGGAGAGCGGGTACACAGTAGTGACAAAGAGATTTTGAAGGATGCAGGGGGCACAGTGGGGTGTTTTTACATTTTACCGTGGGGGGTGCCAGATATAGGATCCGCCCCGGGTGCCAAATGCTCTAGGTACGCCCCTGATCCCTGGGCCACAGAGACTGAGACCATTTGTGCCACACAGCAGAGACAGTACAAAATCTGCTGCGTGGTTATGTGGCATGGAAGCCAGTCTAGCTTCAGCTTGTTCAATTAAAGTGATTATAAAGGCTCTTTTTTTTTCTATAAAAATAACAAACATTTTATACTTACCTGTGCTATTGCAGTGGATTTGCACAGAGCAGCCCGGATCCTCCTCTTCTCAGGTCTCTCCCTCCTGTTCAGTGCCCCCACAGCAAGCGGCTTGCTATGGGGACACCTGAGCCGAGTCCATTCAGACACGGAACCCCAACCCGGCCCCAGGAGGAAGAATCCTTGTGGACATCGCTGGACAGAAAGGGACCTCAGGTAAGTATTAAGGGGGCTCCTGCACAGAATGCATTAAGATAAAAAACCTTCTGCCTTTACAACCCCTTTTCACCACCCCAATGCAGGGCATTCCCCCCCCCCCCCCTTCCTGCCCAGGCAATTTTTTCAGCTTTCAGCCCTGTCGCATTTTGAATGACTATTGCACAGTCATGCAACACTGTACCCAAATAAATTTTTAATAATTTTCTTCACACAAATAGAGCTTTCTTTTGGTGGTATTTAATCACTGCTGGGTAATTTATAAAAAAAATTAAAAAAAGACTGAAAATTAAACAAAATAAGTTTTTCTTAGTTTCTGTCAGTAAATATTGTAAATAGGTAATTTTTTTCCTTCACTGATGTGTGCTGATGAGACTGCATTGATGGGCACCGATGAGGTGGCACTTATGGGCACTGCTATGTGATGTGTTATTCTCGCGTTATGGTAAAATATGGGTGTTTTGTAATTGACTGCTGCTGTGGTGAATTGAACAAATTGTTCTAAGCATTAGCAGGTGTATATAACCTCAGCGCTGTCAATACCCCAGCCCAATTTTTTTTTATAATATTAAAGTACGTTAAAGTCATATGTGCATACACAACCCCTACAAATCACATTCAATACAAAAATGGACATATATACAAAACACACTTTGAAAACAAGAAAATTGTGCAAAAAAGGTCCATACATAAAATGTGTTCAGAATCTTTATAAAGTGCAATCCGTGCTTTTACAATCTTGATATCACTGAATAAAGAGTGCGAGTCCGTGCTCCCCTTTCCTTATGTGCCTCACTCAGCGACTCGGGGGTTATGCACTTATGCGTATTTGTTTGAGGCTCGGTTCACATATGAGCCACATGCAGCTCACAGCAGGGATCCGATGCGTGCAGGTTCCCCGTTTCAGGGCTGAATTCAGACCTGAAACGGACCAAAAGATGGACCTGCTGCGGAGATATGTGAACCGGCTCCATAGAGAGCCGGTCAGAATCTCCTGCTATTGCGAATTAGATGCAGGCTTTGCCAGGCCTTAGCAAATGCCCTTTGCAGACAGGGACCACAGGCTTCTTGGTGTAGCAAAAATTTAGGTAGTCCTAGTGCTAGCTATCCATGTGGCTACTGCTCCCAGCACCATATCTTCAGGCCCTGCCAGCTCTCCTGGATGCAGCTGCCTCTGTCCACTGCCCATGCCATCACAGTCCACTCCACTGGCTCTGCTCCAATCCCAGACTGCACTCTCCCAGTCCTCTCAGGCGTATGAACACTCACCAGCCCTCCTGGCTGCACTCTGTAGAACTCCTGGAGACTTACACTGCAGTGTTCTCTCTTGCTCCTCCTTTCGCTTCTGGTCAGGACATCTCTGTGGGTTATAAGAGTGTCCTATCTGCACCCGAGCCCAGGCCCAAGGTCACCCCCCCTCTAGACTGGGGAGCTCCCTCAAAGGCCACGACAGCCTAACACTCCATCTCCATCTTCCACACAATACCAACTCCTTCCCAGATGGGCTGGCCCTGAGTATTTGAGGAGGCCTGTCCCCTGCCAATCCTAGTTGGGAATTGGTCAGGGCCCTCAGAATACTCCAGACAGCTCCACTTCTCCTCTCCTCCTTCCTTTTCAGAAGATTCTAGCATGTTCTGGAAAGAAGTGCATCTCAGTGATGCTGCCTGTGACTCACCCAGCTCTAACTGAGTAAAACTCAAACCCTGACCCAGACACACACAGACTTGGCTTACAGCCAAGCTTGGAAATGTACCTACACTAAAAAAAACTCTGTACACATCCTAGTACCACTAGAGGCTGCTACGAAAATATACGCTGATTTTGGTTATTTTTACCAAAGAAATGTAGCAGAATACATTTTGGCCTAAATTCATGAAGAAAGATTATTTATTTGCAAAAAATTTTTATTTCTTTTTTTCAAAAAATGTAGGTCTTTTTTCATTTATTTAGCAAAAAATAAAAAATAAACAGTGATGATTAAATACCACCAAAAGAAAGCTCTATTTGTGTGAACAAAATAATACAAATTAATTTTTAGTACAGTGTTGCATGACTGCGCAATTGTCATTCAAAGTGTGACAGTGTGAAAATTGGCCTGGGCAGGAAGAGGCTAAAAGTGCCCGGTATTGAAGTGGTTAGAAATGGTACATACTGTATATTACCAATTCCCCAAGGGCATGCAAATGTTTCAGCACAACTGTGTGTGTATGTGTGTGTGTGTGTGCCTTGGGCCTGGGCTGCGGATGGGACCCTCTTACAACCCACAGAGATGTCCTGACCAGGAGGCACAGGAAGAGGAAGAGAGGACAGTGGGAGAACACTGCAGGGCAAGTCTCCAGGAGTTCCACAGAGTGCAGCCAGGAGGGCTGGTAAGTGTTCATACAGCTGAGAGGACTAGGAGAGTGCAGGGGTCTGATGCATCCCTGTTCTCCATTTCATGGACGAATCAGGCCTAAATATTTGCCTGAATTCGGACCTGAAATGGAGCCAAAGATGCACAGGACTCCTGTGCAATTCGCTTTACAGCCGACACGGAGATGTGTGAACCCAGCCTTCCAATTTCCACTAATGTGAACCCAGCCTTAAAGCTGCCATTCATGGACTGAAATTCAGCCAGTTCAGCATTAACTGGACGAATTTCAATGCATGTATGGGCAGGTTGGTTGAACACAAGCCAATCTATCGAACAATCAGTGCAGCTGGCTATAGCTGGTTTTCTGTGTTTTTCCATCTCCTTGGTGAAATCTTACTTCAAAGAAGCTGTTATATTGTGTTCTTTCTTTCAATGGACAGAACGCTGTGTTTTGTTGGTATTTGTTTGAATAAAAGTGACCGAAAATCTCAAAACACTGTGAGGGGGTTAACTCGGTAGCGGGTGTGTGTGACCCCCTGGTTGGGCTCCCCACACAAAAACAGGGCCAGCAGACGGAGGTTGTGGTTTTCAAAATCAAAAGGTGCGGTTTATTTCTCTATGTACAGTGACAAAAACCCAGCAAAGCCAAAAAGAAACATAAACAAAATAAATCCTGGTCAGCTTGACCTCTGACTAAACATGCAGGTTTCCTAACTAACAACTGGGATCAGCCTGGTGCTGTCCTAGTCCCTAAGTCCCTGGTTTAGTCAATGTCCAAACAAATAGCCACACAGGCTTTTTCTCACCGCACAGGGGTTCACTCTCCCTAGACAGTCCACACAGGTCTGGTTCCAGGCATGAGCTAACACCTAATGAATCTGGGAGTTTTTATAGAGGCCTTAAACGAACTGACAGGCTTCAGCTGGTCTCATCAACTCCCTGCCTGCACGACGCCCAGCCCTCTCCCTAGAGGTATGAGTCGGCATAAAGCCTGAATCTGGGAGAAATATATCTACCCCCCTGGATGCAACCAGGTGACTTTACCTTCCTGCTGTCACATACCCCCCCCCTCTTGTTTTAACCTTGGGGTTGGAACACCAGCAATCAGGCATTCATGTACTCGAGACAAAGCATCCACATTCCCCATTTGAACGCCAGGGCGATGCTTTACTGTGAAGTTGAATTCCTGTAGGGCCAGGAACCACCTATTCACTCTTCTATTTGTCTCCTTGTTTTGAGCCATCCACTTTAACGGAGCGTGATCCGTAACCATGTCAAAGTGCCTACCTAGCAGATAGTACCGAAGGGAATCTAGAGCCCACTTCACCGCTAAACACTCCTTTTCAACCGTGGCGTAATTTACCTCATGGGACTTCAACTTCCTGCTGAGGTAAATGACTGGGTGCTCTTCCCCGTTCCAGACCTGGGACAATACTGCTCCTAACCCCACATCTGACGCATCACTTTGTACGACAAAGTCTTTAGAGAAGTCGGGTGAGTACAACACTGGCTGGCTACATAAGGCTTGTTTCAAGAATTGGAATGCTGCCTCAGCCTCGGGGGTCCATTTAATCATGACCGACCCTTTCCCTTTCGTCAGGTTGGTTAGGGGCACAGCCTTAGAAGCAAAGTGGGGAATGAAGCGCCGATAATAACCCGCGATTCCCAGAAAGGCCCGTACCTGCTTCTTGCTGTTGGGACGTGGCCAACTCTGGATGGCCTCGACTTTGTTGAGTTGGGGTTTTATCACTCCCCTGCCAATGGTGTACCCAAGATATTTGGCCTCCTCCTGCCCAATGGTACACTTCTTGGGGTTAGCCGTAAACCCCGCTTCCCGGATAGAGTCTAGGACTGCTTGCACTTTTGGCAGATGTGAGGCCCAATCTGTGCTATGGACAATTACGTCATCCAGGTAAGCCGCAGCATACTTCCGATGGGGCCTCAGTATCTGGTCCATTTTCCGCTGGAATGTGGCCGGCGCATTCTGTAACCCGAACGGCATTCTCTTATATTGGAACGCCCCGTCTGGGGTTACAAATGCGGTTTTCTCTTTGGCCGACTTGGCCAGGGGAATTTGCCAATACCCTTTTGTGAGGTCAAGAGTCGTCATGTATCGGGCTGTTCCCAGCCGGTCGATCAACTCATCTATACGTGGCATGGGGTAGGTGTCAAATTTTGTAACTTTGTTCAACTGACGAAAATCGTTACAAAATCGCCAGCTCCCATCCGGTTTAGGCACCAACACAATGGGACTAGACCAATCACTTTGGGACTCCTCTATCACCCCTAAGTTCAGCATTTTCTGTACTTCCTCCCGTATTGCCTCCCGTCGGGCCTCTGGGATCCGATAGGGTTTTAACTTCACCCTTTCACCGGGCGGGGTAATAATATCATGCTCTACCCCAGATGTTTGTCCCGGCAGCTCAGAGAACACCTCCTTGTTGCGAAGCACAAACTCCTTAACCTCCTGTTGTTGGGGTTGTGACAAGGTGGCTGCTATTCCAACCTCCGGAATCACGCAACCAGTTTGAGCTGGTGACCAAGTTTCTGCGACTAGGGACTCTCTATCCCTCCAGGCTTTCAACAGATTAACGTGATATATCTGTTCGGGCTTTCGCCTTCCTGGTTGTCTGACCTTGTAATTCACTTCGCTCACTTTTTCCATTATCTCGTAGGGGCCTTGCCATTTGGCAAGGAATTTACTTTCAACCGTAGGGACAAGTACCAATATCCTATCCCCCGGGGAAAAGGTACGGGTCTTGGCTCCACGGTTGTACACTCTCTGCTGTGCCAACTGCGCTTGGGCCAAATGTTCCTTCACGATGGGCATTACCTGTGCAATTCGATCTTGCATCAGGGCGACATGCTCAATCACACTCCTGTGGGGAGAACTCTCACTTTCCCAAGTTTCCTTGGCAATATCCAACAGCCCTCTTGGGTGTCTCCCATACAGTAACTCAAAGGGGGAGAATCCCGTAGAGGATTGGGGCACCTCCCTAATAGCAAACATCAAATAAGGAAGTAGACAGTCCCAATCCCTTCCATCTCTATCCACCACTTTCTTCAACATTTGTTTTAGGGTTTTGTTGAATCTTTCAACCAGCCCATCGGTTTGGGGGTGATACACAGATGTACGCAATTGCGTCACTTTGAACAATTTACACAGCTCTTTCATAACCCGGGACATAAAGGGTGTACCTTGGTCCGTAAGCAGTTCTTTACAAATACCCACCCGGCTAAAAACAAGAGATAGCTCTTTGGCTATGGTTTTGGCCGAGGTATTTCTGAGAGGGATCGCTTCTGGATAACGGGTGGCATAGTCCATTATAACCAATATGTACTGGTGCCCCCTAGCGGACTTGATTATAGGACCTACCAAATCCATTGCGATTCTCTCAAACGGGACCTCAATGATGGGTAGAGGGACCAGCGGGCTACGGAAATGTGGCATCGGGGCCGACCTCTGACACACAGGGCAGGAGGAACAATAATTTTCTATGTCCTTCATCACCCCAGGCCAATAGAATCTCTGTAATACCCTCTCTCGGGTTTTCTCTGTCCCCAGATGACCTCCAAGAATGTGCCCATGGGCCAACTCCAACACCAACTTCCTGTAAGGTTTGGGCACCACAAGCTGCTCAACGGTTTCTTCTGCCCTTTTTGCCACCCGATACAGTAGGTCCTTCTCTACGCTGAAGTATGGGTAAGTGCAGGTATTATCTGGGTTCACTAACTCGCCATCTATTTCCACTACGTTTTCCCGTGCCTTTATTAGGGCGGTGTCTTTTAACTGTTCTGTGGCAAAATTTTCCCTGTGAACCTCCAGATCAGAAAACTCCACAGACGGTAGGTTTTCGTCTGAGGAGGTGGGCTCCTCTCCAGTTTCTTGAGTCTCCCCTGCCAATACTGACAAGGGAAATTCTGGAGAGTCCTCACCACTCTCAGAGGAGTTCTGGCTATCACATTCCTGGTACATAGGGGCACCAGTGGGGGGCTCAGGATCATCCCACAGTTCCCAGAACTTCGGAAAATCCCTTCCCACAATGGCATCATGCGGTAATTGAGATACTAACCCCACTGGATGAGAGAGGGTACCTTTGGGGGTCTCGAAACACACTGTAGTCACTGGATACTCTCGGGTGTCCCCATGCACACAAATAACAGCTACCTTGCTATTCCCAGAGACCTCTGTTTTAACTAATTCAGCCTTTATCAGGGTCACAAGGCTACCTGAATCCAGTAATACCACAACATTTCTACCATTAATACACATTTTGCATAAATGTTTCTCAGTTCCCCGAATGGCAGTGCATGCGACTGTCGCACACAGCGACTGACGTCGGTCCGTCAGAAAGTCACATTGCATGGGTTCCTCCACAACCGGGCAATTTGCTGCAATATGTCCCGCTTGCCGGCAGCGGTAGCAAACAATCCATTTGGCTGCCTCTTGAGCCCCTGACTTCCCAGGCTGTTCTCGCCAAACTTTGGGTAGAGCTCCCACCCTCTCACTCTCTCCACCCTCACCCCTTGGAATCCTCTTTTCTTTTTCGTACATCACGGGACACAGAGCGACTTAGTCATTACTAATGGGTTATATAGATTACCTTCAGGTGTTGGCACTGGCCAATTCCAAACCGGAAGTACCCTCCCCTATATAAGCCCCTCCCACCCGGGAGCACCTCAGTTTTTTGCCAGTGTCTAAGGTGTTGGCCAAAGAGTAACATGTGTTTTCACTGGGCTTGCGTACAGGTTCTTTTGGGCCTTAGTAAGCTGTTCCGGATCCCACCAAAAAAGCTTCATAGCTAAACGGTCGGTACCCGGGCCTTGCAGCAGAAGAGCAAGGTTTTGCCTGTAATGCTTCTCTTAGGAGGGCTGGACCCTGGGATCCAGAGCTCTGGTCATACCCACGACCAAGACGCTGTCTGTGCAGGGTGCTATACAGGTCCAGGGGAGTGGAATCCTTGGGAACCCGGTCCCTGAAGGTTTAATTACAATGCCTGCCGTGATAGGTGAAGTTTGGACTTTTGTGGACCAAACAAAGTCCTGCGGCGGGGATCAGGTAAGTGGGGGCCCTCAGGAACTTGGTTCTATTGGGGGACCCCCAAGCCTAATTTGTCTTTCTGTCTGTTACCTAACGGTATTCCCGCTAAATATCTGTGTTTGCCTATAACTACTGAAAATGTAAAATTTTAATAGTAGTCAAGAAAAAAAAAAAAAAAAAAACAGGGACCGCGGTACCTGTGTTAAACCACTAGAGGCCGCTGTAGTCCATTTTTCTTGTAAATGTGGATCTTTGGTTTTCTCAACTTAAAAGATCCAGGCAGCTGGTAAGTTTCTCTGAGGGAATCCACTTCCTCTGCCCTGTTGCTGCGTTCATCCACCGCACAGGCCCTCCGGCAAAAAGGGCCCTGGCTCCTAGTCCTCTGTTGGTTTTCGAAAAGGGCGCCATTGGCGCACGGGCGCGCGCGCGGGCGCGTGCACGCGCCTCCTATGAAAAAAAGGGGCGGGGCGGGTGGATGACGCTCGATGCGCGCCGCGGCGCTTCTGCGCATGTGCGGGCGTCCCAGCATAGTTAAAAGACACAGTACAAGTGTCAGCTGGATGCAAACAGAGCTAGCAACAAACAGTGGCACACAGAGGCGGTTGATGCAGGCATCCCCATAGAAAGGCACTTTAGTGGACACCAGCTGGTATATAGCAGCACCTGTGTTAGATTATTACCAGCAAAATTGGTGTATGACGACGGGAATACCTCAGCTTTGTGCTTAAAGGATATGTCGTCCAGACGCTCCGGAAATAGATCTTCCAGGAAGCCAAAGGGGTCTCCATCGGGCTCTGAGGATATTGGGCATGCTTGTACTGCACCAATCTCCCCTGAGAATTCAGAGGTCAGTAGCTGTAGAAACCCCGCAGGAATGCCTGGTGCTGCGGCTGTCCCCAGTCCACCTGCTCCTGTATATATAACAGAGGAGGTTTTATCCTCAACTCTGGGAGGATTGGAAGAGAGATTAACAGCATTGATCGCTGCTTCCCTGTCTCAGGAAAAGCGCGTCCGATCTCCGTCTCCTCCTTCAGAGTGCCTGTTAGTGAAGGAACAGCCCCACACAGAGATCGACCTACCTGAAGGGGATCAGGATGAGGTTGATTCAGTTATGGAGGAATCAACAGTGGAAGAACCTTTCTCAGCATCTCAGGCTGAAAGATTATGGGTTCAGTCTCTGACTAATATGGTCCGATCAGCATTTAAAATGCCTCTGGCGGAACCACCATCCACTACGGTTTCCTCGCTGGGGTCGCTAAAAGCTCCCCAGGCTGTCTGTTCCTTCCCAATCCACCCTTTATTAGAAGGGCTTATTTACCAGGATTGGGAGCATCCTGATAAAATATTTGCTCCCCCCAAGAGATTTCCGGTGATCTATCCCATGGAGGATAAGTTCATAAAAAAATGGAGGGTCCCTACAGTGGACGCAGCCATCTCTTCTGTTAACAAATCACTGACATGTCCAGTAGATAATGTTCCAATGTCAAAGACCCAATAGATAAAAAATTGGAGTCTTTACTAAAATCTGCTTTCTCTACAGCAAGCATGGTGACACAACCTGCGGTAGCAGCGATTGGAGTCTGCCAAGCAGTGAAAGATCAGTTGAAACAAGTCTTAAGGGACTTACCAGATCAGCAGGCTCTGGCCCTAGCTGACCTGCCTAGAGCCTTGTGTTTTGCGGTGGACGCCATAAAGGATACAATCCAACAGGCCTCCCGCTTTACGCTGTCTATAGTACATATGCGTAGGCTTCTGTGGCTCAAAAACTGGTCTGCTGAAGCTCCTTGTAAAAAACTGCTGGTTAGCTTCCCATTTCATGGAGAACGCTTATTTGGAGAAGATCTGGACAAATATATCCAGAAAATTTCTGCCGGTAAAAGTTCACTCTTACCGGTTAAGAACAAGGGTAGGAGTCCTTCTTTTAGGAGGCCTACTTCTCCAGTCCCTGGCACATCGGCTGTGAAACAGTTCCGACGGCCTCCGCGGTCAAATCCAGGGGGCAGAAATCAGGGACAATCACAGGGTATCAAGAAACCCTGGATCAAGAGAGGTACAAGACCTCCCCCTAAGTCATGAAGGGTTGCCCCCACTCAGTCGGGTGAGGGGAAGACTTCAGTTGTTCACAGAGACCTGGCGGGACACCATCAGAGATGGGCGATCCCCGCAGTAAGTCTGGGATACAGGCTGGAGTTAAAAGACATTCCTCCTGCCCATTTTATAAGGTCAAACGTGCCAAGCGATCCCCAGAAGAGTGGATCCCTCCTTCTGGCACTAGAGCAACTATTGCCCCAAGGGTAATCATGAAGGTTCCCTTGAAAGAAAACGGGTTCGGGTTTTACTCGAACCTTGTCACAGTCCCCAAACCAAATGGGGACATGAGGCCCATATTGAATATAAAAGGGCTAAACAAGTTCCTACATATCAGGACTTTTTTCGGATGGAGTCGATCCGATCGATGGCCACCGCCCTACAAGGGCAGGAATGGTTAGCCTCGATCGACATAAGGGATGCTTATTTGCATATTCCCATCTGTCCGGCCCACCAGAAATTTCTACGCCTTGCAGTAGAAGGGCGCCATTTTCAGTTCAGAGCCTTACCTTTCGGTCTGGCCACGGCACCACGAGTGTTCACAAAAATTCTGGCCCTACGATTGGCCAAACTAGGGACACAAGGTGTAACGATAATGGCATATCTAGACGACTTGTTGCTGATAGACCACTCAGTGAAAAAAACTAGAAGTGGTCGTTCACAAGATAATCAAGTATCTGGAATCTCACGGTTGCATTATCAACCGAGACAAGTCAGCCCTAAAACCAGTCAAAAGCCTGGAATACTTGGGGGCTAAGACTGGATTCAAATCAGAGAAAGATTTTCTTACCTCCAGAGAAGGTGTCGTCTTTGAAAGATTTGACCCACTTAGTGGGTACAAAAAAGAAAAACCATCCATACGCCTGTGTATAAGGCTGCTGGGAAAAATGGTGGCTTCATTCGAAGCGGTACCCTACGGTCAATTCCATTCAAGGAACTTGCAGAGGGCCATACTGTCAGCCTGGAACAAAAAAGTTCAGGCTTTAGACTTACCAATGTCCCTGTCCCCTTCAGTCCGGTTTCTTGGAAGGTGGTCACTACAGTTGCCAGCCTCATAGGCTGGGGGGCAGTACTGGAGCAATGGTCTCTCCAGGGCAAGTGGTCAGAAGCAGAGAAGGCCCTGCCCACCAATCTCTTAGAGATACGAGCAGCCCGGTATGCCCTAGTAGTATGGACATCCAAACTCCAAGGGTCACCTGTCAGAATTCAATCAGACAATGCCACAGCAGTGGCATATATCAATCTCCAGGGTGGCACCAGGAGTCGTGCAGCCCAGAGGGAAGCGAAATGCATCCTGGAATGGGCAGAAAGGTATGTCACAGCCATATCCGCGGTTTTCATCCCAGGAGTGAAAAATTGGAGAGCGGACTTTTTTAAGTCGCCAGCAATTATGCCCGGGGGAATGGTCTCTTCACCCCGAGGTTTTCCAGGCAATATGCCAGCGGTGGGGAACACCGGATGTAGATCTGCTAGCATCCAGATTCAACGCAAAGGTGGACAGATTTGTGTCTCGCACAAAGGATCCCCTAGCTTGCGGTTCGGATGCCCTAGTGTTCCCTTGGGATCAGTTCAAGCTGATATATGCATTCCCACCGCGATTAATCCGCAGAATCAGGGTAGAAAAGAAACCAGTGATTCTGGTGGCTCCAGCGTGGCCCCGAAGGGCATGGTACGCGGAGTTTGTAAAAATGTCAGTGGGAAGTCCTTGGACCCTCCCACATCGTCCGGACCTGCTTTCGCAAGGACCGATATACTACCCTTCCTTACCAGCCCTAGGTTGACGGCCTGGCTATAGAAGCCTACATTCTAAAAAAGAGAGGGCTCTCTAATCCTGTGGTATCTACCATGATCAATGCCAGGAAGCCGGTATCCAGGCAGATCTATTATAGGATCTAGAAGGCGTACATCACGTGGGGTGAGGCCAGGAAATGGCATCCACGTAAGTACGTAATAGGTAGGATTCTGGACTTCCTACAGTGGGCTGTACATAGGAAGCTTGCCTTGAGTACTATCAAGGGTCAGACGGCCTTGTCAATATTTTTTTTTCAAAGGCCCTTGGCTTTGCATTCATTAATCAAAGCTTTCATACAAGGAGTGATGCGTATTAGCCCTCCGGTTAGTATTCCCATATGTCCATGGGACTTAAACCTGGTTCTGTCGGTTCTACAGAAACAACCATTTGAACCATTGCGGCACATTTTCTTGGTTCTTTTCACCAGGAAATTGATTTTCTTTGTAGCCATTTGTTCGGCTAGAAGAGTATCGGAATTAGCCGCCTTGTCCTGTAAGGAGCCATATCTGGTTATCCATAAGGACAGAGTAGTATTACACCCTCATCCAGCCTTCTTCCTAAGGTGGTATCGAGGTTCCATTTGAACCAAGATGTGGTTCTTCCTTCCTTTTTCCCCAAACCTAGTTCGGTAGAGGAAAAGTTATTGCATTCTTTGGATGTAGTAAGAGCAGTTAAAGCTTATCTTAAGCCACTGCTCAGATTCGTAGAACGGATACTTTGTTTGTTCTGCCGGAAGGCCCCAGAAAGGGTCAGGCAGCATCAAAAATCTACTTTAGCCAAGTGGATTCGACAGGTCATAATACAAGCCTATGGCTTGAAAAGGGGACCGCCTCCGTTCAAAGTTAGGGCGCACTCCACAAGAGCAGTTGGAACTTCATGGGCAGTGCATCACCAAGCCTCCCTGGCTCAAGTACTGTAAGGCCACAACATGGTCCTTAGTACACACGTTTACTAGATTCTACCAGGTAGACGTCACAAGTCAGGAGGATGTCGCCTTTGGGCGCAGTGTGTTGCAGGCCGCAAAAGAGCCTCATGCCTGATGGCGCCCAGCTTATGTATCCCTCCCCTCATTTGGCATTGCTTTGGGACGTCCCATTAGTAATGACTAAGTCGCTCTGTGTCCCGTGATGTACGAAAAAGAAAAAGGGATTTTTATAACAGCTTACCTGTAAAATCCTTTTCTTGGAGTACATCACGGGACACAGAGCTCCCACCCCTCTTTTTGGGACACTTATTGCTTGGCTACAAAACTGAGGTGCTCCCGGGTGGGAGGGGCTTATATAGGGGAGGGTACTTCCGGTTTGGAATTGGCCAGTGCCAACACCTGAAGGTAATCTATATAACCCATTAGTAATGACTAAGTCGCTCTGTGTCCCGTGATGTACTCCAAGAAAAGGATTTTACAGGTAAGCTGTTATAAAAATCCCTTTATCCGCCCCTGGGGATGATCTGGTCTTAGGGTGGAAAGTCCGAGAGTCTCTGGAAGAGGCCGTCAGGTTCTCTGTAGCCAAGTATTTCTCTACACGATCCACAAGACCACCGGCCGTCTCTGGGTCTCCATGGCTTACCCACTTTTGGATGGCAGTAGGAAGAGCTCTCAAAAACCGATCCATTACAACACGTTCCACAATCTCTGGTGCGGACAAAGTCTCTGGCTGTAGCCACTTCCTGCTCAGGTGAATGAGATCATACATTTGAGACCTGGGGGGTTTTCCAAGCTGGAAAGTCCAGTTATGCACACGCTGAGCCCGGACAGCCAGGGTGACACCCAGCCTTGCCAATATTTCAGCTTTTAGCATCACATAGTCTTTTGCTTGGTCAGGCTCTAGGTCATAGTAAGCCTTCTGCGATTCACCAGTTAACAGAGGAGCCACCAGTCCAGCCCACTGCTCCTCAGGCCACTTTTCTCTTTCAGCAGTCCTTTCAAATGTGGTCAAAAATACCTCTGGATCATCCTCTCCAGTCATTTTTGTCAATAAACGACTCACCCCAAAGGACGCGGTATTAGTGGGACGGCTTTCCTCACTGGTCTGCGGACGTTGCTGCATTACTGCTTCCATTTGTTGTAGTCTCTGCTCTTGCTTCTGTAATAGGTCTATGAAGCGGGCCTCAGATCGCTGCTGGGCTTGTTGCTGAGCTTCCAGACTCTGTTGGTGAGCTTGCTGCTGGGCTGCAAGGTTCCTTTGTAAACCTGCATTTGTCTGCTGTTGATTGGCATTTGCTAGAGCCAGCTGTTTCAGTATCTCCTCCATGCTGGCTTAAAAAAACTGCCACTGGTTCTCCACCAACTGTGAGGGGGTTAACTCGGTAGCGGGTGTGTGTGACCCCCTGGTTGGGCTCCCCACACAAAAACAGGGCCAGCAGACGGAGGTTGTGGTTTTCAAAATCAAAAGGTGCGGTTTATTTCTCTATGTACAGTGACAAAAACCCAGCAAAGCCAAAAAGAAACATAAACAAAATAAATCCTGGTCAGCTTGACCTCTGACTAAACATGCAGGTTTCCTAACTAACAACTGGGATCAGCCTGGTGCTGTCCTAGTCCCTAAGTCCCTGGTTTAGTCAATGTCCAAACAAATAGCCACACAGGCTTTTTCTCACCGCACAGGGGTTCACTCTCCCTAGACAGTCCACACAGGTCTGGTTCCAGGCATGAGCTAACACCTAATGAATCTGGGAGTTTTTATAGAGGCCTTAAACGAACTGACAGGCTTCAGCTGGTCTCATCAACTCCCTGCCTGCACGACGCCCAGCCCTCTCCCTAGAGGTATGAGTCGGCATAAAGCCTGAATCTGGGAGAAATATATCTACCCCCCTGGATGCAACCAGGTGACTTTACCTTCCTGCTGTCACAACACATTCTGCTGAGTGGACTGAGACCTTGGAAAACTCTACATTTGAGGCTAAATAGCACACACTATGAAAAGAAAAATACTGTATTTATTGGTGTATAACACTCACTTTTTTACCCTGAAAATAGAGGGTAAACTGTGCCTGCGTGTTATACGCAGGGGGCTGTGGAACGTTTTTTCCCTTTAACTTCCCTCTAAAAGTTAGGGTGCGTGTTATACGCCTGTGCGTGTTATAAGCCAATAAATACGGTAAATAACTAAAATGGGTAGCTGAACGCTGTTACCAGATAAAAGAAGATTGCCCACACACTTCTCTAAATTGCCATTATAGTAGCCGCTGATAAAACAGATGGTGTCGCAGATTGCTCTAGGTCATTGGAGAAATCATATCCTTGATTAAGGCCAAAACAGCAGGTCTCTAACAGATTATTTGTTTATTAATTTACTTTTTTCTCCTTTTCTGACAAAATCAGTGTTGTTTAAATCAAATGAGTTCATTCATTAGATTAAAGAACCCAAAGTTTAGTATCTGGGACTGTGTAATGAAGCTTGTTTACTAATTGACATAATAGTGCTGCTTCTACAGATTATTTCACTTCTTCTTTTGCTGCCGCTTTCAAAAGCATTATACATGGCAAGATTCCTCTATTGTCAGAATAAGAATAATGCATCTGATTAGCAAGTCTCACAAAAGCTGTGTCATTAGAGAAAACACAACAAGCCACGACTTGCTGATGACTCAAGCTTGGAAAAATAACCTTTTAGCTTTTTAGTTTTTTTGGGTAAAGATAAATGTGCATTTTAACAAAAGAGAAAAGAGAATTTACATGATGAAGAAGCTTGGGAAGTATATATAAAACTAGCAAACTCATTTAACGTGCATCTGCAGGATTTTAATCTACATTCTCATTTTGTTTAAAGCTCAACTCTGTCCAAAAATGTCTCTTCGAATTTTGGATAGCCAGAAGAGGAGTTTAAATTTCTGTTGGGTTTTTATTTCTGCCTGTGACCTCACTGAGGATATTCTCTTCTGCTTCCTGTCTCCATGACATCCATAAACAAAATGGGTGGTGGAGTAGGGTGCCCACGTGTCCCGGATTGCCCGGGACATTCCCGCAATTAGCTAGTCTGTGCCGGGTCACGGGCACCTTCATTCCGGGGCAATACAGTGTCCCGGAATGGAATTGACAGAGCGAGCAAACCGTGCAGTAGCGCTGGCGCTCGTTCTGCCTCCAGCTCCACCTGAGACTCTGGCCACTGGTTGCTAGACTCGCCTGGCATCTACCAACCAGTGACCTCACAGCCGCGACTCTGCCCAACATGCAAAGCGGAGGTAGGAGTTCCTCCTCCTCCGCACCAAACGCTCTCCACCATGCCGGACGAGGCTGACAGCGGGGGCAGATCCAAAGATTGCAGTCTTGGTTACGATCTCCACGGCTCTGCCCCTGGATGTCTGCCTGCCTCATAACGCAGAGCAGACCAAAGCCGCCTCCCCCTCCTCGGCTATTTACAAGTACACAGGAGACGGCAGAGGGACACCGCTGTGCATTCCTGCCGCTGATCTGAGGTCTGTTCTAAGCTTATATTATATGTACGTAGATAGACAGAGGGGGGGGGGACAGGGATAGTGATCAGGAAAAGGGTAAAAATTGCATGCTTCTGACACCCACCTCTCTACTAGCGCAAGTGGAAGGGGGGTCTGTACTGAGGGGGGTCAGTACTGTGGGGGGTCTGTACTTAGTGGGGGCCTAGAATGAGGGAGGGGTGTCAGTACTGAAGGGCGTCTATATACTGAGGAGGGGGTCTATACTTAGGGGGGTTCTATACTGATGTAGAAGAGGTCTGTATTTTGTGGTGGGGGTCTATACTGAGGGAGAAGTCTGTACTGAGGGAGGGGAGTCTATACTTGGTGGGGGGGTCCGTAAACTTAGTGGAGAGGGGGACCATACTGAGGGAGGGGGTCTATACTTAGTAGCGGGGGGTCCATACAGAGGGAGGGGGGTCTATACTTAGTGGAGAGGGGGGTCCGTACTGAGGGAGGGGGGTCTATACTTAGGGGAGAGGGGGCCGGACTGAGGAAAGGGGGTCTATAGTTAGTAGAGGGAGGTCCGTACTGAGGGAGGGGGGTCTATACTGAGGGAAGGGGGTCTGTACTAAGGGAAGGGGGTCTATTATTACAATGTAATAATAGAAATACATTCCAAGCATGGTATTGGGATGATATAAGTGTTACAATTAGCTATTCACCCGACAAATCGCTCGCCGCCGAAATCCCATCAACCCTGAACTACATTCAACACAAACCCCCCAACCCCCCACCCTGGTCATTGGCAAAATTGTCCCTGAATTGCAGTTTTTTGGAAATGTGGTCACCCTATGGTGGAGTTGTCACTGTTGCTGCAGGATGTGTGACATAAATGCCACCTGTCCCCTTATAACAGCTACTGTAGGAGGACAGGGAGAAGAGCAGCTCTGCCAATCACCACAGTGTTACTTTTTCCTCAGCAACCTGTTAGCCTGTTGGAGCCTGTGAGAGGGATGAAATAGCTTTTACCTGGTAGTATAATTCTAGTACTGCTACTAGTCAGACTGTAGCAAACAACAGACAAGTAAAAGGATGAAAATGGAGAGAAATGATCCAACACACTCTAAAAGTAGCCAGAAATGTATGCCATGGTACTAGCACTACAAGCTACCCTACTGAATCAAATAGGACCCGTGTTGATGGACTTTTGTTCGGGTCACTGTCAGAAACCATGAATCAGACCGAGACAGTTAAATCACACTTGTTTAATAATAAAAAGATAAACAGAGTAAGCGTAGTCAAAACATAGCCAGAGTTCAGGAGCCGGATCGGATAGTCAGCCAAGCCAAATGTCATATAGCCAGAGATAAACGTAGTAGAACAGCAAGCAGGATCTGGAGCCAGAAGGAACATCAGCCAAGCAAGTCTTCAACAGGAACGCAGGAGATAGTCTCTGTGATGTTGACCAAGACAAAGGCAGAGAACAACTGAGCTGGACGGCTTAAGTAGGCAGGACTGACAAGCAGGATATCATCAACAGGTGAGTCACTGTGGAGAGATAGGAGCTGGCAATTAGCCAACAGCTGAGTGGCCAGTTTAGAGAAGGAAGAGCTGAGCCCAGCCCTGATGGTCACCTTTCTCCCCATGCAAGTCAACATGTGTATAAAAGCAGCTCAAAGCAGGTTGATGTAGGTCACAAGGAGGTCAAATGCATTTCTGCCTAGTAGCACTAGGATTGTTTCTTCAAATCCCAACAGCAGCACTACCTGGAGTTTGCATGTTCTCTCTGTGCCTGCATGTGTTTCCTCAATAACTCCAATGACATTCTGGTATGTTTATTGGCTCCTATCTAAATTGGCCCTAGTGTGTGTATGTATTAATGTGGGTTAGTGACCTTAGGAGTGTACAGCCATGGCCAAAAGTTTTGAGAATGATACAAATATAAATGTTCACAAAGTCTGCTGCTTCTTTTTGTCAGATGTTACTATGGTACACTGAATTATAATTACAAGCATTTCATAAGTGTCAAAGGCTTTTATTGACAATTACATTAAGAGTTAATATTTGCAGTGTTTACCCTTCTTTTTCAAGACCTCTGCAATTCTCCCTGGCATGCTGGCATTTAACTTTTGGGCCACATCCTGACTAATGGCAGCCCAATCTTGCATAATAATTATTTCTGGTATGATAACCAATATTTTCTGCAACGAACAGCGGTTTCCATGGGGGCCAAATTTTCTCCCAGTGTGGCCAATCTACTTATGGCTCACTGGGAGGAGATGACTATCTTTGGCACACCAAGAAAATAACTCATATTCTGGTGTCATTATATAGACGACGCATTATTCATTTGGAAGGGTTCAAATGTTTTTTATGGGATTAAGTTCATTTTCATGGCAAAGAGGGACTTTGCAATTAATTGCAATTCATTTGATCACTCCATAACATTCTGGAGTATATGCAAATTGCCATCATAAAAACCGAGGCAGCAGACTTTGTGAAAATTAATGTTTGTGTCATTCTCAAAACTTTTGGCCACAGCTGTAAATTCCTTGAGGGCAAAGGCTAATGTGAATGTATAATATACAGGACTGTGAAAAAATGCTTTACAGTAGGAAGGCTTTCAAAAATATATATTTTGATTTTTTTTATATTTATCCGTCTACAAAATGCAAAGTGAGCAAACAGAAGAAATATCGAAATTAAATTAATACCTGGTGTCACTACCCTTTGGCTTCAAACCAGCATAAATTCCTACACTTTCACAAAGTCTGGGATTTTGTAGGATATGAGTTAGGTGTATGAGTAACCAATTAATGATCATCAATTTCATACATAGATTGAAACTCAGCCATTAACTGAAACAAAAACAGCTGTGTAGGAGGCTTAAAACTGGGTGAGGAACTATGCAAAAAAAGTGAGATTGTGGAAGACAGTTTCATGTCACAGGTCATACAACGTGGCAAGGCTGAGCACATTGTGAGGCTTGTGCATGGCTTGTAAGTTCAGTAATGGCCTATTACAATCAGGAACTCACAGTCCCTTAACAGTAGCACACATGGAGTGACACAGCGTGACTTCTGATTTTTTCGTGGCCACTGATCCCAGCACCACCTCTTCAGGCAATGCCAGCCCACCTGGCTGCAGCTGCCTCTTTCACCAGCCTTCCTGGCTGCCTCTCTACACCAGGCCACCTGGTTGACTCTCTGGAGATCTCTCAGGGAAAAAGGTAGAAGACTTAAGCCCACCACTGTCTTCAAGGGAGACTGGCTGCATGTGGCAGTCTCCCTCTTTGTCCAACCAGTGTTGCTCACTGTGTCCTCTCTTTTGCTCCCATGCTTCCAGGAAAGCTTCCTCCTTGTGTTTTTGGCAGGATCCTTCCAGCACCCAATTCCCAGCCCAAGTAGGACCCCCCCTGACTAGGGGTCACCCCTCAGGACCATCGACAGCCTTCTCAACACTGTATCTCCATCTTCCACCTGACTGCCTTTGCTGGCCTGGCCCATGTCTATTTATGGGGTTGTTAAATATTCATTGCAGCCCCTTCTACCCCCGCCCTTTATTTATAGAAGGTTCTCCAACCTTCCAGACACCAGAGGGATGTACCAGAGCGCTGCCAAGATGAGTCATCCAGCTGTGGCCTCTACTAACCCTGACCCAATTTAGTGGTTCAGATTATTCCTAGTCAGAATATATTTTACCTACTCTACCAATACTAGTAGCCCACACTAGAGGGTGCTGCACCAGTATTGTCATCTAAGCTTCTCTACTAGACAACATATTTATGTGTGACACTCCCTGATATATAGTATCTCTAAAGGCTATAGAGCAGTTGCACAATACAGCCTAATCTAGGACCAGTCCCTGCCTTTGATTGAACAACTAATAATCAGCAGAATGCGGATGATCTCATCTCTCTGCTCTCTCTGTGTTGAGTGGTGAACACTTTGCAAAACAGCAGAGCTTGATGCCCCTACAGTGCTGTCAGTCCGAGGTTATGTTAGTGTACTGGATCCTATATGGTCTTCCATATTTTGAAGAAGGCTGTTTTTCTGCATTCTACGGGCATCACTCCCCATGCAGTTGAAATTACGACTGTCAAACACACACCAACATTTGTCCCCCTGCATCAAGATGAATTTGCACAGTTTGTACATTTGTACAGTTACACAAGCCGTTATGTAATACGTTAAAATGTTCCCTCTCTTGTGTTTTAATCCCAATTACTTATGTAGTTACATAATACATTTTAATATGTTTCCCCCTAGTTTGAACCTTTCTGCTACAGAAATCACTAACAAACATAATTAACATTATGGTATTTCCAGCATCATCTGCTCTTAAAAGCTAACCTTTCATTCACTGCTTAATGGACTTCATTATATAATCAGTACTCTTAATTGGCAGATTAGATCTGGAACGTGGTAAACATATTATACAAAATGTTTATTTGAAGTGCTAATATGGTCAGCTCACACTATTACTAACTTCATAGAAGGAAATACAATATAAATTGTAAATGTTCGCCATTTTGCAGTCCCATTCTGGGGTATGAAACTTACATTAGCAATCACTGAGATTTAAAAGTATTATCAAAATATGATTACTCTTTATGTCAAAGCAGATATTCCCCAAAACTTTGAAATTCTGAATGAATGAAGTGAAAAAAGGTTTATACCCCACAAGGTCCTCAATGATGTCTGTGACCATGCTGGAGAGATGTACCCCAAAAAACTGATTCTACCATACCACTGGGGCTGAGCTGAACTCCCTGGTTCCCATCCCTGGATTATGTCTTCATGTTTTGTAGGAAAGTCCAGTGATGCCATATTGCAATGTCATCCTATGGAGCATTTCCCTATTAGGCTGGATTCACACTGTAATGCCGCGTACACACAATTGGACATTCCGACAATAAAACCGAAAACCGTGGATTTTTTTCCGACGGATGTTGGCTCAAACTTGTCTTGGTCACACAAATATTGCTCGGAAATTCCGAACGTCAAGAACGCAGTGAGGTACAACACTACGACGAGCCGAGAAAAATTAAGTACAATGATTCCGAGCACACGTCGAATTGATTCCGAGCATGCGTATAATTTTTTGGGCGTCGGAATTGGATACATACTATCGGAATTTCCGACAACAACTTTTGTTGTCGGAAAAATTGAGAAGCAGCTCTCAAACATTTGTTGTCGGAAATTCCGAAAGCAAATGTGCGATGGAGCCTACACACGGTCGGAATATCCGACCAAAAGCTCACATGGAACATTTGTTGTCGGAAATTCCGATCGTGTGAACACGGCATTAGTGTCCGTTAATGCATGCTTATCAACGTTCATGATCCTATGAGCCGTATTAAAGGCTAAGTTTTGTTTAAAAAAATTAATTAAATGCACATATTTTTGCAGGTAAAAAAATTATAATTTATTCATTTTTTTTCCAGTAGCCTGCAGAACATTGCACCATTGCGGGTGCATTGTCAGGCTCCTGCAGAAAATTCATAAAGCTTTCTGCCCATACCTCTGTACAGGCTTTTTCTTTAAAAGCTGTAGGAAGTGTCAATAAACTATGAGAGCGCTCACCAGGGACCTTGAAGTTCATTGACAACTAGAAGCTGTCTGCCACCGTGGCAGACAGGACTTTGAATGAAACGGCAGTGTGACGAAGCTCCACACAGCCGCAGTGTTTTTAAATTGTGACAGCTGGTGCTGAAAGAAGAACCCCTGTCCACTGTCACAGGTGGGGTATGGGGGGTAAAGTAACATGTTATATGTTACACCTTAAATATGAGTGCAAAATGTAACATGTTACTAAAGGTGAACTTAAGGCAGCTCATTCTTAAAGTGGAGTTCCACCCAAAAATTGAACTTCCGCTTTAAGTGCTGGTGACCCCCTGATATGCCCAATTTGGCATGTCATTTTTTTGTGGAGGGAGCAGATATCCTGTATTTACAGGCACCCATCTCCCACTTCCTTTCCTGGCGCCGGAAGGAAGATCACCTCTTCCCCCTCCCTCCCTACAATCTTCTGGTTCACGTCACAGGTCTGCAAAGATTGTCCGGCAACTCAAAGCGCATAGCGCGGCTCGCGCATGCGCAGTGCGTCTTGTGCATGCACTTTGCGTGCCTGGCTGTGAAGCCACACATATTAGAATGCCAGCGCCGCGGAGAGGAGGGGGAGAGAAGCAAAGATTCCTGCACCCGCATTGCTGGACCGTGGGACAGGTTAGTGTCTGATTATTAAAAGTCAGCAGCTACACTTTTTGTAGCTGCTGACTTTTAAATGGGTGGGACTCCGCTTTAACCGCTTCCCGACCAGCGCACGCCAATGACAGCTGATCATGGAAGTAAACAGAAGCCGGTTATTGGCTTTCTTTTCCTCACGTTGACAGCGTGAGGAGAAAAGAAGAAAACCGTTAACTGGCTTTTGTTACAGGGACATCGGTCCCACATTCACGACCTGTGCTGCTAATCCATGCCCATCAGTGCCACATATCAGTGGCCATAAGTTCTACCTATCAGTGCCCATCAGTGCTACCCATCAGTGCAGCCTCATCAGTGCCTCCTAATCAGCGCCCACAAATGCTGCATCGTCGGTGCCACCTATCAGTGCCCATCAGTGCAGCCTCATCAGTGCCTCCTAATCAGCGCCCACCAGTGCCGTCTCATCAGTGCCCATCAGTGCAGCCTCATCAGCACATATCAGTGAAGGAGAAAAATGACCTGTTTGCAAAATATTATTACAAGCTATGAATTTTTTTTATTTTTTTTCAAAATTGTAATTTTTTTTGTTTATTTAGCAATAAATAAAAAACCCAGTGGTGATTAAATACCACCAAATGAAAGCTCTATTTGTGTGGAAAAAAATGATAAAAATGTCATGTGTACAGTGTTGCATGACCGCGCAATTGTCATTCAAAATGTGACAAGGCTGAAAGCTTAAAATTGGCGTGGGCAGGAAGGGAGTGAAAGTGACCAGTAGGCAAGTGGTTAAAGCGGGGTTCCACCCGCGATTTTTTTTTTTAAAGTCAGCAGCTACAAACACTGTAGCTGCTGACTTTTAATAAAGAAAACGTACCTGTCCTAGGCGCCCGCGAAGTCGCCCCCCAAGGCCGATCGCTCGATCGTGGCAAGTCCCCGGTCCGCCATCCTCACTAAGGGAAACAGGCAGTGAAGCCTTGCGGCTTCACTGCCCGTTTGCTACTGCGCATGTGTGAGTTGCGCGGCGCTTTGTGAATGGGCCGGCTGCTCTCTGGGATACACACAGTTCCCAGAAGGCAGCGCGCCCCATTCACCAGAAGACACCGTGAGTAGGACAAGGAAGAAGACCAGCCGCGGAGAATGAAGAGGCAGATTAGGAACTTCCGCATAGCAACCGCTATTTCTGGTAAGTAAAGAAAAATTTTTAGTTATTTTTTTGGATTTTTGGTAAAAAAAAAAAATCAGGGTGGAACTCCACTTTAAGTTGATAGTTTTCTAACTTTCCAAATATGTTTTGTAGTGAGACAATTGGGTTGATTTCCCAAGGAACGGAGACTGTTTACTTTGCAAAGTTAATGTATTGTTCACTGCTCTTAGTAAATAAGATAAAGCTGTGTTCACATCAATCAACCAATTATGTGCAACCAAAAATCCTGTTTTTTCATTCCCTTGGATGATCTGGTATTCAATGTGAACAATGCTTCATTTTATTTATTAGGCAAAGTGAACATTTTGCTAAATGTCCAGCCTCTCTACTCAATAGTATATCAACCCTACTAGAGCTGATTTATTAAAAGAACTGAGAATTTCACTTTCACAAGTTCACATAGCTTAGTGAATAAGATAAGGTGTTATTCTGTTTAGTCATATGCAGCTATCTCCTGTTAATAATGCACATACAGTATTTCTGTTTTCTAGAGAAAAATTGTATGAAGCACAACAAAGATTTTCGCTGCTGCAATGATGTAATTGTATTGCGGTTGCCAAAAAATCTATTGCTTGAAGGTCAAAGAGATGCAGTTTTAGCACTGAATCAGACATTTGCAATGCCTTATCAAATGTGTTTTAACTTGAATTATTTTGCATATTAACATGGATTTTAACAACCTGTGTCGGGGCAGTGTCAGAAGGCAACCAGGGCATGCACCAAGGCACAGACCCAGGGTCGTTGTCCGCTGGTTGCATGTGTTAGCATGTGCCCTCTTGGGGCCACCAGGGCTACTGCAGCCAAGTTACTTGTACACTTTTCCAACCGGTGGTTAGGTCTGTTATCACTTTTTCTGACAACAAACTCTGTAGCATTTTGAGAAAGTAATACTGAGTATGTCTTTAACTTCACCAGCCTATTTTGCATCTTCACGGAACACTTGACTTGACATGTTATGTCCATGGGCACACAGAGAAGCCACCATACTTCTCTCCACAAGGCCATGCAAACCAGTACCACAGGCTTGGACCATAGGCCAGACTTGTACTGCAGCGGGCTTCAGGATGGAGACTCTACCACTAAGTGGGGAGCATGAAGTACTAAGAGCCGGTTCACACAGGGGCAACCTGGGATCCGACTTGAAGTCGTCCCAAGTCGACCCAAGTCGCGCTGTTGAGAAAAGCAATGGAAGTGAATGGAGCCGTCTTAATGTACACTACTGCAGTCGCTCCGACTTCAGAAAAGGTTCCTGTACGACCTTTATCCGACTTGTAGGTGACTTGTATCCATTGATTTCAATGGAAGTCGCCTCCAAAGTCGGATCCTGTCTTAACTGAAGCAACAATACAGGAAGAGAAAATTATTTTCTCATGTTTTCTCAGGCAAACCCCTCCCTCCCCCTCCCTCCCACAGTGCTGATTCTTGTTTGATTGGCCACTGGAAAGCCTCCTGTCCTGGAGGCGACTTGAAGTCGCCTTGTAAGTCGCCCCAAGTCGCACTGTGGTGCGCTCTCAGGTCGCATCCAGGTCGCCTCGCAAAGTCGCGGCCGGAGTCGTGTCGCCCCTGTGTGAAGCGGCTCTGACTGTTCCCTCACTACCAAGTTTCCCATTACCTGCCACCATCACCACTTCCCCTGCCGACTGGCTGCTTGTTACACCTTGTTACCCCTTTGTTCTCCAAATATAAAGGTTCCCTAGAATGTTCATTTGTAGGCACACAATCTCAAGGTTTAGCTTGGTTTCCACGATTACTGCATAGATCCTCTTTTTCTTAACCCTGGGGTTAACCATGGCTGCTTCCACTCCCTGTTCTTCTGAATACACTACAGTAATACATTTGATATATCGCATAAGAAATGCAGACCAGGCAACAATTAAATTTACTAAAAAAAATCTTTCACACGTTAAGACAACTTCACAGTGAATGGCATCACATCTTTAGACAACATAGATGGTTTCCTGCTGTAATGAACAATTGGCTTTGCTGTTACAATCTGCACTCTGCCCTTTCTTGTGGTGCTGTTTATAACTGATTGTATGCAAAGTCGTTTTCGATCACAAGTCCATGTTGTTAGAGCCCCAGAATGGGTCAGAATGAAGGGTAATTCTCTAAGTAAGTTGTTCACATCATGCAGACAGGTCCTCTCACAACCCTTCTCAGCCTGGACAGTGATCAAGAGACTGCACTTCTCCTGTATTTATGCCCGCCAGAAGGGATTCACATGTACACAGAGGAAGAAAATGACTTATGCTATTTCCTGGCCACAGCTTGATTCTTTCCTGTCCACAGCTTGAACCTGTGGATTCCAGGTTCACCCTCAGCTAGACCCTGTCTATGACTTACATTTGCTGACCTTCTGGTGTGACCTTGGCTTGTCTGCTGATTTAGACTCTAACCTGTCTGCTGTCTGTTCCCTCAGCTACTGATCATACCATGATTTCTCCTGCACAAGCACCTTACAGCCAAGCCTGCCTTTAGAAAGGAAGATTCTATGACCTGGACTCCTGGCACCCATGCCACTCTTTGCTCTCTCACTCACTGTACTACACTCCAGGGGGCTCTTGACAAGAGTTGTAAGTGAAGCCCTCTTGTCATCTCAGCTTCCAGCCAGGTATGTAATAACCTGCATAACTTTTTTTTAACACAGCTCACACCTCAATGCATAGTTAGTTCCCACTGAAATGCACAATGATTTTTCAGCTTGGACACTTTTTAATTTGGAGTAGGAAAATACTAGAACTCATGTGACAGATCCAACCGTGACAGGGGCTTTTGGGGAAAACTGCAAGATAGCCTCCTGCCTACTGACTATAGACTCTGACTTTTGAGGGGTCTCTATTCTTGGGGGGTGTATGCCTAGGGGCCCCTTGGATTGGTTTTGCTTCAGATTCGGGTCCATGTCTCCCTGAAACACACAGACTCTGGGAACCTAGGACCCGGATACAGATTTGGGGCCTTTGTGCTCAAATCAGCAATGACTGCTTCACCCCCTCCTAGACTGTGAGACTCAGAGCAGATGTTAATATAATCAGCTCAAAACTGATGCTGGGGTCTCTTTATGGTTGCCACCTGTCCGGGATTCACCCGGACAGTACGGGTTTTGAATCATTTTGAACCATGTGTCCGGTTTTCAGTCTCCCTGGCACCCGGACACATGATTCATTTAGATCGGACATAGTAAGTGCTTATCGGACAGCAGCTGGGGGCTGAGGAAGGAACAGAACTAGTTAAATCACTCAGCAGTGCAGTAAAACGTTTTCAGCGGCTCCCGACAATTAAACTATAGTCCCGGTCCGCTTGTGTATATCAATCCGCCGGTGCATGTAATTGCCGGGAGCCGCAGTACAAGGATTACTTCGCCGGGACTATTTTATGATTTTCGGGTACAGGTGAAGTAATCCTTGTACTGCGGTTTCTGGCAATTACACGCCTGGCAGATTGACAGAGAAGTGGAGGTCTGGAGCGCCATAAAGATTGCTGCTGCCAGATAAGGATTAGCCACTTCTGTTCCTTCCCCAGACTGCAGCACTCCTAAGGTAACAACAAGGTTACCAGAACATAAGTCTGATCAGAGTAATCACTTAACCAGGAGGTGAGGAGTTAATGAGGAGTCTTGCCTTGCTTGTCTCTGCTGGTAAGATGAGCAGGAGGGGGGTGCATGGTGGATAAAAAACTGAACTCAGGGGCTGTCTGTGTGTATCTGTGAGAATGTGAACCTGGGGCAAGGGGGCAGGATTGACAAGACAGACATGCACAGGGGCTGCCTGTGACTGAGTGTGGGCCAGTGATGGTTACCCTCTGCATTACATATTACTTCCCTCTGCCATACTACTAACCTCTGCCTTCTGCTTTTTTTTTTACATGCCCCGTCGGATTGTTGGGACTCTGATTTATTTGTTGGAACCACTGCATTAAGGATTACTCCGCTGCTCCCTGATAAGCTTTAACTAGACCTGCTAAGGTGCCTGAACAACTTGGGCATCTTTTGTTACCTTAGAAAGTTTTAGGGAATGTCCAGTTCACTTTAAGGCTGGGTTCACACCTATGCGAATTGGATGAGGGGTTCCCCAGATCTACTTCGCATAGCAGGAGAATGTGACCGGCTCTCTATGGAACTGGTTCACATATCTCTGAGGCGGCTGCGGAGCGCACTACGTCTTTGGCTCTGTTTCGGGGCCGAATTCATGCAAAGATTCATCCCTGATTTGTCCCTGAAATGGAGAACAGGGAGCACAGCGTTCCTGTGCGATCCGCAGCTGGCTCCAGTGTGAACGGAGCCTAAAGCCCAACTCCAGCTTCTTTTCCTCCCTGCCTTAATTTTCTTAAAGTCCACCTCCAGTAATGTGCTGTAAATTAGCAATTAAACTGTACAAGGAAGGCAAAGCACTAACAGCTGATGGCTACATTCACCTTGGGGATTAGTTCTGGTGTGAATAGTAGCGGCAGGTATCAGATTCCTGTTGCAGCTGTTAGCAAATAAGTGCGGCAGCAGGCCTCTTTCACTATAATGACATTTCACCAGGGGCCACAGCTATTCGTGCCTCTCTGAATGGCCAATGATTACCTGTGCTGGACGCTGGACTGGCAAAATGTCAATATAGTGAAGGGGATCGACAGCCACACCTAGCTGCTGAGAGCCACATCAGGAACTGTTACAATTCGCACCAGCTCTAATCACCAGTGTGAAAGTAGCCTAAGGCCCCTTTCACACTGATGCGTTTTTACTCTGCAATGGGACGTTTCACAACACTGCGCTGTGGGTGCTGCATCTTTGGTGCAGTGTTGAAAAACCACACCAAAAACGCAGCTTTCCATTCAAGTTTTTGGTGGGTTTTTGAGTCACGTGTCCATTTTTCACAGGTGAGGGCAACCCAAAAATGCACCAGAAGCGCACAGGAAACACAGAAAAATCTCGCTGTTTGCAGATTTTGTTGCAGAGTAGTGTGAAAGGGCCCTAAATAGTCCTGTTCCTCCTGTCCTGTTACTCAGCAATGTCCCAAAGTAAACATTAATAATCCTGTTCCTGTGCCCAGTTATCTACTGACTTGACAGAAAATACTGGAATGGTTGAACAGACTTGGGGTTGATTTACACATGTGGTGCCCTCTGAAGAGCAATCCACATTTGGATTGCTCTTCAGAAGGAATTTGACAGGCAGGGAGGAGGTGTTATATCGCTTCCTCATTACATTTGATTAAATTAAATGGGTTAAGCGAGTAGTAGTTAGGGTTGCCACCTGTCCCGAGATTCACCCGGACAGTCCAGGTTTTCAATCGTGTCCATTCTCATACTGGTGCCGTCCACTACTCTACTTCTACCATCCACTGTTTTGCTGACTGACACTGTCCACTTTTAAGGTAGGTTAAGTTCATATATTTACAGTGACATTTGTTATTTTAATCCAAGAATATTTTATGGATACCAAAATGCTTTTGTTTTATTTAATCATGCCACTATAAGCCCCTCACACTGTTAATGTAATTTGGACACACCTACTGTTTGCCATGGTGCGCATAGCACACCGCATTACTACTCTCATTGGGGCACCCAACAGTGCCCCGGGTCTTTTACAATCTTATAGTGTATACTACAAAAAAAATTGCCGTACGACACTAAAATGTTCAGGTTTGGCTTGAGGAAAAGGTGGCAACCCTAGGTCTCTTGCTATAATCTGTTTACTAAGGTGTCTTTCTCCCATGGTATTATTTCTCCATTGTGTGAATTCTAGGTGTGAATTCCCATTTTTAATTGAGTCACCTATTGTTACTGTCCTTCTGCTAATCCTTTAGAGATTTGGGCAGCCCTAGGTCTTCTTACTGGGGAACTGGTGCAAAACAGTCTGGGTGGGCACTGAGTCACCTAGGCTTGTCTAGGTGGCTAGTTAGCTTATGGTTTAATTAGATTACTGTTTATGTTTATGTTGGCTGTTCCTTAGCTTGTTAATTATCTTTATGTTTGCATAACGTGATCAAGCTCTTATCTGATTTTGTGTTGTATATATATTCTGTGTGAGTTTACAATAAAGTGAGTTCCACTTTGCACCTAAGCTAGTGTCGTCTAGTTCTTGAGTACAATATTCAGCTAGAATACCTGGTTCCTGTTTCCAGATGGAGGAAGCTGTATACTGACAGAAGCACCCAAGAGGGGTGCCAAGCAGTCCGTCATAACTCATATCAAGTTTTTACTGCTGTCTGTGTCACCACTAGACAGATTTACCCTCTCTATTTGTCCTGGTGATAATTTCCACAGAGGCAAAATGTAATGGGAAATACAGAATTTTAAAGTTGTTTCCAGAACATGAATTAATGGTAAATATTCCAGTAAAGGAGAAATACAGCCAAAGCTTGTTTGGCTGTACTTCTCCTGTGGATCACAGGAATGCAGTTTGTTTTGCACTCCTGTGACCCATTTTAATCAGAGGGCTGAAGTCCGCTCTCTGCTGATGTCACAGAGTCGGTCCAGGCTCGGCACCATCACGACCATAGAGTTGAGATTCGCCCACATGCCTGGACCGACATCCGACTCAGCCTCTCAGTGAGACACTGAGAGGCTGAGCCAGCAACTCCCGCCCCTCCACAGCCCAGCGCTCCAGTGAGCAAGGAGGGGGCAGAGCAGAGAGCTGTAACTGACAGTCAGCAGCTCTCTGCTCACGGAGCTGTGAATCGCTTGTTGTTGAATCGCTGGGTTCTCAGTGTTAGAGGCGCCGGCGGATTGATGCTGCATCCACCTAGGTAAGTATGATTTTACACAAAAAAAAACCTGTACGATGAGGGAAAAAAAGTATTTGATCCCCTGCTGATTTTGTACATTTGTCCACTGACAAAGAAATGATCAGTCTATAATATTGGTAGGTTTATTTTAACAGTGAGAGACAGAATAACAACATAAAAATACAGAAAGATGCATTTCAAAAAAGTTGTAAATTGATTTGCATTTTAATGAGTGAAATAAGTGTAATGGGAGGGCCCGTGGAACCCAGAAGTTCTTAGAAAGAATGAGCCAGGAAATAATGGACATTGAGAATATGTCTTGGATTGCTTTAAAATGGGTCTGTAATATTAATCCACCATATTCCCCAGGATATCTGTAAAGGACTATTTACTGTTTGTTGATCCTGATTTCAACAGGTTAATTGAAAGGGCTGATGCGTTCAACTTCAATCACCGTCTGCCTGTGTAATGTTAATGAATCCCAACTATTCTAAAGATCTTTTCATTGTGGGGTGTGATAGTTAACTCTGTAATTGTGGGTATTGTAAATTAGCAGACAGACAGTGTGGGGAACATAAAGGGTATGCATAGTCATTTAAGCTGAAAAGGGATTAGCTAATGAACTCCCCTGTTGTCTGCTAAGAGATGTCAGAATAATGTGTATTAGGGGCTCATTATGTGACCATTGTGTGATGTTGTGGGATGAGTTGTCCATTTGGACTACAGTATTCGTTTAGTGTATATAAAAGCCTGGCTTTTTCTCAATAAAGTGTCAGACCAGTTGGAAACCTCATACAGAGCGTTTGTCTCGTATTTCTAGGAGAATTATTCCTATGGGTCTCGGTCGCCTGACTGTGGAGTGTCTGGTAGCTGCTGTGTGTCCGGGAATGGAATATATTTAAACGACGTTAACGCCTGACGTTACAATAAATATTTGACCCCTTTTCAAAACATGACTTAGTACTTGGTGGCAAAACCCTTGTTGTCAATCACAGAGGTCAGATGTTTCTTGTAGTTGGCCACCAGGTAGGATTTTGTCAAACTCCTCTTTGCAGATCCTCTCCAAGTCATTAAAGTTTCAAGGCTGAGATTTTGTAACTCTAAACTTTAGCTCCCCCCACATATTTTCTATGTGAATAAGGTCTGGAGACTGGCTAGACCACTCCAGGACTTTAATGTGCTTGTTCTTGAGCCACTCCTTTGTTACCTTGGCCGTGTGTTTTGGGTTATTGTCATGCTGGAATACCCATCCACGACCCATTTTCAATGCCCTGGCTGAGAGAAGGAGGTTCTCACCCAAGATTTGACGGTACATGGCCCCATCCATCGTCCCTTTGATGCAGAGAATTTGTCCTGTCCCCTAAAGCATAATGTTTCCACCTCCATGTTTGACTGTGGGTATGGTGTTCTTGAGGTCATAGGCAGCATTCCTCCTTCTCCAAAAACGGCGAGTTGAGTAGTTGATGCCAAAGAGCTTGATTTTGGTCTCATCTGACCACAACACTTTCACCCATTTCCCCGCTGAATCATTCAGATGTTCATTAGCAAACCTAAGACGGGCCTGTACGTGTACTTTGTTGACCAGGGGGACCTTGTGGGGAGAAATCTTGCTGATTGATAGGAGATTAAATACTTATTAAATGCAAATCAATTTATAACTTTTTTGAAATGTGTTTTTTTGGATATTTTTGTTGTTATTCTGTCTCTCACTGTTAAAATAAATCTACCATTGAAATTATAGACTGATCATTTATTTGTCAGTGGAAAAAATCAGCAGGGAATCAAATACTTTTTTCCCTCGCTGTACATTTCTTTTTAAAGAGAGAATTCCCTCCTCACTTTGTAGAGATTTCCTCTCATTTCTTGTTGCATCTCCAGTGGGAGAGGGACAGTAAAATCTACACTGACGGGCTTTAACTTTTCCCTACTCAATCCAAAACTGGAAAATATTGGTTTGGCTATAAAAACACTTTACTGTTTGATATAAGCCACAACCCCTGTGTAGCAAAGTATTTTACCTCTTCCAGTCTAATGAGAACCTTTGAGGCCATAGACCGCTGACATCCTTCAATATGTAGTGAGTTGTGAGGCATAGTGGGTGCAAAGATGGTGAAACATGACTTAGCACTTGGCGGCACAACCAAGCAGCCCGGGACGTACAACACACGTCCACCCAGACACAGTGGCGTAGCGTGGGTGGTCAGCACCCGGGGCAAGGCAAGTAATTTGCGCCCCCTAACCTGCGGACTTTTAGCACTCCCTGAGTCCCTTAAGATACAATAGTACTGACCTACCTGATTCCAACACTGACCTATTCAATTCCTATACTGACCACTATACTAACCTACTTGATTTCAACACTGACCAACCTGATTCCTTTACTGACCATTACACACTACACTGACCACTATACTACACTGAGAACTACACTGACCACTATACTACACTGAGAACTACACTGACCACTATACTACACTGAGAACTACACTGACCACTATACTACACTGAGAACTACACTGACCACTACACTTCACTGAGAACTACACTGACCAATATACTACACTGACCACTACACTACACTGAGAACTACACTGACCAATATACTACACTGACCACTACACTTCACTGAGAACTACACTGACCACTACACTACACTGAGAACTACACTGACCACTATACTACACTGACCACTATACTACACTGAGAACTACACTGACCACTATACTGACCACTACACTTCACTGAGAACTACACTGACCACTATACTACACTGAGAACTACCCTGAGAACTACACTGACCACTATACTACACTGATCACTATACTGACCACTACACTACACTGAGAACTACACTGACCACTATACTACACTGACCACTACACTACACTGAGAACTACCCTGAGAACTACACTGACCACTATACTACACTGACCACTATACTGTCCACTACACTACACTGAGAATTACACTGACCACTACACTGAGAACTACACTGACCCCTATACTGTACACTATACTACACTGACCCCTATACTGTACACTATACTACACTGACTCTTATACTGTACACTATACTACACTGATCCCTATACTGTATACTACACTGACCCCTATACTGTACACTACACTGACGCCAATACTGTACACTATAATACACTGACCCCTATACTGTACTTTATACTACACTGACCCCTATACTGTATACTACAATGACCCCTATACAGTACACTACACTGACCCCTATACTGTACACTATACTACACTGACCCCTATACTGTACACTATACTACACTGACCACTATACTGTACACTACACTGACCCCTATACTGTACACTATACTACACTGACCCCTATACTGTACACTATACTACACTGACCACTATACTACACTGACCCCTATCCTGTACACTATACTACACTGACCCCTATACTGTACACTGCACTGACCCCTATACTGTACACTACACTGAACCCTATACTGTACACTACACTGACCCCTATACTGTACACTATACTACACTGACCACTATACTGTACACTACAATGACCACCATACTGTACACTATACTACACTGACCCCTATACTGTACACTACACTGATCCCTATACTGTATACTACACTGACCCCTATACTGTACACTATACTACACTGTCCCCTATACTGTACACTATACTACACTGACAACTATACTGTACACTATGCTACACTGACCCCTATACTGTACACTATACTACACTGACTACTATACTGTACACTATACTACACTGACCCCTATACTGTACACTATACTACACTGACCACTATACTGTACACTATACTGACCCCTATACTGTACACTACACTGACCCCTATACTACACTGTACACTACACTGACCCCTATACTTTACACTATAATACACTGACCACTATACTGTACACTACACTGACCCCTATACTGTACACTATACTACAATGACCTCTATACTGTACACTACACTGACCCCTATACTGCACACTATACTACACTGACCCCTATACTGTACACTACACTGACCCCTATACTGCACACTATACTACACTGACCCCTATACTGTACACTATGCCACACTGACCACTATACTGTACTCTACACTGACCCCTATACTGTACACTATACTACACTGACCCCTATACTGTACACTACACTGACCCCTATACTGCACACTATACTACACTGACCCCTATACTGTTCGCTATACTACACTGACCACTATACTGTACACTATACTGCACTGACCCCTATACTGTATACTACACTGACCACTACACTACACTTCTATGTAACTCAGCATGCATGTCCCTCACGCACTCACCTGCTTTTGTTCTCCATTGATCAGTCTGTCACATGATTGATTCCCAGATGAAGTCCTACTTCCAGATCCGGCGCGGTCAGAAGGAAGGGTGAAGATGGCGGCAGCGGCGGCTTATTGAAGAGCGGGCGGGACTCCAGGAGCAGCCTTCGCGCATGCGCCGACATCGTTCAAGGACTGTCCAGCCCCGCAGCAGCACATGACCACATTCGCGCAATCACAGGGCGCCAGCTGCCGCAATATGGCGGCGGATCGCAGGGGACACAGTATGGAGAATTGAGGCAAAGTGACACCAACTGGTGCAGAATTTTGCCCCCCCAATGTTGCGCCCGGGGCCATGGAACCCCCTGCCCCCCCCACGCTACGCCACTGCCCAGACAGCCATCCAGGTGGCACAGAACACAGATCACTTGATCTCACCCGAATATATAGGCTCTCCCAGCAGGCCAAGGGATTTAAGAAAACCCATGCCCATTGGCTGAGATACCCCATATACCCATAACCTGACCTTGGGTTGCCCTTCTCATATCCTGTACCACCAAGTACCCGGCCACCTAGTGGTAGAAGAGAAAAGTGCAACAAGGTCAAACTTAGGGAGGAATCAATAGATCTCTATTATCCGACCAAGATAACTATTCTTGGCAAGTAAATTTGTGAGGAGCTCCCTGACTAAACCCCAGGGTGCTACATCTGCATACAAGCAGTTCCCTTTTAGATGGTCAATTTTGTATTTAAGATGATGAACATGAAGTGTAATTACATACCTTAATTGCTGGTTAGTGTTAGAACTATAAAACACAATTCTGCGTTTACTTATCTGCAGTGAGCATGATTAATACTGTTAGCTGAGTTAACCAACACTGCTACAGAAAAAGAGAAAATATGTCTCATATGGGAGCACAGTTTATGCTCTAAGTGATCAGCATATATTTTCTGTTTTATTGTGTGATAAGTTTTGAACACCTTTAGCATACAGCTTGAAAATAAATTGGACTAGTGGAGAAAAATCCAAAAGGCAGCAGTAGCCAAACTCGCATATCAGCAGGGAGCTTGATTTATTTTTATTAAAATTAACTTTTCTATTTTTGTAAACATAGTGATACCTACATTATTCGCTTCCTCTGCTCTTTCAAAAACATTTCTTCTTTACCGAAATTGTACAATGTACCTGGTGCTGGTATTGATATTCAAATTATGACTTTTTATCAAGAGTCAAATCCTCTGGCTGCTATTTTATGCAGACAGTAGTGAATCATGACTTCTACCGGAAGAGAGGTGTGTTTGGCTCGCAAGCTGTGATTGATAACATGGCTTCACCCTCTTTATGCTGAGCAAACATCAACACAGCTGAACCCAGCAGGGGAATAAAAAAAAGTCTTAGAGGACAGACTGGCGTGGGATGTTTGCCGATAATGCATTGCTAACTTGTTTATACCCTGAATAGATCATCTTTGTCAGTGTTTTCGCAAACTTTGGCAAAGAATTTTTTTTTTATATATAATTTACATTTTAAATAATGACCCCATCCAAAATGTAAACATTTCTGCTTAGTTAAAAACTAAGCACCATATTCACCTATACTTCGCTATACTCTTGCAATGCAACATCTGTGGGCTTCCTTGCCAGCGCCTTCATCTAGTCTTCTTCTTCTGTGCTCAGTATCTTCAGCCATTTTGGGTGGCTCAGGGTCACATAACGCTCATATGTGTGTGCACATGTGCAGCTCAGTCCATTCTAAAGAATAGAGATGAGTTTGGGCATCCTCCAAACTCATCTCTATCTAAATTTCCAATTCGCACACTTTTCAGGTTCAATCAGCAGTGGGCCGGGTCATTCCCCACGAGCACACATACAGTAAGTCCCTACTTACGAACGAGTTCCATTCAGGGAGCTTGTTCATTAGTCCAACTTGTTCGTAAGTTCAACAAAGATCAGTGCTTGCAGACAAAGGCCGCAAGCACTGATCAGTGTGTTTTGGCGGGGGGGGGGGGGAGAGACCCCTGTCAGAACACAATAGCACAGCTGGGGAGATCACTGCACCAACATTTCTTGAGTTAGTATGGCAGTTTTTTTTTTTTGCAGCCCAAAAAAAAAATGTGCAACTTGAAGATTCGTATATAGGGGACTTACTGTAAACACAGGGGTCAGTGCCCTTATGTGGACACATGCCCATATTTAGCCAATGACATTGACAATCTGTGGGCATGTGTATAAAGGGCACTGACAACGCCACCATCCTATTCTATTTGTTTGCATGTGCATTAGGGTGAGGAATAACCAAGCCCACAGCTGGCTCAACTTCAGAAGAGAACAAAATGGACGTTCAGATAAAGATGCGTTCAAAGAATGTCTGGGCCTGTCTCTACTAAAGAAGTTTGCAAGCAAACAGGAAAAGTTTTACTGCAGAAGACTCATAGCATGTCTCTTCCATAGTAAAAGGCCTGTCTGCTACCATATTTTTTATTGTAAGTAAAGTTTGACTCTAAAAACGTATGCACTTGCAGTAGAAGATCAACTGACAACCCCACAGGCACATCTGCTGAAATGTAAAACACTATGACACTAGCAACGCCACCACTAGCTGATAAAATGTTGAAGGGGTAAAGAACAGCGGATGACCAGATATAAGAGGCAACCAAAGCCATTTCAAATAAAGTTCAAAATATATAAAATAAAAATGTTCATTATTTTAGTCATGCTCACCAACTGTCCCTAATTTTCAGGCACAGTCCCTGATTCAGGCACAGTCCTTGTTTTGAGAAAATCTGAAGATATTCCTCACCTAAAACTTTACAGACGCTACAGCTTGCTCAGGTAGTTACAATAAGGACAGACCCTCCAATTTCGCAGTTTGGCAAGGATCCGGGTAAGACAAAAGGGAATCTCTCAGAACAAAGAAACGAAGGCCCCCTTTCACATTACGATCGTTTTTTCAGGCATACCTGATCAGAACCTTCATTCACCTCTAAGAAACAGGGGGTGTAAACAGACATGTCCATTTACACCCACCTACATCCAATCAGATCTGATCTACCAAATAGAGACGAATGGGGATCCATTCCTTTTCCATCCAGCAGATTGTATCGGATGGCAGTCAGTTGTAAACAAACAGGCGGTCTGTTTACATCCAGCTCCCAAAGAGGATATCACAATCTGAGGATTGGAACACCTGGCACTGTAAAACTCCAGGTCTAGCGGCAGCAGGAATGACTAAACCGGTATGCCAGGGCACCAGTCCTACAAGATGCAGGAGCAGTGTTACTGCACGCAGAGGTGTGTCAGAGCTGCAGGATCTAAGGAGCCGTCTGGTCTTCACCAAAGCCACTGGAGGTGTGGATGTTGCGCTGCAAGGCAGCCCTCAGGTTTCGGCTCTCCAACACACGCATGCCGGCACAGTGCTAGCAAATAGCACACTGGAAGGACTCACAGTACACACTGAATACAAGGTACCAAAGAAAGACTATGAAGAGACACTAGGGGGAGGAAGCAGGGAACAAGTATAAAGCACAGGAGAGTGGGAGAAGTGGGGCAAAAGTGTAGAGAGAGATGGACACAGAAAGTAGGAATGAGAGAAAGGAGGCAAAACAAAGAAACAATGCTGTGGAAAGCACCCACAGAAACAGAAAACACACACAGACACCTAAGGGAATAAGAGCGCAGCAAGAAAACACTAAGAACAGCAACAAGACTAATCAAACACACAGAATACAAGTGTACTGAAGGAACAGCAAACGCCAGAGCAATAGGCATGTCCACCTTCAGTGTGGAGACACGTTGCTTGATCACTAACCCACAGGCGCAAACACTTAATAATACCTAGATTCAGGGCGGATTGGCAGGAACCTGAGCAACCTCATGCATGGGGTAGAACCCAGCGCTGGATAAAGGGAGAGGAAATAAAAGGGGCAGATGCCCTGAACTCGGGGTTCAGAGTTGTAGGACACGGCCGCACCCAGGCACCTTCGGCCTGGGTGCTTGCGTTCCGGAGATCCGGGCCCAGGTGCCCTTGACCTGGCCGGAGCGAGGGATGGAGTCCATCCCAGGCACCTTAAGCCTGGGGTGAGGTACTATGGCCAAGGCCTGGGACCCAGTAACTTCGACTGGGTTCCGCGAGGATGGAGGAGTCCGAGGGGCCCTAAGGTGTTGGGACCCGTATCTGAGGCAAGGAGGCCAGGGAGTGTAACCCTTCCGGATAGCCCGGTGCAGCAATAATCTGGTGACGGCGGGGCCTCTGGTAACTCCCTTGGAGGGATGTCTTCCCCCTGATAGGGGCTGCAACGTAGCAAAGGTAACTCCAGTTCCTGTTCACTAGAGTCGCTGGAAGAGACTCTGAAGCCAAAAAGTCCATTTAACAGCCACTGTGCTTAGCAACCGTTGGTGAAACCTCAACGGTTTAGTTTCTTTGAGGATTGTGCCTTGACCTACTCCCTACCAATACTGAACTGTTTTATGGGTCTCAAACTGTCTGCTCGCAAAGGGCTATTTGTTTGCCGTTATGGAATAAATAAGTGTCGGACCTTTTCAGTGTGTGGTACTCCAATTACTGGGAGCAAAGGGGGTTATCAGCAGAACAGACTTGGCTCTGAACGTATACACAGCCCGGGTGTAATCTGATTCTGGCCTTCACCTCTACACGCAGTAATCTAGAGGACATGGGCCGTGGCGCACCTCGCTCTCGCCTTCAAAGTAACCCTAGACCGAAGCCAAAGTATCCACTAAAGAAGAAGAGAGAGGGTGAGGCCGCTACATGTAATAAAAGTTTGCCTCAATCCCTAAATCCTTAAAATGTATTTAGTTGACGATGAGAGGTAATTTTTCTCGGCTCGTCATAGTGTTGTACGTCACCGCGTTCTTGGCGGTCGGAATTTAGTGTGAGCGTGTGTATGCAAGACAGCTTGAGCGAAATTCCGTCGGAAAAACCTGTCAGAGTTTATTCCGAAGGAAAAACCGGTTGTGTGTACGAGGCATTAGTCGTTTCTTTTTTCTGATTTTGAGTCCAGGGCAACTACCTATGTGGCCCCTCCCATGTTACACCACTTTCACCAGTTACCAATGAACCTGCTTTGATATTTTCCTGCTTTCATCTTTGCAACAGAAACTGCACCTCGAGCTGTATCCCTAAGAAATGCCAATCTTGTGCTGGAAAAGACATATTTCTGTTTTGCTTGGAATAAGATGGCTGGGTAGTCAGTTAATTCTAGTTGAAAACTTCTTAAGGGGGGAACTTTCCATATAATTAGTGCACACAAAATATACAGTATGTGTCATGATGTGAGAAAATTAAAGGCAAAACTTTATTCTTATTTTGGGTTTCGGAGTTGGGGAGGGTTATAAGCCGTCAGTTTTTTTCCCATTTCGTCCCATTGGGGAGATTTCTCTTCAGTTCCTGTCCCATCACTAAAAGTGAGAGGAAATCCATCCAAATTGATGGAATCCCTGGTTGTCACCATAACTAGTGTCTGCTCTACTGCTGTTCTGGCAACCCAAAATTTGGGATTTTCTTTCACTTTCACTCCTGGTGATAACGGTAAACCTGACAAATAGAGAGGGTGAATCTCCCTAATGGGGATACAGACAGCAATAGAACCTTACAGATGTTTTAATCCCTCTCTACTGTATCTAAATCTAAATCAATTTAGTAACAGTTTGAGGGATGTCATTACGTTCTGTCTGAAGAAAGGTATACCAGGGTAAGATTGGGACCCTTTTAGTGCTTTCAGAGTAATTTCATAGCAAGTTGGCGATGGACTTTTCAATCAAAACCCCTGAGGGTGGACTTTCTAAGGGAAATACTGATTGGACAGGCTAGAAAATTTGTTCAACCTCTTCTTTCACCCAAGGTACGATGACAGATGTGTCTACTCTCCCTTCTTCTTGCCTCCAGCCATTCAGGTTGTGTCTGTATGTCCAATTGCCTTTGTATGCCTATGGCCAGCTTTACATTTGTCTTTACATCAACTTCCATCATATAATGTCTGAGAAGACAGAAGCAAACATTTGGTTAGTTTGTCTTTTAGTGCCGTTTCCAAATTAATTTGATTTGGTTATAATTATAACTGCTGCAATACTCTTCAATGTTTACAAAAATCGCAAATTACTATTCAAATATAACATTACAAGTGTAATTAAGACCAATGTAATTGCCATATTTAGCATACTGACGACATTAATTTGTCGAAATCTGAATTTTCAGTTGCTTCTAAAAATAATTTGTGCTAACAGTAAAACAGAAAGATGAATACTCAAAACAAATTAGCATTGCAAGAAATAACAGACAGTTGTGCATACATATTTATAATATTCAATGATCTAGTATTCAAATACAGTAGGGTGAACCTGTGATTAGGGAAGCAAAATTACAGCTTTATAGAGCAGAGTGAAACAATGTAGAAATTGTGTTTTTAAACATCAACAAAAGGGAGGAACCTCTCTAAGCCTTGATTCACACTAGTGCAGTGTGATTTTGATCAGATTTTTCAATGCAATTATGTAGTACAGCTGCAGTTCAACTTGGTGCGATTTGGATACTTTTTTAACATTTTCACTACTACAACTGCACCGTCAGCTTCCTAACAATAATGAGTCACCCCTGCTGTCAGCAGGGGGTACCCACTGACAGCAGAATGTAAACAAAGGAGCCAGCATTGAAGAAAAAAACTGCATGGGAGCCCCCCCCCCCCCCAATACATACCCAGACCTTCGGCATTGGTATGGATTTTAAGGGGAACCCCACACCAAAAAAATATGGCACAGAATCGCCCTAAAATCCATACCAGATCTTTATCCGAGCATACATCCCAGCAGTAGGGATGAGCCGAACACCCCCCCCCCCCCCCCCCCCGTTCAGTTCGCACCAGAACCTGCGAACAGACCTAAAGTTTGCGCGAACTTTAGAACCCTATTAAATACAATGTACTCGAACGTTCGAAATTAAGAGTGCTAATTATCAAGGCTAATATGCAAGTTATTGTCATAAAAAGTGTTGGGGGCCTGGGTCCTGCCCCAGGGGACATGTATCAATGCAAAAAAAGTTTTAAAAACTGTAGTTTTTTCGGGACCAGTGATTTTAATAATGCTTAAAGTGAAACAATAAAAGTGAAATATTCCTTTAAATTTCGTACCTGGGGTGGGGGGGGGGGGTATAGTATGCCTGTAAAGCAGCGCTTGTTTCCCGTGCTTAGGACTGTCCCTGCACAAAGTGTCATTTCTGAAGGAAAAAAAGTAATTTAAAAGCACACTTTTAAAGTAATTTAAAAGTCATTGATAAAAAATAAAAATAAAAATGCATGGGGGTCCCCCCAAATTTCATTACCAGCCCCTTCAGGTCTGGTATGGATATTAAGGGGAACCCTGCGTCAAATTAAAAAAAAATTTACGTGGGGTTCCCCCAAATATCCATACCAGACCCTTCAGGTCTGGTATGGATTTTAAGGGGAACTCCACGGCAAATAAAAAAAATGATCCCGCCTACGTCATTGGCTAATCCCCGCAAGTCAAGCGGGGAAAGCTGGGGCTTACCCCTATGATCTGACGGATGACCCCGCCCCCTCGTACGTCAGACCCCGCCTACCTGAGCGGACCTGATGGGGAACTTCCTCCGCAGTGTAATAAATGAATAGACCCCGCCCCTTCTCACGTTCCCCATCAGGTCCACAACTACCGCCCACTCAGACTCGCAGGCGCCCGCAAGTTCTGCAACTACCACCCACTCAGACTCCCAGGTGCCTGCAAGTTCCGCAACTAAAAGTAATTTCTCGGGGTGGCAATTGCCCCGTTGCCCCCCCCCGGATCTGCCCCTGCCCCTACATATCAGCCAAGGAGAACATTTGAGTTGCAGAGTTGCAATCTAAAGAACTGAAAGTTGCAAAGGAGGTACGTAGTGTTGAGCAAACCCGAACTGTAAAGTTCGGGTCCGTACCGAACTTTAGCTTTTTCCCGAACCCGGACTTTGCCCAAAAGTCCGGGTTCGGGTTCGGCAATCTAATTACGCATTTAGAAATGCTTCAGGGGCCAGCCAATCACCTTTTGATTAGCTGGTGTGCCCTTAGAGGCCCTCATAGCCATGCCTACTAATGGCATGGCTGTGATTGGTCAGTGCAACATGTGACCCAGCTTCTATATAAGCTAGAGGCACACAGCACACATGTCACTCTGCTTCAGAATAGATAGGGAAAGGATCTAGTCTGCTGCTGCTGCTTTTAGGGAGAGATAGAAAAATAGATGAGGTAGTCCTGATTCTACAATCTGAGGGAAAAGATAGAGAGATAGTGTAGTGTAGGGCCAGGTTCCTGTTGGTGCTTTCAGGGAGAGAGAATATTATATAGGAGTCCAGATTCAGAGATTAAAATCAGCGATCTGCATAGGTTTACCTGTTTGTGTTGCAGTGCAGTCTTTTTACACTGCCATGAGCCCAGTGTCAGAGAAAATCTAACTTTTAGGGGGAAAAAAAAAGGCACTTTATTGTGCTCTTTTCCAAAAGACCCGTGCAAAAAAAGACCCGTTTAGGGCAAAAAAAAAAAAAAAAAAAAATTTGCACTTTAATGTACGCTTGCAAAAAGAGCCATTCAGGGGCACAAAAAATAGTTTGTAGTGTGTTATACATATGTGGAGGTGTGTGAAATAAACAATTTCTATATAGTTTTCTCCTACTGTGCTATACTAAAAAAAAACCATTTTTTTTGAATAGCATTTTCTGCAGTTCTGTAGCTGTGCGATTCAGCGGTTACGTACTGTGGGTGTGTTCTGCTCTTCCAAAAAACGCCGTTTAGAGGCACAAAAAATAGTTTGCAGTGTGTTATACATATTTGGAGGTGTGTGAAATAAACAATTTCTATATAGTTTTCTCCTACTGTGCTATACTAAAAAAAAAACATTTTTTTTTAATAGCATTTTCTGCAGTTCTGTAGCTGTGCGATTCAGCGGTTACATACTGTGGGTGTGTTCTGCTCTTCCAAAAACACCCATTTAGGGCAAGATCCTAAATTTGGAAAATATGAGGAGAAGGTCAAAGGGACGTGGTGGCCCCGGTCGTGGTGCTGCTGGTGGAGCTCCTGTTGCAGGGAGAGGACGTGGTGGATCTGTGCCAGATACACGCACAAGTGAAACACCTTCCTCAGGTGCGAGTAGGCGACCGAGCCTGCGGCGGTATTTTGTCGCGCCTAATGAGGCTGTACGAATGTTTAGGCCAGGACAAGTACAGGCGATAGTAGATTGGGTTGCTGACAGTGCCTCGGGTTCCTTCACATTGTCTCCCACCCACTCTTCTGATGAAAGAACAGAGTTGGCACCTGAAACCCATGTCCATCAGTCTTTCACCTCACCCCCTTGCAAATCAGCCAAGCAGTCTGAGCCCCAAATCATGCAGCAGTCTCTTCTGCTTTTCGATGACTCTGTTAGCAGGGTTTCCCAGGGCCATCCACCTAGCCCTGCCCCAGAAGTGGAAGAGATTGAGTGCACCGATGCCCAACCACTTATGTTTCATGATGAGTACATGGGAGGACCATCGCAGTACGTCTCGGATGATGACGAAACACAGGTGCCAACTGCTGCTGCTTTCGCAATTGTGCAGACAGACAAGGAGGGCAGGGGTGAAGACTGGGTGGAAGATGATGTGGAGGACGATGAGGTCCTCGACCCCACATGGAATGAACGTTATGCAGGTGACCAGTGTAGTTTGGAGGAAGAGGCGGTGGTCGCACAGAGCCACCAGCACAGCAGAAGAGGGAGCAGGGTGCAAAAGCGGAGCGTCCGTCCGCTAGACAGTATGTCTGCTACTGCCCAACGCAGCAAGGGACCGAGCACACCAAAGCCAGGTCCAAGGAGTTCCCTAGCGTGGCAGTTCTTCACACAATGTGCTGATGACAAGACACGAGTGGTTTGCAGGCTGTGCAATCAGAGGCTGAAGCGAGGCATAAACGTTCTCAATCTGAGCACAACCTGCATGACCAGGCATCTAAGTGCAAAGCACGAGCTGCAGTGGAGTAGACACCTCAAAAACCAAGAAAGGTCTCTGGCTCCTCCTGCTTCCTCTTCTGCTGCAGTCTCGGCCTCTTCATCCACCTCTGTAGTGACAGTGGCACCTGCCACCCCGCAAACAGAGGATCTGCCAGCAACACTACCACCTGGGTCACCAACCATCTCCACAATGTCCCATGGAAGCGTTCAGCTCTCTATCTCCCAAACATTGGAGCGGAAGAGGAAGTACCCCCCTAGCCACCCGCGATCCCTGGCCCTGAATGCCAGCATTTCAAAACTCCTGGCCTTTGAAATGCTGTCATTCCGTCTGGTGGAGACGCAGAGTTTTAAAAGCCTGATGGCATTGGCTGTCCCACAGTACGTCGTGCCCAGCCGCCACTATTTTTCCAGGCGAGCCATCCCTTCCCTGCACAACTGTCACGTACCTGACGGTGACGAGCCCGGTTAGCAGAGGGAGGCCTCCCTTACGGCTCCCACCGGCGGCCCCTGGTGGTATAACAGGAAGCACGGAGGTGGAAGGGGTACGAGTGCCTGGCAGGATCAAGAACTACCGCAGGTGATCAGGAACCAGCAGGTGAGGAGGCAGGAACCAGGAACTACAGCAGGTGAGTGGACAGGAACCAGGAACTACAGCAGGTGAGTAGACAGGAACCAGGAACTCAGAAGATGACCCGGACCGGGAGGCACAGCAGGTAGACTGGAACCACTGGGCAGCAGCAGATGAACAGGAACCAGCAGATGAGCAGACAGGAACCAGCAGATGAGCAGACAGGAACCAGCAGATGAGCAGACAGGAACCAGGAACTCAGCAGATGACCCGGACCGGGAGGCACAGCAGGTAAACTGGGACCACTAGGCAGCAGCAGGTGAACAGGAACCAGCAGATGAGCAGACAGGAACCAGCAGATGAGCAGACAGGAACCAGCAGATGAGCAGACAGGAACCAGGAACTCAGCAGATGACCCGGACCGGGAGGCACAGCAGGTAAACTGGAACCACTAGGCAGCAGCCGGTGAACAAGAGCCAAGGTCAGGCAGGATCGTCAGACAAGCCGGGGTCGGGTAAACTGGCAGGCAGCGAGGCACAAAAGGATCAGGCAATACCGAAGTCAGAAAACAGGCCGATGGTCAGGTACAGGCAGATAGCAGGAGGGTCACAGGAAGCCGGGTCAGATACAGGTAAACAAGGCAGATAAGGTCACTTGGGATAAACGCTGTAGAGCAGACAGCAGGGACTGTCTGCAAGTGAGGAGTTTAAATAGCCCTTCGGGCGTCACCTGCGGGGGCGGGAACCAGGAAGTCCAGGGCGTCTGCTCCTGACAGGGTTTCCATGACATTGCCCCCCCCCAAGGGGCAGCCTCCGGATGCCCCTAGGAGCAAACTTCTCGGGGTGAGACCTCCTGAAGGCTTGTATCAGGTCTTTGGCGTGAATGTTCTCTTCGGGTTCCCAGGAGTTCTCCTCTGGTCCGTAACCCTTCCATTTTATTAAAAATTGACTCTGGCTATTTCTTCTTCGTGCGTCTAAAATAGCTTCTACCTCGAATTCCTGTTCCCCGTCTATGATGACGGGATCAGGGCGAGTCGGGGTCCGACCTGGGAATGGGTTGGAGACTGACGGTTTCAATAGAGAAACATGAAAAACAGGGTGGACCCTCAGGGAGTCGGGGAGCTCCAGCTCGTAGGCCACCTCGTTGATTTTCCTTTTGATAGGAAAAGGCCCTAGAAACTTGGGGCCCAATTTCTTGGACGGGCAAGCCAATCTTAGATTGATGGTGGAAAGCCATACTTGGTCGCCCGGTGCCAGCGCTAATTCACCCCGTCTCCTCCTGTCGTAGACCGTCTTGTTATACTCCTGAGTTCTTGCCATGGCTTCGCGTAGAAGCTGGTTGTTAGAGGAGAAGAAATTCACTTTTTCCAGAACTGCGGGCACTGAGCACTCAGGGAGAGAGTTGGGCAGAAATGTGGTGTGAAACCCGAAGTTCGCAAAAAATGGGGTCTGGTTAGTTGCGGAGTGGATGGAGTTATTGTAGGAGAACTCCGCTAGCGGAAGCAGGGAGAGCCAGTCATTCTGAGCAAAGGAGGAGAAACAACGCAAATATTGCTCGAGGGTCTGATTTGTTCTCTCAGTCTGTCCGTTGGTTTGAGGGTGGTAAGCCGAAGAGAATGATAGCTCTATTCCCAGAGTCTTGCAGAGGGACCTCCAGAACCGGGAGGTAAATTGTACCCCCCGATCGGAGACTATATTAGCAGGTACCCCGTGGAGCCTGACGACTTCTTTAATGAACATTTGTGCAGTTTCCGGGGCCGAGGGGGTCCCTCTCATAGGAACAAAATGTGCCATCTTGGACAGACGGTCCACAATCACAAAGATGGTGGTGTGATTCTCAGCCGGGGGGAGTTCAACTATGAAGTCGATAGAAAGCATTTTCCACGGTCTCTCTCTGGAACGGGTAAGGGCTTCAGTAGTCCCCAGGCTTTGGATCTGGACCCTTTATTCCGGGTACATGTAGTACAGGACTCCATGAACCTCCTGCAATCCTCGCGTAGTCGAGGCCACCAGAAAGTACGTTGTACCAACTCAGTGGTCTTAGCCACGCCAAAGTGCCCAGCAAGGGCATGATCGTGGCAGAGCTCTAGCACGGTTATCTTTAGTTCTTCTGGTATGAATATCCTGTCTTGGTGCCAGAGTAATCCATCCTTGGTTTGCAGATCCAGTTCAGGAGAGGGTTCCTGTCTAGTGGTGGCTTGTCTGATCCGGGAGAGTAGGTCCTCCTGAAGTAGGAGAAAATTCCCAGGAGCGAGGATTGTATCGGGTGAGGAGAGTTCTTTGGATCCATGAAACATTCGGGACAAGGCGTCAGGTTTAGTGTTCTTGGCACCGGGGCGGTATGTCACATGGAAGGAGAACCGGGAAAAAACAGGGCCCATCTGGCTTGTCGTGGTTTTAGTCTTTTTGCAGTTTTCAGGTACTCTAAGTTCTTATGGTCGGTGAATACTAAGATCGGGTGAGCAGCACCTTCAAGTAAGTACCTCCATTCTTCCAAGGCGGACTTAATCGCCAAGAGTTCCCGGTCTCCCACGTCATAGTTCTTTTCTGCTGCAGATAATTTGCGAGAAAAGAAAGCCACCGGATGAAGCAAAGCCTTGGTTCCTTGCCTCTGTGACAATATTGCCCCTACTGCAACTTCAGAAGCATCTACCTCAAGTACAAATGGTAGGGAGGAATCTGGGTGTTTTAAGATGGATGCAGAGGTGAAGAGCCCTTTGAGATCCTCAAAGGCCTTTTGGGCCTCAGGGGACCAGTGGAAGCGGGTACCTTGCTTGGTTAGCTGAGTAATGGGTGCAATGATGGCGGAGAACCCCCGGATGAATTTACGATAAAAGTTGGAGAATCCAACGTACCGTTGGATTCCCTTCTTATCCACTGGCGCTGGCCAGTCCAAGATTGCGGTGATCTTCTGTGGGTCCATCCTGATGCCTTCGCCAGAGATGATTAATCCCAGAAATGCTATGCTCTCCCGCTCAAACTCGCATTTCTCAGCCTTCGCATATAGTTTATGCTGCCGAAGCCGGTCTAACACACTTCTGACATGCCTGCGATGAGAGTCAAGGGAGGAAGAGAAGATTAGTATGTCATCTAAATAAGCAATCACAAAGAGATCTAAAAAGTCCCGAAGAACATCATTAATTAAATGCTGGAAGGTGGCAGGGGCATTGCACAGCCCGAAGAGCATCACTAAATATTCGAAATGTCCGAACCGGGAGCGGAAGGTGGTTTTCCACTCATCGCCCTCCTTGATTCGGACCAGGTTATAGGCTCCCTGGAGGTCAAGCTTAGTGAAAATAACGGCAGCTCCCAATCTTTGGAACTAATCTGGTACCAGAGGAAGAGGATAACGATTTTTAATGGTGACCTTATTTAGTTCACGGTAGTCCACACATGGCCTGAGGGTATGGTCCTTCTTTTCTACAAAGAAAATGCCTGCGCCTGCTGGCGACGTAGAGGGGCGAATGAACCCCTTTAAAAGGTTCTCATCGATGTAGTCCTTCAGGGCCCCCTGTTCCACCTCCGTTAAAGGGAAAATCCTACCGAAAGGAATAGCTGCTCCGGGAAGTAGATCAATGGGGCAGTCGTAGGCTCGGTGGGGTGGTAGTGTCTCTGCCCCCTGTTTACTAAACACATCGAGAAAGTCCAGGTAAGCGTCAGGGATGGCCTGACGTATTCCGGCCTCAGTGTCGGTACACATTAAGGTGGCAGGCCCAGGGGGTTTGTGTGAGCCACAGGACCGTCGGCAGTAGGAGGAAGGAAACGTGATCACCCCCGTGACCCAGTTAATGGTAGGATTATGGGCTTGTAGCCAGGGCATACCGAGAATTATGGGGAACAGTGGAGAGGAGATAATATCCAGCCGTAGATATTCTCGGTGCACCCCGGTAGAGGAGAAGACAGTGACAGGTAGGGGAGCCGTCTCTTCGATCACGGGCCCCGACTTGATAAGGGACCCATCAGCCAGGTGAACCCGTAGTCCATGGGTCTTGGGAAGTAGAGGAATAAGTTGAGTACGGGCAAAAGTTGAGTCCATGAAGCAACTACAAGCCCCAGAGTCAATAATTGCGACGACTTGCAGGGTCCTTCCTGGGAGCTGCAGGGAGATAGAAAGAGCGAAGTGAGAAGAGGATTTAGTCTGAGGGTTGATCACAGCAGGGAATACTGACAAGCACTTACGGAACTTCAGGGGACAGTTCCTAACGAAGTGACCGGGCTCCCCGCAGTACAGGCACAGGTTGTGCGCGCGTCGGCGTTGGCGTTCCTCCGGAGTAAGGGAAGGGCGGAGGACCCCAAGCTGCATGGGTTCAGGAGCATCATACGAGGGGGTCAAGGGTGCTGCAGAAGCTGGGTGCGGATGACTGGGGACCCGGGGAAGCATCCAGGTCGGCCGGGTGAAGCCCGTGGCCCTCTCAACCCTCCGTTCCCTCAGGCGTCGGTCGATCTGAATTGTCAGATCGATCAGTAGGTTCAAATTTTCTGGTATTCCTACCTTAGCCAGTTCGTCCTTCAATGGGTCAGAAAGGCCTATGCGAAACTGGTGACGGAGGGCAGCGTCATTCCAGCTGGTGTCTGCGCTCCAGCGCCTGAATTCAGCTACATAATCTTCCGCTGCTCTGCGTCCCTGCTGAAGGGTCCGCAGGGCGTTCTCTGCAGTGACCGAGAGCTAAGGGTCCTCGTACAATTGGGCAATGGCGTCAAAAAAAAGTGTAAGGCTGTCTAGGACGCATCTTTGGGTTCTAGCAGGCGGTGGGCCCAGTTCTGTGGGTCTCCGGAAAGCAGCGAAATTACAAAGCCCACCTTGGTAGCTTCTAAGGAAAAGGTGCGGGGCTGTAAGGCAAAGTACAACTCACAAGAGTTCCAGAAAGCCCTGAACTTGCTCCGGTCCCCGGAGAATCTTTCGGGTGTAGGGACCCTGGGTTCAGGGGGAAGCATGACCACCGTGGGCGCAGCTCCTGCCCCGGCGGAAGAAGTGGAGGCACGTGGACCCCCTTGAGCTCCATCAGGGTTGGTGAGGGCCCGCACTTGTCCTTCCAGGTGAGTGTAGCCTTGCTGGAGGCTCTTAACGGCCTCGGTCAGTCCCGCCAGGTGTCGGCATAGTTCCTCCATAGGTGAGGCTCCCTGCTCGGGCTCAGACATGGCTGTCTGCTACTGTCACGTACCTGACGGTGACGAGCCCGGTTAGCAGAGGGAGGCCTCCCTTACGGCTCCCACCGGCGGCCCCTGGTGGTATAACAGGAAGCACGGAGGTGGAAGGGGTACGAGTGCCTGGCAGGATCAAGAACTACCGCAGGTGATCAGAAACCAGCAGGTGAGGAGGCAGGAACCAGGAACTACAGCAGGTGAGTGGACAGGAACCAGGAACTACAGCAGGTGAGTAGACAGGAACCAGGAACTCAGAAGATGACCCGGACCGGGAGGCACAGCAGGTAGACTGGAACCACTGGGCAGCAGCAGATGAACAGGAACCAGCAGATGAGCAGACAGGAACCAGCAGATGAGCAGACAGGAACCAGCAGATGAGCAGACAGGAACCAGGAACTCAGCAGATGACCCGGACCGGGAGGCACAGCAGGTAAACTGGGACCACTAGGCAGCAGCAGGTGAACAGGAACCAGCAGATGAGCAGACAGGAACCAGCAGATGAGCAGACAGGAACCAGCAGATGAGCAGACAGGAACCAGGAACTCAGCAGATGACCCGGACCGGGAGGCACAGCAGGTAAACTGGAACCACTAGGCAGCAGCCGGTGAACAAGAGCCAAGGTCAGGCAGGATCGTCAGACAAGCCGGGGTCGGGTAAACTGGCAGGCAGCAAGGCACAAAAGGATCAGGCAATACCGAAGTCAGAAAACAGGCCGATGGTCAGGTACAGGCAGATAGCAGGAGGGTCACAGGAAGCCGGGTCAGATACAGGTAAACAAGGCAGATCAGGTCACTTGGGATAAACGCTGTAGAGCAGACAGCAGGGACTGTCTGCAAGTGAGGAGTTTAAATAGCCCTTCGGGCGTCACCTGTGGGGGCGGGAACCAGGAAGTCCAGGGCGTCTGTTCCTGACAGGGTTTCCATGACAACAACCAAGTGGGGGACAAAATCAGGTGTGCACTGCGCAACGCCATCTGTGGCAAGGTCCACCTAACTACGGATGCGTGGACCAGTAAGCACGGTCAGGGACGTTATATCTCCCTAACAGCACACTGGGTAAATGCAGTGGCGGCTGGGCCTGAGGCAGATAGCAGTTTGGCGCATGTCCTTCCACCACCGAGGATTGCAGGGCGCTTCAGTTTGCCTCCTGTTGCTAACTCCTCCTACTCCGCTTCCTCATCCTCTACCGCCTCCTCATCCGGTCAGCGTAACACCTTCACCACCAACTTCAGCACAGCCGGGGGTAAACGACAGCAGGCAGTTTTAAAACTTTCCTGTTTGGGGGAAAAAACCCACACCGCGCAGGAGTTGTGGAGGGACATGGAACAACAGACCAATGAGTGGTTGCTGTCAGTGAGCCTCAAGCCCGGCCTGGTGGTGTGCGATAATGGGCGAAATCTCGTAGCAGCTCTGGGCCTAGCCGGTTTGACGCACATCCCTTGCCTGGCGCATGTGCTGAACTTGGTGGTCCAGAGGTTCCTTAAAAATTACCCCAATATGCCAGAGCTGCTGCAGAAAGTGCGGGCTGTGTGTGCGCACTTTCGGCGTTCTCACCCTGCTGCTGCTCACCTGTCAGCGCTGCAGCGTAACTTCGGCCTTCCCGCTCACCGCCTCATATGTGACGTGCCCACAAGGTGGAACTCCACCTTGCACATGCTGGCCAGACTCTGCGAGCAGCAGCAGGCGATAGTGGAGTTTCAGCTGCAGCAATCACGCGTGAGTCGCTCTGCGGAACAGCACCACTTCACCACCAATAACTGGGCCTCCATGCGAGACCTGTGTGCCTTGTTGCGCTGTTTCGAGTACTCCACCAACATGTCCAGTGCCAATGACGCCGTTCTTAGCGTTACTATCCCAGTTCTATGCCTCCTTGAAAAAACGCTTCGGGCGATGATGGAAGAGGATGTGGAACAGGAGGATGAGGAGGAGGAGGAGGAAGCGGGATCATTTCAAAGGCTTTCAGGGCAGTCTTTCACAAGTGGCTACGAGGGTGGGTTCCTGAACCAACAAACGCCAGGTACACAATTGTCCGGCAGAAAGGGCACAGTTCTGGAGGATGACGAGGTGGAGATGGAGGAGGAGGAGGAGGAGGAGCCATTTTCACAGCAGGGTGGCACCCAGACCAGCTCGTGGCCATCACTGGTGCGTGGCTGGGGGGATACAGAGGACACAGACGATACACCTCCCACAGAGGACAGCTTTTCTTTGCCTCTGGGCAGCCTGGCACACATGAGCGATTACATGCTGCAGTGTTTCCGCAATGACCGCCGAGTTGCCCACATTTTAACTGGTGCTGATTACTGGGTGCCCACCCTGCTGGATCCCCATTACAAGGACAACGTACCGTCCTTAATTCCCTGGAGCGGGATCGTAAGATGCGCGAGTACAAGCGCACGCTGGTAGACGCGCTGCTGGTGGCATTCCCACCTGACAGCGGGCGTACGGTGGAAGCACAAGGCGAAGGCAGAGGAGGAGGAAGAGGTCGCCAACGCAGCCGGGGCACCGGCAGCACCTCAGAAGGCAGGGTTAGCATGGCTGAAATGTGGAAAAGCTTTGTCAGCACGCCACAACAACCAGCACCACCAGCTGAGATGGAACGTCTTAGCAGGAGGCAGCATTTCACCAACATGGTTGAGCAGTATGTGTCCACAGGCCTACACGTACTGGATGACGGGTCTGCCCCCTTTAACTTCTGGGTCTCCAAATTGGGAACATGGCCTGAGCTTGCCCTTTATGCCTTCGAGGTGCTGGCCTGCCCTGCAGCCAGTGTATTATCTGAACGTGTATTTAGCACGGCAGGGGGCGTTATCACAGACAAGCGCAGCCGCCTGTCCAGAGCCAATGTGGACAAGCTCACGTTCATTAAAATGAACCAGGCATGGATCCCACAGGACTTGTCCGTACCTTGTGCAGAATAGACATGTATACCGGTGTTGTGACAAAAACTGTCCGGCCATCGGATTGTGTCCGGCCCATACTGCGAAGGCGCAGCGCTTGCGCAGTACAGAGGACAAGGAGAGTCACAAAATCTCCGAAGATGAACGGCGCCTGCGCTGTGAGTGCAGGTTCAAGCCCCACCATCCAAGTGGACATACGGTAGCACATAGTAACAGGGCCCCTCACGGGCTCGGTTCGATCGCCATGCTTCGGGCACGGCCTCACTTGGCTCGGCTTGAACCACGGATGGTGTGGCCTTCACCTGAACTCACCACGCAGGCGCCGTTCGTCTTGGGAGATTTTCGAAATCCCCTTGTCCTACATACTGAGCAAGCGCAGTACAGGGTGGACACTATTTGACGGGGGACAGAATTCGACACATCACCGGCCTTACCCAGCCATTGTTGTATTTGTGAATCAGTGTTGGCTACCTCGTCCTCCTCCACCGCTGCTTCCACCTACACAGCCACATCCACCGCCACCTCAACCTCCTACTCCATATGGACCTCGTCCTCCTAGGTCAAGATTATTTTTTTTTATTTTTATTTTTTTTTATGTTATTTTAAGTTATTTCCCTATCCACATTTGTTTGCAGAGCACTTGCCATGCTCTTAACAACATTTTGCTGCCATTTGCAGCCCTCTAGCCCTTTCCATTACTTTTTTAGAGCCTTTTTAGTCCTTAGAAGTCCGGGTCCCCATTGACTTCAATGGGGTTCGGGTTCGGGTCCGGGTTCGGGTTAAAGTTCGGTCCCGAACCCAAACTTTTTTCCGAAGTTCGGCCGAACCCGTCGAACCCGAACATCCAGGTGTCCGCTCAACTCTAGAGGTAAGTCAGCTGCTATATTCTGTTTCCTGCTCTCCATCTTCTGTCTGACCTGCTAAAATCAATCTCCCTTACACTTACCTGACCGTGTTCCTCATTGCCTCCAGCCCTGGCACTGCTCTTGCAGAGGCAACCAATCAGTTTAAATGCTACTTACAGATCCTGCCATGACTAAAGGAGTTCAAAGCAGCTGTCAGTTTAGTGTCAAGCCTCGTACACACAACGGGTTTTCCCCGCAGGAAAACTGCCAGGAGAGCTTTTGACCGGGAATCCCGGCCATGTGTATGCTCCCTAGCAGTTTTCCCGACAGGAATACTGCCGGAAAAAAATAGAGAACCTGCTCTCTATTTTCCCGTCAGGATTCCCGGCAGAGTGTTTCCTGCCGAGAAAACCGGTCGTGTGTATGCTTTTCCGAGGGAAGAAAAACGCACATGCTCAGAATCAAGTATGAGACGGGAGCTCATTCTGGTAAAACTAGCGTTTGTAATGGAGATAGCACATTCGTCAGCATTCTGAACAGCAGAAAACTATCTAAAAAGCACGAAGACTGAAAAGCGCGATAACACGAGATCAGCAAAGGCATCCCAAAAGGGTGACACCATTAGAATGGAACTTCCCCTTTATAGTGCCATTGTACGTGTTGTACGTCACCGTGCTTTGGACAGGATTTTGTTTGACAGTCTGTACGCAAGACAAGCTTGGCAGGAATCCCGTCAAGCTTGGCAGAAATCCCGTCGGGAAAACCAACGTTTTTTTTTCCGAGGGGAAAACCGGCCGTGTGTACAGGGCTTAAAGGTGGAATTCATTCTAAGAAGCCAATCAGTAGCTCTTCCTGCATGCAGATGCTGCCCTATTTTACAATACAGTTTCAGAACAAAAGATAGAGAGTGCCCAAAACCACTATCATGAAAATGTAAGGAAGAATGATTTAAACATTTCTTAAAAGGAGATGAGAATTGATATTTCCACTATTTCTCTTTCTTTAGAGTACAATTTGTGTATATTACTTATGTGGCTTGCATAATGTTTATCATACATGTGAAAGGGTAAAATTGTGACTGCACCTAAATCTCATAGGACCATCTTTCATGAGATACGTGCTGTGGACATCCACATAACTATTCAGTGGCGGAATTATAGGGGTCGCTGAGGTCGCCATGGCGACTGGGCCCCTTGCTGCAGGGGGCCCTTGAGGTCCCCCTGTGTACTTTGATACGAGGAGCAGCATCCCCGATCCTCAGCTGAACTGTACTCGGCACTGTGCAGGGAGCTGGTCGCACTGCTTAGAGACCTAAAGTGAAAGCAGCGCTCTTTATCTCCCCCTACAGTGCAGTTCTCGGCAGGAAGAGGTAAAGTAAATGTCTGCCGTTTTTTGTAAGACTATCTATCTATGTGCATGTATTTGTATTTGTATATGTGCATGTATATATGCATGTGTGTGTGTATGTGCATATGAATGTATGTGAGTGTGCATTGTATGTGTATATGTTTGATGGGCGCAGTGGCTGCGTTTGATGGGCGCAGTGGCTGCGTTTGATCGGCCACAGTGGCTGCGTTTGATGGCCGCAGTAGCTGCGTTTGATGGGCGCAGTGGCTGCGTTTGATGGGCGCAGTGGCTGCGTTTGATGGGCCGCAGTGGCTGCATTTGATGACCGCAGTGGCTGCGTTTGATGGGCGCAGTGGCTGCGTTTGATGGGCGCAGTGGCTGCGTTTGATGGGCCGCAGTGGCTGCGTTTGATGGGCCGCAGTGGCTACGTTTGATGGCCGCAGTGGCTGCGTTTGATGGGCGCAGTGGCTGCGTTTGATGGCCGCAGTGGCTGCGTTTGATGGCCGCAGTGGCTGCATTTGATGGCCGCAGTGGCTGCGTTTGATGGGCCCAGCCAGTGGCTGCGTTTTATGGGCCCAGCCAGTGGCTGCGTTTGATGGGCCCAGTGGCTGCGTTTGATGGGCACAGTGGCTGCATTTGATGGGCACAGTGGCTGCGCTTGATGGTACAGTGAGGCTGCATTTTTTTTTCAGAATTTTTCAGTTTGCTTGCGCCCCCCTAAACATTTTGGACAGCAGCCACCACTGGTTTATATGTGTGTGCATATGTGCATTTATATATATGTGTGTGTATATACAGTATATGTGTGAGTATTATGCGTGTGTGTGTGTTTATAGATGTGTATGTGTGTGTTTACATGTATGTATGCACATTTTATGTATGCGCTTTTAATCCTGACCCCCTATATGTGTACAATCAGAACCGATTTTTTTTTTTGCTTGTTCATAGTACCAGCAAAAAAATGCTGTTCCTCTGAAAAGCGATCCATGCTCAGATTGCTTTTCAGAGACATTTGACATCCGGTAAAGAGGCAATGTGTTGCCTTCTGACCGCCTGTTTTAACCCCTTATATGCATCATCACTATGCTGCAACTGCATACAGTTGCAGGGTGGTTGCAGTGCATCCCCATTCCCCAAGGGTATACTTCAAGGGTGCCCTGACTGGAAAAAGATTAAGAAACACCGACATAGAGGAACCGATCCCTCCATTTTCCTCCTGCAGCCGCTGAATGCCTGGGGGAGGGAGAGGAGGAGAAGCGGGGGGAAATGGAGAAATCGGTTTCTTTATATGCAGCCACCCACTTGCGACCGTGCCCTGTTGTTCTGCCACCGGGCTCGGAGGAAAGTGTCCTGTCCGGCGCTCAGGGGGGCCCTTCATGGTTTCTTGCATCAGGGCCCTGAAGGTTCTAGTTATGCCACTGTAACTATTGACTGGTGATTGTAGCAAATGGATGAATAACGCTGGCTATATGAGTATGGCAGAGCTGCAGTGCTGCATTGTCATTCGCCATATTTCCAAAGCCCCACAGGCATGACATCATATACAGTAGCTGTGTATGAGAAAAGAACATCTTCCAGTAATCTCTACCTATTGCTCACACATTGTATAACCAGTGCCAACAGTCACCAGATTTATGGGTACTGTGTGGAGGGGTTACAATGTTGGTACCTTGCCTAGAGCCCCTTATGATGTTAATTCTCCTCATGACATATGGAAGAAATTCCTTGGCAGTTAAAAGCTACAGAATATAGGAGATATCTACAAAAACATGCATTAGTCTGAAAATCAGGCCAGACTGCATGCATTTGTTTCTAAGCCTATAATATTTATATAACTCACCACAAAGACACTTCCTACTTTGCAAAGTAAATTATTAGGAAAACTGTATTTGTTTTATAGGAATCCAAAAACTGCCCAGTTTTCAGCCTTCAGTTTTTATTATAAATGGATTCCAGTTTATTTAAAGTAAAATGATACTTTATCAATAAAGAATTATATAACAAATAGTTTAAAATATACTAACCCTAACTGCACTCCCTCTCATCCTCTACATGCTATTTATAACTACCACTGCAGACCTACAGTACCTATGCTGGGCCAAGTGGTGCTCTTCTGCCTCATCAAGCTAGTAGGCATACAACACTGTGTATACATGGCTTTTTTCTACATAATGTAGGTCCTAATGGAAGGGCCATTATCCTGCAGGCTTGCAAGTATCCAGATTCAATAGTAATGCCTACTCAAGAAAAGCAAAAGGAGTCCTCTGCGCCAACGCTGTATCCTGGCCTAGGCCAACAAGGCCCAGGCCTAGGGCAGCACTTTGCAGGGGGGCAGCACGGAACGAGTCCCCGCCGGCTTGTGCTACACGGTTAGTGTAACACAAGCTGCTTCTAATTTTGACTGTCCTATCATCCTGGACCACAAACCTTCCTCACTATGCTATATGTTTTCTGCTGCACCATTGGCATAGTTATATCTTCTTAATGCTCTCCATTAAATTATTAGAAATTTGTGCTTAAAGTAGAACATTCATTTTCATTTTGGATAGAGTAAGGGAGGGTTATAGCCCCTGTCAGTTTATTTTTTACCATCCCTGTCCCATTGCAGAGATTTCCCTTCACTTCCTGCCCCATAGCCAAACAGGAAGTGAGAGGAAATCTATGCAAATGAAGGGAATCCAATGCCCCCCCCCCCAGGCCCTAAGAACTAGTGTCCCCACTCGAAAATTTCAGGGCATGTCTTAAACAGAAAGGGGTGTGGCCTTGACAGGAAGGGGTGGGTCATATTTAAATTAGGAGGTGCATGAGTTTAGTCAGGCCTAGGGCAGTACAAAACCTAAATACACTACTGCTCTGCGCTACCTTTTAAAGGAAAGATACAGGCTGCATGCTGCTGGCACTGATTATGTATTCCCCACAAATCAATCAAAAAAAAACAAAAAAGAAAGTACAGCGCAAACTACCATATGATTAACTAAATGTCATAAAACAACACATGTAAATAATAATATACTGATAGACTGTGTGTCAATAGCCCAAATCAATAAGACATGCACACTATTTTACTAAAAGCATTGCCTTTACACAGGCATGAACTTTAATGGTATCCCATTCTTGGTCCATAGGGTTAAATATTGAGTTGGTCTACCCTTTGCAGCTATAACAGCTTCAACTCTTTTGGGAAGGCTGTCCACAAGGTTTAGGAGTGTGTCTTTTGGAATGTTTGACCATTCTTTCAGAAGCGCATTTGTGAGGTCAGGAACTGATGTGGACGAGAAGGTCTGGCTCGCAGGCTCTGCTCTAATTCATTCCAAAGGTGTTCTATGCAGTTGAGGTCAGGACTCTGTGCAGACCAGTCAAGTTCCTCCACCCCAAACTCGCTCATCCATGTCTTTATGGACCTTGCTTTGTGCACCTGTGCGCAGTCATGTTGGAACAGGAAGGGCCATCCCCAAACTGTTCCCACAAAGTTGGAAGCATGAAATTGTCCAAAATGTCTTGGTATGCTGATGCCTTAAGAGTTCCCTTCACTGGGGCCAAGCTCAACCCCTGAAAAATAAACCCACACCATAATCCCCCTTCCACCAAATGATTTGGACCAGTGCACAAAGTAAGGCCCATAAAGACATGGATGAGCATACTTTCTACCTGACAGGGCCCTGCTCCCCCCCCCCAGGGGCGTCGGGAGGGAGGGCTGGGGGGGCTGGAGCCCTGAATGGGTCCCCAAAAGCCCAGAGTCTCAGGAATACACCGTACAATTGTTAGCCCTGAGTGCTGAGCGGGGACCAATCTGATCTGCCGAGTGTGGCCGAGTACCATAGCAGGTCCCGCCTTCTGGAGCCTGCAGCGCCTATGATGGACGTCCCACTGGTCCAATGCCGGGACCGCGAGACGTGTGACGTCCTTCATGGGCACTGCAAGCTCCAAAAGGAGGGAATTACAATTCCACTGCCACACCACATCACTGAGATGCCCGCTCCCTGCAATCAGGAGAGATCAGGGCAGCGGAGGAGCGATCGGGCGATGTTGGAGGAGATCTTCCAGTGACTGCTCCGATCTGGATTTAGAAGAAATCCGGTGACTGTAGAGGAGGGATGAGGATGACCGGGGGAGCCCGTTGGTGTGTTGGTGACCTGAGCTGTGCTGGGGGCGGATGGCAGAGTGAAGAGCTCCGCATCTCGGTGTGTCCGATCATGGGCACCGAAGTGTGCAGCAGGAGGCAGAAGAGTCTTCTCCATACCCGCCTTGTTCCTGCTGGCCGTGCTGGGACTGGGCAGCGGCGGGCTCTACTTGTATAACTACATGCAGGACAATTACAAAGCCCGGAGCTCCAAGATCCAGGCGATGAAATTCAAGCAGTCTCCTCTCTTCCTCTGACTGCCTGCTGTGACACATGATGGGCGCGCTGCACACCGCATACTACGTCTGAGGCTGAACTGAACTGAACTGCAGGACACCTGGACACATGAAGTCTGTCTCCTGTTCAGGTAGGTGAGGTCAGTGTATGTATGTCAGGTAGGTGTATGTATGTCAGGTAGGTGAGTGTATGTAGGTCAGGTAGGTGAGGTCAGTGTATGTATTGCAGGTAGGTCAGTGTATGTCAGGTAGGTCAGTATATGTACAGTAGGTCAGTGTATGTAGGTCAGGTAGGTCAGTGTATGTTAGGTAGGTGTATGTAGGTCAGGTAGGTCAGTGTATATATGTCAGGTAGGTCAGCGTATGTCAGGTAGGTGTATGTATGTCAGGTAGGTCAGTGTATGTATGTCTCTACCGTCAGTATATGTATGTCTGGTAGGTGAGGTTAGTGTATGTATTTCAGGTAGGTCAGTGTAATGGTCAGTGTGTCAGGTAGGTTTAGTGGTCAAAATTGATGGGCAATGGTAAGCCAGGCAGCAACCAGTAAGTGAGCTTACCCCCGCCACACAACCCCACCGCCCAGCCATAAACCCCCGCACCATGACCACCCCGGATCCCACCCCCCGGTGCCGGCCTCTGACTTTGGGCTGAAGCCCCTGGTCTTTTTGCCACCTAGCAACGCCCCTGCCCCCCCCCACCACCACCAAAAGAATATCTAATTATATTTTTGCTAAAATACACTAAAACGTTTAATGCTCTCCATCTTAAAACATCTCCTTAAGTGCTCACAGCAGCTTCCGGCAAGAGAGGAGAGAAGCCAAACTGTGGGAAAAAGGGGTGCACAGGGGGGCTTGGAAAGCAGAGGGATGGGGGCGTGGATTCTAGAACTGATCCCCCTGCAGCACAGCTGGAGGGAGAAAGCGAAAGAGAAGTGGGCAGTGCTGCAGGGGAAGGCAGAAGAGGATCAGTGTCTGCAGAAAGGTAGTACAGCTGACCCTCCTGCCCAGCAGGTGCCCTGGCCCCCTTTTTGAACTGATGTGGTCTGGGCCCAGTACAGGAGGGCCGGCTGTACTGCCTTATCAACGGCCCTGATTGCACCCCCAAGCATCTAAACACCAAGTGCGTTTGTGGGTGCAGGAAATCGCATGGTAAAAAGCACCATGTAAATTCCTTGTGACTGCAATTTTAAAGGTACAGCAGCACATTTGAATGGTGTTTTGCTTGCGTCTTTTAAGGTTACCTTGCGGTATAATCCAAGGAAGCAATTAAAACTCTGTGGTGTAATAATATTTGTTTTACTAAACAGAAAGGCTGCACATACAGCTGCAGGAAAAACAATTAATAGCATACAAGATATTACAAAATATACCTACAACATGCAAAAGCTAACTATCCTTTCTAGCAAATAAGCATATAAAATGTATGTGATAGGCATACAAACATCTACATAACTTGGGTCTTTCTTCCTTGGAGTTGTCTTCCAGGATCCAGGATCTTCCAGACTGCATGCTTCTCCAAAGTCCTCCAAACAACTGTCCCTCTGTTCCTGAGCACATGGCTTGTTCAAGCCCCCCCCCCCCCCCCCTCACTTACTCCCTACATCATTTCCTGCAGTGAGCTTCACAAACCACTCCAATAAGTTAATTTATCGATAGGGGAGGCCTAGTTTCTCAAACAATGCATAGTCTTATATATATATCTTATATATATATATATATATATATATATATACACAGTGGGTACGGAAAGTATTCAAACCCCCTTAAATTTTTTACTCTTTGTTATATTGCAACCATTTGCTAAAATCATTTAAGTTCATTTTTTTCCTCATTAATGTACACACAGCACCTCATATTGACAGAAAAATACAGAATTGTTGACATTTTTGCAGATTTATTAAAAAAGAAAAACTGAAATATCACATGGTCCTAAGTATTCAGACCCTTTGCTCAGTATTTAGTATTTGCACCCTTTTGATCTAATACAGCCATGAGTCTTTTTGGGAAAGATGCAGCAAGTTTTTCACACCTGGATTTGGGGAATCCTCTGCCATTCCTCCTTGCAGATCCTCTCCAGTTCTGTCAGGTTGGATGGTAAACGTTGGTGGACAGCCATTCTTAGGTCTCTCCAGAGATGCTCAATTGGGTTTAAGTCAGGGCTCTGGCTGGGCCATTCAAGAACAGTCACGGAGTTGTTGTGAAGCCACTCCTTCGTTATTTTAGCTGTGTGCTTAGGGTAATTGTCTTGTTGGAAGGTAAACCTTCGGCCCAGTCTGAGGTCCTGAGCACTCTGGAGAAGGTTTTCGTCCAGGATATCCCTGTACTTGGCCGTATTCATCTTTCCCTCGATTGCAACCAGTCGTCCTGTCCATGCAGCTGAAAAACACCCCCACAGCATGATGCTGCCACCACCATGCTTCATTGTTGGGACTATATTGGACAGGTGATGAGCAGTGCCTGGTTTTCTCCACACATACCACTTAGAATTAAGGCCAAAAAGTTCTATCTTGGTCTCATCAGACCAGAGAATCTTATTTCTCACCATCTTGGAGTCCTTCATGTGTTTTTTTTTGCAAACTCCATGCGGGCTTTCATATGTCTTGCACTGAGGAGAGGCTTCCATCGGGCCACTCTGCCATAAAGCCCCGACTGGTGGAGGGCTGCAGTGATGGTTGACTTTCTACAAATTTCTCCCATCTCCCGACTGCATCTCTGGAGCTCAGCCACAGTGATCTTTGGGTTCTTCTTTACCTCTCTCACCAAGGCCCTACTCCCCTGATAGCTCAGTTTGGCCGGACGGCCAGCTCTAGGAAGGGTTCTGGTCATCCAAAACGTCTTCCATTTAAGGATTATGGAGGCCACTGTGCTCTTAGGAACCTTAAGTGCAGCAGAAATTTTTTTGTAACCTTGGCCAGATCTGTGCCTTGCCACAATTTTGTCTCTGAGCTCTTCAGGCAGTTCCTTTGACCTCATGATTCTCATTTGCTCTGACATACACTGTGAGCTGTAAGGCTGGGTTCACACTTGTGCGACACCACAGCCATCCTTCTTTGGATCCGACTTTGCCCTACGACATGAAGCTGACATATGTCCAACTTTCAATGAACGGGGATCCGACTTGGATCCCCGCCAATAGCAGGCACTGTGTTTGGTATGAATCTTGAGGGGGAACTCCACGCCAAATTTTAAATAAAAAAACTGTGTGGGGTCCCCCTTCAGGAGCATACCAGGCCCTTGGGTCTGGTCTGGATTTTAAGGGGAACCCCTACGCCGCAAAAACGGCGTGGGGGTCCCCCCGAAATCCAAACCAGACCCTTATCCGAGCACGCAACCTGGCAGGCCGCAGGGGAAGAGGGGGGGGACGAGAGAGCGGCCCCCCTCCCTCCTGAACCGTACCAGGCCGCATGCCCTCAACATGTGGGGTTTGGTGCTCTGGGGCAGGGGGGCGACCTGCGGCCCCCCCACCCCAAAGCACCCTGTCCCCATGTTGATGAGGACAGGGCCTCTTCCCGACAACCCTGGCCGTTGGTTGTCGGGGTCTGCAGGCGGGGGGCTTATCGGAATCCGGGAGCCCCCTTTAATAAGGGGGCCCCCAGATCCCGGCCCCCCACCCTATGTGAATGAGTATGGGGTACATCGTACCCCTACACATTCACCTGGTGGAAAAAAATGTCAAGAAAAAAAACACACACAGCTTTTTAAAGTAATTTATTGCACAGCGTCATCTCCGCGCTCTCCAGTTCTTTCTTTCTTCCTTCTGCCGGGCCTCCACTATCTTCTTCCAGCTCTTTTGCTAGCGGGGCCCGGTCTTCTCCGACGCCTTCTTCTTCTCCCGATCTCCGGTTCTTTCTTTCTTCTGCCGGGCCTCCGCTATCTTCTTCCAGCTCTTTTGCTAGTGGAGGCCCGGTCTTCCCGTTGTCTCGTCCGGCTCTTCGTTGTCCTTCTGCCGGCCCCTCCACTATCTTCTTCCAGCTCTTTTGCTAGTGGAGGAGCCGCTCTTCCCTTCATCGCCGTCGGCGTCTTCTTCCCTCTTCTCCTCCTCAATGTTGACTCGTTGCTTCCTCCCGCTGTAATGCTGGGTCTTGCGGTGCGCGCCGATTTATATAGGCTTCTCATGACGTCACAGTCACAAGCTCCGGGTGGCCCCGGAGCATGTGACTGTGACGTCATGGGAGCATGTGACTGTGACATCATAAGAAGCCTATATAAATCGGCGTGCACCACAAGACCCAGCATTACAGCGGGAGGAAGCGACGAGTCAACATCGAGGAGGAAAAGAGGGAAGAAGATGCCGACGGCGACGAAGGGAAGACTGGCCCCTCCACTAGCAAAAGAGCTGGAAGAAGATAGTGGAGGGGCCGGCAGAAGGATAATGGAGAGCCGGACGAGACGACGGGAAGACCGGGCCTCCACTAGCAAAAGAGCTGGAAGAAGATAGCGGAGGCCCGGCAGAAGAAAGAAAGAACCGGAGAGCGGGAGAAGAAGAAGGCGTCGGAGAAGACCGGGCCCCGCTAGCAAAAGAGCTGGAAGAAGATAGCGGAGGCCCGGCAAAAGGAAGAAAGAAAGAACCGGAGAGCGCGGAGACGACGCTGTGCAATAAATTACTTTAAAAAGCTGTGTGTGTTTTTTTTCTTGACATTTTTTTCCACCAGGTGAATGTGTAGGGGTACGATGTACCCCATACTCATTCACATAGGGTGGGGGGCCGGGATCTGGGGGCCCCCTTATTAAAGGGGGCTCCCGGATTCCGATAAGCCCCCCGCCCGCAGACCCTGACAACCAACGGCCAGGGTTGTCGGGAAGAGGCCCTGTCCTCATCAACATGGGGACAGGGTGCTTTGGGGTGGGGGGGCCGCAGGTCGCCCCCCTGCCCCAGAGCACCAAACCCCCCATGTTGAGGGCATGCATCCTGGTACGGTTCAGGAGGGAGGGGGGCCGCTCTCTCCTCCCCCCCCTTCCCCTGCGGCCTGCCAGGTTGCGTGCTCAGATAAGGGTCTGGTTTGGATTTTGGGGGGACCCCCACGCCGTTTTTTCGGCGTAGGGGTTCCCCTTAAAATCCAGACCAGACCCAAGGGCCTGGTATGCTCCTGAAGGGGGAACCCATGCCAGTTTTTTATTTAAAATTTGGCCTGGAGTTCCCCCTCAAGAGCAGCAGAGCACAAGTCGCATGCCAAAGTCGGATCATGCAAGACTGCGGTCCGACTTTGATCCGACTTCAATGATAGTCAATGGGCTGAAGTCGGATCAAAGTCGGACCAAAGTAGTACAGGGAGCATTTTCAAAGTCGGACCGACATGTGTCGGACCAGTTAAGACGGCTCCCATAGGGAAACATTCATTTTCACACGTCATGCGACATGAGCTCCCAATGTCGGAGCGTTTGTCGCCCCAGTGTGAACCCAGCCTCGGGTCTTATATAGACAGGTGTGTGGCTTTCCTAATCAAGTCCAATAAGTATAATTAAACACATCTGGACTCAAATGAAGGTGTAGAACCATCTCAAGGATGATCAGAAGAAATGGACAGCACCTGAGTTAAATATATGAGTGTCACAGCAAAGGGTCTGAATACTTAGGACCATGTGATATTTCAGTTTTTCTTTTTTAATAAATCTGCAAAAATGTCAACAATTCTGTGTTTTTCTGTCAATATGGGGTGCTGTGTGTACATTAATGAGGTAAAAAATGAACTTAAATGATTTTAGCAAATGGTTGCAAAATAACAGAGTGAAAAATGTAAGGGGGTCTGAATACTTTCTGTACCCACTGTGTATATATATATATATATATATATATATATATTTATATATATCGGTTAAGACATTAATGTCTCTGTGTTGAGTTATTTTAAGGGCAAATTTACACTGTTATACAAGCTGTACACTCACTACTTTACATTGTAGCAAAGTGTAATTTCTTCAGTGTTGTCACATGAAAAGATATAATAAAAAATGTGAGGGGTGTACTCACTTTTGTGAGATACTGTAGATAAAGGGAGTTTCTGGCCATTTGTTTACAAACAGAAGAAAGCTGCCTAGAACTGTCATTTACCGGCAATTTAAACTGCATTTTTTTTCTTTGTAAATGTTAGTTTTACTGCAGTAGGTTGCATACATCATACAAATGTACCAATTTACAGGCAGGTTAAGAACATTCCCCAGGCATGTTATTTTTAAAAAATTTGCATTTTTTATGTTTTACTGTCAGCATTATTAAAGTCCCGCACCCTGCCAAATGAAAATGGTTAACTTTTTTTTTTTGCTTTGGTACAAGTCCCCTCCCCCTTCCCCATGCCATTTGTTTGACAATCCTTAGCTTATTAGCCTAGAAAATGGGAATTACTGATTTCTAGGATTTGGCTCTCATTGACTTCAGTGGGGTTTGGATTAGCACCTGAACTTGTAGTAGTAATGTTTGGCGAATCCATCCCAGGAATATTCAACTCATCATCACTAATAATAACAATGATAGTAATAATATTCTCCTGCAGCCTGGTCCTGTTCCTACATTCACTACAGCAATGGCTGCATGACATTTCCCAGGATGGGTTTCCTAATACAGTTGCAAAAAAAAGTATGTGAACCCTTTTGGAATGATATGGATTTCTGCACAAATTGGTCATAAAATGTGATCTGATCTTCATCTAAGTCACAACAATAGACAATCACAGTCTGCTTAAACTAATAACACACAAAGAATTAAATGTTACCATGTTTTTATTGAACACACCATGTAAACATTCACAGTGCACGTGGAAAAAGTATGTGAACCCCTAGACTAATGAGATCTCCAAGAGCTAATTGGAGTGAGGTGTCAGCCAACTGGAGTCCAATCAATGAGATGAGATTGGAGGTGTTGGTTACAGCTGCCCTGCCCTATAAAAAACACACACCAGTTCTGGGTTTGCTTTTCACAAGAAGCATTGCCTGATGTGAATGATGCCTCGCACAAAAGAGCTCTCAGAAGACCTACGATTAAGAATTGTTGACTTGCATAAAGCTGGAAAGGGTTATAAAAGTATCTCCAAAAGCCTTGCTGTTCATCAGTCCACGGCAAGACAAATTGTCTATAAATGGAGAAAGTTCAGCACTGCTGCTACTCTCCCTAGGAGTGGGTGTCCTGTAAAGATGACTGCAAGAGCACAGCACAGACTGCTCAATGAGGTGAAGAAGAATCCTAGAGTGTCAGCTAAAGACTTACAAAAGTCTCTGGCATATGCTAACATCCCTGTTAGCAAATCTACGATACGTAAAACACTAAACAAGAATGGATTTTATGGGAGGATACCACAGAGGAAGCCACTGCTGTCCAAAAAAAAACATTGCTGCACGTTTACAGTTTGCACAAGAGCACCTGGATGTTCCACAGCAGTACTGGCAAAATATTCTGTGGACAGATGAAACCAAAGTTGAGTTGTTTGGAAGAAACACACAACATTATGTGTGGAGAAAAAGAGGCACATCACACCAACATCAAAACCTCATCCCAACTGTGAAGTATGAGAAAAATGAATTCCCAAGTTTATCAAGACATTTTGCAGGAGAACTTAAGGCCATCTGTCCACCAGCTGAAGCTCAACAGAAGATGGGTGTTGCAACAGGACATCGACCCAAAGCATAGAAGTAAATCAACAACAGAATGGCTTAAACAGAAGAAAATACGCCTTCTGGAGTGGCCCAGTCAGAGTCCTGACCTCAACCCCTGTGGCATGACCTCAAGAAAGCGATTCACACCAGACATCCCAAGAATATTGCTGAATTGAAACAGTTCTGTAAAGAGGAATGTTCAAGAATTACTCCTGACCGTTGTGCACGTCTGATCTGCAACTACAGGAAACGTTTGGTTGAAGTTATTGCTGCCAAAGGAGGTTTAACCAGTTATTAAATCCAAGGGTTCACATACTTTTTCCTCCTGCACTGTGAATGTTTACATGGTGTGTTCAATAAAAACATAGAAACATTAAATGTTTTGTGTATTATTAGTTTAAGCAGACTGGGATTGTCTATTGTTGTGACTTATATGAAGATCAGATCAGTCTGCAGTCTGCGCTGTGCTCTTGCAGTCATCTTTACAGGGCGCCCACTCCTAGGGAGAGTAGCAGCAGTGCTGAACTTTCTCCATTTATAGACAATTTGTCTTACCGTGGACTGATGAACAGCAAGGCTTTTGGAGATACTTTTATAACCCTTTCCAGCTTTATGCAAGTCAACAATTCTTAATCGTAGGTCTTCTGAGAGCTCTTTTGTGCGAGGCATCATTCACATCAGGCAATGCTTCTTGTGAAAAGCAAACCCAGAACTGGTGTGTGTTTTTTATAGGGCAGGGCAGCTGTAACCAACACCTCCAATCTCATCTCATTGATTGGACTCCAGTTGGCTGCCACCTAACTCCAATTAGCTCTTGGAGATCTCATTAGTCTACGGGTTCACATACTTTTTCCACGTGCACTGTGAATGTTTACATGGTGTGTTCAATAAAAACATGGTAACATTTAATTCTTTGTGTATTATTAGTTTAAGCAGACTGTGATTGTCTATTGTTGTGACTTAGATGAAGATCAGATCACATTTTATGACCAATTTGTGCAGAAATTCATATCATTCCACCATCTCCAAGATCATGGAGAAAGCAGTAGTACAACAGCTACAACTCCATTTGGACACCCACAAACTCTTGGATCCACTACAATCAGGCTTCCGCCCAGGCCATGGCACAGAAACAGCAATTCTTAAAATATGGGATGACACCCTCAAAGCAGCAGATGACGGAGAATCATGTCTCCTGGTGCTGCTGGACCTCAGTGCAGCGTTCGACACAGTAGACCACAAAACGCTACTCATTCGCCTTAAAGAAGTAGCCGGAGTCGCAGACCCTGACCTACACTGGTTCGCATCCTTCCTAGACAATCATTCCCAGACAGTGAAACTAGGAGCCTTCACCTCTGAAACTCGCGCAATTACTTGTGGAGTCCCCCAAAGATCACCCCTGTCACCCGTGCTCTTTAACATCTACCTCCGCCCACTCCTTAAAAATCATCAGCAAACAGGACCTGTGTTACCACTCATACGCTGACGACACCCAACTCTACTTTCGTATCACCGGGAAAAAAGACCAATATCACGGATTGGAAAACTGCCTCACAGTGATCGATGATTGGATGACTGAGAATTCCCTCAAACTCAACGGATCCAAAACAGAACTCCTTCTCCTCCACGCAAACCGAAAGACAAAAACTAAGACTTCTTGGACACTCCCCACTATCCTTGGACAGACCATCACCCCAAGCACCAAAGTCAAAAGTCTCGGAGTCATCTTTGACTCGGAGATGTCGATGGACGCACAAATTGGATCAGTAGTCAGCGGATCTCACCATCTTCTCCGTCTACTACGTAGACTCATCCCCTTCATCCCAAAAGAGGATACAGCAGTAGTAGTTGGAACAATTATCAACTCCTGACTCGATTACGCAAACGCCCTCTACCTCGGACTACCCAAATACCAGATTTTGCGCCTACAAGTCGTCCAGAACACGGCTGCCAGGCTGGTAACGGGAAAAAAAACCTTGGGAATCCATCACCCCATCACTGAGGACCCTTCATTGGCTAACCGTAAAGGATCGGATCACATTCAAGACCCTCTGTCTCACCCACAAGTGCACACAGGGAAACGCTCCACAATATCTATGCGAGAAGATAAAACACTACACCCCCAATCGCAATCTCCGATCAACCAACCAAAACCTCCTTCACATCCCCAAGGCCCGCTACAAATCAAAGGGAGAACGAAGATTTGCAGTCCAAGGACCACGGCTATGGAACGCTCTACCCACCAACTTCCGCATGGAAGAAAACCACCGGGCCTTCAGGAAAAAACTTAAGACCCACCTATTCTGATGGATCAGGATGTCACTGGATGCAAAGCGCCTTGAGGCGATTTAGTTTGCATTTGTAGTGCTATACAAGTTTTTCACTCACTCACTCACTCACTCACTCACTCATTCCAAAAGGGTTCACATACTTTTTTTTGCAACTGTAGTAGCAATAGTGGATCATGTAGTGTAATGTGTGTTGAATTACCCCGTTGTATTCTCTGTGTGTAAACCTGTGTGATGCCTCATACACATGACCGGTTTTCCCGGCAGGAAAACCGACGGGAGTCCCAGTGGGAAAAATGAGAACATGTTCTCTTTTTTTCCACCGGGATTCCCGGTGGTTTTTAAGCCGGCAGTTTTCCTCTGGGAAACACTGCGGTGGAGTATACACACGGCCGGGATTCCTGACCAAAGCTCTCATGGCAGTTTTTCTGCTGGGAAACCCAGCCGTGTGTAGGGGGAAAAAGCTACCGAGCAGGTTCTCGGTTTTCCCGGTGGACTTTTTACCGCCAGTAAAACTGATCGTGTGTACTAGGCATGACAGGATGACAATGCAGGAGAATGGTAGGGAGCCAAGGACAGAACATTGTCACCCAATAACAGAAAGTGCCTGAAAAAGAACCTTCAAGGCATGATCTCCAAATATTATTTTGATAAATGCTGCAGGCTTGAAACTATTAGAAATTATTTATATAAAAATGAAATTTTAAAATGACATTAACATGGTAACACTTTTAGTGGTTGGGTTACATCATACAGAGCTAATTTTTATTGCAGTAGGTTGTATACACCGTACAGATGCTCCACTTCAGTGGCAGATTAAAGGTATTCCCAGGCATGTTATTTAAAATTTGCATTTGTAAAATCACACCCTGCCAAATGGAAACTTTAAAAAAAAAAATCGGGGCTTTTGATGCATGTCCCCCAGGGCAGTTCTCAGCCCCCCCCCCCCATGCTATTTATTTGACAATGGCATTAATATGACATTTTTGTGTTTGGTGGGTGGTTTAGAGCAGTTTTGATTGCATGTAGAGTATTAGCTCTATACTTTATAGTTGTTTAGTTTTAGATTTGCTAAACTGTTAATGTTTTTTATAATTTTTTTATGATGGGAAAATGCAATGCTGTGCACTTAAATGTATATCTAATAGAATGACATATGTGATAAACAGTTGTTGCGGTGCTGGTAGTCCCTGAGATATTGAAAGTAATATAGTGTGACTGGCGAGTAGCACAGACACCGAGTTCAATCCTGAGACATGAAGCACATACACTCAACACTTCTTATATGACAAACACCAGCTAATCAGCGCTCCATCTGTTTTTTAATTCTGGTGTGCCCAACAACATAATTAAAAACAAAATGTCTTTGATGATAGCTGTCAAGGTGGTTTGGTGCTGATTAAAAGATAGGAAAGGTATTTTTGTTGAGCAGTTTCCCGCTGAGAGACACAGAAAGAGGATTAAAGACACTGACACCAGACTATATACTTGTTTATGAAAAAGGAGAGAAAATAGACATCACTGAAGAATTGCACAAAGCATACTCCAAACTGTCCTTCAATTGGAGCCAAATCCCTCTGCCCCTCTTTCCTCCTTAGTTTTCTTTCTTTGTACTGTTGCACTTTTAAATCTACTGTTTAACTACCAAAAGTGTAAAGCCCTGTACACACGATCGGTTTTACAGATAAAAACAGACCGATGGACTTTTTTCATCGGACAAACCGATTGGTCTTTTTTCCATCGGTGATTAAAAATAGAACATGTTTTAAGTTTATCCGACGGAAAAAAAAACAATAGCAAATTCCGATCGTCTGTGTGGAACTCCATCGGAGAAAAAACCCACGCATGCTTAGAATAAAGTCGACACATGCTCAGAAGCATTGAACTTAATTTTTCTCGGCTCAAGTGTTTTACGTCACAGCGTTTGGGACGGTCGGATTTTCGACTGATGGTGTGTAGGCAAGACTGATGGAAGTCAGCTTCATCGGAAATCCGATGGAAAAATCCCTCGGATTTTATTCCATCGGAAATCCGATCGTGTGTTCAGGGCTTTACTTTACACAAAAAAAAACTTCACAACAGCGTTAGACCTCTGAAGAGCAATCCACAGTGGACTGGTTTCAGAGGGCGTTTGACAGGTGGTGAGAAAGTATTATGAGCCTGTGCGTTTTAATCCCTGAAAGCCCTCATCACCCCTCTGCATGTGTAGCCACAGCAGCCACTTGGTGTTTTTTTATTTTTTTGGGGTTCTCTGTTCTGCGCCTCAAATTAAGAAAACCCCTATGACATACCTGGTTAAAAGAAAGTCAATGCAAGCACTTATAAGAACGTGAGTATCGATACCTTTAACTTGGCTTTGAGTTAATACCAGGAAATAGACACAAGACTGTTTAGTGAAAAATGAACTCAATGTATTGGTAAGGGTTTGAGTAAATGGTGGTTTGGGTCTAAATGAGCATACAGAAGGGAGGTTCAGACACAGGGCTTAATTCACTAAAGAATATCGCATGAGATAACTGGATCACGTGACACAAAATCCACACCAGACCCTTATCTGAGCATGCAGCCCGGCAGGCCAGGACAGGAGAGTGCCTGCAATAGTCATCAGTTGAAGATCGTGGACACAGGATCTCCACATTTTCATTAGGTGAATCTAACAAAATGCTCGTTGGCCTCTTTTATGAAGTGAGGTTCCACTGTCTGGTAAGTTTCCACCTGGAGTTTTCTGGTGGCGGTGGTGTCCGGCTTTCACACTGATACTTCTCACACACTGACCAATGGAATTGTCTCTATCCTGGTTGCAATAATTTACCAAAAATAAAAAAGGGACTTGGAAACCAACCCAACAGGTAATGCGGTGTGAACACGAGACACTCATCTACTCATCCCAATTAAAGGTGGGGTTCAAATGGCTAGAAGCATGTGGAAAAAACACAAGTCTATCAAAAACAGGCACATATAAAGATGCCACATATAGAGCCACAGAGATATAGAGGGTTATTTACGAAAGGCAAATTCACTTTGCACTACAAGTGCACTGAAAGTGCACTTGGAAGTGCAGTCGCTGTAGATCTGAGGGGTAGATCTGAAATGAGAGGAAGCTCTGCTGATTTTATCATCCAATCATGTGCAAGCTAAAATGCTGTTTTTTATTTTCCTTGCATGTCCCCCTCAGATCTACAGTGACTGCACTTGAAAGTGCGCTTTCAGTTCACTTGTAGTGCAAAGTGGATTTGCCTTTCATAAAATAACCCCCAATGTGTCTAAATGAATAAAAAACAAATGTCAAAAAATGAGAATTTATTGAATATAGAAAAATGTATGTCAAATTACAGAATATATTCACAACCTCCGCCGTTCACCATCTAAAGACAATGTTGTCAGTAAACATACATAGACAAACAAACGAACAGACAGATAGACAGAGCATCCTAACTGCACATGCACCAAAAAATGGGAACTGTGTGAATAAACCAAGTATAAGCAGTATGCAATATGGCAAAAAACACCGCCAGGATCAAGCAATGCTTGTATGGGTATATTGAGATGGGCAAAAAACTACACATGTAATCAAAAAATCAAAGGGCTGCAGTCTATGGGAAGGAAGATCTGTGTGGGGAGCTAAATAGTAGCTGGTAAAGTTCTGACTAAGCGAGGGTTTGCCTGCGAAATGCGTTGACGTCACCCCTTGAGCATCTGACACTTCATGAACCTCCGTATCACTGTCCAGGATCTACGGCACGGATGGTTTTTGCACACGAGTATAGGACATGGGATCTTGGGCTACAGCATCCAACTGCTAAAATAAATAATTTTACTATTCTTCTTGTTAAATTTTTTTTTTTTTTACTATTTTTCCTCTTAAAGCGTCGCTCCGCCGTAAAAAAATATTAAAAGCCAGCAGCTACAAATACTGCAGCTGCTGACTTTTAATATTAGGACACTTACCTGTCCTGGAGTCCAGCGACGTCGGCAGCAGAAGACGAGTGATTGCTCGTCTCTCGGCTGCCCCCACCGCCATCATGGGTGAGGGAATCAGGAAGTGAAGCGTTGCAGCTTCACTTCCCGGTTCCCTACTGCGCATGTGCGAGCAGCGCTGCGCGTCTTTCACTGGTCCCCGCTGTGTTCTGGGAGCCGTGTGTTTCCCAGAACACAACAGGGGTGGACCGGGAAGTGACACACTACCCGCAGTCTACCCGCAGTATGGCTTCCCGGAAGTGGGTGCAAATACCTGTCTTAGACAGGTATCTGCACCCCCCTCCCCCCGAAAGGTGACAATTGTGGCACCGGAGGGGGGAGAAATCCGATGAGCGGAAGTTCCACTTTAGGGTGGAGCTCCGCTTTAAAATCCAAATAAATAAAAAAAATTCTCAGATGACTTTAGGGTCTTGAAAAAAGCCTGTTTTTCCCGCAAAAAACAATATAAGTATCAATTCCTTATCATAAGTAAGAGCCGGTTCACACAGGGGCGACTCGGGATCCGACTTCAAGTCGCCCCAAGTCGCGCTGTTTTTAAAACTAATGGAAGTGAATGGAGTCGTCTTAATGTACATGACTGCAGTCGCTCCGACTTCAAAAAAGGTTCCTGTACGACTTCAATCCGACTTGTAGGCGACTTGTACCCATTGATTTCAACTTTACAGGAAGTCGCCCCTCTGTGAACCGGCTCTAAGGCAAACCCCTCCCACGGAGCTGGTATTTGGTATAAATCATGAGGGGGAACTCCACGCCAAATTTTAACTAAAAAACCGGCATTGGGTTCCCCTCCAAGAGCATACCAGGCCCTTAGGTCTGGTATGGATTTTAAGGGGAACCCTCTACGCTGAAAAAAATGGCGTGGGGGTTCCCCCAAAATCCACACCAGACCCTTATCCAAGCACGCAGCCCGGCCGGTCAGGAAAGGGGTGGGGACGAGCGAGCGCCCACCCCCTCCTGAACCGTACCAGGCCGCATGCGCTCAACATGGGGGAGTAAGTGCTTTGGAGCAGGGGGGTGCCCTGCGGGCCCCCCTGCCCCAAAGCACCCTGCCCCCATGTTGATGAGGAAGGGACCTCTTCCCGACAACCCTGGCCGTTGGTTGTCGGGGTCTGCGGGCGGGGGGCTTATCGGAATCCGGGAGCCCCCTTTAATAAGGGGGCCCCCAGATCCCGGCCCCCCCACCCTATGTGAATGAGTATGGGATACATCGTACCCCTACCCATTCACCTGGGGGAAAAGTGTCAATAAAAAAAACACACTAGACAACTTTTTAATTTATTAGGTAGCTCCGGGGGTCTTCTTCCGACTTTGGGGGTCTCTTCCGACTTCGGGGGTCTTCTTCCGAGTCTCCGGTGCCTTCTCTGCGCTCTCCAGTTCTTCTCCCGCTCTCCGGTGCTTTCTGCCTTCTGCCGGCCCCTCCGCTATCTTCTTCCAGCTCTTTTGCTAGCGGGGGCCCGGTCTTCATCGCCGTCTTCTTCCCTCTTCTCTCCTGGAGATGTTGACACGACGAGGTCTCCCACTGTAATGCAGTGTGATCGGCACGCAATAATTTATATAGGCATGGGGCGTGGTCACCGGGTGATGTCACCCGGTGACCCCGCCCCCTATGACGTCACAGCCCGGGCATTATGGGACTGTGACGTCATAAGGGGCGGGGTCACATCACCTGGTGACAATGCCCCATGCCTATATAAATTATTGCATGCCGCTCACACTGCATTACAGCGGGAGACCTCATCATGTTGAGGGCATGCGGCCTGGTAAGGTTCAGGAGGGGGGGGGCGCTCGCTCGTCCCCACCCCCTTTCCTGACCGGACAGGCTGTGTGCTCGAATAAGGGTCTGGTATGGATTTTGGGCGTAGGAGGTTCCCCTTAAAATCCATACCAGACCTAAGGGCCTGGTATGCTCTTGGAGGGGAACCCAATGCCGTTTTTTTAGTTAAAATTTGGCGTGGAGTTCCATCTCATGATTCATACCAAATACCACCTCCATGGGAGGGGTTTGCCTTAGAGCCGGTTCACAGAGGGGCGAGTTCCCCCTCATGATTCATATCAAACACAGAGGGCAGCCTGTCCTGGAGGTGACTTCAAGTCGCTCCAGGTCGCGCTGTGGTTCAGGCTCAAGTCGTGTCCAAGTTGCCTTGCAGAGTTGCGCTCAAAGTCGTGTTGCCCCTGTGTGAACCGGCTCTAATTCTTCAAGTTTGATCAGTAATAATTTGAACACAAGTACCATTAATCTGAGGAAAACTTATACCGGTACATTTTATTTTGCTGCTTGTTCTATTTACTGCAACATTAAAATTACATATTTGGTACAAAGCATGTTAAAGTTATTTACAAAAGAAATAAAGTTTCTTTTTGTTTGCTTTTTTGCTTACATTTGATTTTTTCATAATGCATCAGTAATTTATAGTTCTTACTTATTTAAAATAAAACATATATACCCTAAACCACATATTTTTAACAGTAAATCCTTAAAGATAACAAGGTATATATGTGCTTTATAAAACAGGAGATGAAACTGTTAAATAGGGATTATATAGGTTGAAATGAAAGGGTTAAGTAGTAAATAAAAAAGAGCATGTCCTGGTTAATTAAGAGTTAATTCCCTGTGCACACAATAAAAACTTTCCTCTGTCAGCTGCAGCTCTCTCACTCAATAATCTGTCTGACAGGGAATGCAGGAGATAAGATAGCTACTATGTTACTTGTTCTTTGTTGTGTTGGCTTAACCACTTGACCACTGGGCACTTAAACCCCCTTCCTAACCAGACCAATTTTCAGCTTTCGGTGCTCTCATATTTTGAATGACAATTACTCAGTCATACAACATTGTACCCATATAAAATTTTTGTCTTTTTTTTCACACAAATAGAGCTTTATTTTTGTGGTATTTGATCACCTCTGGGTTTTTTATTTTTTGCGCTATAAAAGAAAAAAGACTGAAAATTTTGTAAAAAAATGAATTTTTCTTCGTTTCTGTTATAAAATTTTGCAAATTAGTCATTTTTCTTCATAAATTTTGGCCAAAATTTATACTGCTACATATCTTTGGTAAAAATAAGTACAAATTGGTGTATATTATTTGGTCTTTGTGAAAGTTATAGAGTCCACAAGCTATGGTGCCAATATCTGAAAATTGATCACACCTGAAGTACTGACGGCCAATCTTAATTCCTGAGACCCTAACATGCCAGAAAAGTACAAATACCCCCCAAATGACCCCTTTTTGGAAAGACAACATTCTAAGGTATTAAGAAAGAGGCATGGTGAGTTTTTTGAAGTTGTCATTTTTTACCACAATTATTTGCAAAATCGAGATATTTTCTTTTTTTTTTTTTTACGAAATTGTCATATTAGCAGGTTATTTCTCACACACAGCATATGCATACCAAAAAATTACACCCCAAAACTCATTCTGCTATTACTCACGAGTATGGCGATACCACATGTGTGAGACTTTTACACAGCCTGGCCACATACAGAGGCCCAACATGCAGGGAGCCCCTTCGGGCGTTCTGGAGCACCCAGGCCAATTCTGACATTTCTCTCCTACATGTAAAAATCATCATTTATTTGCTAGAAAATTACACCGAACCCCCAAACATTATATATGTTTTTTTAGCAAAGACCCTAGAGAATACAATGGCGGTTGTTGCGACTTTTTCTCTCGCATGGTATTTGCGCAGCAATTTTTCGAACGTGTTTTTTGGGGAAAAAAACAGTTTTGTGCTCTAAAAAAAAAAAACGGTAAAGTTAGCCGAATGTTACGCCGAGTAAATAGATAACATGTCACCCTTCAAAATTGCACACGCTCGTGGAATGGTGCCAAACTTCGCTACTTAAAAATCCCCATAGGCGACGCTTTAATTTTTTTTACTGGTTACATGTTTTGTGTTACAGAGGAGGTCTAGGGCCAAAATGATTGCTCTCGCTCTAACGTTCGCAGCGATACCTCACATGTGTGATTTGAACACCGTTTTCATATGTGGGCGGGACTTACGTATACGTTCGCTTCTGCATGCGAGCACATGGGGGCAGGGGCGCTTTTAAAAAAAAATATTGTTAATTTTACTTTATTTATTTTAGTTTGACACTTTTTCCCCCAAAAATAAATTTTTTGATCACTTTTATTCCTATTACAAGGAATGTAAACATCTCTTGTAATAGGAATATGGCATGACAGGTCCTCTTTACAGTGAGATATGGGGTCAAGACCCCACATCTCATCTCTAGGCTGGGAAGCCTGAAATAAAAAAATAAAAAAAGGATCCTGGCTTTGATCGTAGTGGTGAGTCGGTAGAAGCACCAGAGGGCGGTGGGAGGGGGGGACGTCCCCTCTCGCCTCCCGTAAGAACGATCAGGCAGTGTAACAGCCGCGATGATCATTCTTATGGTGTAGGGAATCGCCGGCTGAAAAAGCTGATATCTGATATCAAAGTTAAGCATGGCTGAGCATGGCTGAGCATGGCTGGTATGGCCGAGTATGGCAGGGTATGGCAGGGTATTGCAGGGTTTTGCAGGGTTTTGCAGGGTATTGCAGAGTATGGGCAGGGTATTGCAGGGTATTGCAGAGTATGGGCAGGGTATTGCAGAGTATGGGCAGAGTATTGCAGGGTATGGGCAGGGTATTGCAGAGTATTGCAGGGTATTGCAGGGTATTGCAGAGTATTGCAGTGTATGGGCAGGGTATTGCAGAGTATGGGCAGAGTATAGGCAGGGTATTGCAGAGTATGGGCAGGGTATTGCAGAGTATGAGCAGGGATGGCTGAGCAGGGATGGATGGATGGATCTGTGACTTCAATTGTCACAGAGCACGCTGTGGGCACTACACATCCAGCCCCCAGCGCTGCTGCCATCCGCTCTCTCCCCTCCCCTCTCCGATCGGTACACAGAGGGGAGAGAGGAAACCGGCGTCATCACATGACGCCGGTTTGTTTATAAGTGATCGCTCCGTCATTTGACGGAGCAATCACGTGGTAAACGGCCGCGAGTAGTGGCCATCTACCGTGATCCGTGATGCGCCGGGTCTTCCGGACCCGGCGGTCACGGATATTTCCGGGAGCGCGCCCCCTGATTCTGGGAGGACGTCCCTGGGACATCCTCCCAGAATAACTCGACCGCGCTGTAGCCGTCCTTCGGCTATGGCGCAGTCGGCAAGTGGTTAAAATGTTACACTGAATTCTCACTGAGATTGTCCATCAGAGTGATCATACAGTGAGGAAGGCTTCAGACTAGCTCCCAGTCATAGAATCTCCCAGGCTGTGCACAGTAGCTGAGTGAGAAGAGTGTTGTATTGTATTTGAGCATAGGAGAAGAGATATTGTCATTGTGTGTGTTAATGGATTCAATAAACAAATTACTTTCCAAACTATGAATCGTTATCAAGAATTTACAGTGCATTTAAAAAGTATTCATACCCCTTGAAATTTTCCACATTTTGTCACGTTACGACCAGAAACGTAAATGTATTTTATTGGGATTTTATGTGATAGACCAACACAAAGTGGCACATAATTGTGAAGTGGAAGGAAAATGATAAATGGTTTTCCAATTTTTTTTACAAATATCTGCATTTGTATTCAGTCTCCTTTACTCTGATACCCCTAACTAAAATCTAGTGGAACCAATTGCCTTCAGAAATCACATAATTAGTAAATAGAGTCCACCCGTGTGTGATTGAATCTCAGTATAAATACAGCTGTCCTGTGAAGCCCTTAGAGGTTTGTTAGAGAACCTTATGCCTCGTTTCCACTGAGCGGATCGGTTCGGTACGGTACGCTATTTTGGGTGTTTCCATTATGAAAGCGTGCCATAAAACCGAACCATACTGCACCATTCTGGGTCCTGCTTCAGATGTGGGGCCATAGAAAATGGAACGGTTTGGTTAGGGCGGAGCTACAATACATTCCACTGATTGACGGACACGATAATCATTTTTTCTAAACCCTGAATGGCCCCTGACGGTCCGACTTGCAGTGGAAATGCTCACCAGAATAGACCGGACTATTCAAACCATTCCAAACTGTACCGACCCGAACCGTTCCGCTCAGTGGAAACGAGGCATTAGTGAACAAACAGCATCACGACTGCCAAGGAACACACAAGACGGGTCAGGGATAAAGTTGTGGAGAAGTTTAAAGCAGGGTTAGGTTATAAAAAAATATCAAACATAGTGTAGCACAATTTATTAAGTAAAATAGGAAATAAGATAGCTACTATGTTACTTGTTTGTTGTTGTGTTGGCTTAAAATGTTACATTGAATTCTCACTGAGATTGTCTGTCAGAGTGATCATTCAGTGAGGAAGGCTTCAGACTAGCTACCAGTCATAGAATCTCTAAGGCCTCATACACACGGCCGATTTTCTCGGCAAGAACCAGCAAGAAACTTGCTGGCAGAGAGGTCTTGCCGAGTAAATCGGTCGTGTGTACGCGGCTATCGGGTTTCTCGTCGAGAAAACCGACAAGAAACCTCGACGAGAAAATAGAGAACCTGCTCTCTATTTTCTCGTCGAGATTCTCCTCGGCATGTTTCTCGACGAGAAAAGTGAGTGTGTGTACACTTACCTGTCCTCCCGGAAGCCCGCGCATGTTCGAAATGAATTTGACACATGCGCGGTAGCTTCCTAGGCATACGTAGGGTATACCAAGATGGCAGGGACGGCATCGAATGTGACGAGCGCATGCTCGTCGTAGTCGATGACGTCACCGCGTACGCTCCATTCAAAGAACCGCGGGTTCTTTGAAACGAGCGTGTGTACACTCGGCCGGGACAAGTTTCTTGTCCAAGAATCTCGTCGAAAAAAACAACATGTTTTTTTCAACGAGAATCTCGGCCATGTGTACGAGGGCTCAGGCTGGGAACAGTAGCTGAGTAGAAGGAGATAAGAAAAGATATTGCAAGTCATACAAGACACGTCCTGTGTACAGAAGAGGGAGTTTATGGACGTTTGTAAGATGCCCAAGGTAGGCAACTGGTTAAAATTTACACAGGTTCTAGGAATGCCTGATTAACCAGGTAAAAGGTTTATCAGAAGTAAATCTGAGAAGCCAGCCCCAATGCATGTCACCTAGACCCAGGGTTGCCAACTTTCAGTAAATTTACGAACAGTTTGTAAAATCTGTACTTTTTGCATCTGTCCTTGAATGTCCATTACGGACATGTAGGTTGCATGTCCGTAACTGACATTCATGGACAGATACAACAATTATGGATTTTACAAACTGTTTGTAAATTTACTGAAAGTTGGCAACCCTACCTAGACCTTGTCACCCAACCTAGAACCTGTAAATCATAAGAGTCCTTTACTAAAGGGATGATTTAGTAAACCTAATCAAGCAAGGCTAGTTTCAATAAACAAAAATTTTTGAACATCTCTATAAGAAAGGGGCATTTTGCAGAACCAGTGTGGTTTAATAGCAGACAGCAAAAGAGGGTCAGTTCATGTACTATATGTATAAGAAAGTGATAACTGTGAATGGATAAAATCAGTGACTCCCCACCATGCACTTAGTAAAAGACACTCTTAAGTAGCTCACAACATGGGGCTGATCAAGACGGCAGCAATTTTATGTTAGTCAATTATAGAAACTGCACAGAGAGTACAGCTAAAAACACGGAGAACGAAAACGGCTGCAATGATTGTAGTCTTGCCCCTCACATAAACCAGTATAACACAAGCTGATTAAGGCATTATTGCATGTGCTTGTAGTTAGTGATTTACATTAAGCTGTCAGCATTATGGTTAAGAGCTTCCATGGAAACCAGAGAGAATCGAAAGATCTGGGCTTTAATGCTGGACTAAGCAGAGGCGAATCAGCAATAGCTGATCTATACATCTATTGGTAGTTTTTTGTGTATTTCTTGTACATACAGTCAGGTCCATAAATATTGGGACATCGACACAATTCTAATCTTTTTGGCTCTATACAACACCACAATGGATTTTAAATAAAATGAACAAGATGTGCTTTAACTGCAGACTTTCAGCTTTAATTTGAGGGTATTTACATCCAAATCAGGTGAACGGTGTAGGAATTACAACAGTTTGTATATGTGTCTCCCACTTTTTAAGGGACCAAAAGTAATGGGACAATTGGCTGCTCAGCTGTTCCATGGCCAGGTGTAGTGATGAGCCGAACACCCCCGGGTTCGGTTCGCACCAGAACCCGCGAACGGACCGAAAGTTCGCACGAACGTTAGAACCCTATTAAATACAATGGATGCGAACGTTCGAAATCTAAAGTGCTAATTATAACGACTATTATGCATGTTATTGTCCTAAAAAGGATTTGGGAACCCGGGTTCTGCACCAGGGGACATGTATCAATGCAAAAAGAAGTTTTAAAAACGGCCGTTTTTCGGGAGCAGTCATTTTAATGATGCATAAAGTGAAAAAAAAAAGAGTCAAATATTCATTTAAATATCGTACCTGGGGGGTGTCTAAAGTATGCCTGTGAAGTGCCATGTGTTTCCCGTGTTTAGAACTGTCCCTGCACAAAATTACATTTCTAAAGGAAAAAAAGCCATTTAAAACTGCTTGCGGCTTTAATGTAATGTCTGGTCCCGGTAATATGGATGAAAATCTTTAAGAAAAATGGCATAGCTACCCCATCACCCCCCCCCCCCGTACCCCAGCCCATTACCAGCCCCTTTGGGTCTTGTATGGATATTAAGGGGAACCCCGCACACAAAAGAAAAAAGGCCCTATATACTCTGAACAGCCGTATACAGGCGGTGCATACAAGACAGGGACTGTAGGTTTGTTCTTATGTAGAATCTGTTTGTAATTTTGAACAGGTACATTGTTTAAGTGTAGCTCCAGCCAAAAAAATCTATTTTTAAGCTTTTTGGAAAACATAGGGAAGGGTTATCACCCCTGTAACATTTGTTTTGCTGTCTGTGCAGTGTGCACCTGTTCAGAACAGTTCACCTCACTTTCCGTCCTAATGACAAATGTTTTTTGAAAATTTGGGGTTTTTATTGAAACAAGAATTGGTGATAAAGCATCAGTGGAGAGGAGACACTTTTTTCCCATATTAACTCTTACAGGAGAGAATTTGCCTTCCTAGGGGTAGATTTCCTCTCACTTCCTGTTGTATCCTTCCGTTTGCAAGGAGGAGCCGTTTGTAAGTTGGATGTTTGAAAGTAGGGGCCTGCCGTATATACTCTGCTGAAATTTGCCCCTTACATGTTGGTGTTGCCACAACACTGTGAGCCCTCACAGTTACTCTTGGTTGGCGCATGAATGGGCCCTGCTGTGAATTATTAGATCAAGAATTGTAATTGCATGCCCCTGTTGAACAGGGGCTGAAAAATTGGGCCTTTAGTGGTGGTGGTGGTGGTGTTGACACAACACTGTAAGGCCTCACAGTTACTCTTGGTGGGCGCAGGAATGGGCCCTGCTGTGAATTATTAGATCAAGAATTGTAATTACATGCCCCTGTTAAACAGGGGCAGAAAAATTGGGCCTTAGGCACTGGTGCCACAACACTGCAACCCCTCACAGATACTGTACTTGGAGCACAGCAATGAGCCCTGTTGCAAAGTATTGCATCAAAAATTGTAATTACACTCCCCTGTTAAACAGGGGCTGAAAAATTGGGCCTTAGGCACTGGTGCTGGTGCCACGACACTGCAACCTCTCCCAGATACTCTAGTTCAGTGGTTCTCAACCTTCTAGTGCCGTAACCCCTTGATAAAATTTCCCAAGTTGTGGGGACCCCTAACATTAAAATAATTTTCGTAGGGTGGGTTATCAGAACCCAAGGCAAGACAACTAATTTGCGCCCCTAACTCACAGACATTTAGCGCGCCCCGACTCCCTTCCACTCGTACAATATTAAAACCCCTTATGGTACATTTTAGGATGTACCACTCTCTCTTTGTTCTCCTTTCTTTGCCTTTCATCTCTCTCTATCCTAATTTCCTGTCCCCCCCCATCCCTCCTCTCTAGCCGTATTTCTTGTTCTTTCTATTATTCTTTGTCTCCCTTTTTCTTTATTCCTCCCCCTCTTTTCCTTTCCCTTCCAAGTATGGGATGCCTGGCAGTGCTGGCGGGGAGTTGGGATGAGTGGCAGTGCTGGCGGGGAGTTGGGATGAGTGGCAGTGCTGATGGGGGGTGGGATCAGTGGCAGTGCTGATGGGGGGTGGGATCAGTGGCAGTGCTGGGGGGAGTTCTGATCAGTCAACTTAGATGCTCTTGATCCAGGTCATCTGCTGATCTGAGAACTGTAGTGGAGACTTTTAATGGCAACTATAATCACAGATAGTGTTACTCACTGTGTCTCCGGCTTCACTGTGTCTCCAACTTTGTGGTGTCTCGCAGCAGTGACACCTATGCCGAAATCAGGAGATATGATCTCCTTCAGCCCCTCCCACTTTACATTTCTTACCAGTCAGCTGACCTCAAGTCTCTGCCCCCCAGCCATGCTGTGAACTGAAAGGGCAGCTGCGAAGAGGCTGAGTGGGCAGCTGTGGACTCCAGGAACAGCCCAGCTGGGCGGCCACAGGCTCCAGAGACAGCCCTGCTGGGCAGTTGCGAAAAGGCTGGGAGAGCAGTGCGGGCTTCAGGAACAGCTCAGGATTTGGTGACCCCTGGCAAATCGTCATTCGACCCCCGAGGGGGTCCCGACCCCCAGGTTGAGAACCACTGCTCTAGTTGGAGTGCAGGAATGAGCCCTGCTGCAAAGCATTGCATAAAAAATTGTAATTACATGCCCCTGTTAAACAGGGGATGAAAAATTGGGCCTTAGCCACTGGTGCTGGTGCCACGACACTGCAACCTCTCCCAGATACTCTAGTTGGAGTGCAGGAATGAGCCCTGCTGCAAAGCATTGCATAAAAAATTGTAATTACACGCCCCTGTTAAACAGGGGCTGAAAAATTGGGCCTTAGCCACTGGTGCTGGTGCTATGACACTGCAACCTCTCCCAGATACTCTAGTTGGAGTGCAGGAATGAGCCCTGCTGCAAAGCATTGCATAAAAAATTGTAATTACATGCCCCTGTTAAACAGGGGCTGAAAAATTGGGCCTTAGCCACTGGTGGCGGCACCCAGAAACAAAAATGTTCTTCCAAGCTATCATCATCAATCGGATCATTGAGGAGGAGGAGGATAGTCAGTCAACATAACAGGACAGTCACTCAGCATCAGCATCAGTCTTGAAGGGATGTGACATTTGAAAATAAATTAGTCTGTTATATCAGCTTCAGGTGTTTGGTAGCTGGTGGTGATCCAAGACTGGTTCATCTTTATGAAGGTCAGTCGATCAACCGAGTCGGTGGACAGGCGCACCCTGTGATCCGTGACAAATCCTCCAGCAGCACTGAATGTGCGTTCTGAAAGAACGCTGGATGCAGGACTGGCCAGTAGCTCAATTGCATACTGTGCAAGCTCTGGCCAGTGATCCATCCTCAAGACCCAGTAAGCCAGAGGATTTTCGGTGGGGAAGGTGTCCAAGTCTGACCTTGCCCCTAGGTATTCCTGCACCATGTATATCAGACGCTGGCGATGGTTGCTGGAACCGATCATACCTTGGGGCTGCGGACTTAAGAATTGTCTGAACGCATCGGTCAGACGGCCACCTTCCCCACCGCTCCTTCTTTGACTGACCGAAGCCTCAGCAACTCATTGTCCAGGACCAGGAGTTTGTAACCTCCCAGTCTCTGGGAACGCGTTGCACAGACCTTTCTGCAAGGCCTCCCGGAGTTGTCTCATCCTCTGCTCCCTCTGCGACGGTAAGATAAGGTCTGCAACCTTACCCTTGTACCGTGGATCAAGGAGAGTGGCCAGCCAGTAATGGTCCCTCTCCTTGATCCGAAGAATACGAGGATCCTTCCGCAGACTTTGCAGGATCAGGGAGGCCATGCAGCGTAGGTTAGCTGAGGCATTCGGTCCGGAGTCCTCTGGGTCACTAAGGACGACATGATCCGCAGCCACCTCCTCCCAGCCACGTACAAGTCCACGGGTTTCTTGGGACTGTAAATCATCCCTAAAAGACTGCTGCTGATGATGCTGAGTGCCAGGCTCCACCTCCATGCTGACACAATCCTCCTCCTCCTCCTCTTCCTGTGCGATGGGTGGGACAGAAGGAACACTGTCTGGGTAAAGGGGGCCTTGAGAGGCAAGGAAGTCCTCCTCTTCCTGCCTCTGTTCTGCCTCAAGTGCCCTGTCCATTATTCCACGCAGCGTATGTTCCAACAGGTGGACAAGAGGTACAGTGTCACTGATGCATGCACTGTCACTGCTCACCATCCTCGTGGCCTCCTCAAATGGTGCCAGGACAGTGCATGCATCCCTGATCATGCCCCACTGGCGTGGTGAAAAAAACCAGAGCTCCCCTGACCCTGTCCTGGTGCCGTAGTCGCACAGGTACTCATTGATGGCCCTCTGCTGCATGTGCAGCCGCTGCAGCATGGCCAACGTTGAGTTCCACCTGGTGGGCATGTCACATATAAGGCGGTTCTTGGGCAGGTTCAACTCCTTTTGCAGCTCAGCCAGGCGAGCACTGGCATTATAAGATCTGCGGAAATGCACACAGACTTTCCTGGCCTGCCTCAGGACATCCTGTAAGCCCGGGTACCTGCCCAAGAACCGCTGCACCACCAGGTTAAGGACGTGAGCCACACAGGGCACATGGGTCAGTTGTCCCTGTCGGAGGGCGGAGAGGAGGTTGGTGCCATTGTCGCAAACCACCATTCTTGGCTTAAGCTGGCGTGGCATCAACCACCTCTCGGCCTGCCCCTGCAGAGCAGACAGAACCTCTGCCCCAGTGTGGCTCCTGTCCCCCAAACACACCAGCGCAAGCACGGCATGGCATCTTTTTGCCTGCGTACTTGCGTAGCCCCTTGAACGCCTACGGAGCACCGCTGGTTCCGAGGACAAAGCACAGGAAGAGGCCATGGAGGAAGAAGAAGAGGAGGGGGTGGAGGAGAGAGGTGTGTCACAACCAGTAGTAGCATTTTGGAGGCGTGGTGGTGGAACAACCTCCAACACTACTGCACCTTGTCCTGCATCCTTCCCAGCTGCCAAAAGAGTGACCCAATGGGCCGTGAAAGAAAGGTAACGTCCCTGTCCATGCCTGCTGGACCATGAGTCAGCGGTAATATGCACCTTACCGCTGACCGCCCTGTCCAGCGAGGCCAAGACATTGCCTTCCACATGCCGGTAGAGAGCCGGAATCGCCTTCCGTGAGAAAAAGTGGCGTTTGGGAACCTGCCACTGAGGAACCGCACATTGCACAAACTCACGGAAGGGGGCCGAGTCTACCAACTGAAAAGGCAGCAGTTGAAGCGCTAGCAATTTAGCCAAGCTAGCATTCAACCGCTGGGCATGTGGATGGCTGGGAGTGAACTTCTTTCGACGGTCCAGCAGCTGGGGCAGGGAAATTTGCCTGATAGAATCGGACGTCGGTGTACTGCTAGCAGAGTGCCCGCAAGTACTTGGCTGTGACACACCTAATTCTACACCTTCATTCCTCTCAGTGCAGGTTTCAGAGAGGACTGAAGGTATAGTGGGGTTGGAGATCCCAGCTGATGCGGTGCAAGGAGAGGTCCGCTTTGTTCTTTGGTGTGGGTCTTTAAGGTAGGCTTGCCAACGAGCTTCATGGCAGGTCAACATTTGTCTGGTCAAGCATGTGGCGCCCAAGCGGCTGATGTTTTGGCCACGCGATATACGCTTGAGACATATGTTGCAAACAGCAGCTGTGCGATCTGATGCACTCAACTCAAAAAAGGCCCACACCAAAGAACTTTTTGAATAACGGGCAGAGGCAGCGCCCTGCACAGGCGGAGCTCTGCGGTGTGATTCCGTCGGTGTGCTGCCCTTACGCTGGCCCCCCGAGGGCATCCTGCCTCGTTGGAGATGTGCCTCCTCATCCTCCTCCTCCTCCTCCTCTCTCCTATTAGGCACCCACGTGGAGTCAGTGACCTCATCATCCCCTCCCTCCTCATCACTGGAGCCAATCTGGCAGTATGCTGCAGCTGCTGGAACATGACTGCCAGATTGGTGTCCTTCTTGAGCATCCCCTCTCTCTGCTCTCACGCTACTGCCTTCCTCTAGCTGGGTATCATCATCAGACCCTTCGAAACGCTGGGCATCCTCCTGGAGCATGTACCCAACACTGTGCTCAAACAGTTCGGGGGACTCCTCAGGAGGACATGGTGGGTCTAGGGAAGGAGTGACTGATGATGACATTGATACCAGGGAAGAGGACGCTTTGGCAGCTGCTTTGCCAGTACCCTGAGCCTGGGTGAGAGAGGATGAGGAGGATGAGGAGGGCTTGGTCATCCACTCTACCAAGTCTTCGGCATGATGCGGCTCAACACGTCCAGCTGCCGAAAAGAAGGACAAGCGTGTCCCATGGCCACGTGCTGATGGCGATGCACCGCGTCCACGACCAGCACTGTTGTCTCTAGACACAGAGCCTGCTTGCCCTCTTTTATTGGCTCCTGACTGTCTGCCTCTCCTTGTTTGCCTTCCAGACATTCTAATGGCCTGCAGGGAGATGGGAAAACCAGCAATAAGGCCTAGCTTCAGGAGTATATTTTGCAGGAAGCACACTACGCCCGCTGTAAGTGCTGCAAATGCCTGTTGGTGTAACACACCAGGAAAACACAGCAATACGGGCTAGCTTCAGGTGTATAATGTGCAGGAGGCACACTCTGCCCGCTTTAAGTGCTGCAAATGCCTGTTAGTGTAACACACCAGGAAAACACAGCAATACGGGCTAGCTTCAGAAGTATATTTTGCAGGAATCACACTACGCCTGCTGTAAGTGCTGCAAATGCCTGTTGGTGTAACACACTAGGAAAACACAGCAATAAGGCCTAGCTTCAGGAGTATATTTTGCAGGAATCACACTACGCCTGCTGTAAGTGCTGCAAATGCCTGTTGGTGTAACACACCAGGAAAACACAGCAATACGGGCTAGCTTCAGAAGTATATTTTGTAGGAATCACACTACGCCTGCTGTAAGTGCTGCAAATGCCTGTTGGTGTAACACACTAGGAAAACACAGCAATAAGGCCTAGCTTCAGGAGTATATTTTGCAGGAATCACACTACGCCTGCTGTAAGTGCTGCAAATGCCTGTTGGTGTAACACACCAGGAAAACACAGCAATATGGGCTAGCTTCAGGTGTGTAATGTGCAGGAGGCACACTCCGCCCGCTGTAAGTGCTGCAAATGCCTGTTAGTGTAACACACCAGGAAAACACAGCAATACGGGCTAGCTTCAGAAGTATATTTTGCAGGAATCACACTACGCCTGCTGTAAGTGCTGCAAATGCCTGTTGGTGTAACACACTAGGAAAACACAGCAATATGGGCTAGCTTCAGGAGTATATTTTGCAGGAATCACACTACGCCTGCTGTAAGTGCTGCAAATGCCTGTTGGTGTAACACACCAGGAAAACACAGCAATACGGGCTAGCTTCAGGTGTATAATGTGCAGGAGGCACACTCCGCCCGCTGTAAGTGCTGCAAATGCCTGTTAGTGTAACACACCAGGAAAACACAGCAATAAGGGCTAGCTTCAGGTGTATACTGTGCAGAAGGCTTAGCAACAATGACACTGACACTGTCCTCTGCCTATCCTTCTCTCTCCCTGCACACAAGGTTTAGCAAAGAATATGACACTGACACTCTCCCTCCCTATCCTTCTCTCTCCCTGCACACAAGAATAGCACAAAGAATATCAACACTGTCCCTGCCTATCCTTCTCTTTCCCTGCACCGGAACACACTACACAAGGCCGCCGTGCTGGCGGCCTTTTATAGTGTGGGGCGTGTGCTAAACCCCCTGAGCTATAATTGGGCACAGGCAACCTGCCTGTGGCCAATTATGGCTCTCCTAGCTGCCGGCGCTGTGATTGGCCAAGCAAGCGGGGTCACAGTGCATGCTTGGCCAATCACAGCGCCGGGATTGCACTGCGATGGCGCAGTGTATTGTGGGCCGTTCGCGTCACTCGAATTTGGCGCGAACGGCCCAAATCGTTCGATGTTCGCCGAACGATCGAACAGCCGATGTTCGAGTCGAACGTATGTTCAACTCGAACACCGAGCTCATCCCTAGCCAGGTGTGTGTTATTCCCTCATTATCCCATTTACAATGAGCAGATAAAAGGTCCAGAGTTCATTTCAAGTGTGCTATTTGCATTTGGAATCTGTTGCTGTCAACTCTAAATATGAGATCCAAAGAGCTGTCACTATCAGTCAAGCAAGCCATCATTAGGCTGAAACAAAAAAAAAAAACATCAGAGAGATAGCAAAATCATTAGGTGTGGCCAAATCAACTGTTTGGAACATCCTTAAACAGAAAGAACGCACCGGTGAGCTCAGCAACACCAAAAGACCTGAAAGACCACGGAAAACAACTGTGGTGGATGACCGAAGAATTCTTTACCTGGTGAAGAAAACACCCTTCACAACAGTTGGCCAGATGAAGAACACTCTCCGGGAGGTAGGTGTATGTGTGTCAAAGTCAACAATCAAGAGAGGACTTCACCGGAGTGAATACAGAGGGTTCACCACAAGATGTAAACCATTGGTGAGCCTCAAAAACAGGAAGGCCAGATTAGTGTTTGCCTAACGACATTTAAAAAAGCCTTCACAGTTCTGGAACAACATCCTATGGACAGATGAGACCAAGATCAACTTGTACCAGAGTGATGGGAAGAGAAGAGTATGGAGAAGGAAAGGAACTGCTCATGATCCAAAGCATACCACCTCATCAGTGAAGCATGGTGGTGGTAGTGTCATGACGTGGGCATGTATGGCTGCCAATGGAACTGGTTCTCTTGTATTTATTGATGATGTGACTGCTGACAAAAGCAGCAGGATGAATTCTGAAGTGTTTCGGGCAATATTATCTGCTTATATTCAGCCAAATGCTTCAGAACTCATTGGATGGCGCTTCACAGTGCAGATGGGCAATGACCCGAAGCATACTGTGAAAGCAACAAGAGTTTTTTAAGGGAAAGAAGTGGAATGTTATGCAATGGCCAAGTCAATCACCTGACCTGAATCCGATTGAGCATGCATTTCACTTGCTGAAGACAAAACTGAAGGGAAAATGCCCCAAGAACAAGCAGGAACTGCAGAGCATCACCAGGGATGAAACTCAGTGTCTGGTGATGTCTATGCGTTCCAGACTTCAGGCTGTAATTGACTGCAAAGGATTTGCAACCAAGTATTAAAAAGTGAAAGTTTGATTTATGATTGTTAATCTGTCCCATTACTTTTGGTCCCTTAAAAAGTGGGAGGCACATATACAAACTGTTGTAATTCCTACACCGTTCACCTGATTTGGATGTAAATACCCTCAAATTAAAGCTGAAAGTCTGCAGCTAAAGCACATCTTGTTTGTTTCATTTCAAAACCATTGTGGTGGTGTATAGAGCCAAAAAGATCAGAATTGTGTCGATGTCCCAATATTTATGGACCTGACTGTATACAGATTTGCTTATAATGATCCTCTCACTACACCATAAACTATCATTTTACCACAGTCTATAATAGCAGTTTGGTGCCCACACATGCCTAGTAACCTGTACTTTGAGAGTCGCTATTGAGGGACTTGGCAACCCTACTAAAGCATTCCCATAATGCTGTATATTGCTTCATAAATAACATTGTCCTTTCTGTCACATCACCAGTTCTATACAATATACTGATCCAGGAGCAGACATACATACAGATTTTGTGCAAAAAAACTCTTTGTGGTTTAGGGGTCCATTTATAGAAGATGTTGGTTGGGTAGGTGCTGTGACTCCCTTTCTGTTGTTACTTTGGCCTAGACACTGCTCGAATCCAGTGAAGGTAAGAAGTGGGAGGTATTTATTTATTTTCCAAATGTTTGTAATATCCAGATGGTGTTGAGCTGTGAGTACCTTCTCTCTGACTGACACTGAGACATGCAAAATGCTACTCTTATTTGCTCCAGATGCTACTTAAAGTGGTGGTAAACCCTCAAATATACCCAATGAAATGAACAGATGATACAAAGAGATTAAAAAATCCTCCTCCAAAGGTTTTACTTGTTTATCTGTAGTCTTCTCTTGTCTGCACCCCTTCAAAAGGGCAGATTGTGTTAAAAATCGTTCTTCATCTGGCAGCAGCACAGAGGAGGGGGAGGAGAGACTGCAGTTGTAGTGTGTGAGAGCTGATTGGAGGAAAGGAACACAATCCCTCTACACAGCAAAAGAACTGTGTTCTAAATAGACAAGCTCTGTTCTGAGCTCCCCCCCCCCTTTCCTCCCTCCCAACATAAATTTACCTCATGTGTCGGGAAAGCTTCTCAGAAGTGAGTCATGCTAATAACTGAGGAACGAAGCATCAGAGAGAAAGGACACTTAGGGCTTTGGAGAGAGATAAGTTAACTGCAGATATATGTGCTTTGATTGTGTAGCGGGGTCCTCAATTTAGTGGGGTACACTTGGGGAGTAGTGTGACCCAAGTGTGTAATTATGTTAGGGTTCAGACCTTTTTTTTTTTATTCGTGGAGGATTGGGTGGTGTAATATTCTCTTCGACCAGTAGGTGTCAGTGTACCTACTGGCTCGGGGTAGAATCACTACCGCAGTGCTACCCTTCTTTGTCCCTTCCTGGAGATGGTACGGCCGGGGCGGGGAACCTGCCGTGGTGTCGACGGGAGGAGATAAAAGGGGGAGACGCCCTCGCCACAAGGTCTTCTTCGGGGATCATCTCTTCACGCACCCAGGCACCTTCAGCCTGGGTGCGGGCGGTTCAAGGTTCCGGCCCAGGCACCCTAGGCCTGGCCGGGACGAAAATGGAGTCCATCCCAGGCACCTTCAGCCTGGGGTGAGGTACTATTGAGGAGGCCTGGGACCCGGTGACTCCGACTGGGTCCCGCGAGGGTGGAGTTGCTCCAGGGCGCCCCTTGCGAGGGGACCCGCATCTGAGGTGAGGAGGCTGGGGAGGTCACTCGTTCGAAGACCCGGTGTAGTGTCAACCCGGTGACGGATGGACCTACAGTAACTCCCTTGGAGGACATCTTCCCCTGATAGAGGCCCGCAGCGCAACGGAGGTATTCATGCCAAGACTTCTACAACCCTTGGTCATAGCATAGGGGGTGTAGGGACCCAGATCAGTATAGTGCCTCGACCTGCTCATTCCACCGTATCATGCCATCGCATTGCCCTGTAACTGAAGATACGAAATAAATCTAACCGTTGGACTGTGATCGGTGTATGGACTCTGTTAATGGGAGCAAAGGGTGGTTTGGTGGTTTCTGCACGACAGACTCGGTACATGTTCAGGACACCGGCCCGAGGAAACATTAGGTATTGGCCTTCACCTCGCCCGCAAGTAGTGGGGAGGACATGGGCCGTAGCGCACCTCACCCCTGTCGCGTGACATACCCCTAGGCTAAAGAGGACGGGGTGAGGGGGTGGCCGCTACACGTGGGGGCTCGTCCGGGATATCGTGTGTCTTGGCGATGGAACTGAGAGCGTCTGTGTTTGAACTTTGCTGCCCGGAGGAGTTCCGAGCGGGTCGGCCATGTGATTGGCCAGAGTGCATCCCTGCTCGGAGTTGTGGACATGACCCTAAGTCGGGAAAGGCCCACGCAGAGGAGCGTAGAAAGGGAAAGGTCCAGCCGTGTGAAGTACTACATGTGGGGACTGTTAATGCACTGCGCCACGAGGCACCCCATGACTGTACAATTCGTGGGCGGAGGCTGGCGGAAGCCCGCGAAAACGTACAAGTTGTGGGAGGAGTCTGGCCACGTGTGGAGATACACGTGGAGACTCCGGCGCGTGGTCAGCGCGTGATGGAACAGCAAGTGGTCGGGATGGCCTCAAGCTCCCCGTGGATACCGGTACCTTACCCCACGAAGATGACTGCATTTGCTGCTCCCCTGACAGACACGGGGATAAGACTTAGGCCCCGAGGACAGTTGGCTCTGTATTCATGCAGAGACACGGAGGCTATCGGTGTGATCTGTCCCGGATGCTCGGGACTGGTGGTCCAACTAAAGCCATTCGGGCGATGTGAGGCCTGCAAGGAGTTCCTTTTTGAGGTTGAACCATACACGGAAAGGCCCCGGGCCCTACGCCTCAATTGCATCACAGGAACCGCCACTCCGGAGGGAGAGATCCAGGCCTCTGCGGAGGTCCCCGTACGCGCTGACCAGGGCGAAGTGATTGCCCAACCAGAGATTGAGAGAGAAAAATCCGAAGACACTGCTTCGGTCACCACAGACTCCCTGCTACCACCCCCGAAGAGGAAGATAGGCCTGGTGCAGGCCTCCTGTGGTCGTGGTCGAGCTTCACCCCGCCGCTTGCCTGGCCTGGATGGCGCCGGTAGAGAAGAGAGTCCCGGACATCCCAGTTCTTCAGTAGGTCCAGGTGAGCTAGGGGCTGGGACTGCGGTGTTGGTTGGAGGTGTCGGGTGTTCACAGCCGGTGAAGCCCGAAAGGGAGGGTAGCCTTCCGTCTACTAGAGACTACCTTCCCGCCGAGATGTATGACACCTCCGACTTAGAGTCGTTGTCAGACTGTGGGAATGACGGGGAAATAGACGAGCTGTTTCAACGGAAGGGCTGGGACAGACGCCCGCTACCTGTGCTGAGTAAACCACAGGATTCCCCCATGTCCATAGAAGATAATACGCTCCGGGCGCAGACCCCGGAGTTTCAGAGGAAATCTAACCCTTTGACCAACTTTCCTCACTCAACTACATCATCCGCTTTGATGGTGAGGACGCAGCGTGCTTCGTTGCGGGCACCAAAGACAAAGCAACCTGAGATGGTGAAGGTACCTCGGCACCCGGATGCCATCGTACAGCCAGGAGAAGGTGAGCGAGATGTGATGCCGCCTCTAGCCAGATTGCAGAGACTTTTCTCCCAGAGAGTCGCCCGTGAATATGGGTGGGAGTACCGCTACTTGCCCCGGGACTTATTGTATTAAGTTGAGGTCCTGCGACCAAGGTGGTATGACGAGTTTGTATGGGAAAAGCTTAAAGTACCCCATGCCAGGCGATACCTGTCATGTTCGCCGCCTGTGTCTAAAAAGTTCAAGGACTGCAGAGCTGATTGGAGACTTGGGCGCCATATTCATGCTGATAAGGTGCTCATCTGTAGGAAAGAAGGAGAGGATGTCGAGTACTCAGTGGAAGTGTTTGACGGGCACCTGAAGCCTCTGTTTCTGCCGGATCCAAGGTTCTACTTATAGGAGGAGTGAGCTCCTATCTTGTTGCTGTTGAAACTTTCTGGATGAGACATTCCCAGGCGCCTAGAACTGTGCCCTACTTTTGTTTTGATTTGGGCTTTTCTTTTACTCACTGGAGACTTGGGAGCTGTTGTGTTTTTTTTTCTCCCTTTTCTTCATGTGCCAAAGGCAGAGACTTTTGGGGTAGAGTCAGAGTAGGAAAGCAGGAAGAATGAAGATCTCACCAAGTGTCATTACCGCGGCTCTGTCACCAGGTGGCAGTGTTGCGCAATGAATGTTTGAAAACTTTACATATGCATTACTTACTTATTGGAGTGAGCGGGTCTCTCGGCTGACGGACCCACTCATGCCAAGTTAACACAGAGTGTTAGGATGTGTTTTCTTTTTGTTGTTTCCCTTCTGCAGGAGATTCATCGGTCAAGACTACTGAGAGTGGGGTGGTTTTTAGACAGCGATGGGAGGGATTGTACATGTGCACAGAACAGATGTTTTATACAAATGTTTATCGTTTTATATTTCCCCTTTTCCTTTTGAGCAGGTCTTGGCACATTTAGTATCCAGAAATTTGAGGGATAGCCTCTGGGGCCCACTTCATGTCACCACTCCTTGGGAGACATGGGTGTGCACCTGACGCTGGGGACCAGCGTCAAATCACAGGGGGAGTGTGTAGCGGGGTCCTCAATTTAGTGGGGTACACTTGGGGAGTAGTGTGACCCAAGTGTGTAATTATGTTAGGGTTCAGACCTTTTTTTTTTTATTCGTGGAGGATTGGGTGGTGTAATATTCTCTTCGACCAGTAGGTGTCAGTGTACCTACTGGCTCGGGGTAGAATCACTACCGCAGTGCTACCCTTCTTTGTCCCTTCCTGGAGATGGTACGGCCGGGGCGGGGAACCCGCCGTGGTGTCGACGGAAGGAGATAAAAGGGGGAGACGCCCTCGCCACGAGGTCTTCTTCGGGGATCATCTCTTCACGCACCCAGGCACCTTCAGCCTGGGTGCGGGCGGTTGAAGGTTCCGGCCCAGGCACCCTAGGCCTGGCTGGGACGAAGATGGAGTCCATCCCAGGCACCTTCAGCCTGGGGTGAGGTACTATTGAGGAGGCCTGGGACCCGGTGACTCCGACTGGGTCCCGCGAGGGTGGAGTTGCTCCAGGGCGCCCCTTGCGAGGGGACCCGCATCTGAGGTGAGGAGGCTGGGGAGGTCACTCGTTCGAAGACCCGGTGTAGTGTCAACCCGGTGACGGATGGGCCTACAGTAACTCCCTTGGAGGACATCTTCCCCTGATAGAGGCCCGCAGCGCAACGGAGGTATTCATGCCAAGACTTCTACAACCCTTGGTCATAGCATAGGGGGTGTAGGGACCCAGATCAGTATAGTGCCTCGACCTGCTCATTCCACCGTATCATGCCATCGCATTGCCCTGTAACTGAAGATACGAAATAAATCTAACCGTTGGACTGTGATCGGTGTATGGACTCTGTTAATGGGAGCAAAGGGTGGTTTGGTGGTTTCTGCACGGCAGACTCGGTACATGTTCAGGACACCGGCCCGAGGAAACATTAGGTATTGGCCTTCACCTCGCCCGCAAGAAGTGGGGAGGACATGGGCCGTAGCGCACCTCACCCCTGTCGTGTGACATACCCCTAGGCTAAAGAGGACGGGGTGAGGGGGTGGCCGCTACAATTAGATTCCATGATACAACCACTTTGAACTGGTCATACACACATAGACATTTTTCCTTCAGTCTGTGGGCTGAACAATCTAATAGTCTTCCATCAATGTTAAACAGAGTGGATGGATAAATCTCCCACTGCAGCTAATGGCGCCAGCTGTCAAAAGACCTAAGTGGTGCCTGCATCTGGTTGGATATAAGCACTGTTCGGGCAACATTTTATACCTGCTTTGTTTGAAAAAAGTTGGATAGGAGAGTGCCAATAGGACCACTCGCATAGCGAATTTCGGCCTGTTCAGCAGGAACCAGCTAAAATTAGCTCCATGTATGGCCAGCTTTAGGTAGGACTTTAAGAGGATTTTCATTGTCTGATTTCAGTTGCAGTATGAACCATGCATGGGTTCAGGGAATCACAAAGGTTACACTTTAACATTTATCTACTGTATAAAGAGTAAGCCAATCTTTCATAGGAACAGGGTGTAGTGATACCCCCGTAAGGGGCGCTGGGTATTGCTTGTCCTTTTGTGCTGCCCTGACCCTGGAAACTTCCAAGCCCTTCTGACACTACAGGTTCTGACATGATGTACTGTATACCCCTTTAAATTAACCACAGACATAATGTAAACTGAATTCAGCAGACTTCTGTATTAACTAAGACAAGCGGTGTGTGCAAAGAAGGTGTAAGTCAGCCAAACCATGTGACAACACCCAGGACTAGTTGAGTTGGACATACTGTAGTTAGGTATGTACAGAATAACAACAGACAATAATAAATAATAACACTTGAACATGCAAAGAAATAGTTAACGCTGAACAATTGAATGAGTCCAGTGTCAGGTCACCTGTGGCCAGGTGACAGGTGCACACCGTAGGGGGACAGGAGTGCACCACAAGGTAGTGAACCCTATGGCTGACTGCTGCGGATAGGAAACTGGGTGGTTGTGGAAAGCGGGACCAGAGGAGCACAACCGGGATCCTATGGGAAGCTTGAGCCAAGATTTCCCAGGGCGCGGAGTCTAAGACCCAGCAGGTCTTCTCCAGAGCCTCTAGTGGTGAGGATGTTATGCTGCAGGCTGGGTCCAGGTCGCGGCCCCTAGAGTCTCCTAGCTCACGCCCCGTAGGATAAAGGGACAAGAGGGGAAGCAGCAGCACGAGATATAAGAGTAACGAATAACAAGCAGAAAGTCAAGGGCCACAAGCAGACAAGGATAACGAAAGACAAGCCGAAGGTCAAGGGTCACGAGCAGACAGGGATAGTCGGGGACAAGCCAATAACGTAACAGAGAGACAGACGTAGCACACGGCAGGCAGGAACCCAAACACACAATGCCTAACAAACACGTTGATCAGCAAAGCAGGCTTGCAGTGCACAGGTTAATATAGTGTTCTGTGATAGGGCCTGGGGTGGAGTCAGGCTGGGAGGAGATTATAAAGGAAGCCAGGTGAAAGGGTTCAGGCCTCTAAGATGAACACATGGGAAGGAAGGTAAGCTGACAGACAAACACTACTGCATATCCATGACAGTACCCTCCCTCTTATGGGCCCTCCCCCGCCTGGGCCCAGGCTTAAAGGGAAATCTCTGATGAAACCTCCTCAACAGATGAGGTGCAGCGACATCAGATGCAGTGATCCAAGACACCTCCTCAGGACCAAAACCTCTCCAATGCACAAGGTACTGAAGAATGCCTCTGCAGAGCCGAGAATCCAGAACTTGTCTAACCTCGTACTTAAGATTATCCTCAGAGACCGAAAACGAGGTAGGGAGATGACAAGAAGATCTATTGAGGACCAAAGGCTCTCTAGGAATAAGCAAGGGCATGAGAGGATCAACAGGAATCTGAGGAGGGTCCTCTAGACCCTTAAAGGGGGACTGGTCATCTTGCACAGGACCATCAGACTGGGCAGATGTCAGTGGAACCCTGAAGTCAGGTTGGTTAGAAGATGACATGTCGCCGGTGTCAAGCTGAATAGCTGAAGGACAAGCAGAATGTCCTGAACAAGAAAAAGTAGGAGGCTCACTGGGCATGGGCTGGACTGGCATAACTAGTACAGAGGCAGAGTGAATAGCTAAGTCAGGTGTAGCGACTACCTGAATCGCATCGCAAGACGTAGCGACTGCAGGACTTGTAGACAAGCTAGCCTGGCTGTGCGTCCAAGGGTGGTTAGGGACAAAGAAATGTAAATGGTTATGCAACCTGGAATGAATGACCGGCTCAGGTTCACAGGGGGCAACCTTGGGTAGGCAGGACGAGGAACAGGAGGGACCCCAAGCCAGGATCTGTCCAGTAGTCCAGTCCACATTAGGAGAATGGAGCTGTAACCATGGGAGACCCAAAATTATAGGCGTTGAGGCCTTGGGTAAGATAAGGAAGGATATCCACTCCTGGTGGAGTGTCCCTACCGACATCTTAACAGGGAGGGTCTGGAAGCGGATAGGTCCCCCTGGGAGAACAGTACCATCAATCGCCAAGACCACCAATGGCGTGGTGAGGGGCAAAAGAGTAAGTCTCATGGACGATGCGATTTCCCAGTCCATGAAATTACCAGCGGCTCCGGAATCCAGATATGCTGAGACTGAATGAGAAGAAGCACCAACATGAAGGAACACAGAAAGCAGAAGACGAGAAGGGGAAGGTGATATTTCTGGGTCCAATACTCCACTTTCCAGATGAAGTGGACCTGAACGTTTTTCTGGACAAAGAGAGCAAGTGTCACGAAAATGACCTTTGCCCCCACAGTAAAGACACAGACCAAGAGTTCTGCACCTAGCACGTTCCTCGGGGGATAGCCTGGTCCGACCCAGCTGCATGGGTTCCTCAGCTGGTAGGAGATGCTCTACGGGTCGAAGAGAGGGGAGCTCAGGCTGACTAAGAACCAAGGAGCGCTGGCGTTGCTTTTCTAAGGTCCTCTCCTGAAAGCGAATATCGATCTGGTTACACAAGGAGATAACGCCGGCCAGATCAGTGGGGATGGTTCTTCCTGCTAATTCATCCTTCACTCTATCAGACAGGCCATGCAAAAAGGTTGCGACTAAGGCCTCATTGTTCCAGCTCAACTCAGCCGACAGTATGCGGAAATGAAGGGCATACTGTCCCACAGAAGCAGACTCTTGGCGGAGACGTAAAAGGGCGCTGGCCACTGAAGAGACACGAGCCGGTTCTTCGAAGATATTCCGAAAAAGTTTCAAGAAGCCAGACAGGCTAGAAACCACTGGATCATTCAGTTCCCACAGAGGGGCTGCCCAGGCTAAAGCTTCACCAGAGAGGAGGGAAATGATATAGGCTACCTTAGCCCGATCAGACAGGAAGTTTTGGGGCTGGAGCTCAAAATGAATCATGCATTGGCTAAGGAACCCCCTGCAAGCCCCAGAGAAACGGGACGGAGCTGGCAGTTGTAATGAGTGTGTGGCTGCGACTGGTGCAATAGGTGCAGCCGCTGGTTGTATTTGAGGTTGCGGATTCAGGGTTCCCAAGGAGGCCTGAAGCTGCTCGAAGCGAGAAGCCAGATCCTGGAGGAATCGCATCACCTGAGTCTGATTCGATTCCTGGGTTTCAAGTCTGCAAACTATGCCCTGCAATGGATCATCCGCGGGGAGCGGGATGTCAGCCGGGTTCATGGCTGATCAAACTGTCAGGTCACCTGTGGCCAGGTGACAGGTGCACACCGTAGGGGGACAGGAGTGCACCGCAAGGTAGTGAACCCTATGGCTGACTGCTGCGGATAGGAAACTGGGTGGTTGTGGAAAGCGGGACCAGAGGAGCACAACCGGGATCCTATGGGAAGCTTGAGCCAAGATTCCCCAGGGCGCGGAGTCTAAGACCCAGCAGGTCTTCTCCAGAGCCTCTAGTGGTGAGGATGTTATGCTGCAGGCTGGGTCCAGGTCGCGGCCCCTAGAGTCTCCTAGCTCACGCCCCGTAGGATAAAGGGACAAGAGGGGAAGCAGCAGCACGAGATATAAGAGTAACGAATAACAAGCAGAAAGTCAAGGGCCACAAGCAGACAAGGATAACGAAAGACAAGCCGAAGGTCAAGGGTCACGAGCAGACAGGGATAGTCGGGGTCAAGCCAATAACGTAACAGAGAGACAGACGTAGCACACAGCAGGCAGGAACCCAAACACACAATGCCTAACAAACACGTTGATCAGCAAAGCAGGCTTGCAGTGCACAGGTTAATATAGTGTTCTGTGATAGGGCCTGGGGTGGAGTCAGGCTGGGAGGAGATTATAAAGGAAGCCAGGTGAAAGGGTTCAGGCCTCTAAGATGAACACATGGGAAGGAAGGTAAGCTGACAGACAAACACTACTGCATATCCATGACATCCAGACAACACAATGTTGAGGGGGGGAGGGAACTCTACTCCTATGAAGAGAAAAATGGGCAAGCAGTATTTGGGCCAGCTCACGCCCTGGAGATGATAGGATAAGAGTAGTCCAAGTGTCAGGCCTGAACACAGTCTTCGCCGGCATGTTGGAGCTGAAGGTTCAAGCAGTCAGTTCAAGCAGTCAGCAAGTAAATGATAAGTATAGCAGATGTCCAGGTTTGATGTCTGCATGCAGTGTCCCTTGTGCTATATGTTACTGACAAGAAGGAATTTTGGGCATAAGCCCGGTCACCAAATCCTTAAGGTAGTCAGCTCACACAGGGAATGTTTCCAGAGTATGGATGGATGCAGCGTAGATGTAAACTCAGCAGTCCAGGTTGACGCCCACAGTGCGTTCCACCGTTCGCCAGCAAGAGGGATGGAGGATTCCCAGATGTCACACAGCGATACCAACCCTCTCAGGTAGGGACAGCGATGGCTTCAGGCTCCTGGTAAGCCACGATCCCAGCCGCCGGGCAGCAGCTCTCTTATGCTCACTAATGGATCCCTGGGAGAAGAGAGCGAGCCTGCCCAAACGCACCTCCTTAAAAAGCCTGTCCCATAATCCCCTTCTTTTCTAGAAGCTTGCTGGGAGATGCAGCTTGAGGGAGACTCAGGAGTCCAGTTATGGCTGAACAAAGGACTACAAGTCCCACTGTCCTTTGCTTCTTGGCTCAGAAAGGTAATGCAAACATTCCGAGTGCAGCACTAGAGGGAAACAGGAGTAGACTGCAGCCACAAGCTAATGTCCACTGTATTCATATTGTATTCATACTATGGTAGCCCGCAACAGGCTACAAGGGTATTATGGGAAGTCAGGGGGATGATGAATATTTCTCAAAACATCAGAAATCTGCTGCTATTGCAAAACTAAAAGTCTATTCTTCCAGATCAGTGGTTCCAGGGTGCAAGAGGACCTTTGATAATAATAAATGTATGCAGGTACAATGTTTGGTAATTTACAAAAATTACTGTGGATTTTCAATAAAGTCATGCAAGGTAAATTATCATTAATTTGTAGGGGTAGTGCACTTTACCTTTACATATCCTTATTTCTCTTTGCCTGACTTTCCAGTTTTTCTAAATATTTCAGTTTAGCTGAACTGTGATACAGGTTATAATAAATATTTAACCAATTATTTAGTTTTTTAATCTTCGAGAAATATTTATAAATTATGTTTATATGTCTTCTGGTTGGCATGTCCAGCTACAATGTTCATGATAATCAACCAAAATGTATAATTTTCTTGCTTCCACTCTATAACAGGTCCCAAATGATCACATGAAAGATGTTGCCAGATTCATTACTTCATTATCCAGCTGTGCAGATTCAGGGGCAGCAACTAGTTTAAGGCCTGGTTCACACTTGTCCGACAAACGCTCCGACATTAGGAGCTCATGTCGCATGACGTGTGAAAATCAATGTTTCCCTATGGGAGCCGTCTTAACTGGTCCGACACATGTCGGTCCGACATTAAAAATTCTCCCTGTACTACTTCTGTCCGACTTTGATCCTACTTCAGCCCATTGACTATCATTGAAGTCGGATCAAAGTCGGATCCTTGTCCTAACCATACGACTTTGGCATCCGACATTGTGATTACAGCAGCAGTAAAAGGAATTTATCTCACCCTGGGATTGTTTTGATTGGTCAAAGGACAAGTCAGACTAGCACAATGTCGGATCAAAGTAGTATCCTGTTCATGAATGTCGGATGGATGTCGGACCAATGTCGGACCAATGTTGGACCAATGTAGGACAGATGTCACAGAGCAAAGTAGGATGAAAGTCGTGTCGTATAGTGTGAACCCAGCCCTAGGCCTGGTTCACACTTGTCCGACAAACGCTCCGACATTAGGAGCTCATGTCGCATGACGTGTGAAAATCAATGAATCCCTATGAGAGCCGTCTTAACTGGTCCGACACAAGTCAGTCCGACATTAAAAATGCTCCCTGTACTACTTCTGTCCGACTTTGATCCTACTTCAGCCCATTGAATATCATTGAAGTCGGATCAAAGTAGGATCCTTGTCCTAACCATCCGACATTTGACATCCGACATGGTGATTACAGCAGCAGTAAAAGAAATTCCTCACCCTAGGATTGTTTTGATTGGTCAAAGGACAAGTCAGACTAGCACAATGTCGGATCAAAGTAGTATCCTGTTCATGAATGTCGGATGGATGTCGGACCAATGTAGGATCAATGTAGGACTGATGTCGCAGAGCAAAGTAGGATGAAAGTCGGATGAATGTCGTGTCGTATCAGTGTGAACCCAGCCTCAGGCCTGGTTCACACTGGGGCGACAAACGCTCCGACATTAGGAGCTCATGTTGCATGACGTGTGAAAATCAATGAATCCCTATGAGAGCCATCTTAACTGGTCCGACACAAGTCGGTCCGACATTAAAAATGCTCCCTGTACTACTTCTGTCCGACTTTGATCCTGCTTCAGCCCATTGACTATCATTGAAGTAGGATCAAAGTAGTATCCTGTTCATGAAAGTCGGATGGATGTCGGACCAATGTCGGACCAATGTCGGACCAATGTCGGACAGATGTCGCAGAGCAAAGTAGGATGAAAGTCGTGTCGTATAGTGTGAACCCAGCCTAAATAAATCAAATATCGCTTCTATTTTTTCACTGATGGAAATAAAAGTGAGGGGGATTTCTATTAGTCTGAAATGCCACCAGAGCCTTATGCCCCATACACACGATCGTTTTTCTTGCCATTTCTTTTCTTGCCGTTTTTCACGTCGTTTTTTTTCATGTTTCCTCTCAAGCCTGTCTTGCGTACACACGATCATTTTAAAAAAACGATCAAGCAAAGCGCAGTGACGTATACCACGTACGACGGCACTATAAAGGGGAAGTTCCGCTCGAATGGCGCCACCCTTCATGTTAGTAAAGTTTGTTGAGCAACGATTCGTGCTTTTCAGCCTCGTGCTTTTCAGTCCGTTACTGCGTAACGAATGTGCTATCTCCATTACGAACGCTAGTTTTACCAGAACGAGCGCTCCCGTCTCATACTTGATTCTGAGCATGCGAGTTTTTTTTTTTACGTCGTTAAAGCATACACACTATCGTTTTTCACGTCGTTAAAAAAAAGACATGAAAAACGACGTGAAAAAAGAGAGCATGTTCGAAATTTTTAATGGCCGTTTTTCACGTCGTTAAAAATGCTCTGGAGCATACACACGATCGGTTTTAATGGCCATTTTTAAAAATGATTGCTGATTCGGGTGGAGACATCAGTGATGTTCAGTTCCCTGCGGCCCAGCAGGTGGTGCTGTCACTTTGGGCCGGGGTTGAACCATCATTGGAGTGCCGTACCCTTTTTGGTCTCTCGCGGCTGTTGTGCGGCGGGGCGGGGAACCCGCTGTGCTGGCTGGGAGAGGCTATAAAGGGGCGGACATCTTCGCCACGAGGTCCGAGTCCCAGGCACCTTTAGCCTGAGGGCTGCTGTCCAGCGGTCGGTGTCCAGGAGGCCTAGGCCTGGACACGTGGAGTTCGGGAGTCACCCCAGACACCCTCAGTCTGGGGTGAGGTGCATCATTCAGGCCTGGGGCCCAGCTTCTTCCACTGGGACCCGCCCGGGAGGAATCGTCCTAAGGCACCCACAGAATCGGTGTCTGAATCCAGGCGTAAGGGACCGCGCAGGTGACCTTCCCGTAGATCTGGTGCAGCAGATTGCCAGTGCCGGGACAGGGCCTCCGGAGACCGTCGGGATGGATGTCCTCGCCAAACAGGGGCCGTATTCATACGGAAGGGGGTCCATGTTCTAAGGTCGGTGGCAGAGACCGCTACTCCGGTCAGTGGCAAAAACCGTTACTCAGGCCTGTGGCAGGGGCCCCAACTAGTTCACCCGGTAGGTGGCAGCTACAAACTTCATGGTCGGTGGCAGAGACCGTGCGCCAGGCCTATCCGCACGAGAAAGGGATAGGAGAGTTCATTGTGCCTGGGCCTACTCGTATCCAAACCCCTGTCTGTCTGTTATGGAAGTTCAACTGAGTATGTTCATTCTGGTATTGAAGAAATAAAGGAGTGTTGAACTTTTAAATGGTGTGGGGCTCTATTACTGGCAGACACACCTCCACGGAAGAAGCGGAGGCTCCATATGCAGAATGCAGACCCGAAGGTAATCTAAAGAGACTTTGCTCAAACCTCATATACATGTAAGGTGAGAGCTGGGCGTAGTGTCCTGCACTCTCTCCTCCAGAGTACCCCTAGACAACAGCCAAGAACAACCAATAAAAGAGAGAGAGAGAGTGAGGCCGCTACACATGTTTTTGTTTTTCTGTTTTGTTTTTTGTTAACTATTGCAACCGTGTTCTCTGACTTACTTGGACTTTGAATTGCCTGTCCCAGGGGGCGTCCCTCTGCCCCTGGAGTCAATAGTTTAATGACAGCATGGAGGGATTTCTGAATCCACTGTTCTTGGATATGAGTCCAAAACACCGCCAGCATTTCTGGTCTTTCTCGGGGTGCCTACACAGCGGATTCCCGCCCCTATGGGGTTAGGGCAGAGGGGGAACTAGAACCTGTGTCTGTGTGAGAAAAGGAGAGCCGTTAACCAGCAATACTGTCAGTACATTGTTTACACTGATAATCAGGGCACTGATCATCAGTGCCCTGATTATTAGTGCAACCCCATCAGTGCAGCCTATCAGTGCCCATCAGTGCCACCCTTCAGTGCTCATCAGTGCCACCTATCAGTTCCACCTACCAGTGCTTATCAGTGACACCTATCAGTGCTCATCAATGCCACCTATCAGTGCTCATTAGTGCTGCCTATAAGTGCCCCCGATCAGTGCTCATCAGTGCCTCCTATCAGTGCCCATCTGCGCAACTTATCAGTGCTCATTAGTGCCGACTATCAGTGCCACCTATTAGTGCTCATCAATGCCGCCTATCAGAGCTAATATGCTCCTTCTCCTCCCGCCCCTCTCCTCATGTGTGTGCACCACAGGAAGGGTGAAGCCCAGCAGCTGAATGATCAAATTCAGCTGCTTAGCTTCACAGTTTCCACTGTGCACACAGTAGGAGAGGGGCAGCAGGAGAAGGAGCAGTCTAGCTCCCTCCTCTCCCATCAGCTAGGGAGGGGGAACTGTCAGTGTAGACTCTGTGCTGTATGAGAGAGAGGCACTCTAACGCTCAGAGCCCTTTGGCCAGCAACTCCACTGGGGCCCCCTGACAGTGGCGGAATGCTAGGGCCCGGTTGCAAGTGCGACCTTTATGACCCTGATAGTTCCGCGCCTGGAGAGGGTGAGTCCTTTTTAAAGGGGGCTATCTCCTGTTTTAAAGTGGCCACATCCTGAGCTAGCTTTGTCAGCACGTTTTGCAGTGCTTACAAGAGTTTGGGTGCCAGGGCTTCCTCATTGAGATATGCAGGTTCATATTTTTTGGCTACTGCCACTTTTGCATATACCTCTTCTTGTTCCCGTGCAACCATATCCACCACAGTTTAATGAAAAGAGGTGGTAGATTGTGTTTTAACTTTCTCTTGCAGGGCTCTCTGGACTGGGCCAGCTATGAACTAGTCCCTTAGTAGATGTCAGCACAGCTGCACACATCCCTATTTTCCAGGCACCTCCAAAGGTCCTGCATGGCCACTGCATAATGAGTGAGGTTTTCATCCTCCTGCTGTTTCCTTACAAAGAATCTTTGCCTCAGCTCCAGAAGTGGTATCTTCCCCCCAAACAGGCCCTCCAAGTACGACATAATCTATTCCAAGGTAGCTACCCCCTCCTCTGGCATCGCCATCATTGTGTGCGTCATCCTCTAAGATGCTGATGGCCAGCTCCGCCACCAGCCAGGTCAGAACCTGGTACAGTCACGTGCCACTTTCCAACTTCTCCTCTCACTCTGTCAAGGGAATGTTAAAGCCATTAGACTTTGGTTTTAGGGCTAAGGCCGATCCGAACGGAGCCATGCTGGAGCCCAATCCTCCTTTCGCACCCGCTGCAAGGGTCATATCCTGCCAACTGCCACCACATGTGGATGGGTGCAGCATGGTGCAGCGATAACTCATACACAGTCCAGGTGCAATCAGTAGAACTTGTATTGTGGCAAAGGCAGAACTTGCATTGCAGCAGAGGCAGAACTATTATTGTAGTAAAGGTAAAACAGTTCACAATAAACCCGGTGGGAGAGGGCCCAAACGGAAGCACCCACGAATGCCATAAGCATGTAACGAAGCAGGTATCAATCGAACTGACAGCATCTGTCCTCCATTTCCTCCTCCATTACATACAAGAGTCCCCAGGCACATGGGCGTCTGCTCCATAGGGCAAGGGGGGCGATTGCCCCCCCCCGGAATCTAGCAGCGGATTGCGGGTGAGTGCCGTGGATGGGTGAGAGAGCGCTCTGCGGGCGGGTGAGAGCGAGCGGGGCGGGCAGCTGGGTGGGCTGGTGAGGGAGCGGGCGGCTCGGTGGGCAGGTGACATAGCGTGGGGCTCCGTCAGCTAAAAGAGCGGGCGGGTCCGCTGACGGGTGTCGGGTGAGAGAGCGTGCGGGCCGTGGCAGCTGGGCGGCGGCTTGGTGAGTGTCTGAGCGAGTGCTGGCCAATCAGCGAGCGGGTAAGCAGAGGGAGCAGAGAGATGACATCATCTCTCACCGCCCGCCCTGCAGCTCTGCCCTAACTGTGTAGGCAGCGCGGGAAGCAGAGGGATTAAATAATCTCTCTGCTGCCTGACAGCCCTGACTCTGAGACACAGCAAGGGACAATTGGAGCAGGCAAGTGACAATCCGCAACATGTGACAGGCGATGTGGCAAGTGACAATCCACAATGTGTGACAGGCGATGTGGCAAGTGACAATCCACAACATGTGACAGGCGATGTGGCAAGTGACAATCCGCAACATGTGACAGGCGACGTGGCAAGTGACAATCCACAACATGTGACAGGCGACATGGCAAGTGACAATCCACAATGTGTGACAGGTGACGTGGCAAGTGACAATCCACAACATGTGACAGGCGACATGGCAAGTGACAATCTGCAACTTGTGGCAAGTAATAAACATGTGGAAAGTGATGTGGCAAGTGACAATCTGCAACTTGTGGCAAGTGATAAACATGTGGCAGGCAACGTGGCAAGTGGCAATCCGCAATGTGTGGCAGGTGATGTGGCAAGTGATAATCCGCAACTTGTGGCAAGTGATAAACATGTGGCAGGTGACGTGGCAAGTGACAATGCGCAACTTGCGGCAAGTGACAATCCGTAACACGTGGCAGACGATGGTGGCAAGTGACACACTCGGGGCTCCCACTGATTCTGCATTATGGTGAGTTGAACCATTTCATTTTGTAGAGCAATGTAATAATAGAAATAGGTCCAGTGATGCAGGGTGCTGTGTAATGTAAAGGGGTCCAGTGATACAGGGTGCTGTGTAATGTAAAGGGGTCCAGTGATGCAGGGTGCTGTGTAATGTAAAGGGGTCCAGAGCTGTGCGGTGCTGTGTAATGTAAATGGGTCCAGTGACGCAGGGTGCTGTGTAAAGTAAAGGGGTCCAGATGTGCAGTTGTGGAGAGGGGGTACACAGTAGGGACAAAGAGATATTGAAAGATGCAGGGGGCACAGTGGGATGTTTTTACATTTTAACGTGGGGGGGTCGCTTTTAACCCTCGCTAGCGGTCGATGAAAGGGTAAAATGCGACTGTGTATCACCGCTGCCGAAGCGCCCCCCCCCCCCTGAAAATATTTCAGTGGACGCCCATGCCCAGGCACAATGTGCATTGATCCAGCCCACTGTCACAAAAAAAAATTGTTGCTGTATAAACAATAAGGTGGAGCCCACATTCCTAAAGCTCAAATGTACCAGGTCGCACATAAGAAGCAGTGTAGCAAAAAAATAGTCTTCTCACGTATCATATAGGAAGGATATGCTAACCTGGCTATTGCAATATTACAAGTGAACCATAGTAAGTGATGCAGCGTGCCTGATAAATAACATGGACACTAGATGCATTTTGGCCAATCCTGGCCTTAGCCTTTACCCAGATAGCAAGCAATTGTGCTGCAAAGTTTAAAAATAACTTGCTAATCTTTTGCTAGACTTGCCAGGCTTCACAAGTTTGTTGCACAATTGCAGAAAGTCCGCATTGCATGACTCCAGATCAAACTTTCTTTGCAAACATTCTGCAAGTCTGATGCAAGTTCTGGTTCAGTTATTTTGGGCTATAGTCATCCCACCACAGGGGTCACTGTGGCTCAATTTTCATGCTGCAGACTTGCAAAGCTCTTGTAGACTCATCACCACTGAAACTCTGCTCTTGCCACACAAATTTGCTACAAATTGGAAGTGTAAACTAGAACTTGTGCTCAAGTGCTCTGCAAGTGTACAACTTGCCAGTTAAAATGTGCAGCAAGTTAACAGACTCAAGCCTCGTACACACGAACGAGTTTCTCGGCAAAAACCAGCAAGAAACTTGCTGGCAGAGATTTTTTGCCGAGAAATTCGTTCGTGTGCATGGTTTCTCGTCAAGAAAAGCGACAAGTATCTCGACGAGAAAATAGAGAACCTGCTCTCTATTTTCTCGTCGAGATTCTCGTCGGCATGTTTCTCGACGAGAAAAGTGAGTGTGTGTACACTTACCTGTCCTCCCGGAAGCCCGCGCATGTTCGAAATGAATTTGACACATGCGCGGTAGCTTCCTAGGCATACGTAGGGTATACCAAGATGGCGGCGACGGCATCGAATGTGACGAGCGCATGCTCGTTGTAGTCGATGACGTCACCGCGTACGCTCCATTCAAAGAACCGCGGGTTCTTTGAATCGAGCGTCTGTACACTCGGCCGGGACAAGTTTCTTGTCCAAGAATCTCGTCGAAAAAAACGACATGTTTTTTACGACGAGAATCTCGGCCGTGTGTACGAGGCCTTAGAATTCAATACAGCCACAAACTTGTGGCAAGTTATTCTTGCTATCTGGGTAGTATAATGCCGCTTTTGTAGGGAGATTTTACTCTAGTTCCCACTTTATATGAGCTTTTGTTAGCTAGAATGGGGATGCACCCATGAAAGAATGTCAGTCAAGTAACAACTTGCTAAACGACAAAGGCCAGAAGTACCTGGAACACACCTAGAAATTATATATTTTTATTAGACATGCCACAATAAAGGAGAAGATGAGATCAGGTTGGAATGCTTGCTTTTTCGGACTTGTAATACTTGCATTTGGAGAGAAATTGCTGACATGCATCACCTGCTGTTGCTCAGTCTTAATATTGCACTAGCTAGATGAGCTGATTACTGCCTTCTTATATCAGTCTTATATTAAGCTTCTGGAGAAGCGTCACAAAATTGGAAGTACAGCACACTAAGCAGCTGCTGAGTCGTTAATCTTAGTAGAATAAACGGACAACTCACACCCTGCCTAGTTAGGAGCTTTGTGATGGGAGTCATACCATCATGACCACTGAAACTCAGCAATGCTCAATGTGAGGTGACTGCTATTTCTGTGTCTCATCTATATCCTTTTATCTGTTATCAGTGTAGCGGCCTCACCCCTCTCTCTTTCTTTATCGGTCATATGGCTGTTGTCTAGGGGTACCTGGGAGAGAGAGATGATACACACCACGGCCCATGTCCTCCGTAACTAAGAGGTGAAGGCCAGAAGATTGGGCTTTTGTGTAGGTGTCCTAGAGTCAAGTCCAGTCCTTCGTCCCTGACTCCTTTGCTTTAGTAACCCAAGTTCCACACAGTGAATAGGTACAACTCAGTTTTATTCTTCTTGCCAAGCAATAAAACAATCTTTCTCCTTTGGAAAATGGGGACAGATCGAGGCACAATCCTTTCCCTTCTGCTGCTGCCCACTGTGCTGTCACCAGTGGTGAATAGTCACTGCCACTGACTAGGTAATATAGAACGTGAATTTACCTTTGCTCACTTTGCCCCTGTCAGAGGAAGAAATCCGTCCAAGGGAGAAATGGAGGCCTCTCCGTCACCAGCGATGCCGCGCCGGGCTCTTCGGAGAAGTTACTGCGCACCAGTCCTCACGAACTCAGACACGGGCACCCAAGGAGTTAGGGTCCCCTCGGATTCCTCCACCCTCGCGTAACTCAGTCGAAGGTACTGAGCCCCAGGCATCCGCCATAGTACCTCACCCCAGGCTAAAGGTGCCTGAGATGGACTTCATCTCCGCTCCGGCTAGGCCAAGGGCGCCTAGGCCCGGAACACCGGAACGCCAGCACCCAAGCTGAAGGTGCCTGGGTGCGGCCGCGTCCTCCAACTCTCTGCCCCTAAGGTCAGGGCGTCCGCCCCTTTTATGACCTCTCCCTTTGCTTCACAGCGGGTTCCCCGCCCCGCTGTACCAGCTCCAGGGAAGGACAAAAAGGCACAGTTTGCGGTGTGAGTTCAGCTCCGGCCCAAGGCAACAACGCCACCTGTAGGCCCCAAGGAACCCTACACCACCAGAGTCTTCACATAAATTCAAACACCCGCTACATCAGTAAAAAAATTCAATGTATTGTTTTTATTTGAGTGAATGTTATTCACTGGTTCTACGTCAAAAACAAGGGTTGTTCCTTTAAAAGACGTTATTACCCCCTGTACTGTTCCCTCCTTTCAGTATCACATAGGAGTTGCTACGAGGCAGTGGAGAGCGCTGCAGGACATGGGTTTTTTTGACAGCTGTCAAATCGGGTTCTCTATTCCAGCCAGTGTTGCCAACCGTCAGTATTTTGACTGGCAGCCAGTAAAAAACAGGTAATTTTCTCCTGCCAGTAAATGCCAGTAAAAGTAAAAGGTTGCCAGTAAAAAATATGGCTGTGATGCTCAGCTTGGTTCAGGAGCTGAGATCATCTGAGTGCCTACTACAGTGTGATCGGGTGGCTCTGGCGGAGGCGGTGCCTGAGCATGCCGCATGATGTCATGGTGCAATGTAGCCATGCAGAGCGGCCAGAGCCTCGTGTGTGGGTCTGCGGTATGGGAGCAAGGCAGGCTGGGACCATCAGTTCTGTTTAGACTGGATTGGACTGGGCTTGGAGAGAGACTGTCACTGTGACTCAGGAGAGGACATGTCATATCGGTGAGGTGTTGTCATCATCTCTGCTACTGCACACTGCTGTCAGTGTCACTGTGAGCAAGGCTGTATCCTGGCCTAGGCCAACAAGGCCCAGGCCTATGGCAGCACTTTGCAGGGGGGCAGCACGGAAAGAGTCCCCGCTGGCATGCGCTACACTGTTAGTGTAGTGTCAGTCTTATGGGGCGGACTGGGCTGAGAGGCAAATTAGTTGAGCAGCGGCCGCACTGCTTCCGGTATGCGGGCGGCCAGCATTCCGCAACTGGGGGGGTGCTGCTTCTGATTTTGACTGTCCGATCATCTTGGACCACAAATCTTCCTCACTGTGCTATATGTTTTCTGCTGCACCAATGGCATGGTTATATCTTCTTAGTCCTCTCCATAAAATTATCACAAATTTGTGCTTAAAGTAGAGCTATAGGCAACACTTTTTTTTAAAATTTTGGATAGATTAACCACTTAAGCCCCGGACCATTTGGTAGCTAGAGGACCAGAGGTGAATTCAGAATTTTGCACTGCGCTGCTTTAACTGTAAATTGTGCGGACATGCAATGTTGTACCCAAACGAAATTTGCGTCCTTTTCTTCCCACAAATAGAGCTTTCTTTTAATGGTATTTGATTGCCTCTGCGATTTTTATTTTTTGCGATATAAACGGAAAAAGACCGAAAATTTTGAAAAAAAATGATATTTTCTACTTTTTGTTATAAGAAAAATCGAATAAACTCAATTGTAGTCATACATTTAGGCCAAAATGTATTCAGCCACATGTTTTTAGTAAAAAAAATGTCAATAAGTGTATATTTATTGGTTTGCGCAAAAGTTATAGAGTTTACAAACTAGGGTACATTTTCTGAAATTTACACAGCTTTAAATTTATGACTGCCTATCTCATTTCTTGAGGTGCTAAAATGACAGGGCAGTACAAAACCCCCCCAAATGACCCCATTTTGGAAAGTAGACACCCCAAGGAAATTGCTGAGAGTCATGTTGAGCCCATTGAATTTTTTATTTTTTTGTCCCAAGTGATTGAATAATGACTAAAAAAATAAAAAAATAAAAAATTACAAAAAGTTGTCACTAAATGATATATTGCTCACACATGCCATGGTTATATGTGGAATTTCACCCCAAAATACATTTTGCTGCTTCTCCTGAGTACGGGGATACCACATGTGTGGGACTTTTTGGGAGCCTAGCCGCGTACGGGACCCCGGAAACCAAGCACCGCCTTCAGGATTTCTAAGGGCGCAAATTTTTGATTTCACTCCTCACTACCTATCACAGTTTTGAAGGCCATAAAATGCCAAAATAGCACAAAACCCCCCCAAATGACCCCATTTTAGAAAGTAGACACCCCAAGGAAATTGCTGAGAGGCCTGTTGAGCCCATTGAATATAATTTTTTTGTCCCAAGTGATTGAATAATGACAAAAAAAAAATAAACAATTACAAAAAGTTGTCACTAAATGATATATTGCTCACACATGCCATGGTTATATGTGGAATTTCACCCCAAAATACATTTTTCTGCTTCTCCTGAGTACGGGGATACCACATGTGTGGGAGTTTTTAGGAGCCTAGCCGCGTACGGGACCCCAAAAACCAAGCACCGCCTTCAGGATTTCTAGGCACAAATTTTTGATTTCACTCCTCACTACCTACTGTATCACAGTTTCGAAGGCCATAAAATGCCAAAATCGCACAAAACCCCCCCAAATGACCCCATTTTGGAATATAGACACCCCAAGCTATTTGCTGAGAGGAATGGCGAGTATTTTACAGCTCTCATTTGTTTTTGAAAATGAAGAAAGAAAATATATATATATATATTTTTTTTTTTAAATTTTCAAAACTTTGTGACAAAAAGCGAGATCTGCAAAATACTCACAATACCTCTCAGAAAATAGCTTGGGGTGTCTATTTCCAAAATGGGGTCATTTGGGGGGGTTTTGTGCTATCTGGGCATTCCATGGCCTCCGAAACTGTGATAGGCAGTGAGAAGTGAAATCAAAAATTTACACCCTTAGAAAGCCTGAAGGCGGTGCTTGGTTTTTGGGGTCCCGTACATGGCTAGGCTCCCAAAAAGTCTCACACATGTGGTATCCCCGTACTCAGGAGAAGCAACAGAATGTATTTTGTGGTGTAATTCCACATATACCCATGGCATGTTTGAGCAATATATCATTTAGTGACAACTTTGTGCAAAAAAAAAAAATAAATTGTCGTTTTTCCGCAACTTGTGTCAACATATAAAATATTCCATGGACTCGACATGCCTCTCAGTATATAGCTTGGGGTGTCTACTTTCCAAAATGGGGTCATTTGGGGGGGTTTTGAACTGTTCTGGCATTTTATACACAACATTAGGAAGTTTACATCCACTCTTCTAACCACTTGAAGACAAAGCCCTTTTTGACACTTTTTGTTTACATGAAAACATTTTTTTTTTTGCAAGAAAATTATGTTGAACCCCCAAACATTATATATATATTTTTAAAGCAAAGGCCCTACAGATTAAAATGGTGGGTGTTGCATTTTTTTTTCTACACAGTATTTGCGCAGCGATTTTTCAAACGCATTTTTTGGGTTAAAAAATACACTTTTTTTAATTTTAATGCACTAAAACACACTATATTGCCCAAATGTTTGATGAAATAAAAAAGATGATCTTAGGCCGAGTACATAGATACCAAACACGACATGCTTTAAAATTTCGCACAAACGCGCATTGGCGACAAACTACATACATTTTTAAAAGCCTTTAAAAGCCTTTACAGGTTACCCCAGTAGATTTACAGAGGAGGTCTACTGCTAAAATGATTGCCCTCGATCTGACCTTCGCGGTGATACCTCACATGCATGGTGCAATTGCTGTTTACATATGACGCCAGACCGACGCTTGCGTTCGCCATTGGGCAAGAGCAGGGCAGGACAGGGGTGCTTTTTTTTTTTTTTTTTTTTTTTATTATTAATTTTGCTTTTTTATTTTATTTTTAAATTGTTCCTTCCAAGTTATTTTTTTTTTTTTATCATTTTTATTGTTATCTCAGGGAATGTAAATATCCCCTATGATAGCAATAGGTAGTGACAGGTACTCTTTTTTTGAAAAAACTGGGGTCTTCTAGACCCTAGATTTTTCCTCTGCCCTCAAAGCATCTGACCACACCAAGATCGGTGTGATAAAATGCTTTCCCAATTTCCCAATGGCGCTTTTTATATCCGGGGGGGGCATTCCCTCCCACTGCTTGTAAAAGCAGTCCAGAGGCTAATTAGCCGCTAGGATTGCTTTTACATGAAAGCCGGCCGCAGGCTGAAAAGAATGATACCAAGATGATACCTAAACCCGCAGGCATCATTCTGGTATAAACATTCAAAGTCCAGCAACATACCAGTACGTTGCTGGTCCTTGTTGGACATGTATTGTAATCTTTTTATTTCATGCAGCCAGTTGGCTGAACGAAAAAAGAGATTGATCGGTGGGTATGCCCACCATTAGAATACTGCCCTTCATCCACCCACTTCCAATGATGGGCATACACGCACCATTTATATATGCCGAAGCATGGGGGCATCCTCCCGCAAAAAAGTTATGCCGCACACACATGGTCGGACTTTTCCATGGGCAAGCCTCCGTCGGAATTTCGACCGTATGTATGCGGCATTAGGAGCAAAATCGCTCCTCCGCCCCTGCTGCCCCAATGCTTCGGCATATTTGCTTTTTTTTTTTTTAACTGTGGTGGTGAAATCACCTCCTACAGCACTGGAGTCGCAGGGATCAGGCCTGTCTCTGCGAACGCTGCAGTTATGTGTGTTTTTGTTTTGTAAGTGACAGTGATCGATCGATACTGCACTTGGGTGGCCTGGGCTGGGCGAAGGGGCAAAACGCAGGTGCTAGCAGGTATCTGGGCTGATCCCACTAACACTGCGTTTTTGGGAACCCTAAACTGCTGGGGGCGCTAGTATAGATCAGATCAGATATTGATCTGTTCAGATACTATACCACTAAGGGGGGTGTATGCTTCACGCGTGGGTGTTAGCGTTACTGGCACTAACCTGACGCTGCCTGGGGTGTGACTCAGACCCTCTCTGACGCTAAAACCTAATTGATATCACCCGCCGGGCGATCAGGGGGTTAAACCTTTATTGGGTTATATACACGGCGGGTGCCCTGACACTATAAAAAGCAAACTAACTAACCAGCGTCACCCGTAACACTTATATGGTGATCACTGGTGAAAGGGTTAACTAGGGGCAATCAGGGGGTTAAAACCTTTATTAGATAATATATGGGGGTACCTGACGCTATAAAAACCTGCGGCGAACCTAAAAAAAATTACCAGCTACCGATCTGCATCACCGACACTAAGACAGCGTTTAGAAAAACGATTGCTTAGCGACAGTGGTGATGGGGGTGAAAGGGTTACCTGGGGGGGCGATCAAGGGGGTTAAACCTTTATTAGATAATATATTGGGGTACCTGACGCTATAAAAACATGCGGCGAACCTAAAAAAAAATACTGGCTACGATCTGCATCACCGACACTAAGACAGCGTTTAGAAAAACAATTGCTTAGCGACAGTGGTGATAGGGGGTGAAAGGGTTACCTGGGGGGCGATCAAGGGGGTTAAACCTTTATTAGATAATATATTGGGGTACCTGACGCTATAAAAACCTGCGGCGAACCTAAAAAAAATTACCGGCTACCGATCTGCATCACAGACACTAAGACAGCGTTTAGAAAAACGATCGCTTAGTGACAGTGGTGATAGGGGGTGAAAGGGTTACCTGGGGGGCGATCAAGGGGGTTAAACCTTTATTAGATAATATATTGGGGTACCTGACGCTATAAAAACATGCGGCGAACCTAAAAAAAATTACTGGCTACGATCTGCATCACCGACACTAAGACAGCGTTTAGAAAAACAATTGCTTAGCGACAGTGGTGATAGGGGGTGAAAGGGTTACCTGGGGGGCGATCAAGGGGGTTAAACCTTTATTAGATAATATATTGGGGTACCTGACGCTATAAAAACCTGCGGCGAACCTAAAAAAAATTACCGGCTACCGATCTGCATCACAGACACTAAGACAGCGTTTAGAAAAACGATCGCTTAGTGATAGTGGTGATAGGGGGTGAAAGGGTTACCTGGGGGCGATCAAGGGGGTTGAACCTTTATTAGATAATATATTGGGGTACCTGACGCTATAAAAACCTGCGGCGAACCTAAAAAAAATTACTGGCTGCCGATCGGCATCACTGACGCTAAGACAGCGATCAGAAAAATGATCGCTAAGCGACAGTGGTGATAGGGGGTGAAAGGGTTATCTGGGGGGTGATCAGGGGGTTAAACCTTTATTAGGGGGGGGTTAGGGGGCTACACTGGACCTAAGACTAAACTTTGGTGACACTTTTACAGTCACAAATGTCACTGATTGCAGTGATCACTAAATAAATGGTCACTGCAATCAGTGACACTGTGACTGGGGGCTGGGGGGGTGATCTGGGGGGTGATCTGGGGTGTCTGGGGGGGCCTGGGGGGCGATTTATGTCCCTATGTGTCCTGGTGTCAGTGTAGTGTTGTGTGCACTGACCTGATATCTTCTCTTGTACGGCGCTCGGTATATGTGAGCGCCGCACCAGAGATGACATCACTTCCTCCTGCTCCCTCTGTCTGACACAGACAGAGGGGGCATTTCCATTCGCCAGGAGCGATCGCGAGGGGGTGGCCAGAAACGAATGGCTGCCCCCTCATCCCGGAACGCTCCCGGACACTTAGCCACCGATCACTGTACAGAAGGGGGGTCCGATTGGACCCCCCAACTGTACAAAGGCAATCACGTACACTCTACGTGATTGTGCCTGTCGGTGCCATTCTGCCGACGTATATATACAGTGAGCGGTCGTTAAGTGGTTAAGGGAGGGTTATAGCCCCTGTCAGTATATTTTTTTACCATTCCTGTCCCATTTCAGAGATTTCCCTTCACTTCCTGCCCCATAGCCAAACAGGAAGTGAGAGGAAATCTATGCAAATTAGGGGAATCCATTGCCCCCCACCCAGGCCCTCAGAACTAGTGTCCCCACTCGAACATTTCAGGGCGGGTCTTAATCAGAAAGGGTTGTAGCCTTGACAGGAAGGGGTGGGACATATTTAAATTAGGGGGTGCACGAGTTTAGTCAGGCCTAGGGCAGCACAAAACCTAAATACACTACTGACTGTGAGAGTAAATTTTATGTGTGTGTGCCGCCCATTCTAATTTCTTGCCCTCCTAAAGCCTGTCCATGAACTACTTACTATATAGAAAATAAAAGAGGAAATATGTTTTTTGCCTTACTATCTACCTTACTCACTTGCATACTGGGCACTTAAACACCCCTCCTGCCCAGACCAATTTTCAGCTTTCAGTGCTCTCACACTTTGAATGACAATTACTCAGTCATGCAACACTGTACCCAAATGATTTTTTTGTCCTTTTTTTCATACAAATAGAGCTTTCTTTTGGTGGTATTTGATCACCTCTGGGTTTTTTATTATTTGTGCTATAAATGAAAAAAGAGCGAAAATTTTGTAAAAAAAAAGGAATTTTTCTTAGTTTCTGTGATAAAATTTTGCAAATTATTAATTTTTCTTCAAAAATTTTGGCCACAATTTATACTGCTACATATCTTTGATAAAAATAACCCAACATTTTTTGGAAATTATTTGAAAGTGTGAAAGTTTTAGAGTCTACAAACTATAGTGCAAATCAAAAAAAATTTATCACATCTGATGTACTGGCGGCCTATCATTTCTTGAGACCCTAACAAGCCAGGAAAGTACAAATGCCCCCCAAATAACCCCTTTTTGGAAAGTAGACATTCCAAGGTATTTAGTAAGAGGCATAGTGAGTTATTTGAAGTTGTAATTTTTTCCCACGATTCTTTGCAAATAATTTTTTCTCAAAATTGTCATTGTAATAGCTTATTTCTCTCACATGGCATGTGCATACCACAAATGACACCCCAAAATACATTCTGCTACTCCTCCTGAGTATTACAATACCACATGTGTGGGACTTTTTTACTGCCTGGACACATACAGAGGCCCAACATGCAGGGAGCACCATTAGGTGTTCTAGGAGCATAAATTACACATCTAACTAATTGACTACCTATTACACATTTGAAGGTCCTGGAGCACCAGGACAATGGAAACATCCACAAAATTACCTCATTTTGGAAAGCTAACACCCCAACGTATAATCTATGAGGCATAATGAGTCTTTTGAATGGTTCATTTTTTTCCAGAAGTTTTTGGAAAATGTGGAAAAAAAATGAAAACGCATTTTTTTTACGCAAAGTTGTCCATTTATAAGATATTTCCAATACATAGCATATACATAGCAAAAATTACACCCCAAAATACATTCTGCTACTCCTCCTGAGTATGGCAATACCAGATGTGTGGGACTTTTACACAGCCTGTCCACATACAGAGGACCTACCTTTAGGCGTTCTAGGAGCATAAATTACACATCTCATTTCTCAACCACCTATTACACTTTTGAAGGCCCTGGAGCACCAGGACAATGGAAACACCCACAAATTTACCCCATTTTGGAAAGCTACAGTAGGTGCCGCCGACATTGTATATTCATCGTGATCCTATCGCAGAGATTCTCGGCGACAGGGGTGCCGACATCTCGGCGACAGGGTGTCGACACATCTCGCGCTCGCTGCAATAGCGAGGAGACGCGGCACTGTATTGAACGGGAATCCAACGTGGATTCCTGCCAATACCAGGCACTGTTTGGTATGAATCCTGAGCGGGAACTCCACGCCAATTTTTAAAGAAAAAAACGGCATGGGTTCCCCCTCCAGGAGCATACCAGGCCCTTGGGTCTGGTCTGGATTTGAAGGGGAACCCTACGCCGAAAAAACTGCGTGGGGGTCCCCCTCAAGATCCAAACCAGACCCTTATCCGAGCACGCAACCTGGCAGGCCGCAGGGGAAGAGGGGGAGACGAGAGAGCGGCCCCCCTCCCTCCTGAACCGTACCAGGCCGCATGCCCTCAACATGGGGGGTTTGGTGCTCTGGGGCAGGGGGGCGACCTGCGGCCCCCCCACCCCAAAGCACCCTGCCCCCATGTTGATGAGGACAGGGCCTCTTCCCGACAACCCTGGCCATTGGTTCTCGGGGTCTGCGGGTGGGGGGCTTATCGGAATCCGGGAACCCCCTTTAATAAGGGGGCCCCCAGATCCCGGCCCCCCCACCCTATGTGAATGAGTATGGGGTACATCGTACCCCTACCCATTCACCTGGTGGAAAAAAATGGCAATAAAAAAAACACACAGCTTTTTAAAGTATTTTATTGCATAGCTCCGGGGGTCTTCTTCCGACTTCGGGGGTCTCCGGTGTCGTCGCCGCGCTCTCCGGTTCTTTCTTCTGCCGGGCCACTGCTATCTTCTTCCAGCTCTTTTGCTAGCGGGGCCCGGTCTTCTCTCTTCGCCTTCTTCCCTCTTCTCCTCTCCGGTTCTTTCTTTCTTCTGCCGGGCCTCCGCTATCTTCTTCCAGCTCTTTTGCTAGCGGAGGCCCGGTCTTCCCCGTCGTCTCGTCCGGTTCTCCGTTGTCCTTCTGCCGGCCCCTCCACTATCTTCTTCCAGCTCTTTCGCTAGTGATGGGGCCGGTCTTCCCATCGTCGCCATCGGCGTCTTCTTCTCTCTTCTCCTCCTCGATGTTGACTCGTCGCTTCCTCTCGCAGTAATGCTAAATCTTCGGTCCGCAGAGATTTATATAGGCTTCTCATGACGTCACAGTCACATGTTCCCATTACGTCACAGTCACATGCTCCGGGGCCATACAGTCCCATACAAAACGTGAGGCCTAAAAAAATCTTCAACTCCTCCACCGTTAGGTCTCTCCACTCGTAGGGACGGGAATAATATGATGTAGGATTGTTCAAAATAAATTGTTGGGCATATAGATTGCACTGGGTCACAATGTTGGATAGCATGTCCTCGGTAAAAATAAGATCAAAAAAATTGATTGGGGAAAAATTCTCCGTGTCCACCTGGACTCCTGGCTGGGCAGTGAAAGGGGGAATGTTGGCTTCTCCTGAATTAGGAGGAAGCCACAAGGGGTTCTGAAGGGCATAGGGAAGGCTGGCATGGGTCCTTGGCCTTTCTTGCCGAGGCACTGCGGTGCTGGTGGATGGTACTGCGGTGCTGGTAGATGGCACTGCGGTGCTGGTGGATGGCACTGTGGTGCTGGTGGATGGCACTGCAGTGCTAGTGGATGGCACTGCGGTGCTAGTGGATGGCACTGCGGTGCTGGTGGATGGCACTGCCTCTTCACCAGAATGCCTTCGTTTGGCGGGCCGACTAGCTTCCTCCTCTGAGTCACTCAGTGTTGCACTACTGAGGACTGGCTCATAATTGACGTCCGACTCGGAATCGGAATTGGAAAGGGAATCTGAAAGAGAGAGCTCCACGTTGCTCTCATCGAGCGTGGAAAGGATTTGGTATGCCTCCTCGGCAGAAAATAATCTTTTTGAAATTTTTTGCTGCTGGTGGTGCGACTACACAGGTGTGTGCCAAGCCTTCACTGATGGGCACTGATGAGGCGGCACAGATGGGCACTGATGAGGCGGCACAGATGGGCACTGATGAGGCGGAACAGATGGGCACTGATGAGGCGGAACAGATGGGCACTGATGAGGCGGAACAGATGGGCACTGATGAGGCGGAGCAGATGGACACTGATTGGCGGCACAGATGGGCACTGATTGGCGGCACAGATGGGCACTGATGAGGCGGCACAGATGTGCACTGACTGATTGCACAGATGTGCACTGATTGCACAGGTGGGCACTGATTGGCACAGGTGGGCACTGATTGGCACTAAGGTGGCACAGGTAGGCACTGATGAGGTGGCACAGGTGGGCACTGATTGCACAGATCACTGACGTCACAGGTGGTCACAGACTGTCACAGGTGGTCACAGACTGGCACAGGTGGTCACTGTATAGGCACTTGTGGGCACTGTATAGGCACTTGTGGGCACTGTATAGGCACTTGTGGGCACTGTTTGGGCACTTGTGGGCACTGTATGGACACTTATGGGCTTTGTATGGGCACTGTGTAAAACACTCACTTGCGGATACAAAGTAACAGATCGCTCTCCCTCCTCACACGCGTCTCTGTGTGAGGAGGGAGAGCCGGCAATGAGAGATGATCTCATATGTTTACATTTGAGATCATCTCTCATTGGCCGCACAGATCGCATAGTAAATGGCCACTCTGGCCATTCACAGCAATCTGTGATACTCATTGGCCGCACAGATCGCATAGTAAATGGCCACTCTGGCCATTCACAGCGATCTGTGATTCGTTGTGTCCAAGGGACACAGGCAGGAAAGAATTTCCCCGCTGCGCGCACGTGAGCGCGCGCGGGGAACGAGGAAAGGGGAGGCCGTCTATTGACGGCCTCCCGGATTTTCAGGTCCGCGCTGAAGCCGTCAATCGGCTATAGCGCGGGCCTCAAGGGGTTAAATCATATTGTTATTTGCATATTGTATTTGTTTGTAGCCTAAATACTGTAATTTGCACTTAAAACTGTAATTTTGTAACTTTTGGAAATGCCAGTAAAAACTTGGCTGTTCCAGTAAATTTTGGGTGTTGTGTGTTGTGTCAGTAAATTTCAATCTGGTGGGTTGGCAACACTGATTCCAGCTTGGGTAGCAATAAGTACCAATGCACAATAACAGCTTTGTGGTACAGCTGATGGAAACATCGAGGGACTCCAGGACAGGTAAGTGTCCATTTATTAAAAGCCAGCAGCTGCAGTATGTGTAGCTGCTGGCTTTTAATTATTTTTTTCCCGGAACACCACTTTAAATAGTACAGCAACAGTTTACAACAAACCCAGTAAGAAGGCTACCCAACCGGGTGCACTCATGGTTTCCAGTAATGTGAAGAAAGCAGATATCAGCCCGATTGACTGCCCAAGCAAGATGATGATGATGTCCAGAGTAGTTGCGACCCTACTCTCTCCCTTCTATTAGACAGGAACCTTTCCTTACCGCTAATGCTGTCCCTAACAGGGGGGATACCTGTCCCTACTCTATCCACTCGCACTTAAATAGGCTTTGCCTGACCCAAGATGGCTGTAAGAGTCACATGGGGTGGCAGCATCTAATTGGATTGCTTCCCCAGTGACCCAGGAAACCATAGAGGAACCATGTTCCTCTTTACTTCCTCCCTAGCTGCAAGGCCACTGTGGGTGATGAACCGGCCGACATTCATTTAGTGTGTACACCTGTCTTTCCAACAGAAGCTGGTCTAAAGACCGGCTTTTTTCGAAGGGGCATGCTGGAAAACCAGCATCCAATCGGCACTGGCAGCCAATGCATTGTTTATTCACCTGAGCTAATGGAAAGTAGCGGCAATCCTTTGCTCTTTATATTTACTAACCCCCTGGATTGGTATTAGGACAAGCCTGCACCCTATGTTGTGGGACGCAGGGATATGCTTCCACCTCTGCTTTGAGTGTACCTTTTTTTAGGTGTCTATACAGCTTCTGTGGTTTGTTTACTGGGTTAGGAGTGCAGATGATATATTATCAATAATTTTTTCCAGACTTCAAATTACAGTATATGATGAAACAAGTAACTCTTGATTTAGAGCTACCACTGTATCTGAAAAATGCAGATTGCCTGTGGTGCAGGTACTGTAAACCAGTTCAGATTCTATAAAAATCATATTAACAAATGTAGCTAGGTGCTTGGCTAAGAATGGAGCCGGTGAGAAACACTGGCTGAAGCTGCTCTCTGTAGTTGTAGTCTTGTTGTACTGAACTGGTTAACAATTAAATCAGCAGGTGGGAGACACTGAGCAGAAAGTGTTCAATAGACTCAGTCAGGCAGCACTGCACTGTGGGGACTGTAGTCCAGAGGAGAGAGACTCAACCATAATCAAGAGCTTTTGAACTGCATTTCCTAGAGGGAGAATGATAAGAGGACAAGAAGGAGCTGCATTTTTTTGGGCTGTACAGGGCACAGCTTCCTCTTGCTATGAGGGAGTCCAGAGAGTGTGCACATCACTGTCCAGTGTGTACCACCACTGCTGAATAATGGCGGCCTGAGCAGGATCCGGAGTGCTGAGTCCAGGTGTGTCGACAGACAGAGTCACCTGGGTGCAGAGCAGGGGGTGGACTGATAGCTGTGTGCGACCGTATGGTGAGATGCAAAATGGCTGGGACTGGTGAGCTGCTGCTGTGGGGGATTTACTAACTGCTGCTAAAGACATTGAGCCCTTTAGGAACTGACCATACAGCCATCTAGTAGCCTTATCGCTGCCTGCATGCTTGAATGGGACTATTCTTATCTGTCTCAACATTACAACTTGACCCAATGCTAGCTGGCTGAGTTCGGATGAAAGACTGTCCCTATACAGCTGCTACACAGAGACCTGCTAAGAAGTACCCATAAGGGGACATTGCACCATATCATAGACATTCTCCTAGAGCAGTGTTTCTCAACTCCAGTCAACAAGGCGCCCCAACAGGTCATGTTTTCAGGATTTCCCTCAGATGAAATGGCTGTGGCAATTACAAGGCAGTGAAACTGATCAAATCACCTGTGCAAAATAATGGAAAGCCTGAAAACATGACCTGTTGGAGCGCCTTGAGGACTGGAGTTGAGAAACCGTGTCCTAGAGTGCACTCTAGACTAGTTATAGTATTATTATTCACATTTCAGTTAATGCTTATATGCGCTGTTTATTGCTGATTCATGAGTCAATCATAGTCTAGTGGTATAGAACTCTATCCTAAGTTACCTTTCCATAGTGATTATACTGTCTAGTGGACTATGTCTGAACCTACCTTCTGTGTGTTCATTTATGCTCAAACCACCATTTACTCTACCTTGAGTTCATTTACCACTTAACAGTCTTGTGCCTATTACCTGGTGCTAACTCACTGCCGAGTTAAAGGTATCTATACTCATGTTCTTATAAGTGTTTGCAGTAACTTTTATTCAACCAGGTGTGCCACAGGGACTGAGGCAGCAGCGGCCGGTCCATAAGGGGCGCAGGGGCCGCCCCCCCTAATCTCCATGCGCCGCCCCCTAATCTCCATGTGGGACACCCGACTCATAGGTTTCTATGAGTTGTTTTTTTTAAGCGCCTGAGGCTCTAATTGGCTTCAAAAAGGTTGGGCTCGGAACGCAGAGCACCCACTTGTGACATTAGCAAATCAATATTCGGATTCAGGATATATTGAGGACCAGATTAGCCGGGAGGAGATGCCGGGGAAGCCGCGACCTGGATGCAGTAAGTGCGGACCTGGCGGGGGGTTTGTTTGCTGCCCTCCCCAAAAATTTGTGCACCAGCCGCCTTTGGACTGGGGAAGTTCTTAGAGTCGAGGCGCAGAACAGAGAACCCAAATTACCAAGTGGCTCCTTCAGTAATAGAACTACACAAATATAATACAATTTGGTCATTCTCTAAATGGCAAACATGTTTCTTTTCTCTTTCTGAATAAGGCACAATTTAAAACAAGGTCAGTCTAGTGTTGCATTTTCTGCAGAGTACTGCCAAAAATCAGAGGTGATGGTATTCTTTATCCTAGCTTTAATGAACAGTAAAAAAACACATCAAAGCCTTTGTGCATTGGGCAATTTGGATTGTAACCTCTGCGTATACTTTGCTGATTCATCAATGTTTTGTGTGTGAGGTCAGGAAACTTGTTTCCAAGGAAATCGTGTTTGTTCAAAAGTGCTGACGCTGTCTACTGCACCTGCATGAATGAATTCAAATAAATACTATTCTTCCAAAAACCAAAGCCCAACACAAAGATTCTGTTTTTTTTGTGTTTTGTTCCCCCCAAAATAGAAACTGATAGTTTGTATGTTCTCAAAGCAGCAAATGGTTATGGTACAATATGCACATATTTTTCACATTGTAACAAGGTGAATATTATATATGTATATGTTTGATTATAAAAGGTTTTATTGTTTTTAGTTAGACTGTATAGTTAAAGCGGAGGTCCACCCAATTTTTTTTTTTAAAAGCCAGCAGCTACAAATACTGCAGCTGCTGACTTTTAAAAAATGGACACTTACCTGTCCATCGCGCCCGCGATGTCGGCAGACGAGGCTGAGCAATCGCTCGGTCCTCGGATGCTGCCGCCGCCATGCTCGGTGAGGGAATCAGGAAGTGAAGCCTTGCGCCTTGACTGCCCGGTTTCCTACTGCGCATGCTCTCTCTTGGGAACAGTGTGTTTCCCAGGAGACAGCGGGGGGGTGGAGTGGCGTAGACTCCCACGGGAGTCTATGCCTGGAAGTGGGTGCAAATACCTGTCTTAGACAGGTAACTGCACCCCCCTCCCCCCCTGAAAGGTGCCAAATGTGTCACCGGAGGGGGGGAGGGTTCCGAAAAGCGGAAGTTACATTTTTGGGTGGAACCCGGCTTTAGGTTTCTGTGTTAGAATATTGCAGTGTTTAGTTGTGTTTGCCCTTCTAAAGTGGTACACCCTGGGATCCAATCTTTAATTGAAGAATTCATTTCGGGTGCATTCATTAATGGACCTATTTGTTTTTGGAATTAATTTTGTATCTTTGGCATTTGTTTAATTTCATTTGGAATAGCGTTGGCTCTTAAGAAGTGGGTGGCTGCCGTGTCCTTAACTGCTATGACTCATCTGCTGTCAGCGGGATTGTCTGCTGCATTTTTTTTTTAAGGGACTTAACACGTTTGACACCTTTTTTGGTGAATGAGTACTCATTCACATGGGGGGGGGGGGATCTTGGGCCCGCTTTGTTAAGAGGATGCTTCCAGATTCTGATAAGCTATTGTACCACAGACCCCCACAACCCCCGTCCAGCGTTGTGAGAAGGAGGCCCTTGTCCTCATTAACATGGGGACAAGGTTCTTTGGGGCACCCAAAGCACCCCCATGTTGGGGGCATGTGGCCTAGTATGGTTCTCCTTCGGGCGAGGGGGGGGGGCTCGCGCCCCCACCCACTTTCCAGGCATTCTGGACTACATGCTCAGATAAGGGTACGGTATGGATTACGGGGGGTCCCCACGCCATTTTTTTTAAATCTGGCATTGCGTTCTCCTCAAAATCCATACCAGACCCGGAGGGCTCGGTATGGATTGGGAGGGAACCCCCACACTGTTTTTTTTTTGTTTGTTTTTTAACCGCCATTTGTTTTGTTTACATTCTGCTGACAGTGGGGAAGACAGTAGATGAGTCATGACTCCTTACCAACCAGCTTCTCAATGCACCCAAATGCATCAGAATTTTTTGTTAGAACTTTTTTCAAATTTTTTCTGATTCATTACTCCATTCGATACATTTGAATCTCTGTAAAAGGAATTTTCATTCGAAAAACAAATCTGAACAAACTGAATTGCACATGTCTAGTTAACACTGCTGACCAAGTCTTCCTGGGCCTCTTGGGTAAGTACCGCCCTCTTCTGGGGCAAACACATAAAAAGGGAGGGAACCGACTTTTCTGGGGAGCTGCAGTAAGTAAAAGAAAGCAGTACAGTTCCAGGTCTTCCCAAGTAAGGAATAAAATGCTGCTAGAGATGTGAATTACTACTTGCCCCTAAACACCCCCTGTGGGAGCCCAGTCAGGATTACAGGGGTATGTAAGTCCTTAAATGGTCTTAAGGACTTTCTCTTCTTTACAAGGTATGATTATACCTCATGGGGCAATTAGGGGGAATTCAGAGAACTGGACAGAAATGTGTATTTAAGATTACCTGTTAAACTGTCCATTTGTATTATTGCAATATCTTCAGTAAAGAACGTTTATTGTTATTCAACTTGGCCTGGTTGAAGTTACTTGAGAATGATCTTAAAGGGGTTCAAGGAATGCTTAGCGTATCACAAAACAGGACATATGAGGAGACAAGACAAGTTGGAGAAAATGTAGTACAAATGTCTATTGTGCAGTGAAGCTATTTGGAGGAGGCTATATTGCTGTTGCTATTGACTACGGTACTAGCGTGGGGGCATAGACAGCCAGTTGGTCAGGAAGCAGTGACTTAGCAAAGGTGTGCTTAGACTCTTTCCCTAGTGATCAGAACCCCAATACTGGGTCAGACATCGTGGCATGAGGCGTCCTAGGGACCCAGCCTGGGAGTCAAGGAAGATGGAGTGAGGCCTCAGGAGAAGAGAAAAGCATGGGTTATGTACCTGTGTGTGTACCTGGCTGTGTGAACATACCGTATAACTGGCTGTGAATTAATCGGTGGGAGACCTGGGCACAATAATTCAGCGGCTCCTGCGGATGTAAGCGATACACAAACAAGATGCATGTCACCCTTTTTATTCATTTAAACAAGATTCTATTTCTGCTTTATACCACATAAGGTGAATCCGCACTGCATCTTTTTTAAATTGACCCCTAACGATCGGATTTTCCGTTGGGATTTTTCAGACGGAATTCCGTTCAAACTGTCTTGGATACACACTGTCACACCAAATTCCGACTGTCAAGAACGCGGTGACGTACAACACTACGACGAGCCGAGAAAAATGAAGTTCAATGCTTCCGAGCATGTGTCGACTTGATTCTGAGCATGCGTTTTTTTTCTCCATCGGAGTACCCTACAGACGAACGGAATTTCCGGCGGAAAAAAAGAGAACATGTTCTCTTTCTAAATTCAGACGGAAAAAAATCAGATAAACAGTGGATATGAACATCAAAATTGAACCTTGGTGTTGCTAACATCCCTAAGAGTCAATCAAAAGAAAAGGAAAAAAACGAAAAAAAAAACAAGATGGGACTTTAAGGGCAACAAAGGGTAATAGAGTAAAATAGTTTTATTTAGAAAACATACTAAATAAAACTATTTTACTCTATTACCCTTTGTTGCCCTTAAAGTCCCATCTTGGTTTTTTTTTTCCCTTTTTCCTTCTTTTGAAAAAATTCAGATGGGGCCCACACACGGTCGGAATATCCAATGAAAAAATTCCTTCAGACTTTTTCCATCGGAAATTCCGATCGTGTGTACAAGGCATAAGTGTTCAGTGAATGTTGAGCATTCGGGCCTGTTCATATTATGAGACATGTATTTTTCTGGGCTTGAAAATCACACAACTCTGCAAGGGCACACAGAATACTTTTGTTTCCTTTGTGCCCTGTTCACTCTGCTAGGCATTAAAAAAAAAAAAAAAAGAGAGAAGTTCTTAGCATGCAAAGTGTCCACTGAAAATAATATGCTGCAATGTTGGCAAAATGTGAAATAGTACCAGAAAATTGTGGTAAAGGTGCAAAATGTAAACTTTGCACCTATTAATTATGCATAATTTTAGTGTCGCTCCTAGGTACAACATCTCCTAGTAAATAAAATATTTACAGGAGATATGTGCAATTGACATGAAAAGGTATTGATTATATGCTCACCTTGAGTTTGCATAGTCAATAACACGAAAGAGTCACCAGAAATATCACATAATTAACTGTTCATAGGATTAAGGAAAGAGTCAAGTTGCAAGCATGAAGCCTTTGCTTAAAAAAGGTCCTATTATATTTTATAAAAGAAAAAGGGAAATACACAGAGAAAATCTACTGTATATACTCGAGTATAAGCCGACCCGAATATAAGACGAGGCACCTAATTTTACCAAAAAAAAAAGGGAAAACTTATTGACTCGAGTATAAGCCTAGGGTGTCCATCTGCATGCCTCACTGTGCCTCACTGTGCCTCACTGTGTCCATGCCTCACTGTGCCCATGCCTCACTGTGTCCATGCCTCACTGTGTGCCTCACTGTGTCCATGCCTCACTGTGCCCATGCCTCACTGTGCCCATGCCTCACTGTGCCCATGCCTCACTGTGTCCATGCCTCACTGTGTCCATGCCCCCGGGTCCATGCCTCACTGTGTCCATGCCTCACTGTGCCCATGCCTCACTGTGCCCATGCCTCACTGTGCCCATGCCTCAGTGTGTCCATGACTAGACTGACGTTTAACGTGGGAGTCTATGGAAGGGGTGCCTGGCTTTGAAAAGTCAGTGCTCCCCGGCCGTAGGTCCCCCAGACAAAAAACTTTGCACACTTATAGAGGAGAAATGAGGATACATGTGTACCTAGTTTTGGGAGCAGGGGATTTACAACCGGCCGGTACTGGGTCCCCAAAATCACTGTTTAACATGGGAGTCTATGGAAGGGGTGCCCGGCTTTGAAAAATCGGTGCTCCCTGGCCGTAGGTCTCCCGGACAACAAACTTTGCACACTTGTAGAGGAAGAGTGGGGCTACATGTGTGCCAAGGAGACTTACGGCCGGCCGGTACCGGGTCCCCAAAATCCGGGAGATCATGCGCAAAAAGGTGACTCAAGTATAAGCCGAGGGGGGCATTTTCAGCACAAAAAAATGTGCTGAAAAACTCGGCTTATACTCGAGTATATACGGTAATAAAGTCTACTGTTTAAAAAAGGTAGTGCACCTATAAAACAGTAAATCAAATGTATTTTAATATTTAATTCTGGGCATGCAAATAGTATGTTAATGACATTCATAATTAGATTCTAGGCTATGACTAAGCACTGTTTGTTAGTGTGAAACTCGTCAGGTCTTCTGTCCGTTCTTCTGTGGCATGTCATTTTGATTTCATTTTTTGAATAAAGTGCAGCCGTCCAGAACTTCTTCCTATTTCATTGCTATATGCATTGCCAGCACCTGTGGCTTCCATACTGGAGGAGAGGTTTCACCTTCGTCTGACCTACCTGGAGTGGTGATATTCCCTTTCCCAAATTAGATTCCACCTATAAGGCTGTCCCTTAAGACATTTTTTTAGGTTCGTTTTCGACCAAGGTAAATTAAAACATCAATTTTATTTATGCTTTAAGAATGACAGCAAACAGATGATTGATTCCTGAAGGCCATGCCCTACTTTATCATCATTCAGGTTTGCAGCCACAGACTCTTTGTGCTAAATTAAATGGTGCCAAATTTAAGTAAAGCTGGGTACAATTTTAATCCATTTGACTGTACTAGATGCTCACACAAAAGAGCTTTGCCATATACCAGGGCCGTAGATAAAAAAAAAATCCTGGGGGGTCTTTAAAACTTAAAGGCATCATTTACACTTTTATGTAGGTACGGTAAAAATATGTGACAGCAGAGTGGGGCCATGAGGCTTTGCAATGCAGCGCAGCAAAAATTATCCCCATTCAACTGAATAGAACGCAATGCACGCAGTTGTGGTGCGGTAGTGTACTCAGGGCCGTCGGAACAGGACAGGCAAAACAAGCAATTGCTTGGGGCCCCGAGCTGGCCTAGGGCCCCAGCCTGCTGCCTGTCACTGTCCTCGATTTTCGCCCGGAGCCGATCCACGGATTGCAGCCTTAGGAAAGGCCGCGGCTTCGGCCTAGCTCCGGAGCGGCGGCCATCTTGGTACACCCGGCGGTGACAGGCCGCCGCTATTGCTTATGGGAGTTGTAGTCCACAACGGCGGCTACGTGCTGATGCTTCCTGCTCCTGGGGGGAGGAGTCAGTGTCAGTCACAGTCACTCAGGAGGGCAGCGCAGGCGTGATACAACTCCCATTGCGGTCGGATCAACTTTTGCCCGCCAGACAGTGCCTCTGGAAAAGGTAAGTCAGTGAATGACTTTTTAATGGAGTGATAAAGTCTCTAATAGTTCCACAAATAAAAAAGTAAATACGTTTTCTTGAAAAGTAGTAAAGAATCTGTCTTTCTTTGGCTCCACAAGCATGTACTTGTACTGTTGTACATGATTATTCTGTTCTTCTGTCCAGTAATTCAGCCAGGCCAGGATCAGGATCCCTGAATATTAGTGCGTGGCTGCAAACAACTTCCTGGTCACAGCAGCCTGCTTCTCCATCCCAATCCCCACTATTGGAGAAATGTCCAGTATCAGGGTTTTTTTTATTTTTTTATTTAAATAAAAAAAAAAAAAAACCCTGATACTGGCCTTTTCTCCAATAGTGGGGATTGGGATGGAGAAGCAGGCTGCTGTGACCAGGAAGTTGTTTACAGGAGAAAAGCGCACGAATATTCAGGGATCCTAATCCTGGCCTGGATTACTGGACAGAACAGAAATCATGTACAAGTACATGCTTGTGGAGCCATAGAAAGACTGACAGATTCTTTACTACTTTTCAAGAAAACGTATTTACTATTTTATTTGTGGAACTATTAGAGACTTTATCGCTCCATAATTATTTTTGAATACTTTTATTATTTTAACAGTGGACATTACAGGGGGAGATGTGGACAGTACAGGGGGGAGATCTGGATATTACAGTGGGGGAGATGTGGACATTACAGGGGGAGATGATGTGGACATTACAGTGGGGGAGATGATGTGGATATTACAGTGCGGAGTCCCCCTGTCCATCCCACGGTCCCCCTGTCCATCCCACTGTCCATAAACAGTCCTAAGCAGCATCTTAATGTTAATGTGAGTGTGTATGTGTTTTAAGTATGTTGGATTATTTGCAACAGCAGTATTTGCACTGTAAACCTTTTTTATTTATATAAAGTGTGGGTGAGCTTAAACTGTATTGCTATGCTGTGGTTCCTGTAGGCTTTGCGTGAGTGCGCGGGGGGGGGGGGTTGGGGGGCCTCCATGTCCATTTTGCTTGGGGCCCCCAAATTCCTTCAAACGGCCCTGAGTGTACTCATTACTACAGCGAATTCCTCCTAAGCTCCCTAGTTTTCTTTTCATTCAGCCTGCTGGGTTGAACTAAAAAAACTTACTGTGTGAACCAGGCTTTAGATCTCATTCATATGTTCTAAATGGCCATGGAATAGGATCCCAGATTTTCACCTGAGTGATGGGCTGAAAAGAGCCACTGCTGTTAACATGTATCTGCACATCCAGTGGTCCCCATGTTTAAGCTCCGGGGGACAAAGCAAAATACATTGGGGTGTGGCCTGGCGGGAACCTGTGCTGAGGTTGTCTCTCCCATCACTACTACATTACCCTAGGACTCAGTGGATGTGCCAGATTAATTTTTTTCTCTTCCCTTCAGTGACTACAGGAGCTGGGATGAGCTCCATCGCTTGCCGGCACTCCTGCAGCCCAATCGGTATCATCTACTTTACTCCCCACATCTATTAAAAATGAGCGACACACTAAAAAACCATGGGTCGCAGTGGTTACCTGCTGCTAGGGACGAATTTCTGACCCTGGATGCAGAGAGATTTTATCCAAATGCAAAATGTATCCCTACCTGCAGGTAACCACTGGATGTGCAGATACATGTGGATACATGTTTACAGTAGCAGACAGCCTTGGCTCTTTTCAGCCCATCACTCAAGGGTACAGGCTGAGCAGATATTGGAATGTCTGAGATCCCGGGTGCAGGTATTTGCAGTATACTTGCTGCACCATGGTCATGTAGGATGTATGAATGAGACCCAAGACTGGATTTTAGCTAACCTTACTGTGCAAGTTGAGCAGGTGCAAGGGGCAACATATTGTGGTAGGCAGAAAATTCTGTGATTTTTTTAAAACTTAAAAAACTGTATCCTAAGAAGTTTATGAAGAGAAGAAAAAATATTGTGCACTGCCTACCACAGGATGGTGCCCTTTGCACCTTGTCGATATGGTTGCCGTTTTTTCAGTCTTAAACTGGTGTAACCCCATCTTTTGAACTTATATCTACAAGTAAGCCTATAATAATGCTTACCTGTAGATACAGTGAATATCTCCTAAACTTGTGGTGTTTAGGAGATATTCACATGGAAAGCAGCTAGTGATGTCACTGGTGCATGCGTTTTGAAGGGACAGCATACCGCTTGGTTGTACCCATTTTTAGCCGACAGACAGCTATAGCCCACTGTCAGCTGACATTGCTCAGCAGGTCCAGGCTGTGGAAAGATCCTAACTTTAAAGTCAGGATTCACCAAGATGCCTGGACCGGCAGCTCGTTCAGCCTCTCAGTGAGCCGCAGAGACCCTTAGCCAGCCACTCCTGCCCCCTCCACAGCCTGGCATTCCAGTGAGCTTGGGGGAGGGGGGGCAGAGCCAGGGACTGACAGTCACCACTCTTTGCTCACTGAAGGCTGAGAACTGGGTGATCAGCGGTCTTTGATCGCTCTGTTGTTGGTCCTAGAAGCAGCTGGGGACAGATGCAACATTGGATCGATGCTCCACCCACCTAGGTAAGTGTAATTGGGAAAAAAATCCCCCTCTCCCTTCTAAGAACCCTCCCTCCCCAAGCAAAGCTTCCCACTGTAAAAAATCTCCCTCCCTCAAATATCCCCCCAAAAATTTAACCCCCCTGTCTCTAAACTGACCCCCAAAGCAAAAATATCTCCCTCAGTCAACACCCTCTCCCCCAGCAAAGGTTCCTAATTATGAAGAAAATCTCCCTTCATCCAATCAAACTCCCTCCCAGAAGCAAATCCCTGCCATTAACCACCCCCTGTAAACTTTTCTACAAGACATTCCCCCTTCTCCAAAAGCAAACCCACTCTCCTTTCCATTACCCTCATTCCAAAAGAAACTCCCCCAGGCTGGAGATCTCACTTCCTCCTTCCCAAAACAGAAAATTGATGCCTCCCCACTTACCAGACCTCAGATTCAGCACAGCACAGAAGTAGGAAAACTTCTGCATCCCCAGTCTCCCTTCGGCTGTGTCATATGATACCTCGAGGAGGAGTCTAGGAGTTCCCTCAACTGTGCACTGTCAATTGCTGGCATCTGAGACCTTGCAGTAATTTCATGCTTTTCAGGGGGACCCCTTATTAAACGGAGGGGATGGGGCACAATAGAAGGGGTCTGGCTGTTACAATCCAAAACTCTGATTGCTTCTACTGTGTTGATTCTGAGGCTAAACAGCAGGGACACTGTCTGGGCATTTTGCCAGGATGCTCTGGGGGGGGGGGGGGGTTTGAACACCCCTGACCCCCCTTATCCATGCCCCTGAGAGGATGCTTTGGGGGGGGGGGGTTTGAACACCCCTGACCCCCCCTTATCTACGCCCCTGCCTTACACAGAAAGTGAGCATGCAGCTAATAAATAAAGATAAATATCCACAGTGATTGGACCTCTCTAGGTTCTCTGGCCCAGAAGCAGCTGCACCTTCAGCACTCTATTCTTCCTGTGATTACTCCCTGCTGTACAACAGGTGTATGTGATTTCAATGTCTGTCTTGTGGAAATTATTATGAGGCCTGGTGTACATTGGGCAGATGATGACAGACTTCCATGCTGGCCTCTATGGTAGACCTGCAGTTTGCCTGTAGGCAGGTGCAGTCTTCTTTCATCACTGCAGGTGGTGCTTATCCACAATGGAAATGCAGTTGGAGAGGAAGTCAGGAGGATAATGGTTCCTCTATGATTTCCTGGGCCACTGGGGAAGCTATCCCATTGGTTGCTGCCACCCATGTGACTCTACTCTAGTGGCCATATTGGGTCAGGCAGAGCCTTTTAAAGACCCTGGCTCGTAGGTTTGGCACGCATTTTGTGAGATGTGAAGTACCCTGCCTGGTAGGGACAGAACTAGGAGCTGGGAAAGGATCCTGACAAGAAGTGAAAGCATAGGGCTCATAACTGAGCTTGGGCACAAGACAGCCAGGGCGCATTCTACCCCTCTCTACAGGCGCTGTATTTAATGGGATCATTGACATAACCAAGCATTGATTGCCTGGTAAGAAATAATGGTTTTAAAGGCAAGCAGTTTAAAATAAATGCTTTCTTTTTGTTGTTGTGTGTTTTTTTTTCAACTTAAAATGTGTTTCTAACATTATGACATGTTTTTTTACATAAAATAGTCTGTGAGGCAGCATACAATAAGTTGAAAGGAAAATATATTATTATATATTTGAACTGAATAATATCACAGCAGGCTTTGCTTGTGTTTGTATTCACTCAGCTGAAGCCCACATTTATCACGAGCTGCACATGGCTACAGTCACCTTGTAAATGAATGATCAATTGTATCACTATAACAGATTGTCATATTGCTCTGGTACATGAAGGAGCTTCAAATTATATTATTGTTATCTGCGTCCATGTGGCAGCGGTTACAATAGGCCTTAAAAGCAATGCTGTCAGAAAAGCAAGAGTTGTTCTTTGTCTGAAATGAAAACAAATTGATCTGAATAGCAGAGGAAGCTTGTAGTTTTCTTAGTCTTTGTCACTTTTTCTGTTGAGTGTTCAGCAAATAGCTGACCTACCTAACCTGAGTGGGGACAACATGCTTTTCTATTCGCAAGCAATTTAAGGACAATCAAGTGGCGAACAGCAAAACAGTATATCTTCAGAACTTTCATTGCTTGAAATGTAAACAGAAGTTACACTTGAATATATTTTTTATTGGAAGAATATTATATTCTGATGTTCTAATTGTTTAATCGCTTCCTGACCGCCGCACGCACTTTTACGTCGACAGAATGGCACGGCTGCGCATATTGGAGCATATATATGTCCAACTTTAAGATGCGAGCCGTGTGGTCGCGCGCGCGCCGCCGGCAGCGGAACGCTTGCGACCCTGACGCGAGCTCCGTGACCGCGCCCGCGGGACCCGCGGACCCGATCGCTGCTGGTGTCCCGCGATCGGGTCACAGAGCTGAAGAACAGGGAGATGTTAGTGTAAACACAACATCTCCCCGTCCTTCCCCTGACACTGTCACTGATCGTCTGTCCCCTGTCATCGGGAACAGTGATCAGTGACGTGTCACGGCAAGCCACGCCCCCTAACAGGTAGAAGCACTCGGTGGTGCACTTTATGAACAAAACTTTGTAATCCAACAGGGTAGTAGAAATACAGTATTTGTCTGTGAGCAAGTGCTCTCTCACCAACCGGACCAGTCCCAGTCCGTCTTCTCCACCGATGCGCCTAGGCACATGGATCCATTGACATCCGGGTCTTCGGTCCTCCTGGTACAGTACAGCAAGGATGAAAAGATGTCTCTCAGGTTCCGCTAGGCTGGCGGAGGGCTCTTTGGAAGAAAATGCCCAGGCTTCAGGCCTGGGTTTTCAGCAGTCTCAGACAGAGTTCTTGCTTGGTAGCCGGGAGGTGGCCAAAGAGACAGAATAAACTCTGCTTCCCCTTTATAAAGTCCGCCCCAGCAGTCCTTTCTCCGGGGCAATGCACCCTGGGTGCTGTAAGATGTCTTGGGAAATGTAGTCTCCGGATATTAAAGGGGTATACATATACAGGCTACATATATTTTTGAGGGGTTATTTATTATAGCAAAAAGTAAAAAATATTGAATTTTTTTCAAAATTATCGCTCTATTTTTGTTTATAGCGCAAAAAAATAAAAACCGCAGAGGTGATCAAAAGAAAGCTCTATTTGTGGGGAAAAAAGGACGTAAACTTTGTTTGGGAGCTACGTCGCACGACCACGCAATTGTCAGTTAAAGCGACGCAGTGCCGAATCGCAAAAAGTGGCTTGGTCTTTGGCCAGCAAAATGGTCCGGGGCTTAAGTGGTTAAGCATTTTCTCAGCAGTTTGGTGATTTGAGTAAAGAGACATAAGGGGTTTCACAAGCATACATTGTAAATCAATTAAATTAAAGTAGAACTAAAGGCAACATTCTCTTTATTTTGCATAGAGTAAGGGAGGGTTTTAATCCCGGTCATTTTATTTTAAAAAATTTTTTACCATCTGTGCCCCATTGGGGAGATTTCGCATCACTTCCTGTCCCTTAGGCAAAACAGGAAAGGAGAGAAAATCCCTCAAAAGTGATAGAATCATGGGGGGTCACCAGGGACAGCAGAACTACTGTCCCCATTGGAAGGTTTGTCTTCTATTGCTGTTCTGGTGACAACCCAAAATGTAGGACGATCTTTCAATTTCACTCTCAGTCTCAGTGATAACAGTAAACAGTACACAAGGAGAAGGTGAATCTCCCTAATGGAAGCACAGGCAACGATAAAAACCGACAGGTGTTCTAATCCCTCTCCACTCCATTTTTTGCTTTTAGTTATAGTTTAATAGGTCAGTTTACAAAAATTCACATTTATGTTTTAGGTGGAGGGTAGTAGGGCCAACCCACTGAACAATTATGTCTCTTAAAGGGGTTGCTCCGCCGGAAAAAAAAAAAATTAAAAGCCTACAGCTACAGCAGCTGCTAGCTTTTAATATTTGGACACTTACCTGTCCTGGAGTCCTGGAGTCCAGCGAGTCCAGCGACCGCTCGTCGCTCTGCTGCTCCCTCCGCCATCCTCGCTGAGGGAACCAGGAAGTGAAGCCCTGCGGCTTCATGCCCGGTTCCCTACGGCGCATGCGCCCGTTCTGATTGGTGCTCCTGTGTTCTGGGAGCCGAGTGTCTCCCAGAACACCAAGGGAAGTCTGCGGGAAGTGACGTAACTCCCGCAGATTCCCGGAGACAGGACTCCCGGATGTGGGTGAAAATACCTGTCTTAGACAGGTATCTTCACCCCCCTCCCCCCTGAAAGGTGTCAATTGTGACACCGGAGGGGGGGAGGGTTCCAAATAGCAAAAGTTGCTATTTAGGGTGGAGCTCCACTTTAAAGCTAAATTCCTTTCTTTTCACTAGAACTGAATGGAATGATACATACCTCTGTACCGGCGGAGCAACCCCTTTAAGAGACATAATTGTTCAGTGGGCCAACCCACTGAACAATTGTGTCTCTTAAAGGGGTTGCTCCGCCGGAAAAAAAAAATTAAAAGCCTACAGCTACAGCAGCTGCTAGCTTTTAATATTTGGACACTTACCTGTCCTGGAGTCCTGGAGTCCAGCGAGTCCAGCGACCGCTCGTCGCTCTGCTGCTCCCTCCGCCATCCTCGCTGAGGGAACCAGGAAGTGAAGCCCTGCGGCTTCATGCCCGGTTCCCTACGGCGCATGCGCCCGTTCTGATTGGTGCTCCTGTGTTCTGGGAGCCGAGTGTCTCCCAGAACACCAAGGGAAGTCTGCGGGAAGTGACGTAACTCCCGCAGATTCCCGGAGACAGGACTCCCGGATGTGGGTGAAAATACCTGTCTTAGACAGGTATCTTCACCCCCCTCCCCCCTGAAAGGTGTCAATTGTGACACCGGAGGGGGGGAGGGTTCCAAATAGCAAAAGTTGCTATTTAGGGTGGAGCTCCACTTTAAAGATAAATTCCTTTATTTTCACTAGAACTGAATGGAATGATACATACCTCTGTACCATGTTGCTCTGTTGTCTACAGATTCCCAAATATTCTGGGTTTAGTTGTGGCTCTGTATCATGTGACGCTCTGTATAGCCTGCTGATAGACTCTGCCCCTTCCACAGTCACTTCCTGCAGCAGCTAGAGTCTGTAACACTCCCCTTTGTAAACTTTTAGACTGTACAAATTATGTAACTACTGTACCTTCACAGCTCTCATGGTGGCTGAGATTGAATACGTCCTAAGTAGCATTCAGTCCTGCCCAGTTACTCCTACAGGGTGAGTTCAACCTCTGTAGTCTCGCCTTACAGATTACAGTATTATTTAAGAAGGAAACCCCTTCAAACTAACTGTGTTGCTGCTGGGCAGGATTAAATGGATCACAATTAGAATTCAATCCTGCCCAGTTAAATATGCCGACCAATGTGAACAGGGAGAGTCCCACCTTTTAGATCCCAACCTCCCAGAGCCCTGCTCTCTGTGAAGTAATTCATTTATATATGAAGGAAACACCTTCATTATAACCTCCCATAGCCCTTCTTCTGTAGTATTGCAGTAAGCTATTATTCTTTGCCATGCTGCAAGACAGGAATGACACAGGAGGAGGTATGACACATTTACACCTTTTACCACCCGTATGAAGGCCCAGAAACACCAACAGAACCCCTAGGGTCCACCCAGATCAACTCCTACAGCTGGTACAAGTGACTCCCATAGCCCACCCTGAAGCTACAGACACTCAAAGGATCATGGGACATGTAGTATCAGGACTGGCAAAGGAAGGAAACCAGAAATCAGAGAACTTTGAAATTCAGCCAAGAGGAGCAGTGACATCACAAACACAAAAACCTGCTGTATACAGCTAGAAGAGGTAAGGTACATATAAACTGACAGTGTGAATGTGATTTATTTACATGCAAAATGCATCTGTTGTTTTGGGAAGGAAAAGCTGGAGTTCTTCATTTAAGGATTGCATTGTTTCTAGCTCCTCTCTCCTGCAGAGTCCAGGTGAGGTCCTCTTGGTATAGCCAATGTACTTTGCATTTACTGTATTTACATTAAAGCCCAGCTCCCAGAAACCTGAAAAAAGTGGGTTACCTGCTAATTTAGTCTAGTGGGCTTAAAAAGCACTTTTACTCACGTGATCCTCCAGCAGATGGTACTCCCCTATGCTCTGGCGGTGGACTGTCCCTGAGCATCCTCATGCCCATTACAGGGCTTTGGACCATGCATTGGCCTTGATGATGTCAGGACCTTTGCCCGCTGGCATGAGGGAGAAGACTCAGTATGAGATGGTATGGAGCGCCCATTTCCACCTTTATTGTGCATGCTCCAGGTTCAGTTATTATCCAAGCAATTCATTTCTTTCTCTTTCCCGTCTAGTCAGCCCACGTGACCATTGTTTAATAGTTGTAGGCATATACACAGTGTGGATTGAATGAAAAGCTCCTCCTTACCTCCTCCATGCCGACTGGTTGCTATAAACTAGAGGGGCGGAATGCAGATGTTGTCAGAACAAGTTTAAGCCAATTGTCAATCAAAACCACCTCCAACATGTTAAAGCACAAAAATAAAAATTAAATGCTTTTTAAGTAATGAATTATATTAAGCTTAGAAACAGGTTTGTGATATTTATGTAGCACCCTAGTAGTAAGAAGGGTTGCTAACAAATTTAGCTTGCAAGGTGGTAACTAGCCTGGCTGATTGATAAGGGACTCACTGGCTTTTTCCGTAATTCTGGATTTGATGCACCTCTTTCTTCTGTCACTAGGTGGCATTGTTGCCTGTGGCATTAGAATGACCAGGGCATAGTGAATTCAGACTAGGAGTGGATGGGTTGTCTGAGCCAATTGGCAGGGGTTTCTTTAGTCCCTTGGCCTGCTGGGAGAGCCTATTTATTGGAGTTCACCATTGGGCCTTTGAAAGTCGGGGATGCCGCTACATTTACTATTTATTTTTTCTATCTATTCCAATCAGCAATGACGTGCAGACACGTGAAGCTTGTGCAGACGTCCTTTAGATGCCGTATAGAACATACGTTATCAGATTAGGAGAGGATCCTCCAATACATCTTTTCCTGTGGACAGGAATGAGCAAGGAAAGATCACATGATCGCTGGACAGGAAATACAAAACAAGGTACTCGGAGGCTTTTATTTTACAAGATAGAACCAGAGGCATTATCTATATTAAATATTAGAGCAATACATGGCAATTAACCCCTGTCTGTTTAACAGCAATTTAAAACAGTATTAAACCCAAAAGCAAACATTTCTTTTATTGCAGCTTACCAATTCTTAGATGTGATGGCTGCTTTGGTTTCCTTTTTTTAGGCTTTTTTTTTTTCATCTATTTTCATCTGAAGATCCAGCCAGCAAGTCTATTGTTTTTGAAAAGCACAAGCTCTTCAGCAGAATGTATCAGTTTACATGGATGAGAAAACCACTTAAAGTAGAAGTTCACCCTAACACTAAGGCTGGTCTCACACATATGCGACCGTGGTTTCAGAGCGGCAGTCCTGTGCAGTTCTGTTCACCTGTTCAGGTGCAAATTTCTACCTGAAGTTGCATCTGAACTGGACCGAAAAGTGCACAGGACCCTACAGCAGAGCCTGAGGAAGGAGCACGCATGCTCCGAACGCGCGAACCACCCCGCTGACCCTGTACCCGGAAGTGGCGACATCCTGCCGTGTTCCTGTCCCTGTCTTCCGGGAGCGCTGGGCTCCACCAATGTAACCGGACCAAGGGAGGATACACGGACACTCCAGCCAGCAACACCAGGCATCAGGCAGTTCCCGGGATGGCGCGGATCACACCGATATCTATGCCGTTTTAAACATCTCATTTGTGTGTGTGGACCGAGCCTGGGTATGCCCAATAGGCTTTGTTTTGTATCTAAACTTGAAACTCAATAAAAAAAATTATGTTTTAATTCATGAAATGTCTTAAACTGCTACACTTAGAAGGCGCTGCTTTGCCCCTGTTTTTATGTTTGATGCCTTGAACACACGATCAGTTTTCCTGACAAGAAAAGTGCAATGTGAGCTTTTTGTCAGGAATTCCGACCGTGTGTATGCTCCATCACACTTTTTCTGTGAGAATTCCTGCCAAGAAAAGATTGAGAGCAGGATCGAAATTTTCGTGACAGGAAAAGTTCCTATCGCAAATCACGCTCGTCTGTATGCAATTACGACGCGCAAAAAAACGCGCATGCTTAGAATCAAGCAGAAGAGCCAAACTGCCTATTGAACTTCATTGATCTCGGCTTGTCGTACATGTTGTACGTCACCGCGTTTTCGACGTTCGGAATTTCAGCCAAGATTTGAGTGACCGTGTGTATGCAAGACAATTCTGAGCCGTTTTCCTGCTGAAAAAAAAAACACGGTTTTCCCGTCGGAAAAAATGATCATGTGTTCGAAGCATCAGAGTTTCTTCTATCTGTAAGCTGGCAGCCTTCTTGGAATAAGCATTTTCTAACAATCTTACATGGACTATATGTCATGGACTTGAATACTTGCCCTATGTATCGATCCCATTTCCATATATTTTTCTTTCTATAGCCTCACCCAGAGTGCGCCCATTGTTTGTATGTAAACAGTATAAACACAATATGGAAACGCTGACGATACCCATAGCAAGTAATTTGCCTGGTTTACACTTAGTCAACACAGCGAGACAAAATATCAGTCCCTGATATTTAAAGACAGTTGTAAAAAATCACAGATTTTTACTAACTGTCAGTAAATTTACTGATAAATGGCAACCCTGGCGGACACTCAGCGATAAGGCCTACCTGCTAAGCAACCGCATATATGCATGTGGCCAGCATCAAGGGGTTGAAGAAACCGATGGGAAATCCACAATTTTACTGTTGTCACGGAACAGGAGGGAAAAGGGACAAATGTTCCAGTGATTGCTGTATGAAGTCCTAATTTTGCAGAATCATTGTTGAAAATTATACCATCCACCAGTTATAGCCTCAAATTATTATGACAGTATACTTGTAAAAAAATATGTGAACTCCCCTGTTTTTGAGCACTTGTGCATGTTATAATAATGCATTTTGTGTGCCATTGCTATTTGAAACAAACCCATCATTTGTATTATCCTTAGCGATTCTTCATTGTAGAAATTTTGGAAACCTTCCAGAGAATTCTGAATTATGTTTTACTTCCCAACAAAATGCATACTTTATTTGTGCAGCAAAACTCAAAGTTTGTTATATTTCCTGGCCTCGGGCTATGCTTCTAAATTGCATTGCATGAATAAAAATGACATATCAGCCAGTCTAAGATGTGTCATTGTAAACAATTTGATTTGTAGATGCTGCTGAATTGTTATGGTTTCTGTTCCAGCCATCCATATCATCTGAGGCACACACAGGCCAATCTATAACAAACTTATATCTTTCTTGACCCTGCTTTACTGCCAACACAGCTCTAAAGCAGTGATATCTTATCACACTCATTCTGTGCGCTTCTAACTGTTACACTTTAATTTCAATATAATATTGATTTAGTTCCTCAGTACTAATTAATTGTCTAAACAAAAGTTTTCTCAGTAAGAAACAGTTAGTTATTGATAGCATTTAGCTGTGCATTTTCTTTTACTTTTCCAAATCTAATTATTATCTAATTATTTTAGCACTCTAAAGTGTGCTGGATATTAGAATATTGTCATAATGGCCTTTTTTTCCTCGATGAATGATATATAGCTTTCAGAATCAGTCAGAATACCAAACTAGTATGTTAGAAGGACATTGGCAGTATGCGCCGCAAGCAGTGTTGCCATCCCTCAGTATTATTAAAGGCAGCCAGTAAAAAATGGGCACCTTTTCTCCTGCCAGTAACAGGAAAATCTTGTCAGTAAAAAATAGGCTGTGACTGCTACAGTGTGTTCAGGAGGCATCGGTGGGGGGCGGGTCTGGTGAAGGCGGTGCCTGAGCATGTCGTGCGTGTAGTAATATGACTGAACAACAGTGACTCCATCTTGGTGGCTATGGCTTAGGGTCTCAGACTCAGGTTATTGACTAATTCTGTATTTCCAGCTTGAAACTGCTTTTGCAAGGCACACACACAAAAAGATAGCTTGCATAAGCATTTCTATTTTGTATATTCTATATAAAGACTATGATCAGACTACCTTCCTCTTTAATGGGACACGAAACAGGCGACAGGAAAGCATGACTTGTTAGTCATAGCCAGGTGGTGTATCTACTTGAGTAACCTTATGTCAGCCATGTTTCTTAGAGGTTAAAGCATTTCATTATTATTGATATTCAGTGTATCCCTCTACTAACCACTCTTCCCTCCCCTATTGTGATTGGTCAAGTTGAACAAGATATAAGCTGTATACCCACCCAATAAAGATCAGACAATTTTGTGAACTTATCTCTTTTTATCTTCTGTTCATGGCTCACGGCCGGGGGTCTCTTGGTAGTTTGCGGTATTAACCTTTGGCTGATCTGTCATGTGCCTTGAGTATCTTTATAACCCATTTAGATGGAGGCACTGCTGAGATAGGGTGATCACCTGTGGTAAGGTACCTGTTTGTCTCATCTTGACAAATAGTTTTCTTGCCTCAGCTCTGATAAAACCTTAGTCTTTTAAATTTAATTAAGAAGGGAGATGGACCAGGCCTTACGAGTAGCTTTTGGTAAGTAAATAAAGTTCATGCTATACTGTGATTCTTCCTTCAAAGGAGTGCACAAAATTATTACTTCACCAAATCTTCATATGAAGACATACACCCAAAGTGCACAGGTAGTGGATTGCGCTTACCGAATGAAGTGGACCTCTTTACTTAAAAAGATGGTCACAGACAGCTTGAGCAGGATTGTGCCTGCACACATATGGACAGATACTGGTGAAATATGAATCTCCTTCCTCGGTCTCAGGCAAAGGATATGAAACACAAAATGGAGTTAATATTTCTGTTGTTGTCTCTGTACTTCTTGAAATACGAATAAAATACTTGAAGGAAAAACACAAAATGGAAAACTCCATAGTGCAACCCATACATTTATTTATAAAAAACAATATAAAATATATAAAAAAAACGTATGGCCTGAATGGCCTGCAGCCCCAGGTAAGAGGCCATTCAGGCCATACGTTTTTTATATATTTTATATTGTTTTTTATAAATAAATGTATGGGTTGCACTATGGAGTTTTCCATTTTGTGTTTCATATCCTTTGCCTGAGACCGAGGAAGGAGATTCATATTTCACCAGTATCTGTCCATATGTGTGCAGGCACAATCCTGCTCAAGCTGTCTGTGACCATCTTTTTAAGTAAAGAGGTCCACTTAATTCGGTAAGCACAATCAACTACCTGTGTACTTTGGGTGTATGTCTTCATATGAAGATTTGGTGAAGGAATAATTTTCTGCACTCCTTTGAAGGAAGAATCACAGTATAGCATGAACTTTATTTAGTGAAGGTGTTTTCACTTGTCGGATTTGAAGCAACACCGATTTATTTTCTACATTTAAAGGGGACTTTTTTCATATTTTTTTTAAAAAAATGTTTTGATTGTTTTTTGCGTGGGAGCACGCTAATCATCACTATTGGGACTAAATATTATATAATTATAATTATTGTCTAATAATTTTGTATGGTTGATTGCCAAAACCAATTTCCTGGTGTCTATCAAGTATAACACAACAGTGGTGTTTATAATATTCACTTTTTTTCCACTTTATTAATTTAAAGATATATGGTATCACATAGTATTTATTTTTAATTAAGTGCGAATAGCGCCCCCTTTCTTATACAAACAATTCTCAGATAGGAGATCCAATACTCCATCCGCAGGGGAGCAGCTTTTTCATTACTTTATATAGTATTATTATAAATTTTATTCAGTGGCGCTGAATCACATATATAGAAAAGCTTTTGGTAAGCCCGGCTTTTGCTAAGCCTGTTAAGAAGTTTAATTAGTAGTACTACACTCCTTATGGGAAGTCATGGTGCAAGGGAGCCGAGCGGAGCTGCCGGAGCGTCAGATGTGGGTCTGCAGAATGGAAGCAAGTCAAATTGGGAGCTGGACTTTCAGTGCTGTTTGGACTGGAGTGGACTGAAGGGACAACCTGCCATAGAGAGAGACTGTTACTGGGACTCAGGAGGGGACATGTCATGTCCTTGAGGTGTCATCATCATCTGTGCTACTGCACACTGCTGTCAGTATCACTGGGAGAGTTAATTTCATGCGTGTGCCCACCTATTCTAATTTTTGCCCTCCTGAGTCTTGTTCCTGAGCTACTTACTTTACTATATCGGAAAAAAGAAATCGGAAATATGTTTTTTGCCTTAACATCTACCTTAAATCACATTGCTAATTGCATATTGTACTTGTTTGTAGCCTAATTACTGAAATTTTCACTTAACCACTTAACGACCGCCCACTGTAATTATACGTCGGCAGAATGGCACCGACAGGCAGAATCACGTATATGTACGTGATCGCCTTTGTATAGTTGGGGGGTCCGATCGGACCCCCCTTCTGTACAGTGAGCGGTGGTTAAGTGTTCGGGAGCGATCCGGCATGAGGGGACGGCCGTTCGATTCCGGCCACCCCCTCTCGATCGCTCCCGGCGAATGAGAGAGCTTCCCCTGCCTGTAATGTAAACACAGGCAGGAGGAAGTGATATCATCTCTCCTCGTGTCGGTCTTTTCGATCCGGCGCGAGGAGTGAAGACATCTCACAGTAAGTGTACCAACAGCCCACTGACACCAGTACACGTAGGCACACAAATCACCCCCCAGTCACCCCCAGATCACCCCCCAGATCACCCCCAGTACCCCCAGTCACAGTGCACCGTTTGCAGTGATCATTTTTTTTACTGATCACTGCAATCAGTGTCATTTGTGACTGTAAAAAGTTGCAGGGCAGTTAGGATTAGGCCCCTTTAGGTCCAAGGTAGCCCCCTAACCCCCCCTAATAAAGGTTTAACCCCTTGATCGCCCCCCAGATAACCCTTTCACCCCCTAACGCCAGCGTCACTAAGCGATCGTTTTTCCGATCGCTTTTTTCTTGTCGCTGGTGTCCTAGATAGCCAGTTAATTATTTTTAGGTTCGCCGCAGGTTTTTATTAGCGTCAGGTACCCCCATATATTATTTTAACCCCCTGATTGCCCCTAGAGTTAACCCTTTCACCAGTGATCACCGTATAAGCGTCACTGGTGACACTGGTTACCCAGTGAGTTATTTCGTTATTTAGGTAACCCGTCAGGTTTTTATATAGTGTCGGGTACCCCCATATTTAACCTAATAAAGGTTTTAACCCCCTGATTGCCCCTAGTTAACCCTTTCACCAGTGATCACCATATAAAGGTTACGGGTGACACTGGTTGGTTAGTTTGCTTTTTATAGCATCAGGGCACCCGCCGTATATAACCCAATAAAGGTTTAACCCCCTGATCGCCCGGCGGGTGATATCAATTAGGTTTTAGCGCCAGAGAGGGTCTGCGTCGCCCCAGGCAGCTTTAGGTTAGTGCCAGTAACGGTAACACCCACGCGCAAAGCATACACCTCCCTTAGTGGTATAGTATCTGATCAGATCTATACTAGCGTCCCCAGCAGTTTAGGGTTCCCAAAAACGCAGTGTTAGCGGGATCAGCCCAGATACCTGCTAGTACCTGCGTTTAGCCCCTCCGCCCAGCCCAGCCCAGCCCACCCAAGTGCAGTATCGATCGATCACTGTCACTTACCAAACACAACACACATAACTGCAGCGTTCGCAGAGACAGTCCTGATCCCTGCGATCGCTAACAGTTTTTTTGGTAGCGTTTGATACATTTGGTGACAGTCAGGTGCTTTTTTTACCTGTAAATCTTACTAGTGTACCCCTAAATTTAGAGCCCAAAATGGCAAGTCGAAGGTACACTAGTAAAGAGGCCTACGAGATTCTGAGCATGACAGATAGTGAAGAGGAGGTCACGTATCTGTCAGATTCAGGCTCAGAATATCTTCCCGTAGAAGACAGTGACGTCAGCGGCCCCACGTCAGATAGCTCTGATGACGAAGTTGAGGTCCCTGCTAAGGTCAGGTGTACCCGATCCCGATCTTCTGAGGTTGTTGAGGAGCAAGAACCGCAGGGCTCTCGTATCATGGAGCAGAGTAGTACAAACGCCGCTATTCCTTCTGGTGAATTGGCAAGCACCAGCGGCCTAGTACAGCCTGGGCGTACATCCAGCACTGCAGTATCACGTGGTGACGTGGCGAGTCCCATAAGTGCAGTTCAAGCTGGCGAGGTGGCAAGCACAAGTAGTGTCCCGCTGCCACCAAGAAGACAAAGGCAGGCCCGTCGTGCCCATAGTGCCCTTCCTGCAGAATTCGCCTATCCTGATTGGGTCCCCACCACTTCTGCAGAACCCGTACTTCCCCCATTCACTGCCCAACCCGGTATTCAGGTGGAAACAGCTGATTTTATGCCAATCGATTATTATTCGCTGTTTTTCACGGAAGATCTCTATAGATCTATTGTGGACCAGAGTAATTTGTATGCTGGTCAATTCATCGCCGCTAACCCCCAGTTGCCTAAAATTGCCAAAGATTGGAAACCAATTACGGTTTCCGAATTTAAGACCTTTCAGGGCCTTTCCCTCAACATGGGCACACATAAATTCCCGTCATTGCGTGCTTATTGGTCCACGCACCCAATTGACCACATGCCCGTGTTCTCTGCCTCCATGCCCAGGACACGATACGAGCAGATTTTGCGGTTCATGCACTTCAACGACAATGAACTTTGTCGTCCACGTGGGGACCCTGAGTACGACCGGCTCTATAAAATTCGGCCCCTCATAAACCACTTCAACGAACGTTTTGCAGCCTTGTTTATTCCCGATCAAGTTGTCTGCGTTGATGAGTCCCTGATTAAATTTTCTGGCCGCTTGGCTTTCAAGCAGTACCTTCCCAGCAAGCGTGCCAGATACGGGGTCAAGCTCTATAAGTTCTGTGACAGGGCAACAGGCTATGTATGGAGCTTTATGGTTTATGAGGGAAAAGATAGTCAGGTTGAGCCGGTCAACTGCCCAGATTACATAGGGAGCGCTGGCAAGATAGTGTGGAAATTGGTGTCACCCTTATTCGGAAAGGGGTACCACTTGTATGTGGACAATTATTACACGAGCGTGCCACTGTTTAGTCACTTGTTTGATCATCAGATTGGAGCATGTGGCACCGTGCGACCTAATCGCCGGGGCTTTCCCCAGCGGCTTGTAGTTGCCCGTCTTAGGCTGGGGGAGAGAGCCTGCGTGAAGTGTAATAACTTGCTCGCTATGAAGTGGAGGGACAATAAGAATGTTTTCCTTCTTACCTCCCTTCATGCAGACACGACAGTCCAAATTCGTACGGCGACTGGTGTTGTGGAGAAACCCCTCTGTGTCCACGAATATAACAAAAATATGGGAGGGGTGGACCTCAACGACCAGTTGATGGCGCCGTATCTAATTGACCGTAAGGCGAGACGCTGGTACAAAAAAGTGTCTCTATCCTTATTCCAATTGGCTTTGCTGAATGCTCATGTGCTATACAGAGCTTCAGGCGGGACGTTATCTCTTCTAAAATTCCAGAATGCGATAGTCACAGAACTCCTGTATCCAGGCGGTTCTGCACCTCACCATCCCCTACCAAATGCAGTAAGCCGGCTGCATGAGAGGCATTATCCGTATGCCCTCCCGAGTACCCCTACCCAACGAACCCCCCAAAAAAGATGTCGTGTCTGTAGCAAGCGCGGATTTAGGTGTGACACCCGTGTTTTTTGTCCACTCTGTCCTGACAAACCTGGTCTTTGCCTTGGTGAATGTTTTGATCGCTACCACTCAAAAGTGAAGTTTTAGCGTAGGGTACAGCATTTCACAGACTAGGACACACTTACACAGGGTCTCCCAAGATGCCATTACATTTTGAGAGACCCAAACCATTACAGTTGTTAAAGTTACAAAACAAAGTGTAAAAAAGAAAAAAAAAAAACGTAAAAAACAAAACACAAAAAAAAATATAAAAGAAAAAAAACAAAAATAGTTGTCGTTTTATTGTTCTCTCTCTCTCTCTATTTTCTCTCTATTGTTCTGCTCTTTTTTACTGTATTCTATTCTGCAATGTTTTATCATGCTTGCTTTTCAGGTATGTAATTTTTTGTTTTCAGGTACGCCATTCAGTTGCAGCGCGGATCTATTTATCTTGACAGCAACAGCGTTTGCTCCCACGATACATAAAGCCGTGACTCCAGTGCTGTAGGAGGTGATTTCACCACCACAGTTTAAAAAAAGAGCATATATGCCGAAGCATGGGGGCAGCAGGGGCGGAGGAGCGATTTTGCTCCTAATGCCGCGTATATACGGTCGAAATTCCGACGGAGGCTTGCCTGTGGAAAAGTCCGACCGTGTGTACGCGGCATAACTTTTTTGCGGGAGGATGCCCCCATGCTTCGGCATATATATATTTTAGGCACAGGTTGCGTTAAAAAAAATGTTTTATTTTTTACTAAGTTTTGTTTTGGTATTTGCTTTGCAGGTATGGTATGGTCTTACTGTTGTACTGTAATGTTACTTTGTTTTAATGTTAACCATCATTTGCTTAGCAGGTACGCCATTCAGTTGCATCGCGGATTTATTTATCTTGACAGCAACAGCGTTTGCTCCCACGATACATAAAGCCGTGACTCCAACGCTGTAGGAGGTGATTTCACCACCACAGTTAAAAAAAGAGCATATATGCTGAAGCATGGGGGCAGCAGGGGCGGAGGAGCGATTTTGCTCCTAATGCCGCGTATATACGGTCGAAATTCCGACGGAGGCTTGCCCGTGGAAAAGTCCGACTGTGTGTACGCGGCATAACCTTTTATGCCGCGTACATACGGTCGAAATTTCGACAAAGGCTTGCCCGTGGAAAAGTCCGACCGTGTGTATGCGGCATAACTTTTTTGCGGGAGGATGCCCCCATGCTTCGGCATATATATATTTTAGGCACAGGTTGCGTTAAAAAAATGTTTTATTTTTTACTAGGTTTTGTTTTGGTATTTGCTTTGCAGGTATGGTATGGTAAGGTCTTACTGTTGTACTGTAATGTTACTTTGTTTTAATGTTAACCATCATTTGCTTAGCAGGTACGCCATTCAGTTGCATCGCGGATTTATTTATCTTGACAGCAACAGCGTTTGCTCCCACGATACATAAAGCCGTGACTCCAATGCTGTAGGAGGTGATTTCACCACCACAGTTAAAAAAAGAGCATATATGCCGAAGCATGGGGGCAGCAGGGGCGGAGGAGCGATTTTGCTCCTAATGCCGCGTATATACGGTCGAAATTCCGACGGAGGCTTGCCCGTGGAAAAGTTTGACCGTGTGTATGCGGCATAACCTTTTATGCCGCGTACATACGGTCGAAATTCCGACGAAGGCTTGCCCGTGGAAAAGTCCGACCGTGTGTACGCGGCATAACTTTTTTGCGGGAGGATGCCCCCATGCTTCGGCATATATGCCCATCATTAGAAGTGGGTGGATGAAGGGAGGTATTCTAATGGTGGGCATACCCACCGATCAATCTCTTTTTTTCGTTCAGGCAACAGGCTGCATGAAAAAAAAGATTACAATACATGTCCAACAAGGACCAGCAACGTACTTGTATGTTGCTGGACTTTGAATCGTTATACCAGATTGATGCCTGCAGGTATCATTCTTTTCAGCCAGCGGCCGGCTTTCATGTAAAAGCAATCCTAGTGGCTAATTAGCCTCTGGACTGCTTTTACAAGCAGTGGGAGGGAATGCCCCCCCCCGGATATAAACAGTGCCATTGGGAAATTGGGAAAGCATTTTATCACACCAATCTTGGTGTGGTCAGATGCTTTGAGGGCAGAGGAAAGATCTAGGGTCTAACCCCCCATTTTTTTTCAAAAAAAGAGTACCTGTCCCTACTTATTGCTATCATAGGGGATATTTACATTCCCTGAGATAACAATAAAAATGATTAAAAAAAAAAAATATGGAAGGAACAATTTAAAAATAAAATAAAAAAGCAAAATAAATAATTAAAAAAAAAAAAAAAAAAAAAAGCACCGCTGTCCCCCCCTGCTCTTGCGCAAAGGCGAACGCAAGCGTCGGTCTAGCGTCATATGTAAATAGCAATTGCATCATGCATGTGAGGTATCACCGCGAAGCTCAGATCGAGGGCAGTAATTTTAGCAGTAGACCTCCTCTGTAAATCTAACGTGGTAACCTGTAAAGGCTTTTAAATGCTTTTAAAAATGAATGTAGTTTCTCGCCGCTGCGCGTTTGTGCGCAATTTTAAAGCATGTCGTGTTTGGTATCCATGTACTCGGCCTAAGATCATCTTTTTTATTTCATCAAACATTTGGGCAATATAGTGTTTTTTAGCGCATTAAAAATAAAAAAAGTGTGTTTTTCCCCCCAAAAATGCGTTTGAAAAATCGCTGCGCAAATACTGTGTGGAAAAAAAAAATGCAACACCCACTATTTTAATCTGTAGGGCCTTTGCTTTAAAAATATATATAACGTTTGGGGGTTCAACATAATTTTCTTGCAAAAAAAAAAATGTTTTCATGTAAACAAAAAGTGTCAGAAAGGGCTTTGTCTTCAAGTGGTTAGAAGAGTGGATGATGTGTGACATAAGCTTCCTAATGTTGTGCATAAAATGCCAGGACAGTTCAAAACCCCCCCCAAATGACCCCATTTTGGAAAGTAGACACCTCAAGCTATTTGCTGAGAGGCATGTTGAGCCCATTGAATTTTTTTTTTTTTTGTCCCAAGTGATTGAATAATGACAAAAATAAAAAAAATAAAAAATAAAAATTACAAAAAGTTGTCACTAAATTATATATTGCTCAAACATGCCATGGTTATATGTGGAATTGCACCCCAAAATACATTCTGTTGCTTCTCCTGAGTACGGGGATACCACATGTGTGAGACATTTTGGGAGCCTAGCCGCGTACAGGACCCCGAAACCAAGCACCGCCTTCAGGATTTCTATGGGTGTAAATTTTTGATTTCACTCCTCACTGCCTATCACAGTTTCGGAGGCCATGGAATGCCCAGATGGCACAAAACCCCCCCAAATGACCCCATTTTGGAAAGTAGACACCCCAAGCTATTTGCTGAGAGGTATGTTGAGTATTTTGCAGATCTCGCTTTTTGTCACAAAGTTTTAAAAATTGAAAAAAGAAAAAAAAAATGTCTTTCTTCATTTTCAAAAACAAATGAGAGCTGTAAAATACTCACCATGCCTCTCGGCAAATAGCTTGGGGTGTCTACTTTCCAAAATGGGGTCATTTGTGGGGGTTTTGGGCTATCTTGGCATTTTATGGCCTTCAAAACTGTGATAGGTAGTGAGGAGTGAAATCAAAAATTTGTGCCCTTAGAAATCCTGAAGGCGGTGCTTGGTTTTCGGGGGCCCGTACGCGGCTAGGCTCTCAAAAAGTCCCACACTTGTGGTATCCCCGTACTCAGGAGAAGCAACCAAATGTATTTTGGGGTGCAATTCCGCATATAACCATGGCATGTTTGAGCAATATATCATTTAGTGACAACTTTTTGTACATTTTTTTTTTCTTTTTGTCATTATTCAATCACTTGGGACAAAAAAAAAATATTCAATGGGCTCAACATGCCTCTCAGCAATTTCCTTGGGGTGTCTACTTTCCAAAATGGGATCATTTTGGGGGGTTTTGTGCTATCTTGGCATTTTATGGCCTTCAAAACTGTGATAGGTAGTGAGGAGTGAAATCAAAAATGTATGCCCTTAGAAACCTTGAAGGCTGTGCTTGGTTTTTGGGGTCCCGTACACGGCTAGGCTCCCAAAAAGTCCCACACATGTGGTATCCCCGTACTCAGGAGAAGCAGCAGAATGTATTTTTGGGTGTAATTTCACATATGCCCATGGCATGTGTGAGCAATATATCATTTAGTGACAACTTTGTGCAAAAAAAACAAAGTTTGTCATATTCCCGCAACTTGTGGCAAAATATAAAATATTCCATGGACTGAACATGCCTCTCAGTAAATAGCTTGGGGTGTCTACTTTCCAAAATGGGGTCATTTGGGGGGATTTTGTGCTATTTTGGCATTTTATAGCCTTCGAAACTGTGATAGGTAGTGAGGAGTGAAATCAAAAATTTACGCCCTTAGAAAGCCTGAAGGCGGTGCTTGGTTTTTGGGGCCCCGTACCCGGCTAGGCTCCCAAAAAGTCCCACACATGTGGTATCCCCGTACTCAGGAGAAGCAGCAGAATGTATTTTGGGGTGCAATTCCACATATAACCATGGCATGTGTGAGCAATATATCATTTAGTGACAACTTTTTGTACATTTTTTCTTTTTTTTTTCTTTTTGTCATTATTCAATCATTTGGGACAAAAAAAAAATATTCAATGGGCTCAACATGCCTCTCAGCAAATAGCTTGGGGTGTCTACTTTCCAAAATGGGGTCATTTGGGGGGTTTTGTGCCATCTTGGCATTTTATGGCCTTCAAAACTGTGATAGGTAGTGATAGGTAGTGAGGAGTGAAATCAAAAATTTATGCCCTTAGAAACCTTGAAGGCGGTGCTTGGTTTTTGGGGTCCCGTACGCGGCTAGGCTCCCAAAAAGTCCCACACATGTGGTATCCCCATACTCAGGAGAAGCAGCAGAATGTATTTTGGGGTGTAATTTCACATATGCCCATGGCATGTGTGAGCAATATATCATTTAGTGACAACTTTGTGCAAAAAAAATAAAGTTTGTCATATTCCCGCAACTTGTGGCAAAATATAAAATATTCCATGGACTAATCATGCCTCTCAGTAAATAGCTTGGGGTGTCTACTTTCCAAAATGGGGTCATTTGGGGGGGTTTTGTGCTATTTTGGCATTTTATGGCCTTTGAAACTGTGATAGGTAGTGAGGAGTGAAATCAAAAATTTGCGCCCCTAGAAATCCTGAAGGCGGTGCTTGGTTTCCGGGGTCCCGTACGTGGCTAGGCTCCTAAAAAATCCCACACATGTGGTATCCCCGTACTCAGGAGAAGCAGCAGAATGTATTTTGGGGTGCAATTCCACATATAACCATGGCATGTGTGAGCAATATATCATTTAGTGACAACTTTTTGTAATTTTTTATTTTTTATTTTTTTTTTGTCATTATTCAATCACTTGGGACAAAAAAAAAATATTCAATGGGCTCAACATGCCTCTCAGCAATTTCCCTGGGGTGTCTACTTTCCAAAATGGGGTCATTTGGGGGGGTTTTGTACTGCCCTGCCATTTTAGCACCTCAAGAAATGAGATAGGCAGTCATAAATTAAAAGCTGTGTAAATTCCAGAAAATGTACCCTAGTTTGTAGACGCTATAACTTTTGCGCAAACCAATAAATATACGCTTATTGACATTTTTTTTACTAAAGACATGTGGCTGAATACATTTTGGCCTGAATGTATGACTACAATTGAGTTTATTCGATTTTTCTTATAACAAAAAGTAGAAAATATCATTTTTTTTCAAAATTTTCGGTCTTTTTCCGTTTATATCGCAAAAAAAAAATCGCAGAGGCAATCAAATACCATTAAAAGAAAGCTCTATTTGTGGGAAGAAAAGGACGCAAATTTCGTTTCAGTACAACATTGCATGTCCGCACAATTTACAGTTAAAGCAGCGCAGTGCAAAATTCTGAATTCACCTCTGGTCCTTTAGCTACCAAATGATCCGGGGCTTAAGTGGTTAAACGTGTAATTTTTGGAAATGCCAGTAAAAATGTGGCCGTGTCAGTAAATTTCAATCTAGTAGGTTGGCAACACTGACCACAAGACAGAACAACTGTGAAGGGCTGAGGTAGTGATGCACAGAGTAAGCTTCTATAATGTAGAATTGTCTCTTGAGTTTGAGTCTCCGATATTCACTTTTCACTGGTTACTGTACATCTGTAAAGTATGCTGGCATCCTAATTTTAATATTGTATCCCCTGAGAGGTCTGCAGTAAAGTTTTCATTACCTTCTCAAGACTGTGTCTACCTGATGTCTGTTATTGAACTTTATCCACCTTGCTGAACCCCCACTTATTACATTATTTTGAACAGGTAGCTGCAGAATAGGTTAATACTGGCATGCCCTAGGTCCTTCTGATTTCATAAAGTAAACACAGGGTTTGTGTAGCGTCAGCTATATAGAATGTCATAGACAGTGGCCTGTTCGAAGGCCAAAGCCATTCAAAACTGATACATTTTAAGAACTTGCTTTCAAAATCAAGTAAAGGCAAGTCAAATATCATACAAGCATCTTACATGTTCCAGTTATTCCAGTGGCTCATTTGGTCTGAATTTCAGGGTTCGCCAAGCTGTCATGGCCAGTAAAAAGCTAAACTATGATGGTGTCACATTCACTTAGTGTATTTTCCAAAATGATGAATAAGCAAATAAATTGAAAATATATGTGGAAATGGCACCTTGATTTAGAAGGAAAGGCATCAAATCCACTCTGGCCCTAATGGTACTTTTAACACTACTTTATCACTTTGTGATATAATTACTTAAAATCACCATTTGTTTACCTTTTTTTTTAAAGTCCTTACATGCGGACACACAACCACTTATCTCAGTACCTGTCTGCTCCCCTCTTAATGGCAGGTAGACATTTTGCTTAGAGGTGACAGTATCTCTCAATGAGAGAGGGGCTATGAGTGTCTTGCAAAGTGTTGTCAGAGTTCAGACCTGATAACAGCACCGCGTACGCTCCATTCAAAGAACCGCGGGTTCTTTGAATCGAGCGTGTGTACACTCGGCCGGGACAATTTTCTTGTCCAAGAATCTCGTCAAAAAAAACAACATGTTTTTTTCGACGAGAATCTCGGCCGTGTGTACGAGGCCTCAGATAAATTAACCTATTAGCACTGTGCATGTCAGGATATTAACCTGGGACCTCTGCATTGTCTTGCTTTGGCTCTTCTTGCTGTGCCACCTAAAATGCTGGACAGCTCTTTGTCGGGACCCATAGACATGGCCCCTTTTTTAGACCTTCTCTCTGTTGAACCTTGAATCTTTGCTCCTCCCATGAATTTCCTATTTTAGCCATGTTCTTGCACTTCCTATTTGTCAGAATTTGTGCTCTCTCCAGCCAATATCTAAAGCCTCGTACACACGACCGGATTTTCCGACAGGAATTGTTGGCCAACAGGAACAGGAATTGTTGGCCGAAAATCTGACAAATGTTGGATGGCAGGCTTATAAATTTTCGGAGGACAACGGTCTGTTGTCAGATTTTCCTATTGTGTGTACACAAGTCTGTCAGACAAAAGTCTAAAGTACAAACACGCATGCTCGAAATCAATGCTCACCAAACATGACATTAGCAGAAGGTGCCCAAAGGGTGGTGCTCAAGAGCTGAAATTTCACGTAGTACGTCACTACTTTCGTGTTTGTTGGACGACAATTGTGTGTCGTTTGTATGCAAGACAAGTTCATGGCCAACGCCCTTCGGACAAAAGTCTGACGCTTTGTTTGCGGAAAATCCGATCGTGTGTATGAGGCTTAACTCCTTCCATGCCTGCTGCTGCCCTTATCTTTTCTACCACTTGTTATCAACCCTTGGCTTGTTCATCGACTAGGCTTCTGCTTGATCCTATCCAGCTTACTAACCCCAATGAGCCTGGCTGGCTCATTGACTTCACTTCCACCTAATCCAATCCAGCTGCTACTCATTACTGACCTTTTACCTTGTTCACGTGCTCTCTTCCGGCAGAAACAGTCCAGAGGGCCGTGATCTGGCATTAGCACACAGTGAAAACCATCTCCACCACCGGGAGCTTTGGTGAAGACCAGCCCACATCATCTGCTAAGGGGATTTGCTTTTGTAGTCATCTAGCTGACTTCTGTGTAAACCTCTCTACTGCTAAGTTCCTATACATGTTCTGGCACTCCTTGATCCTACTCTCTCTTAAAATTTTTAAAACAATTGACACTATCCTTAACACTTTTATTTGGGGAGCTGGCAGGCCCAAACGGCCCTGGCTCACTATTAAAAATCCACTTTAGGGGGCGTGGCCTTGCCCAACTTCCACTCTTACTACTTAGCAGCCCAACTGTCTAGTTTTTACCATCTTCACAAGACAGAGGCCCTCAGAAATAAAACATTTGTTTATAGATAACCAAACCGTGGATCTTATTTTCCTGTGCAGATGATCTTTAGAGGTGGGGGACAATTAGGTGCAGCTAACACCTGTGGACCCATGTTGAGACATCACAGGCGTATTTGGGATTTAGCTCTTAACAGAACCAACGCATCACCCTATCATACCCCTTGTGGCATAACCCTCAATTACAGGAACTCTCCTGTATCCCGGATATAGACCTATGGGCTTCTAAGGGTGTGATATACCTTCATCAGTTACTTACCCCAGCAGGAGTGAGGCCCTTTCAACCCCTAAAAGAGAAATATGATTTCCCTACCCATATGCTATTTAGATACCTACTGTTATGCCAAGCCCTGCAGACACAATTTTCAGAGACTATGCCCACCCTGCAAAACTTGTCATTGATAGACATTATCACTGGCTCTGAGTCCGAACCCACTAAAATAATATCAGCATTATACATAGCTCTGTGGACCTGGGAAGGTGATGTTGGGTCTCTAGAGAATTCAGTGTGGGATGAAGTACTAAAAGGTAAAAAACTAGCTTTGCCCAGACTCTCTGACTGTTCATCACAGCTGTATATTATACATAGAGCTTACCTAACTCCAATAGGAATCTCTAAATACCGATTAAACCAAAGCCCATTATGTCCTTGATGTTTTGGCATACCTTGTACCTTTTTTCATTTAATGTTGACATCTCCAGCCATCCAAGCTTACTGGGAGCAAGTTATTAAATGCCTGCATGAACGAATGGGATCTCCACTCCAACTGGACCGCAAACCATGTGTACTAGGCCTGCTCCCAGATGTTGACATGGATAAGTTCCACACTACCATCTTGCACAAAACCCTTTTTAGAGCTCGAAAACTTGTGGCGTGACACTGGATACCTTTCAGGCCTGTTTCCAGACCGTGACATGACATACACTATATTACTAAAAGAATTGGGACACCTGCCTTTACACGCACATGAACTTTAATGGCATTCCAGTCTTAGTCCGTAGGGTTCAATATCGAGTTGGCCCACCCTTTGCAGTTATTACATATTCAACTCTTCTGCGAAGGCTGTCCACAAGGTTTAGTAGTGTAAAACAAAATCAACAAATAAAAGGCAGCGCTATAAACAAACCACCTGTGATATTCACAGTGTGCTAACCTAAAGTGCACACATATAAAAATGTATTTAGTCCATAGTAAGTTGCAGAGAGATGCTCTGCTAGTTGCACACAGAATAGTAAGAAAGTCCAATGATATTCCAAATTCAATAAGATAAGGCTGCTGTCACCAACACCTCCACACATGCAGGAAAGCGGGGGGGGGGGTACAGATTCCCCCTGCGTATAAAACTCTTACCAGAAAGCACTGGAACAATGAGCATAAATACCAGAGTGATACATGAACAATCTATCCCGGGATATTTCCTCTCCAAGTACCCTTAATGCCGGACATCTGGATCTCACAATCAAGGGGTTATTCAGGATGGTGAACATATTGTTAAAGGGGATCCCAAGGTTGGAGAACAGGAGTATACCATTGAAAAGAACGTTAGAAGACAACAGCCCACTCCAACAGACTCACAGGAGGAATTGAATGAAGACAGACCTGTTGATCTGCCAAAATGCTCCTAATTTTATAACGTGGACTACATGCCTATTTGAGCAAGGAATTTTTTTTTAGCTTGAGCCGGACTTCTCACCATAACCTGTACGTTTATACTGTCTTGTTGGTCCCAACCCCTAATCCACAGAAGTTATACACTGCATTGATGAGGGCGAAATAGCCTAAAATAGCGTCATAGGGCTGCAACCTGTGTGCCACCTGCAGAAAAACCCATTTCCACCATCGGAAGCTCTGGTGAAGACAAGGCAGCTCCTGAGATTCTGTACCATGGTCCTTCTAATGGCTGTCACCTTCACTGTATGGGGCGGGCACACTAGGCTTGCCCGTCGGTGACAAAAGGTAACCTGCTTCTCCAAGACTCATCACCGTTCTCTGTTTGCCCTCCACAGGTTTGCGCAGCCTATTGCATTAGGGTGTGCACCCCAAAGCTCAAACACACATGCCTTTCTCTGCAGCCTCAGCTGCACGGGGCAGTGAATGAATGGGAAGTGCTCTGTGCTGAGTGACTTCCTGTTCATTCACAAACTGTTAGGAATGGACACAGTGAGCGAGTGTGTTCACTGTGTTCCTTTCGAAATGGCACTATTTACTAACCCCTTTCCCCCGCTCCCCATCCTAAAACATCCACTAGGGGGGAGGAGAGGGGGAAAGCCAGTAGCACTGCAAGACGGGGGGCAATGGGGGGGAAGCCCAGTAAGTAGGGGGAATTGGTAACCCACATTGTGATTGGGTTGTACCCAGGCACACCTGGCACACCCCCTGCATATGCCTATGGTGCCCTCTATGGCCACAGTCCCTGCCTAGCCTCAGCTGCAATAACAAGGTTCTGGTTAACCAGTCCACCTCCTAGTAGGAATGGGCTCCAGCTCGTGACAGTCTAGTTTATGTACCGTATTTAATTTAAATGATAGCCCAGTTCTCCTCTTTTTGAAGACTTCACTTTTTGCAACTGAAAACTTCAGGAAATATTCTATGACTCCTTTCTCTGAGATAAAATGTTGTAACTATTGCTGCTATTACAATTTTTTTCTGGAACAAGGTAGATGTGACCCTCAGTAAACATTATGTGATTCTTAATGATGTATTTCCGTCAGTACAGCCCACTGTTTGATTTTATTCTGACATGACTGTTCAAGGTGGAAACCAACAGGTGATCACATTTAGGGTTTGTGTTGATAGTAAAATGCAGGTTGCTGTCAGCCTGCATTTGAGATCAGAATAAAGGCACACACGATCAGATTTTTCGATGGGAATTGTGTGATGTTTGTAAAATCCGACCGTTTATATGCTCCATCGGACAATTGTCGGATTTTCCGCCAACAAATGTTGGATAGCATGCTTTAAAATTTTCCGACAACAAATGTGTGTTGTCAGATTATCCGATCGTGTGTACAGAAGTCCGTCGGACAAAACTTCAAAGTACAAACACGCATGCTCAGAAGCAATGCTAACCATAACACAACATTAGCAGAAGATGCCCAAAGGATTGTGCTAAAGAGCTGAAAAACCACATAGTTTTGTGTTTGTTGACCGATAATTCTTTGCCGTTTGTATGAAAGACAAGTTCATGGCCAACGCCCTTCGGACAAAAGTCCTACGCTTTGTCCACGAAAAATCTGATCGTGTGTACCAGGCTTTAGACACATCTGAGCTCAGTACATTTGACCTGCAATTGACCTCCTTCTGATCTACATTTGGCTTTCTAAGCTGCATCAACTTGCTACAAGTTGCTTTTCTTTGCCATTGACTTGTATGGAGAGTGAAGCAGTTCTGAAGCAAACAAAATCTGTTGACGCAGGCCCATACTGACATAGACCTTGTTCTCTGGCCTTTTGACAAGCTATGGAAATATTCCAACACACAGCAGAATCTTGCTTGGCACATGCACTCTAACCTAGTAGTGACAGTGTTGACATTTCTCTTGAAAGGTGTGTATGGAGTAAATACACATTGCATTTTTCCTTTTAGGTTGCAGCATGTATTACCAATTGCTCAGATCTTACTTGATAAATCCATTGTAAGAACCTTGGTGTTCTAGTGATACCAAGCAATCAATGAGGAAAATATGTATAAGAGATAAAGAGGAAAAGAAGTGTGAAATTAGTATTGAAAGAAGCAGAACAGACTTAAAGGATCAGTAAACCTAAAATGGAAATGTTTCTGTAGTGAATGAGCTACTGATGATAATCATGAATATCAATATAAAGTGGGAATGACATTTTTATATACAATTCCCCCAAAATCCGCCCCCTTCTGATTCCCTCCTAACCTCAGGTGGCTGGCTTGTGCCGCATTCCAGTCCTTGCTGCTGTACTATGCAAGCGACAGCTTTATCTATTGACTGCAATGTGCTGCTTAAAGCGCAACTGAACTCAAAAAGTGAAAATGATGCTGTTATAGGGAACATTTAGAAATGTACTGTAATTTGTGCCTAAGCAGTACTGTGAAATATTTATCTTTTGTCTTGAATTCTTCACAAAAATAGCTGTGTATCTTCTGGTATGCAAGTGTGCCTAGATACACTCCTGTACCTACAGCCTCAACAGGGCCATCTTATTGCATTGACCCAGGTGCATGGGGCCCCATGACAGGCTCGCTGATAAGGGGGTACATCCTCCTGTACAGGCATAAGCCCCATCAGCTCACCAAGGGGGCCCTGGCAGCAGGTGGAATTAGATCATGGACAGGAGGGGGTGATCGGTGCGAAAGCTGAAAGCTGCCTTCTGCTCCACTCCCTCTCACTGTCTTGTATTCTTCAGCAAGGAGAATCACACAGAGGAATGGTTCATGAAATTGCCCCCCCCCACACGTGTCACTAATCACCCCCTCCTGTACATGGTTCGATACCCCTGTTGCCCCCCTATGTGCCCCCCCCAGCAGCGCGCTACTGGCTTCCCTCCTCTCCTCAATCGCCAGCTTTCAACTGCTACCAGGGGGAACTACAGAATGACCGGCTCAAGTAAAAGCCCCCATCTTACACCATCACTGCCTCTGCTCCAGGAGCCCATGTGTGCCCCTCCCACAGCGCTGCCAGCTTTTCCTCCTCTCCCTCCCGCCAGCTGCTGCACAGGCACAGGGGGTCACATAAAGATGGAGAGCGCGGGGGGGGGAGGGACCAGTAAATATGTCATATTTACCAGCCCCTTCCTTTTCTGAATGAACACAGTGAGTGATCTGTCCTGATCACTCACTGTGTTCAATCATAACTTAAGAATTGTAAACACCAATGGACAGTAGTACCATATATGTGCCATTGTACCCCTTTGTTTATTACATTTCCAACTGATTTCTTGGTTACTTCCATTTATATTGTGTAGGTCTACTGGACATCGATACCATCTTATCATAATTTTATAATTTATAATGTTTGGCAGATAATGATAATATATGTGTCAAGAGAAATGCTGGCTGGGAAAGGTTCTGGTGCCCCCGGATTGGTTTTGGTCTGATAAATGCACGCATCCCTGGGGTCGGCGCTCGAACACTTCAGCTTTTTATTGCTGTATTCACCTTCTTTGTCCTGATTACCATTGTTCTTGAAAGAAAATCCCAAACTTTGAGTGGTCACCAGAAGAGGAATAGAGGAGATATCTTACACTGTTAAACACTGGTTCTGGTGACGCTGGTAACTACCAGGTTTCCCTCACTTTGGAGGGATTTTTCTGTCACTTCCTGTTTGGCTATGGGACAGGAAGTGAAGAGAAATCTCCACAATGGGGCACAGATGGCAAAAAAAAATTGCAGGGGTTATAACCCTTCCTTACTCAATCTAAAGTAAAAAATGCCTTCAGTTTACTTACTACTTTAACTAAAGTTGAAATACCAAACAATCTGATCCTTTCTTTGCTATTGGTAAATACCTAGAAATCTGTTACGTTAGCTAGTACACCTATTTCTAGATTCTGTAAACAATAAACTATGCCTTCGGTAAGCAATTGGGTTTGAAAACTGAATGCAGTAAGAGAATGGAAAGAACTCCCAATTCTTTTACCAAACAGAGAAGTAGCATTTAATAAAATATGGTCTACCTGACTGGATTTTCAAATAATATAAGCAATCTTTGAGAGCAAAAACAAAATGCCAATGCTTATTTCAAGATATGGGGAACAGCTTGACAGTAGGAGACAGGTCCATATTATTATTTGTTATTTGCTTTTCTCTCTTTAATATTATTTTGTTTGTTTTTCTGCCACCCAGACCACTAGAGCTAAATATTGAGAATTATTATTTATATCCTTATATTAGCTATAGAATGTGAGTGGTACTACGCTTTTTTCATTCAAGTAAATATTAATTGAACCAGGAATTAGCTTTTCTTTTCATTATTTGGAATGATGGTACATGGTATTTATCATTAGGCATGGCTTTATCAATAATTTTGTATAACACTGGTATTTTACATTTTTGTTATATTTTAGTATTTGTTACTTTTTTTAATATTTGAAAAACACAATCATGAAAATTAATAATGAAGAAAACAGAATTAAAAGCAGGCATGTATAATTAAAATGCATTACACGTACTTAAAGTGTTACTTCATGTATTCTGGTCTCCCACAGTACACAGAACATGGAAATGCAATTATTTTAGTAAATACAAACTCCTGAATACCTTTTTTCTTCAGCAGTATATAGAAGTCTTATGACTTCTATCAGTGTCTGGTTAAAGCTTGTAGAAGAAGTTTTCATTCTACTCTGACTGTCCTATGAGGCTGCAGGACCCCTAACCCTCTGTCTGGACAGTGCTGATTGGCAATACACACCAAACTGAGCATGCGCAGAATGTCCCCAAGGCTCTGTTCTATCAGGAGATGGTTTGAGGACTGTGGAAAAGAGGAGGGTGGGTCAGAGAGGACAGGATCAAACAGCCTTTTTACACAATGCGCAGGATTAACCCCCTAGGTTCCATAGTGAGCATAACAAGCATGCTTTACTATATATAGACTGATTTTAATGTTGTGGGTTTAGTAACACTTTAATGCATAATTAGTATAACTTTACTGACTGATATGCCGCGTACACGCGACCATTTTTCTCGTCGGGAAAATTTTTATTTTTTCTCTTTGACGAGAAAAATGACCGTGTGTGGGCTTTCCTGCATTTTTCCTGACGAGAAAAACGGCAAGAATCACGACGAGAAAAATTAGAACATGCTCTCATTTTTCTCGTCGTGATTCACGCCATTTTAGGGAAACACTGCCAGGGAGCCTACACACGGTCGTTTTTCTCGACCAAGAGAAAAAATATCAGGAAACCCGGCCGTGTGTAGGGGACCAAGCCGTTCCTCGTTTTTCCCGTCGATTTTCTCGACGGTGTTTTCACCGTCGAGAAAATCGTTTGTGTGTACACGGCAACACAGTACCATCAGTCCCCCTTCCTAAAAATGCTTACAAGAAGGGGCAGTAGAGGGCGGAATTTATTAGTATGCTGCTACTCCTCATTGTCCAGTCAGCCTGCTGGGGTGGGCTGGTGACCAAACAGTTTTGCTTAACTGCGGTTGAGAAAATTGTGGTCACTCACTTAGCTATACTGCAAGACGGGAATGCTTGCATCAGAATAGTGACCATAGAAAATTATAAATGCTTTGGTAAGCAAGACAGGCTATGTACTGTATATAAATAAAAAAACACAAGGGGGGGGGCTACCCCAATTTGTATTAAAAGGTATGCTAAACAATCAATAAATACATAAACAGCAGGGACGCCCACCAGCTGCACCTTTAAGGTGTTTCATTAAAACAAGGAAGACGCCGCTCCAGGTGAGCAGTCACTACAGTCCAGATGCGCTGGGTGCAAGCCACAGCTCATCACCGATGATCAATAGGAAGAAAAGAACGGCTGCATACCACAGGAACGTTCCAACAATTTTATTCCAAAAATAGCAAATGACAGCCAACAAAGACAGAGTGTCCAAATCCAGGAGGCGACATGTGCGTTTCAAACTGACCTCAGTGCTTCTTCAAACCAGTACTGGTCAGTGTGAAGAAGCACTGAGGTCAGTGTGAAACGCACGCATCATCTCCTGGGTTCGGACACTCTGTCTTTGTTGGCTGTCATTTTCTATTTTTGGAATAAAATCATTGGAACATTCCTGTGGTGTGCAGCCGTTCATTTCTTCCTACCTTTAAGGTGTGATGACACCACTAGAATGTACAATAACAACAAAAAAGGAGGTGCTTGGTACTTATTAAAGGGGTTGCAAAGGTTTATTTTTTTAAATAACAAACATGTCTTACTTACCTCCACTGTGAAGCTCGTTTTGCACAGAGTGGCCCCGATCCTCGTCTTCTGGAGTCCCTCGGCGGCTGTCTCAACTCCTCCCCGCAAGAGCTAACCCCCCCCCTGGGAAGCGCTCTCCCAAGGGGGTTAGCTTGCGGGCACGCTCCCGTGATACAGTCGGCTGCCATAGCCGCCGACTGCATCACTCGGCCCCATTCCCCAGCGCACCGCGTCATTGATTTGATTGACAGCAGCGGAAGCCAACACGTTCATGACGCAGGACTTTCGAGGGCTCAGGTAAGTAAATGGGGGGCTGGGGGGGCCTGTAAGCATCGGATGTTTTTTCACCTTAATGCATAAAATGCATTAAGGTGAAAAAACGTGAAGCTTTACAACCCCTTTAAAGGATATGCAGTGTTGGAGTAATGGGTTATACCAATGCAATATGATAAGTATAATATAAACAAGACCAAGGATAAATCCAAGGAAATATTCAAGCTTTACTCACAACAATATTAACATATATCATTAGCTCTATAATCTGAAATAACAACAGTCCATGCACAGTAAAACAAAGGGATTTTTATAACAGCTTACCTGTAAAATCCTTTTCTTGGAGTACATCACGGGACACAGAGCGACTTAGTCATTACTAATGGGTTATATAGTTTACCTTCAGGTGCTGGCACTGGCAACTTCCAAACCGGAAGTACCCTCCCCTATATAAGCCCCTCCCATCCGGGAGCACCTCAGTTTTGTAGCAAAGCAATAAGTGTCCCAAAAAGAGGGGTGGGAGCTCTGTGTCCCATGATGTACTCCAAGAAAAGGATTTTACAGGTAAGCTGTTATAAAAATCCCTTTTTCTTTTTCGTACATCACGGGACACAGAGCGACTTAGTCATTACTAATGGGACGTCCTAAAGCAATGCCAAATGAGGGGAGGGATACATAAGCTGGGCGCCATCAGGCATGAGGATCTTTTGCGGCCTGCAACACACTGCGCCCAAAGGCGACATCCTCCTGACTTCTAACGTCTACCTGGTAGAATCTAGTAAACGTGTGTACTGAAGACCATGTTGCGGCCTTACAGACTTGAGCCAAGGAGGCCTGGTGATGCACTGCCCATGAAGTTCCAACTGCTCTTGTGGAGTGCGCCCTAACTTTGAATGGAGGCGGTCTCTTTCTCAAGCCATAGGCTTGTATTATGACCTGTCGAATCCACTTGGCTAAAGTAGATTTTGATGCTGCCTGACCCTTTCTGGGGCCTTCCGGCAGAATAAACAAAGTATCCGTTCTGCGAATCTGAGCAGTGGCTTTTAGATAAGCCTTAACTGCTCTTACTACATCCAAAGAATGCAATAACTTTTCCTCTACCGAGCTAGGTTTGGGGAAAAAAGAAGGAAGAACCACATCTTGGTTCAAATGAAACCTCGATACCACCTTAGGAAGAAAGGCTGGATGAGGACGTAATACTACTCTGTCCTTATGGACAACCAGATATGGCTCCTTACAGGACAAGGCGGCTAATTCCGATACTCTTTTAGCCGAACAAATGGCTACTAAGAAAATCAATTTCCTGGTGAGAAGAACCAAGGAAATGTGTTGCAATGGTTCAAACGGTTGTTTCTGTAGAACCGACAGAACCAGGTTTAAGTCCCATGGACATATGGGAATACTAACCGGAGGGCTAATACGCATCACTCCTTGTATGAAAGCTTTGACTAGTGAATGCGAAGCCAAGGGCCTTTGAAAAAATATTGACAAGGCCGAAATCTGACCCTTGATAGTACTCAAGGCCAGCTTCCTATCTACCGCCCACTGTAGGAAGTCCAAAATCCTACCTATTACGTACTTACGTGGATGCCATTTCTTGGCCTCACACCATGTAATGTACGCCTTCCAGATCCTATAATAGATCTGCCTGGATACCGGCTTCCTGGCATTGATCATGGTAGATACCACAGGATTAGAGAGCCCTCTCTTTTTCAGAATGTGGGCTTCAATAGCCAGGCCGTCAAACCTAGGGCTGGTAAGGAAGGGTGGTATATCGGTCCTTGCGACAGCAGGTCCGGACGATGTGGGAGGGTCCAAGGACTCCTCACTGACATTTTTACAATCTCCGCGTACCATGCCCTTCGGGGCCACGCTGGAGCCACCAGAATCACTGGTTTCTTTTCTACCCTGATTCTGCGGATTAATCGCGGTAACAATTGTGGCGGTGGGAATGCATATATCAGCTTGAACTGATCCCAAGGGAACACTAGGGCATCCGAGCCGCAAGCAAGGGGATCCCTTGTGCGAGACACAAATCTGTCCACCTTTGCGTTGAATCTGGATGCTAGCAGATCTACATCCGGTGTTCCCCACCGCTGGCATATTGCCTGGAAAACCTCGGGGTGAAGAGACCATTCCCCCGGGCATAATTGCTGGCGACTTAAAAAGTCCGCTTTCCAATTTTCCACTCCTGGGATGAAAACCGCGGATATGGCTGGGACATACAGTATCTTTCTGCCCATTCCAGGATGCAATTCGCTTCCCTCTGGGCTGCACGACTCCTGGTGCCACCCTGGTGATTGATATATGCCACTGCTGTGGCATTGTCTGATTGAATTCTGACAGGGGACCCTTGGAGTTTGGATGTCCATGCTACTAGGGCATACCGGGCTGCTCGTATCTCTAAGAGATTGATGGGCAGGGCCTTCTCTGCTTCTGACCACTTGCCGTGGAGAGACCATTGCTCCAGTACTGCCCCCCAGCCTATGAGGCTGGCATCTGTAGTGACCACCTTCCAAGAAACCGGACTGAAGAGTTTCCCTTTTTCCAGATTCTGGGGCACCAACCACCAATGGAGGCTCTTGCGAACGGAAGGGGACAGGGACATTGGTAAGTCTAAAGCCTGAACTTTTTTGTTCCAGGCTGACAGTATGGCCCTTTGCAAATTCCTTGAATGGAATTGACCGTAGGGTACTGCTTCGAATGAAGCCACCATTTTTCCCAGCAGCCTCATGCACAGGCGTATGGATGGTTTTCTTTTTGTACCCACTAAGTGGGTCAAATCTTTTAAAGACGACACCTTCTCTGGAGGTAAGAAAATCTTTCTCTGATTTGAATCCAGCCTTAGCCCTAAGTATTCCAGACTTTTGACTGGTCTTAGAGCTGACTTGTCCCGGTTGATAATCCAACCGTGATATTCCAGATACTTGATTGTCTTGTGAATAGCTACTGCCAGCTTTTCCACTGAGTGGTCTATTAGTAGCAGGTCGTCTAGATATGCCATTATCGTTACACCTTGTGTTCTTAGATTGGCCAATAGTGGGGCCAGAATTTTTGTGAACACTCGTGGTGCTGTGGCCAGACCGAAAGGTAAGGCTCTGAACTGAAAATGGCGCCCTTCTACTGCAAAGCGTAGAAATTTCTGGTGGGCCGGAAAGATGGGAATATGCAGATAAGCATCCCTTATGTCGATCGAGGCTAACCATTCCTGCCCTTGTAGGGCGGTGGCCACCGATCGGATCGACTCCATCCGAAAAGTCCTGATATTTAGGAACTTGTTTAGCCCTTTTAGATTTAATATGGGCCTCACGTCCCCATTTGGTTTGGGGACTGTGAAAAGGTTCGAGTAAAACCCGAATCCGCTTTCTTCCAGGGGAACCTTCATGATTACACCTTGGAGCAATAGTTGTTCTAGTGCCAGAAGGAGGGATCCTCTCTTCTGGGGATCTCTTGGCACGTTTGACCTCATAAATTGGGCAGGAGGAGTGTCTTTTAACTCCAGCTTGTATCCCAGATTTACTGCGGAGAGCACCCATCTGTCTCTGATGGTGTCCCGCCAGGTCTCTGTGAACAACTGAAGTCTTCCCCCCACCCGATTGAGTGGGGGCAACGCTTCATGACTTGGGGGGAGGTTTTATACCTCTCTTGATCCAGGGTTTCTTGTTACCCTGTGATTGTCCCTGATTTCTGCCCCCTGAATTTGACCGCGGAGGCCGTCGGAACTGTTTCACAGCCGATGTGCCAGGGACTGGAGGAGTAGGCCTCTTAAAAGAAGGACTTCCACTTTTGTTCTTAACCGGTAAGAGTGAACTTTTACCGGCAGAAATTTTCTGGATATATTTGTCCAGATCTTCTCCAAATAAGCATTCTCCATGAAATGGGAAGCTAACCAGCAATTTCTTACAGGGAGCTTCAGCAGACCAGTTTTTGAGCCATAGAAGCCTACGCATATGTACTACAGACAGCGTAAAGCGGGAGGCCTGTTGGATTGTATCCTTTATGGCGTCCACCGCAAAACACAAGGCTCTAGGCAGGTCAGCTAGGGCAAGAGCCTGCTGATCTGGTAAGTGCCTTAAGACTTGTTTCAACTGATCTTTCACCGCTTGGCAGACTCCAATCGCTGCTACCGCAGGTTGTGTCACCATGCTTGCTGTAGAGAAAGCAGATTTTAGTAAAGACTCCAATTTTTTATCTATTGGGTCTTTGAACATTGGAACATTATCTACTGGACATGTCAGTGATTTGTTCACAGAAGAGATGGCTGCGTCCACTGTAGGGACCCTCCATTTTTTATGAACTTATCCTCCATGGGATAGATCACCGGAAATCTCTTGGGGGGAGCAAATATTTTATCAGGATGCTCCCAATCCTGGTAAATAAGCCCTTCTAATAAAGGGTGGATTGGGAAGGAACAGACAGCCTGGGGAGCTTTTAGCGACCCCAGCGAGGAAACCATAGTGGTTGATGGTTCCGCCAGAGGCATTTTAAATGCTGATCGGACCATGTTAGTCAGAGACTGAACCCATAATCTTTCAGCCTGAGATGCTGAGAAAGGTTCTTCCACTGTTGATTCCTCCATAACTGAATCAACCTCATCCTGATCCCCTTCAGGTAGGTCGATCTCTGTGTGGGGCTGTTCCTCCACTAACAGGCACTCTGAAGGAGGAGACGGAGATCGGACGCGCTTTCCCTGTGACAGGGAAGCAACGATCAATGCTGTTAATCTCTCTTCCAATCCTCCCAGAGTTGAGGATAAAACCTCCTCTGTTATATATACAGGAGCAGGTGGACTGGGGACAGCCGCAGCACCAGGCACTCCTGCGGGGTTCCTACGGCTACTGACCTCTGAATTCTCAGGGGAGATTGGTGCAGTACAAGCATGCCCAATATCCTCAGAGCCCGATGGAGACCCCTTTGGCTTCCTGGAAGACTTATTTCCGGAGCGTCTGGACGACATATCCTTTAAGCACAAAGCTGAGGTATTCCCGTCGTCATACACCAATTTTGCTGGTAATAGTCTAACACAGTTGCTGCTATATACCAGTTGGTGTCCGCTAAAGTGCCTTTCTATGGGGATGCCTGCATCAACCGCCTCTGTGTGCCACTGTTTGTTGCTAGCTCTGTTTGCATCCAGCTGACACTTGTACTGTGTCTTTTATACAAGCTGGGATGCCTGCACATGCACAGAAGCGCCGCGGCGCGCATCGAGCGTCATCCACCCGCCCCGCCCCTTTTTTTCATAGGAGGCGCGTGCACGCGCCCGCGCGCGCGCCCGTGCGCCATTGGCGCCCTTTTCGAAAACCAAACAGGGACTAGGAGCCAGGGCCCTTTTTGCCGGAGGGCCTGTGCGGTGGATGAGCGCAGCAACAGGGCAGAGGAAGTGGATTCCCACAGAGAACTTACCAACTGCCTGGATCTTTTGACTTGAGAAAACCAAAGATCCACATGACAAGAAAAAATGGACCACAGCGGCCTCTAGTGGTTTAACACAGGTACCGCGGTCCTCTTTTTCTTTTTCTTTTTTCTTGACTACTATTAAAATTTTACACTTTTCAGTAGTTACAGGCATACACAGATATTAGCGGGAATACCGTTAGGTAACAGACAGAAAGACAAATTAGGCTTGGGGGTCCCCCAATAGAACCAAGTTCCTGGGGGCCCCCACTTACCTGTTCCCCGCCGCAGGACTCTGTTTGGTCCACAGAAGCCCAAACTTCACCTATCACGGCAGGCATTGTAATTAAACCTTCAGGGACCGGGTTCCCAAGGATTCCACTCCCCTGGACCTGTATAGCACCCTGCACAGAAAACATCTTGGTCGTGGGTATGACCAGAGCTCTGGATCCCAGGGTCCAGCCCTCCTAAGAGAGGCATTACAGGCAAAACCTTGCTCTTCTGTTGCAAGGCCCGGGTACCGACCGTTTAGCTATGAAGCTTTTTTGGTGGGATCCGGAACAGCTTACTAAGGCCCGTAAAAGAACCTGTACGCAAGCCCAGGAAAACACATGTTACTCTTTGGCCAACACCTTAGACACTGGCAAAAAACGGAGGTGCTCCCGGATGGGAGGGGCTTATATAGGGGAGGGTACTTCCGGTTTGGAAGTTGCCAGTGCCAGCACCTGAAGGTAAACTATATAACCCATTAGTAATGACTAAGTCGCTCTGTGTCCCGTGATGTACGAAAAAGAAAGATAAATAAGTTGAGTTGCTAGGAGGAAGTTCCGATAACCACTAAATCTACCATAGGTGACTAGTTGCAATGACAGTCCCTTAAAATCAATTCTAAGTGCTCTCTCCTCACCCCAAGTGTAGTATGTGCTTACCAGACAAACGTAGCTGACAGAGCAGCCCACACTCTATAAGACAAAATTTCTCTCTTGTGATCCGCTCCTCTCCACTCGACCCAACCTGAACGCACGCCTCCCCGCTGACCACGGAGATACGTGTCTTTGCATCTGAGCGAGTAGAGCTGTATGTATTGGTGTCTCACAGATACCCACATAATGTGAGTATATTTTTATCTTGTATTTTATCTATTATAAATAAACATACTGCACTATGATCTATCATTAGGATTGTCTTGCTTTATGAACTGTGGCTTATATGTAGGGGTTATAAAGGCAGAAGGTTTTTTATTTTAATGCATTCTATGCTTTAAGATAAAACAAACTTCTGTGTGCAGCAGCCGCCCTAATACTTACTTGAGCCCCATCTCTGTCCAGCAATGTCCACGAGTGCCTCGGCCGTCCGAGACGCTCCTCCTGATTGGCTAAGACACAGCAGTGGCGCCATTGTCAGTCAAAGTCAATCAGGAGAGAGAGGGAATGGGCTGGGCCTGGGCTCTGTGTCTGAAGGGACACAGGGATCTGGGACTCAGCTTGGGTGCCCCCATAGCAAGCCGCTTTCTGTGGGGGCACTCAACAGGAGGGAGGGGACAGGAGAGCCGAAGAGGGACCCGAGAAGAGGAGGATCCGGGCTGCTCTGTGCAAAACCACTGCAACAGGACGTACCTATCCATATCTGCTATACCTAGAAACATTGCAGCCCTGAAGTAGCCCCACCTTCCTCGAGAGGTACGCATACGCAGGTCTAATAAAGCAGTCCAGCACTACTGAGGTATATGTTTCTCTGTGTTTCACATTGTATTAATGTATTGATGTATATGTCTTCTATCTGCTGTTGGAGTCCGTGTGGACCAGTTCCTCCGTTACAAATAAAATAAAATAAAAAACTGCAACAGAGCAGGTAAGTACAACATGTTTGTTATTTTTAAAGAAAAAAGAAACAAGACTTTGCAATCACTTTAAGAGGTGATTTCACAGACTATCCATAGTGGGCACACCAGAGGAACATAATGGAGAGAAGCGGATCACAAGAGAGGAATTTTGTCTTATAGCGTGTGGGCTGCTCTGTAAGCTATGTTTGTCTGGTAAGCACATGCTACACTTGGGGTGTGGAGACAGCACTCATCATTGATTTTAAGAGACTGTCATTGGAACTAGTCACCTATGGAGGATTTAGTGGTGATCGGAACTTCCTCCTAGTAACTCACCCTTTTTATCTGTTTTACTGTACACGTGTTGTTATTTCAGATTATAGAGCTAATGATTTATATTTATATTGTTGTGTATACGTATCATATTGCATTCATATAACTCATTACTTCAACGCTGCATATCCTTTAATAAGTACCAAGCACCTCCTTTTTTGTTGTTATTGTACGTACTTTATATGTTTTTAAACTATGTATTTTACTTTTTGTCTAGAGTTCAGCTTTAAGTGGAACACTAGACTTTTAGAGGGAAAGATCTGGCAAGAAAAGTGCATATTTCGTATTGTTGGCAAAACACAAGGACTTATAAATGTAGGGAATGGCAGAAAACATGTGGGTGTGCTTGAGACATTTATTCCTACACAGTACATTTCTACAAAGGTCACTGTGGCCTAAACTCATCTGAGATGCATCCACAATACCATTGAATTGCTACTGTAGACAATAGTAATCCCAGTTGGGTAAAAGTAATGTATGGCAGTTTGTTTTACAACATGAGGTACAGAAATTGTAAAAGGTAAATAATTTCTCTTTCTCATTGTGCCACTGCCATTGGAATTCTGCTCTGCAACTGTGTATGTCTGCAGAATAACAATAGTTCAATATACTGATATGTCAACCCTGTTGCTAAAGAATGTATTACAAATACAATGAATTCAATTTCAATGAACGGTATCAATGTAAACTATCTTGGGAACAGCCAGATGTAGGCGAATGCACGTATTTTTGAATTGGCCTTTCAAACTAATATGTGAACTGCAGAGAAATTAACAAACTCTGTTTCCTTTCTCTTGTGTTTGGAAAATGTAAAAACGTCCCCTGCAGTGGGGCTTTGCACACACTGCGAGGATTTAAATGCTCATTTTTTACCTAGCGTACTATTAAAAAGCAGTTTTACTTACCTTATTCCTTGTTTTTGCAGGGTCTCCCTCTCCATCCACGCCAATTCTTTTTGGCGGTCTGTCCATTGGTTGAACTCTGATATCATCACGTACAATGCAGAACCAGCAATCCTGCACTGTAATTAAGGATCCCGAGAGCACACCCACAGTTTGGAGAACCAGTGAAAAGAGGTGTGGACAGAAAGGCATAAAATAAGGCTGAGCATGGATGGTAAAAAAAATTAAAAAAACGATTTTCCCATCCACACAAGTGAGGTGGATGGAGGAGTCCTTCCTGCTGTGCTGCTGTACGTATTCTGATAGCGGGGTCTCCTCCACTAACAGAATATGCTGATTTTCCAATTTTCCTGTTCAACACAGGTCGATCATTAGATCAGCTTGTGTCAAGCCAGAATTACCACAATTGACTCATAATTCAGCTGGTTCCTGAATTTTGATACATCTATGGCCAGATTTTACAAAGCTGCTTTTTAATTGTGCCCTAGAGAAAAAAAATTGCATTGAACCTAGGGCCGGATCTACTGTAGCCTGTCTGATCTGGAGTTGCAAACAATTTCCAGCTTAAGTATTGTAGTCACAGTCAATTTATATTGCAGGTACCATTAATTCGGGTCACTGAACATAAGTCAACAGTGCAGAACTCTTTCTCTCCTTCTCATGACTTCCCATACACAGTGGCGTATCCAGGGTATGGCACTCCATGGCAAGTGCCATGGGCGCCCTGGGGGGGGGGCGGCAAAATAGACTAAACGAAAAAAAAAAAATCCCACCCGCACCTGTCCTCCTGCGGGCCGCCTCCCGCACTATAGCCCCCGGCGGCGGCAATGCGGCATGGCACTTCACTCTTACTTGGCTGGATGGCAGTGTGTAGGAGAGTGACAGGCGCGGGCGCCCCCATGTTTGTAGATGAGTGGGACCGTCCACTGTGTCTCCACTCTCCAGACCGTCATCCGGCTAACTGGCCGAGGCGGAGCTTTCTTCCTCTGCGCTGCTTCCATCTTCTCCCTGAGCGCGAGCGGGTCGGTGACGTCACGTGAGGTCGCCGTCGCTGAGGAGGAGAACTTCAACTGAACTGGACTCTGGAACCCGAACCCCAGAGCCAGGCAGCAACTGCAGCAGGTACTAGTCAGTGTACTTTGTAAATAAAGCATTTTTTTATTAGAGAAAGTTTTCACTGTGAAGTCAGTCAGTGTTAATGATGTGTGCCAGTATACTGTAGTGCCTGCTTGCTCAATATTGATTAAATAAATTGTAATTATGCATAGCCATAGTTATCATAAATAAAGTGATTTGTGCAAGTAGTACTTGCACAAATCACTTTATTTATGATATCTATGGCTATGCATAATTACAATTTATTTAATCCATATTGAGCAAGCACTATATTTGATTGGCTGCTTGCTTCTGTTTGGGCCCGTGCCTGGCACATGATGACTTAGGCTATTTTTACACTGGGGCGTTGCGCCGTCGGCGGTAAAGCACTGTCGCTAGCGGGACGCCTCAAAGATGCGGCTGGCAGGACTTTTTTGAGTGTCCTGCCAGCGCACCGCTAGCGGCCCAAAAAGGGTTAAAACCGCCCGCAAAGCGCCACTGCAGCGGCGATTCCGCAGCGCTGCCCTTTGATTTTAATGGGCAGGGGCGCTTTAGAATCAGTGTGTACACCGTTCCTACAGCGCCTCAAAGATGCGGCTAGCAGGACTTTTTTGAGCGTCCTGCCAGCGCACCGGTCCAGTGTGAAAGCCCTTGGGCTTTCACATTGGGGTGAAAAAAGAGGCTCTTTCAGGGCGCTTTGCAGGCGCAATTTTGTAGCGCTGTAGCACCTGCAAAGCACCTCAGTGTGATAGTAGCCTAAGACCCCTTTCTCACTGAGGCGCTTTGCAGCCGCTATAACGCTAAAAATAGCGCCTGCAAAGCACCCTGAAAGAGCCCCTTTATTCACTCCAGTGTTGGAGCGGTGCGCTAGCAGGTTGGTAAAAAATTTCCTGCAAGCAGCATCTTTGAGGCGCTGTAGGAGCGGCTCCTAAAGCGTCCCTGCCCATTGAAATCAAAGCGGCGCTTTGCAGGCGTTTTTTTTAACCTTTTCTCAGCCGCTAGCGGGGGTTAAAAGAGCCCCGCTAGGGGCTGAAAAGCGCAGCGAAAACAACGGTAAACAACGCCCCCCACCTCCCCAGTGTGAAAGAGGCCTTAAAGCCAACATCATGTGCGATTGAGCGTGTGTGCTAAGCAGACAGGACCCCTGGTGATCCTACTCCCTCTCTCCCTCTGTACAGTATCAGAGGCGCTGGCGCAGCAGTGGCAGAGGACTGTATCCATTATGAGGAAACATCCCCTGCACCGCTGCGTGTCCCTGTTCCATTCCACTCTGCCTTTCTGCCCAGTGCTGTGCCCGTACATCTCATGATCCGCTACATGGAGGCCGCTCTCTGTCCCTCCTGCTAAGTGCCCATACATCGCACGATTCCTCCGCATTTATGGGTGCTGATGTTACTGCATTTATGGGTGCTGATGTTACTGCATTTATGGGTGCTGGTAAGGCCGCATTTATGGGTGCTGATGTTACTGCATTTATGGGTGCTGATATTACTGCATTTATGGGTGCTGATATTACTGCATTTATGGGTGCTGGTAAGGTCGCATTTATGGGTGCTGATATTACTGCATTTATGGGTGCTGGTAAGGCCGCATTTATGGGTGCTGATATTACTGCATTTATGGGTGCTGGTAAGGCCGCATTTATGGGTGCTGGTAAGGCCGCATTTATGGGTGCTGATGTTACTGCATTTATGGGTGCTGATGTTACTGCATTTATGGGTGCTGATGTTACTGCATTTATGGGTGCTGATGTTACTGCATTTTTGGGTGCTGATGTTACTGCATTTATGGGTGCTGATGTTACTGCATTTATGGGTGCTGATATTACTGCATTTATGGGTGCTGATAAGGTCGCATTTATGGGTGCTGGTAAGGCCGCATTTATGGGTGCTGGTAAGGCCGCATTTATGGGTGCTGATGTTACTGCATTTATGAGTGCTTATATTACTGCATTTATGGGTGCTGGTTTGCATCAGTGCATCAGCTGCAGTTTGCATCAGTGAAAGCAAGGAAGGTGCAGTTGTAATTTTTATGTAGTGCCAATCCATAATTTGTTAATTGGAAGATTAAAGAGTTTGACTTGTAGTTTTGTCAGCTGTTTTTTTTTGTTAAGGTTATCTGAAAGATGGGTTTTAAATGTTTTGACAAGGGCGCAGTTTCAGTTCTTGCCATAGGCGCCATTTTCACTAGATACGCCTCTGCCCATACAGTAGTCTCTCTCAAATGCAGAACACTCCAATACTTCAAAAAACGATTGCAGCCATTTTGCCCATGTTCTCTCACACAAAAGGGTGCTTCTTCCTAGGCCTCAAGGTCATTCTAAACCAAGCCACAGGACCCGCTAGATATGGATCAGGGGTGGCAAGGTTTCTCTTTGTGTCCCCAGTAGGTCCTCACTCACCACGCTGGCAGTTCAGCTCTGCAAAAGGCTCTTTTTCTCTCCCCCCCAGCAAAGCTCTGCATCCGTCTGTTCAGGGGTGTCCTTCTCCTATACCCCAACTTCACTGAGCCCCATAAACAGATGGCATATAAAGGGGAAGTATTTCCACCCACTACATCACTACAGGAAGGGGTTCTAATTAAAGGTCACTAACACCTACCAAGAGGCAGTACCCTGAGGTCCTGCAGACTCCTGGGACATGTTATGTGTCCCAGAAGGATGGGAGGGAAGGGCAAGGTGTGTCATGCTCACCTTGGTGAAGATTGCAGAAGTGGGGAGAGGGAGTTCCAACTTCCCCCCTCCACTGACATTTTTTTTATTCCTATCTGTATGCCCACTGATTTACCCTCTGTTTAAATCTTGGTGACAATATAGTTGGGAAATCACCTGAACAGGGTCAATTTAGTGCTTTAAACTTATAAAAGGTTTTGGTTGGAGTTCTGCTTTAGCTTGTTTTATATTTTGCTTTTTTTTTGTTGTGTGGTTAATGATTCTCACTGTTACAACACAGGAGTAATACAAAGGCTGTATATACCTCTGCCCTAGTTGAACAGGTGTGTTCTGTAACCACAATGTTTAATAATTTGCAGTATATGTAAATCTGGTATGATTCTATGGCACATTCGTTCATATTTATGGCAATCCATAATAGCCACATTAAATCATTTGGCAGACATTTTTATCACAATATCTTCATCATTATGTGACATCCTTTAGACCTATTTTTCCTGTATAGATAAATTACCTTAACTAAAATAATACCCTCTCATCCTCCCAATACCCTTCAATGCCATTTTTACAATTAGTCCAAATTCTAGCATAATGACAAAGGTGGGAATTTGTCGATTTTTTTTTTGTTCTCTTTTCATTTTAATACGTGGAAATTCTGTCATTAAAGTCCTTGTTCGGGAATTTTCTGTTACAGGGTGACAATTCTTTGTCCTTGCCTTGCTGATGTGCATGCTTGTAGACAGAAAACAGTAATAAAAAGGCTAAAGGAGATCAACAGCACTGAGATACAACAAAGGCTACAAAAAGGTGAAAATATTTTTTTTAATATACAAAAAGAGCAATTGTGTATTGTCCACACTGCTTCCACTGTAATACTGTTTTGTATACTGTATGTTGAAAGTTCTAGGGTATTTTAAATATATTTTTATACCTTGTAAACCTTGTCTTCATATATTTGTCATACATTTTTTTTAATATGATCATATATATCGATACATAACCCAAAAAAAAGTCTGCAATTGCAAAATTGTAAGTCCCTTAATTCATATCCTAGGTCAAAATACATGAAAGTGTAAAATTCAAAACTCAAACCCCAACACAATTTGTAAAGTGTCCATAGACCTTAGTCAAAGTTCACCATGTGGATTTCATTACTTATTTTTATTGTATTTTCAGTATGTATTTGATATATATTTTCTATCAATTTATTCCATTTATTTCCTACATGCCACAGCCAACACCCTTATAGAAAAAAATCACTTACCAAAAATATCACCCCCTAAACAATTATAAGGTCAGATTTTTTTTTCATATCCCTATCAATCCCTATTAAAAAAAAATATATATATATATATATATATATATATATATATATATATATATATATATATATATTGTGACAGCAGGCAGGGTTGCATCCAGGATGGGAGATATATATATGTCCTAGATTCAGGCTTTATGCCGATTTATACCACTAGGGGGAGTGCTGGGAGTCTTGCAGGGGAAGAGTTAATGAGCCCAGCTGAAGCAAGTCAGCTCGTTAGGGCCTCTACAAGAACTCCCAGCATGCTAAGGGAGATGTTCAAACCTGGAACCAGATCTGTGTGAATAGTCTGGGGAGTGTGATCTCTGTGCGGTGAGCCAAAGCCTGTGTGGTTACTGTAAGAACTTCAAAAAGCAGGGAGCTAGGGACTGGGACAGCACAAGGCTGTACTCAGTTGTTAGTCAGGGACACCAACGTGTGTAGTAAGCGGTCAAGTTGACCAGGATTTCTTTTCATGTTTCTGTTTGTTTTGTTGTTTTTCCCTTGTAAATAGTTTGAATAAACCGCACCTTTCATTTTTGCAACTATAAACCCTGTCTGCTGTGCCTATTTTGTGTGGTGAACCCATCCAGGGGGTCACACACACCCGCTGCTGAGCTAACCCCCTCACAGTTGGTGGAGAATGCGGGCAGTTTTTTTTTTTAAAGGCCAGCATGGAGGAGATACTGAAACAGCTGGCTCTAGCAAATGCCAATCAGCAGCAGACAAATGCAGGTTTGCAAAAGATCCTTGCAGCTCAACAACAGACAAATGCAAATTTGCAACAGAGCCTGGCAGCCCAGCAGCAAGCTCATCAACAGAGTCTGGCAGCTCAGCAACAAGCCCAGCAGCAATCTGAGGCCCTCTTCATAGACCTGTTGCAGAAGCAAGAACAGAGACTACAGCAACAAATGGAGACATTAATGCAGCAATGTCCGCAGACCAGTGAGGCAAGTAGTTCCACTAATACTGCCTCCTTTGGGGTGAGTCATTTACTGACAAAAATGACTGGAGAGGATGATCCAGAGGTGTTTTTGACCACATTTGAAAGGACTGCTGAAAGGGAAAAGTGGCCTAAGGAGCAGTGGGCTGGACTGGTGGCCCCTCTGTTAACTGGTGAATCTCAGAAAGCTTACTATGACCTAGAGCCTGACCAAGCAAAAGACTATGTGATGCTAAAAAATGAAATATTGGCACGGCTGGGTGTCACCCTGGCCGTCCGGGCTCAGCGTGTGCATAACTGGACTTTCCGGCTTGGGAAACCCCCCAGGTCTCAAATGTATGATCTCATTCACCTGAGCAGGAAGTGGCTACAGCCAGAGACTTTGTCTGCACCAAAGATTGTGGAACGTGTTGTGATGGATCGTTTCCTGAGAGCTCTTCCTACTGCCATCCAAAAGTGGGTAAGCCATGGAGACCCAGAAATGGCCAATAATCTTGTGGATCGTGTGGAGAAGTACTTGGCTACAGAGAACCTGACTGCCTCTTCCAGAGACTCACGGACTTTCCACCCTAAGACCAGACCATTCCCAGTGACGGGTAAGATTATTCCAAGGGGTGAGGGTGGAGAGAATGAGAGGGTGGAAGTTCTACCTAATGTCTGGCGAGAACAGCCTGGGAAGTCAGGGGCTCAAGAGGCAGCAAATAGGATTGTTTGCTACCGCTGCCGGCAAGAGGGACATATTGCAGCAAATTGCCCGGTTGTGGATGAACCCATGCAATGTGACTTTCTAAGGGACAGACGTCAGTCACTGTTTGCGACAGTCGCATGCACTGCCATTCGGGGAACTGAGAAACATTTATGCAAAATGTGTATTAATGGTAAAAATGTTGTTGTGTTGCTGGATTCAGGTAGCCTGGTGACACTGATAAAAGCTGAATTAGTCACTACAGAGGTCTTAGGGAATAACAAGGTAGCTGTTATTTGTGTGCATGGGGACACTCAATAGTATCCTGTGACTACAGTGTGTTTTGAGACCTCCAAAGGTACCCTCTCTCATCAGGTGGGGTTAGTGTCTCAGTTACCACATGATGCCATTGTGGGAAGGGATTTTCCAAAGTTTTGGGAACTCTGGGATCGCCCTGAGCCCCCCACTGGTGCCCCTATATACCAGGAATGTGATAGCCAGAATTCCTCTGAGAGTGGTGAGGACTCTCCCGAATTTCCCCCTGTCGGTATTGGCAGGGGAGACTCGAAACTGGGGAGGAGCCAACATCCTCAGACGAAAACGTGCCGTCTGTGGAGTTTTCTGATCTCGAGGTTCACAAGGAAAATTTTGCCACAGAACAGTTAAAAGACCCCACCCTAATAAAGGCACGGGAAAACGTAGTGAAAATAGATGGCGAGTTAGTGAACCCAGATGCGACCTGCACTTACCCGTACTTCATCGTGGAAAAAGACCTAATGTATCGGGTGGCTAAAAGAGCAGAAGAAACCATTGAGCAGCTTGTGGTCCCCAAACCTTACAGGAAGTTGGTGTTAGAGTTGGCCCATGGGCACATTCTTGGAGGTCATCTAGGGACAGAGAAAACCCGAGAGAGAGTATTGCAAAGATTTTATTGGCCTGGGGTCATGAAGGAAACAGAAAATTATTGTTCCTCCTGCCCTGTGTGTCAGATGTCGGCACCGATGCCACATTTCCGTAACCCGCTGGTACCTCTTCCCATCATTGAGGTCCCCTTTGAGAGGATCGCAATGGATTTGGTAGGTCCGATAATGAAGTCCGCTAGGGGGCATCAGTACATTTTGGTTATATTAGACTATGCCACCCGTTATCCGGAAGCGATTCCTCTCCGAAATACCTTGGCCAAAACCATAGCCAAAGAGCTATCTCTTGTTTTTAGCCATGTGGGTATTTGTAAGGAACTGCTTACGGACCAAGGTACACCCTTTATATCCCGGGTTATGAAAGAGCTGTGCAAGTTGTTCAAAGTGTCACAATTGCGTACATCTGTGTATCACCCCCAAACAGATGGGTTGGTTGAAAGATTCAACAAAACCCTAAAACAAATGTTAAAGAAGGTGGTGGATAGAGATGGAAAGGATTAGGACTGTCTAATTCCCTATTTAATGTTTGCCATTAGGGAGGTACCCCAATCCTCTACGGGTTTCTCACCCTTTGAGTTACTCTATGGGAGACACCCAAGAGGGCTGTTGGATATCGCCAGGGAAACTTGGGAGAGTGAGAGTTCTCCCCACAGGAGTGTGATTGAGCATGTCGCCCTGATGCAAGATAGAATTGCACAGGTAATGCCAATCGTAAATGAACATTTGGCCCAAGCGCAGTTGGCACAACAGAGAGTGTACAACCATGGGGCCAAGACCCGTACCTTTTCCCCGGGGGATAGGGTATTGGTACTTGTCCCTACGGTTGAAAGCAAATTCCTCGCCAAATGGCAAGGCCCCTACGAGATAATGGAAAAAGTGAGCGAAGTGAATTACAAGGTCAGACAACCAGGAAGGCGAAAGCCCGAACAGATCTATCACATTAATCTGTTGAAAGCCTGGAGGGATAGGGAATCCCTAGTCGCAGAAACTTTGTCACCAGCTCAGTCTGATTGCGTGATTCCTGAGGTTGGAAAAGCAGTCACCTTGTCAAATCCCCAACAACAGGAGGTTAAGGAGTTTGTGCTTCGCAACAAGGAGGTTTTCTCTGAGCTGCCAGGACAAACGTCTGGGGTAGAGCATAATATTATTACCCCGCCCGGTGAAAGGGTGAAGCTAAAACCCTATCGGATCCCAGAGGCCCGACGGGAGGCAATACATGAGGAAGTACAGAAAATGCTGAAGTTGGGGGTGATAGAGGAGTCCCAAAGTGATTGGTCCAGTCCCATAGTGTTAGTGCCTAAACCGGATGGGAGCTGGCGATTTTGTAACGATTTTCGACAACTGAACAAAGTTACAAAATTTGACACCTACCCCATGCCACGTATAGATGAGTTGATCGACCGGCTGGGAACAGCCCGATACATGACAACTCTTGATCTCACAAAAGGGTATTGGCAAATTCCCCTGGCCAAATTGGGCAAGGAGAAAAACGCGTTTGTAACCCCAGACGGGGCGTTCCAATATAAAAGAATGCCGTTTGGATTACAGAACGCACCGGCAACTTTCCAGCGGAAAATGGACCAGATACTGAGGCCCCATCAGAAGTATGCCACGGCTTACCTGGATGATGTCATTATCTATAGCACAGATTGGGCCTCACATCTGCCAAAAGTGCAAGCAGTCCTAGACTCTATCCGGGAAGCTGGGTTTACGGCCAACCCCAAGAAGTGTACCATTGGACAGGAGGAGGCCAAATATCTTGGGTACACCATTGGGAGAGGAGTAATAAAACCCCAGGTCAATAAAGTCAAGGCCATACAGAATTGGCCACGTCCCAACAGCAAGAAGCAGGTACGAGCCTTTCAAGGAATCGCTGGTTATTATCGGCGATTCATTCCCCACTTTGCTTCTCAGGCTGTGCCCCTAACCAACCTGACAAAAGGGAAAGAGTCTGTCATGGTTAAATGGACCCCAGAGGCTGAGGCAGCATTCCAATTCTTAAAAAAAGCCTTATGTAGCCAGCCAGTGTTGTACTCACCAGACTTCTCTAGGGGCTTTGTCGTACAAAGTGATGCATCAGACGTTGGGTTAGGAGCAGTTTTGTCCCAGGTCTGGAATGGGGAAGAGCACCCAGTCATTTACCTCAGCAGTAAATTGAAGTCCCATGAGGTAAATTATGCCACAATTGAGAAGGAGTGTTTAGCGGTGAAGTGGGCCCTAGATTCCCTTTGGTACTATCTGCTAGGTAGGCACTTTGACATAATTACTGATCACGCTCCTTTAAAGTGGATGGCTCAGAACAAAGAGACAAATAGAAGAGTAAATTGGTGGTTCCTGGCCCTACAGGAATTCAACTTTACAGTAAAGCATCGCCCTGGCGTTCAAATGGGGAATGTGGATGCTTTGTCTCGAGTACATGCATGCCTGATTGCTTGTGTTCCAACCCCAAGGTTAAAACAAGAGGGGGGGGGTATGTGACAGCAGGCAGGTAAAGTCGCCGGGTTGCATCCAGGATGGGAGATATATATGTCCTAGATTCAGGCTTTATGCCGATTTATACCACTAGGGGGAGTGCTGGGAGTCTTGCAGGGGAAGAGTTAATGAGCCCAGCTGAAGCAAGTCAGCTCGTTAGGGCCTCTACAAGAACTCCCAGCATGCTAAGGGAGATGTTCAAACCTGGAACCAGATCTGTGTGAATAGTCTGGGGAGTGTGATCTCTGTGCGGTGAGCCAAAGCCTGTGTGGTTACTGTAAGAACTTCAAAAAGCAGGGAGCTAGGGACTGGGACAGCACAAGGCTGTACCCAGTTGTTAGTCAGGGACACCAACGTGTGTAGTAAGCGGTCAAGTTGACCAGGATTTCTTTTCATGTTTCTGTTTGTTTTGTTGTTTTTCCCTTGTAAATAGTTTGAATAAACCGCACCTTTCGTTTTTGCAACTATAAACCCTGTCTGCTGTGCCTATTTTGTGTGGTGAACCCATCCAGGGGGTCACACACACCCGCTGCTGAGCTAACCCCCTCACAATATATATATATATATATATATATATATATATATATATATATATATAAATATTTCAATATTCTCTAAGCGTACTTCACAATCCACAATTGGTTCCACTATTTTTAATATATATATACAGTGTATACATATACCATTGTAAGATCTTTTATTAAAACCATCAATAAAAGATATGATAAATATATATTTTGACAGAAAAATAAATCTGAATAGCTGTAATTTTTCTGCCATTCTCCATCGGACAGGTAGTCTTTTTGCTTGTTTATTTTTCCATCTTGAGATAACTAAATGAACGTACACAATACACATGCCCGTTTCCAGCACCTGGAAGCATCATATTAATATTATCTGCAACGTTTCCTTACTATATATAGATTGTGAATGAATGATCTTTCTGGTGGAAAAGATTGTTGCTGTTCACAAGTACTTTATTTGGTTTAAAGGAGAACTCTAGTCTAAAATAGTAAATTATTAGGTAAATAAAAGATAAATAGAATATAGAATAAAAAAGCAGCTTTTGCTGCAAAACTCAACATCATTTCAAAGATGTGCCCTCAGAGTTCTCCTTTTCAACCAGCAGATATTCTTAGTTTTCCATGTTAAATATGGCAAGCATCATTCCACCAACTTCCTCTGAGCCCTCGCTGTCATGGGTTTAAAAAGGTATAAGGAACAGATGAGCGCTGAGAGACTACACAGGTTGGTGCGACAAGCTAGAGGACAAGGTACTTAGGTCCAAACAGACAGATCTTGAGACAACTATATATACACTGAGCAAAATTATAAACGCAACACTTTTGTGTTTGCCCATATTTATCATAAACTGAACTCAAAGATCTACGACTTTTTCTATGTACACAAAAATCCTATTTCTCTCAAATATTGTTCACAAATCTGTCTAAATCTGTGTTAGTGAGCACTTCTCCTTTTCCAGGATAATCCATCCACCTCACAGGTGTGGCATATCCAGATGCTGATTAGACAGCATGATTATTGCACAGGTGTGCCTTAGGCTGGCCACAATAAAAGGCCACTCCAAAATTTGCAGTTTTTCTGAATTGGGGGGATCGGGGGGGGTCCAACAAAACAGTCAGTATATGTTGAGACCCCTATGAGGACAACGAGTACGCAGATGAGCTTCCCTAAAAAGGTTTCTGGCAGTTTGTGCAGAAATTCTTTGGTTATGCAAACTGATTGTTGCAGCAGCTGTCCGGGTGGCTGGTCTTAGACGATCTTGGAGGTGAAGATGCTGGATGTTGAGGTCCTGGGCTGGTGTAGTTACACGTGGTCTGCAGTTGTGAGGCTGGTTGGATTCTCTGAAACGCCTTTGGAGATGGCTTATGGTAGAGATATGAACATTCAATTCAAGGGCAACAGCTCTGGTGGACATTCCTGCAGTCAGCATGCCAATTGCACCCTCCCTCAAAACTTGCAACATCTGTGGCATTGTGTTGTGTGATAAAACTGCACATTTTACTATTGAGTGGCCTTTTATTGTGGCCAGCCTAAGGCACACCTGTGCAATAATCATGCCGTCTAATCATTATATCTGATTACCTTCTAGTCTGTCCAGGTCCAGAAAAAATGCAAGAAGTCTGATGTAAACAGGTGCAAGCTTGTTTACATCCAGTTGCCCATTGATCAGATATAGGTCCATATAGTTCCTGAGGCAAAAAACTTATGGACACAAAAGTCACATCTGTTCCGTTCCGCTCCAATTCAGCAAGGGTTTTTGCATGGGTACCGCATTGATCAGACTGGACACATGCGTGTGTAATTATTATTATAGTGCTTCATTAACTTGTACCTTTTATATCTGCCTAAGGCCCCTTTCACACTAGTGCAACTTCAAAGTCGCGCGATTTTACTGCGATTTTGCAGCCGCAATTTTGCCGCAATTCACGGACGCGATTTCAGGGAATGCCTGTGTAAGTGGCATCAAAATCGGACTAAAGTAGTGCAGGGACTACTTTCGAATCGGAACGACTTGAAGTTGTACTAATATGAATGGTTGTCATTGGAAATCATGGGAAACGACTTGTCATGCTACTTTGCCATCACAAATCGTGGGACAAGTCGTATAAGTCTGAAAGGGGCCTAAAGGCCAGCTTTAAATGTAAGAGCCCATTCAGACCATGCGCTGCATCACCGTACATGCAATAACGTAATGTGTTATTGTGTGTTGTGCAACCCTGCATAACCCCTTGGAGCCGGCGCCTCCCGGCCGTTTAAGGGGCCACATGATTGGAAAGCTCCCGATCGCAAGCAGTGAGTGGGAACTTTCGGTTAGCCGTCTATAACTGTGTCGGCAGCGTGCAGAGATGTTTATGCACTAATGCATGCAAATAGGCGGCTGTGTCTACTACTGTAACAGTGTTTTGGTGTGAAACTAAAAATGAACAGCACTGCAACATACTTCACCATTGATGCAGTAATATGTAGTTTAATGTGCATTACTGAAAGACATAAATGTGAATGGGCCTTTAGCCTGGTCTTTTCACCATGTTAATTTCAACCTGCAGCAGTCCAAGTGAAATATGAAGGCCTAAATAGTCCAGGGTTCTGCAGGAGGCAGGAAACCTTCCTCTATGGACTGGGTCTAACAGAGTTCTACATTAAAGTGGTTAAAGGCATCAAAGTACTTTTCAATTTTACTCCAATGAAATACAATATATGAATCACCATAACCATCTGCTTCTTTTATCTCTGATATTTATGCACATATGATTCCAAAATGCACACATTAGTAAGCAGTTCTCGTGCTTTGTACTAAATAATTCAGTATTCTATCACCCAAAAGCAAGTATAATTATACTGCAAAAAAAAAAAAAGAGCTTTATTACTCCCCACAAAATTAAATGTCAATGTACAGCTCCAAAAGCCCACAATTACCATTAAATATGAGCAAATCAATAAAAAAAAATTAGCTGATTTGCACAACTCAAACCTAAAATTCTTTATTCCAGCAAATATGCAACTCACAAATTGGTAAATCAGCAAAATTAGGTAATATGGTGTTTTAATGTCTTTTGAAAATAGAGGTGAAATGTAAAAAGCAGTTCTGCTCACCTGCATGTGTGGATGCCGCAGGCGTATATCTGTGTTGGGGATTATTCACACCATAGCCCACACAAAATGAGTGCTAACATGCACTAAACGTGCTAATATGTGCTTTTTAACTTGCATTGTGTCTCTTTGTATTTTTAAATACTTTACTGTGCACCACGGTACGTCAGAATGCGCTGCTTATAAATACCACATGTTCTTTTTATTTCAGAGCACACCAATGTTCCTAATGTAGCAGTACCCCCGTTGGAGCCGCTAAGTGTCGTGGCCCACCTGCATACCTCCCAACTTTTTGAGATGGGAATGAGGGACACTTACTGGCAAAAGTGTATAGGCATAGGACACGCCCCATGCCACTCCCCCTTAAAGGAGAAATAATGCACAAAAAAAAGATTAGTTAAATTTTTACATGATTGCTTACACTCGTGAGTAGTATTCATTATTTTACTGAAATGCACCCCGCTTCTAACTCCTACAGTGGTCTGAAAGCTTTGCTTCTACCACACTGAAATTCCAAGCAGTGTTATTAGCTCTGCCCAGTTCTCCCTTGTTGGATTATAAAATAGGAAAAGAAGGGGAGTCGCTCTATGGTAAAACGGTTGTGCCAGGAGAATGCACTGCTTGGGATTTCATTGCACCAGAGACACTCTGATTTCAGCTTAAACAAAAAATAAGGCGCTGAATGCATTTCTCCCAGAATCAACTAATATTTTTCCGCACATCCAGCTCTTAAAGTGGATGTAAACCAGATTCATGGAAATTTTACCTAAGTACATGTATCTGTAGTGTTTTCTTATCTCTCTCCAAAGTACTAAGTCTCATGGGTTTCTGTTGTTTCGTTGCACTGTTATCAGCATGATAACTTCTGACAAGTTCTCTGTCAGCCAAGATAAAACCAGCCAGGAATTTGTGTCCAGTGAGGTTGCTATAAATAGATTAGCAGAGCTGATCTATTCACAGCACAGCTCTGCACATTACTTCCTTCCTTTACCCATGTGGAATGGGGATGTGCTTTTCCTCCAATCAGCTGTCTTGGCTGTATACCAAGAATCCACTCCCAGTGCTGAACAGAAATAGAAAATCTCTAAAACGATGTTCACTTACTAAATAATATATAAAGCTGAAGACAGCAGATATACATGTAGCGGGGTATCGTTTCCTACCCACAGACTACAGTTCCCAGCACGCTTTGCGGCACCCAGGGTGCAATTCCCCGCGCAAGGACTGCTGGGGTGGACTTTAAAAGGGAGAGGAGGAGCCTCTCTCTCTCTCTTTTGGACACCATCCTCCCTGCAAGAGGATCCCTGCACTTACCTGCTGTGTGTGCAAGGCCTGAAGCCTGGGCCTTGCATTTGTTCCAGAGAGCCTTCCGCTCCACCGAGGAGCCTACGGAGCATCCGATCCACCTGAGGTGCCACCATCTTCTGGAGGACCGCAGACCTGGTACATCGTGGGCACTGTGAAGCGACTCACAGTAGCGGAGGTACCGGACAGGAGTCGATCCGGTCGGGTGAGAGAGCGCCAGCTCAGAACCGCATCTGATTAACTTTGTTGCCTACTAACTTTGCCTAGGCCCATCAGTGATTACAGTTATATTCTGGAGAGACTGTCTGTTGAACTGAGTTTATTAGTCTCTCCAGCTTTACTAAGTTAGCGATCATTGCTACCCCTTTGGAATACAGTTTGTTCTTTATGTGCACCACAAGTTTTGCTAGCAAAGATTCTTCAACAAACTATACCCCAAGTTATAGTCAGGCCTGACTGGGTAGTATAGGACATTGCTGGATGCCATTTTTGCTCACGAGGGAGGATAGCTGCAGCGGGGTTGTTATACTATTATTGCATTGCTGAATGTTATACCCTTTTGATGTGTACACCTATATTGCAGGGATCTGCATAAGATATTGTATACTAATTACCTTTTATATTTTTACCAATAGTAAAAAGTTATAGTTAAGTAATTTGGTTGTCAGTGTCAATTACTGTGCTGGGATATAAAGGGGTTGTACCATATAACAGTATAGATATAGTACAGTTATACCATCCTTACTCTGTCCTAACTGTGCCACGAGAGGTTAGAGCCGATTGCCAGGGGTTGACAGCGGTGCATTACAAGGCCCAAAACAAACAAGCAGCCCTCTTAAACTGAGGGTATCGCTATATACATGTAAAACTTATGTAGGGAGATTTGTTTCATCTCTGTGTATCATCTGAGGCTGTTCACTTAACTGGGTATATGTGAAGGTTTACATCCACTTTAACTACTTAAGGACTGCCTACCGCATATATACTGCGGCAAGGCGGCCCTATTGCACGAAACAACGTACCTGTATGTCATTTCGTGCATGTGATACTGTGGGTGCACGCCCGTGCCCACTGCACAAGGGGGAGCTGATGCCCGGGTGTCCGCCTGCCACCCACGATCGCTCCTCAGAGAGGCAGAACTGGGATCTGCCAATGTAAACAGAGCAGATCCCCGTTCTGACAGGAGAGTACAGTGAGATCATCTGTTGCTAGTGATCAGGAACAGCGATCTCTCTGTACTCCCAGTCAGTCCACCCCCCACCATTTGAAACCCCTCCCTAGGACACGCTTAACCTCTTGATCGCCCCCTAGTGTTAACCCCTTCCCTGCCAGTGTCATTTATACAGTGATCAGTGGATATTTTTAGCTCTGATAACTGTAATAATGTCACTGGTCCCAAAAAAGTGTCAAAAGTGTCCAATCTGTCCGCCACAATGTCCCAGTCCCACAAAAAATCGCTGATCACCACCATTACTAGTAAAAAATTATTATAATAATAATAAAAATGCCATAAATCTATCCCCTATTTTGTAGAGGTTATAACTTTTGCGCAAACAAATCAATACACACTTATTGTGAGTTTTTTTACCAAAAATATGTAGCAGAATACCCATTGGCCTAAACTGATGAATAAATTCGTTTTTTATATAGATATATGTAGCGCCCCTTTACTTTTAGGGGAGCTAGGTACCTAAATTTAGGGGTTGATCTGGGTTAGTAGCCAGACCCAGATCGCTTCAATTGTTAGGTTTTGTTCTTTTGCTTTTGCCAAGTGGTGTTGCTGGTGTACAGTTCCCTGTGGCCTGTGGGTGGCGCTGCCATAACAGGTCAGGGTTGAACTGCTAGTGACATTACTGTACCTTTGGGTGTCCTCTCCAGGCAGCTGTACAGGGGCGTGGTCGGCCCACTGTGCATGCTGGGAGAGGATACATAAGGGGCAGACGCCATCTTAGGAGGGGAGATGGAGGAGTACTGAGGAGCAGTACAGAGGAGCAGTCCATCTGCGTCTCGTGGCCCTCCAGGCCATGGGAGAGCGCATGGGTGGATCAGTCTCAGGCACCTTTAGCCTGGGGCTGCAACTCTTCATGTAGGCCCAGCACCTTTAGGTGGCCTACCATCTAAAGAGGAATTCCAGGGCACTCGAGGGTGACCCGTTCTGGAGAGGGAGCCAGGGTTACCGGTGAAGGAAGTCACCACCTCGGATGAGGCCTGGTCACCTACAGAGGGATTCCACAAGTCCGCCACAGGCATTGTAGCGTGCTTCAACTTGCACCTAGGTCCTTATGCTACAAGTGTCGGGAGGTTTGGAACTAATCAAATGGGTTCCAATCGTATCCCCTAGGAAAGTAAAGTTTGTGCATCACTCCGGCTGCTAGGACCGGATGAGCAGAGTCCACTTAGGATTGAGTGGTGATATTAAGTGCCTGAACCTGCCTCCCTGTTACTCTATTCTTCACTTTCAACTTTCTTGTCTGGTTTCAAGCATAAAGAAAAGAAACCTTCAGTCATTGAGGTTTAACCTTGTCTGGACATTGGCCTTATTGATACACAAACAACAGACTTTTCCCTACACTCTAGGGAAAGGAACCAGCCCAGGAGAGGTAACTCGCTGCGGAACCCAACAATTGTGAACACCGCTTAACCTCCTCAAACAGGAGGGTACGGGCATATAGCACGGTGTGCCTTATCTTACAAGTGAGCCAGATGAGAAAAAGGTCCGTGTGCTACATATATATATATTTTTTGGGGGGGATACAGTATGTATTATTATTATTATTATTATTTTGGACGCATAGGATAACATGATGGGGAGTTTGTTGACTGTAGAACAAAATGTCTGGAGCCAAAAATAGCCGCTGTAAAAATGTCCAAAAACGTCCAGTGTGCATGAGGCCTAAGTGGTTAAGGCCTCATGCACACTGGATATTTTTACAGCTGCTGTTTTTGTCTTCAGACATTTTTTTTCTGCAGCCAATAAACTCACCAGCATCTTATTCTATGTGTCAATGCACACATAGACTGTTATCAGCAGTTTTTGTATGCTGTTATATGTATGGTGTGTTAGTGGTAGGGCTATAGTGGAGTGCCCCTCTACTGACCATGCAGGGTCCCTTTAACTTTTCTCACAACTCCCTGGTTTTCTAGACATGCCCAGGGAGGATAAGTTTCTATGCTCCATAAGCAGCTCAGAGAGACTAAGCCTGCTAAAGCAGAGGTAGCTGGGCAGATGAACTGCAGCCAGGTGGAAGGCCCTTCACTGTTAGAACCGGAGTGTGGGCAGCTGAGCCAAAGCCTCATCCCTCTTTCAAAAGAGCCAGCTACTGTGGGCTGTGAGGGATTGAGAAGTCCAAATAAAGTGTAACACCACTCAGACTACTGAGTAGTCAGCGGATCTCACCATCTCCTCCGCCTGCTGCGTAGACTCATCCCCTTCATTCCGGAAGAAGACAAAGCAGTGGTAGTGGGAACAATTATCAACTCGCGACTCGACTACACAAACGCCCTCTACCTTGGACTACCCAAATACCAGATTTTGCGCCTACAAGTCGTCCAGAACATGGCTGCCAGGCTGGTGACGGGAAAAAAACCTTGGGAATCCATCACCCCATCACTGAGGACCCTGCATTGGCTAACAGTAAAGGATCGGATCCCATTCAAGACCCTCTGCCTCACCCACAAGTGCACACAAGGAAACGCTCCTCAATATCTATGCGAGAAGATAAAACACTACACCCCCAATCGCACTCTCCGATCAACAAACCAAAACCTCCTTCACATCCCCAAGTCCCGCTTCAAAACAAAGGGAGAACGAAGATTTGCATTTCAAGGACCACGGCTATGGAACACTCTACCCATCAATATCCGCATGGAAGTAAATCATCGGGCCTTCAGGAAAAAACTTAAGACTCACCTCTTCTGATGGATCAGGACGTCACTGGATGCAAAGCGACTTGAGGCGATTTAGTTCGCATTTGCAGCGCTATACAAGTTACTCACTCACTCACTCACTCACTCACTCACTACGATTAGTGCACAACTCATGGCAGGTGCTCGTCCCGGCTCACCACCGTCACAGCCAACGCGAAGAAAAGAGAAATGGCCGAACACCAAAAAGAGCTGGATAATGCTGAATTATTCTTTTATTGTCACCATGCCAGATGAATCACAGAAACACAATATGTTGATGCGTTTTATACGATCAATCTGTGCTTGTTCAAAACACAAATTTAACATCAACATGAGTCATTTAGGTACACAGCTCAAAGGAGGAGCACCCACAAATGGCCTGGGTTGACACACATGATAAAAACATTAGAAATCACCTAACTGACATGTGTCTAAATGAAAAACATCAAAAGCAGAAAGATAACAAAATAATACGTGTCAAAATTTAGAAAATCATGAAAATCAAAAGTTGCATAAAATCATACAACAAAAATTGTTGTAAAGTATTTAAATATAAAATCAAAATCAAGTTTAAAAAGAAGAAAAAGGCAGACAAAGAGGTATATATATATGATACAATCAACTAATATACAGAGACATGGTCACTAGAACAATATATTCATATTAAATAAAGAAAAATTATAAAAACGTCCAAAGTGTATCTAATATGGATGATAAACATCCCACCACACAATGTCTCTGCATAAATGTAGCGACGGGACCATGTGAATACCAAAACATGATGGAAACAGAGGAACTATATAGCAATGAACATGAATAATGGTTTGACAATGATTTAAACTTGATTTTGTTTTTATATTTGAATACTTTACATCTATTTTTTTTTGTATGATTTTATGCAGCGTTTCATTTTCATGATTTTCTACATTTTGACACATATTATTTTTGTTTATCTTTCTACTTTTGATCTTTTTCGTTTAGACACATGTCAGTTAGGTGATTTCTAATGTTTTTATCATGTGTGTCTTAAAGCGGAGGTTCACCCACAAATTTAAGTTTAACAAAAGCAGTCCCTCTTATCACATAAATAAAAAGTGCACTAACCTTTTTTTTTTTTCTCAGTAGTTTTCTTTAGATGTTATTTCGTTACTGCTACTTCCGGGATTTCCTCCCGCGGGAGTAGGTGTGTCCTTTCCTCTGCTCCTAATATCGCAGAGGCTCCTGGGAGCAAATTGCCCTGCTTCGGAGGAGTAATATGTAACCTCTTTCCATTCATATATCGTCACGTGACTCGTCTAGCCGGTCACGTGACGAGGGCGGATCTAATTCCGCCATTTTAGATAAGGGCACGCAGGTGTATTTTGCCATTATGCACCCGTTGTGATGGCAACCAGTAAGTGTTGACGGCGCTGCTCGCCGTCAACACTGCGCATGCTCGAGATCCGGAGATGAATGCCGTCAGAGAAGCATTCATCTCTACCCGGAAGGATATGCTTGTGGGCTTCAAGATGCCCACAAGCAAAATGGCAAAAGCAGGAAGAGTTTTATAAACTCTTTTTTTTATCGCAAAACGGATGGGGGCTGTTTTAAAGTGCCGCAGACGTGAGTACTTACATTGCTAACGTTGTAACATTGAATGAATATAAAAAAAAAATATATGGACCGCAGAACCTCCGCTTTAAGTGTTTTATTGGTCAGCCAATCAACCCAGGCAATTTATTGGGTGCTCTTCCTTTGAGCTGTGTACTTAAATGACTCATGCTGATGTTAAATTTGTGTTGTGAAAAATCACAGATTGATCGTGTGAAACGTGTCAACATATTGTGTTCCTGTGATTCATCTGGCATGGTGACAATAAAAGAATAATTTAGCATTATCCAACTTGCTGTGGTGTGTGGCCATTTCTCTTTTCTTTGCATTGGCTGTGTGGGATTTCTACAAGACTACTGCAGCTTCAGTGATTCCTACTCAGGCCTTGGATCCCTCCAGCTGTTCACCTTCATTATCAAAGTTACCCCTGACTTCACTGAAGGATGTTGTTTATGAGGGCAATCACAAGAAGCTGGATTTTGTGCTGTTTTACTGAAATAATGATTCTCAGTTTGACCCTCTGTTGCTATAGAGCCTTTTAGAGAGTATACTATGCAGCTATATTACTCTACTTGATCTCATTGAGCCACAGAGACACTGCTGTGAAGAGTCCATGTATGTGTCACTTTCATAATTGCAGTGTGAGCATGCTCTTTGCCGTCCTGACCCTGTTGCATTATTGATTCTAACTTTTAACTCATCCTATTACAGGCCCCGTTTTATTACTTTTATTAATCAAAAAAAGACACTGTATTACACATATTATGGTGAATGCTCTTAGGGGGGAGTTATACTTTTAAAAGTGTAAAATTGTCAGGGCTGGGCTAAGCCCTTCCTTCTCTGAGCTGGCCGCTCAGCTGTCGGCTAATTGCCAGCTCCTATCTCTCCACAGTGATTCACCCGTTGATGATATCCTGCTCGTCAGTCCTGCTTACTTAAGCCGCCCAGCCCAGATGATCTCTTCATTCCCCTTGGTCAAACACATCCAGAGACTCTCTCCTGTGTAGCTGTTGAAGACTTCCCGTTCCTGATCCTATTTGCTGTTCCACTACGCTTATTTCACTGGTTTCCTGATTTCCTGGCCTGTCCTGAAATACACTGATCTCTGGCTCCCTGACATCCTGGCTTGTCTGACTATCTGTTCCGGTTACCGAACTCTGGCTATGATTTGACTACGTTGCTCTGTTTACCTTTTACTATTATTATTAATAAACAAGTGTGATTTAACTGTACTTCTGTCTCGGACTGATTCATGGTTTCTGACAAAAATTCAGTAAAGGTTTACTTTTTTTATTTGTGGATAAAATTTAGATGCTGTTTTGGATTCTTATAGATGTCCCCCTGTAGGAAAATATCACTTGCTTCCTGCCCCCATGGCAAAAAATAAGACATTTGTCCACAGGTAGCACTAAACCAAATTTTCATAATAACATGAGAAAGTGTAAGAATCTCTAGCTAGATTGTTCACACAATGAACACCTACAGTATTACCCCTGATGAAGGTGCAAATGCAGTGAAACATGTAGGGCATTGTGTTATAGGTGACAAGAATGATCTATTTAGTTAGATGATACCAAGAAAAATTTGAAATATTTAAAAAGTGAAAATGCAGATAAGAAAAAATAGAACCTACAGTATGTCAATTCCAAGCAGAAGCATTAAGAAATAGGGAGACAATAAGGAAGTTGGGGTAAATATTACAATAGAAAGCAAATATATAGTTTGGAAGTAAATATTCTATCTAAAAACAAAACCAATAGTATATATCTGTGAAGAAAGATGAATAAGTAAAGTTTTACTGAGATAGAATATGGTGCCAACACGATTGGCTTCCTTTATTCCTTAATATTGATTAGAGCCTGAGCCCACCCACTTGTGTGACAATAGCATATTAATATTCGCTATTGTCTTCCTGATTCGCCTCCCAGCCAATCAGGAAGCAGTTCCTGTGACCAAATTGGCCAGGGAATCTTAGGTCACCCAGGAGGAGAATCAACAGCCTGGCTCTTCATTCACCCTGACTCTAAAGGTAATGCCCTGATTGCCGCCACCCCGTTCGTCTCCCACGGGGAGAGGTCGATTCTGATTGCCGCCACCCCGTTCGTCTCCCACGGGGGGTTCGTTTGCAGAATTCCAGTCCTTCTCCCACGGGTGGGGGGGTGTGCAATTGCAGCATTCGCCTCAATCTCCCGTGGGAGGGGGTTTGGTGTTAGTTTTACACCCCCCAATATATTAAGCACCAGCCACCACTGGTCCGTAGGGTTAAATTTTGAGATGCCCACCCTTTGCAGCTATAACAGCTTCAACTCTTCCGGGAAGGCTAACCACAAGGTTTAGGAGTGTGTCTATGGGAAAGTTTGACCATTCTTCCAGAAGCATATTTGTGAGGTCAGGCACTGATGTGGACGAGAAGGCCTGGCTCGCAATCTTCCCTCAAATTCAACCCAAAGGTGTTCTATCAGGTTGAGATCGGGACTCTGTGCAAGCCAGCCAAGTTCCTCCTCCCCAAACTCGCTCATCCATGTCTTTATTGACCTTGCTTTGTGCACTGGTCCAAATCATATGGTGATGGGGAGATTATGGTGTGGGATTGTTCTTCAGGGGTTGGGCATGGCCCCTTGGTTCCAGTGACGGGAACTGTTGTCAGTATACCAAGACATTTTGTGTAATTTCATGCTCCCAACTTTGTGGGAACAGTTTGGGGATGGCCCCTTCCTATTCTAACATCACTGTGCACCAGTGCACAAAGCAAGGTCCATAAAGACATAAATGAGTGAGTTTGGGGTGGAAAAACTTGACTGGCCTGCACAAAGTCCTGACCTCAACCTGATAGAACAACTTTGGGCTAAATTAGAGCGAAGACTACGAGCCAGGCCTTCTCATCCACATCAGTGCCTTACCTCACAAATGCGCTTCTGGAAGAATGGTCAAACATTCCTATGGACACACTCCTAAACCTTGTGGACAGTCTTCCCAGAAGAGTTGAAGCTGTTATAGCTGAAAAGGGTGGGCCAACTCATTATTGAACCCTACAGACTAAGACTGGGATGCCATTAAAGTTCATGTGCGTGTAAAAGCAGGTGTCCCAATACTTTTGGTAATGTAGTGTATATTGTATAATAAAATGAAGACCTCTGGAAAGATCTGGGATTGCTGGAAAAATTATATTTCTGGATCAGTGTAAGAAAAAAAATTAATGTTGAGACAGAATATCCAAAACCAAGTCCTAAACAGACCCTCCCTTCCCCCTTTTTTTCACTTCTCTCTGTACCACTTACCTTTTATGTTCAATGCACTTCCTTCTATCATGTATATTATTTTTGTATTCACTTATGGCTCGGTATTAGAATAAAAACAGCTTAAGTTGGACATCCATAGTGTGGTAACAAGATTGACATGCAATGGTTCTAAATCTATACAGCTGTGGGGCAATACCTCTGAATTACAGACCTAGTTAATTTTAGTATTTTGAGATTTATCATAGGAACATTAAAGAAAAGACTGTTATCTAGGGGTCTCACTGTTACTAAATGCCATATGTCTAGAAAACCCACACAAAAGTATTCAAATAGTTTTTTGTATGAATGCTCACTTTTTTAAAAAATATATATTCTTTATTATTTTTCTTTGTTACAAAAATAATATCTAATTAAAATACATACATTTTTATAAATATAACACATTACATAGATTTTAAGGTACCCACTATAAAGCTATAATGCTCAAATTTTTTATAAAAAATCATTGGAAAATCATTGGAAAAGAAAGATCAAGAAGGAATAGGTTCTCAAAAGGTGAACTGATAACATATTTGAGATCTGATATCCTTCTCTAAGTCATATAGCTGTTGTAAAACGCAGTGCAAAATAATCACACAAAAGAGTAAAACAAGATAGAGGTTTTTATTAAAATAATAAATAACGGTTACATTTTCTGAGGGAGTGTACATAAAAAAAAAATCACGTGGTAGAAATTCTTTACATTGTATATAAACTATAAGAGACTCCTGATGCAGAGAAAAGATAGCAATGGAAGATTAAAACCTCTGAAGTAAACTAGTGAATGTCATAAACTGATGTGACGATTGCATCCACTGGTTTATAATAATAATATTTTTATATATTTTTTGGGGGGTTTTAATAGGGCAAACAATTTTTTTTTAAATGACTAATGGCATATATTCCCAGTCTCTGTCCCTGAAAGCCAGTCAGCTTTTCTCCAATAAAAATCTGCCTAAAGTGGAAGAAGAGTTTTAGGGATAGAAAAAGCCTATAGAAAAAAATGATCAAATTGCACACACAACATACAAGGTCCTGGTTTGAGGTTGCCATCATAGAAATGTATATTAAACAAAAATCACAATTTATTGGCTGAGGTCATCCATTAAACCTAGCTCACAGTTCTTCTCTGATAAAGATCTGCCTATAATGGAAGAAGAGGAAGGGATAGAAAAATTCAAATTACACAAGCAACATGCAAGGTCCTGGCTGGAGGTTGCCAGCCTAGAAACACAATTAAAATCACAATTTATGGACTGAGGTCATTCTTTAAACCTACCTCACATAATAATAATAATTTGGAATTCATGAAAGATTGTAAACGTTTACAAAAAAAATACTTTGAGAAATATGCAGTATCTGTTGGATTGTGAGAAGAACCATTTTGAAAAAAAATGAATGAGCAAAAAAAAAACGTGAAATTTAAAAACATAGATATTTTACAAAAATAGAAGATAGCCTTAAGAAATATATAGAAAAACATAAGAATAAGATTAAACAAAGGAAGCATAAAATATGGTATATACATTGCTAGAAAAAAAAAAGTAGGTGGGGAGTAACAACAACCCAATATTTTGCCAGAAATGTCAACTGAAACCGACAATTCCAGCAGTTATGAATAAAATGACAGATTTGATAGATTATTCTCAGACCACAAAACACACGAAGAAAGGGAAAGTATTTGCTTTTATCAACGAAGAGGGAATGATTTTGTGGAGAACCTAGAAAATAGTAATCATTCAACTTCATAAGGTTTTAGAGGGTCAAAGACAAGAGGTGGGTTAATTGAATCAAAGAGAGATACAGAGACCGATGGGCATACGGAGGAACAAAAGGAGGAGCGGGAGAAGCCCCTAAATATAAACAAAATATCTGGAGATATACTGTAGATAATTCAAGCAAAATGAAGACTTGAAATGTATCCTCAATATTTCTTAATAAATGTTACATATGGGTGTTACAGAAGGAGCATAATTTTGTACCAACATTTAACCTATTTGATTGAGTTAAATATTTACATTTATTGGCAAGACAATAATTATTGACAAAAGAATATGCCAATGACAAAAATTAGGGCAATAAAAAACACCTAGACACAAAAGAGATTTCAATTGTGAGGTTGCTTCAGCCTACAAGAAAAAGAGTCAGACAATGAAGACAGAAATTTTGGACCCCTTCATAAATCATTCAGTTATTAAAAGAAAATTCAGTTGTGATGGATCCTGGATACCCCGGCTGGGCACCTCCGCCAGACCTGTGTCTTCTGTTCTCCAAACGCACCCGAAGCCGGCAGACTCGCCATAACCAGCCCTTAACCCCCCAATCACGAGGCAAACCACACAGGTGTTGAGGGTTAAACATGCAGAGCATAAACTGTTTATTAAGTACAAAACATACACCTTTAAACGCAGATAGGGAAACTCCCCTTAGCCTTGTCATAGAGGGGGTAGGGGACAAGGAGGAACCAATGGAAACTCGACACTTGTACATTCAAACAGAAACTACAGTTGAAACACACAAATGGATTATGACAAGCAGGCAACCCCTCCTTACACATCCCCCCTGGGATGTGTCTCCACACCTATTGTCTATGTGCCATGACCGTTACATATTTAAACACAATAACAAGAGGGGGAGGATGGGGAAGAAGGGATGCAACTTATATAGAGACATCATTACAGTATCCCAACGCCATTTTGTCCCCAAGTCTCTTGTTCTTTGCTGGGCCATAGTCTGTGGGTAGAAAGCTAGCCCACACCCCCCTCCAAAACACACAGTGACAGTGGGTTCTGTCACATCAGTTATTTGTAAAGTTGGTGCAGAATGAACTTCATAATTTGAAATTAAGCAGTAATAGTGTGGTATAAAAAGAGGTGTAAAAAACCCTACATATGATGTAATGTAATGCATGTCCATACAGTGCTTGTTTTTACATGCATTTAGATGCATAAACTTCTTCTTCAAATCTGCTACCTGTAATTATAGTCCCAGAATGCTTTGTTTGCATTAGTATTAGTATTCAAATATAAGTGATCTTGGCACCCTTTTCTGTCAGTTGCTCCTCCCTCCTCTTGAGAGAGGTGTGCTAGCTGGCTTAGTTGTGAGTATCATGCTTTGGCAAATATTATGGTCTCTATAGCCCATCTGATTGATGAAGCTATCTTGCTAGCCATGTTGAGGAGGAGAAGAAGGTAGTGGAGGTTGGAGGAGAATAGATCCAGACATCACTACTAGGCACATCCCTTGGTGTCATGGTGTCTGACACATGTTTTTTTCATCACCATGTATGGAGACCTTCGCAACTATCCAGAGACGTTTTTCAACTTCCTCCAGGTGTCAATATCAACTCTCAACACACTGCTAAAGATTTTGCAACCAAGACTTATTTTGCAGAACTACACGCCCCAGCAGGTGAGAGTCAAGTGGCTGTCAGAGGCTTCCTAGTCTAGGGTCTTGTAGTTCCACAACAGCAGGGGTGCTGAACCTTGACTACACTTAGTATATATCTGTGTATATATTGCTTTTAATGTAGTGCTGAGTGTCTAATTTTCTTACTGCATTGTATATTTAAGATTTCTGGACAGTCATAATTTTCTCATTGGTGTGACTACAGTTGCCAAAGTGACTCGGGAAGCATGCCAGACAATATCCTGTGTCAAATTGTAATGCAAAATCCTTTGGAGGAGCTGTGGAAAGAAGTGGCAGAGGAAATCTGGGAGAAGATGAAATTTCCCAACTGCATTGGAGCCCTGGGCAGTAAATATGTTACTGTGAAAATGTCCCCAAACTCAGGTTCAAAATATCACAAGAAATATTGCTTTGTTGTCCTCCTCGGTTTAGTGGATTCCAACCTTAATTTCATTGCCATCAATGTTGAGGTCTATGAGAGTGCAGGATATTCCTGCATATTCAAAAAGTCCACAGAGGGATGAAGGCCTTATGATGGATGACTAAGGATCCAACCTAGGAGGCCACTGCTTGACATTCAGAGAATCGAATGTACCGTTGTAATGTACTGCACAAGTAAGTGGGCTATTCTACTGCCTCTAACACGTGTCATGTAACATTAAATATTTTCTTCTATTTTGTTTTTTCACTGATACTATTAATAGTGATAATAATGATAGTACAATCTGAGTTTAAAAAGCAAATGTTTTATTTAGTGTGCACCCCTCCCCAACGCTGTATCCTGGCCTAGGCCAACAAGGCCCAGGCCTAGGGCAGCACTTTGCAGGGGGGGCAGCACGGTCTTATGGGGCAGACTGGGCTAAGAGGCTAATTAGTCTAGCGCCCCATAAAGCGGCCGCACTGCTTCCCGTATGCGGGCAGCCGGCATTCCGCAACTGTGGTGGGGGGGGGCGAGGCTGCTTCTAATTTTGAATGTCCTATCATCCTGGACAACAAATCTTCCTCACTGTGCTATATGTTTTCTGCTGCACCATTGGCATGGTTATATCTTCTTAGTCCTCTCCATAAAATTATCAGAAATTTGTGCTTAAAGTAGAACTATAGGCAGCACTTTTTTTTTCATTTTGGATAGCGTAAGGGAGGGTTATAGCCCCTGTCAGTTTATTTTTTACCATCCCTGTCCCATTGCAGAGATTTCCCTTCACGTCTTGCCCCATAGCCAAACCGGAAGTGAGAGGAAATCTATGCAAATTAAGGGAATCCATTGCCCCGCCCCCAGGCCCTCAGAACTAGTGTCCCCACTCGAAAATTTCAGGGCGGTTCTTAAACAGAAATGGGTGTGGCCTTAACAGGAAGGGGTGGGTCATATTTAAATTAGGGGGTACACAAGTTTAGTCAGGCCTAGGGCAGCACAAAACCTAAATACACTACTGCCCCTCCCCCCTCCTAAACCATACAAGGCCACACACATGCCTTTAACATACGGAGGGCACCTTGCCAAGGGGAACTCTCCCTGCAAAGCACCTTGTCCCCATGTTTGAGGACAAGGGACTCATCCTCAAAGTCCCACACCCCTTATCTGAATCTGGAAGGTACCCCCAGGTACCAGCGCCCCCTTGAATGAGTATGGGGTAATAGTACCCCTACTTATTCACACACAAAAAAAGATGTAACCTAGAAATAAAGACACCTAAAAGTCTTTTATTGAAAAAATCCCCAAAAAATGACCCTCATTGTAAATCCATCTTCAATCATGATGCTCATCACCCGCCGACTGTCAGGAAAAGCCAATGATTGATTTTGACAGTACCCATAGTCAAATAATCTCTCTCCAAGCCGTGATCAGCTTTATGAAGGTGTGGGAGGGGGCCTACTCGCCCTGCACATGGGAGTACCTTTCTCATGGGGCATGCTCATCATTGCCTAGGACCAGTCAGAGACTGCGGTCATGTGAAGAATCTAACATTAAGGCAGTTCCCTGACTTAGAGATGAGCCTTCACTGTGTTCAGTAATTAATGTCCAGAGCTCCTCTAAAAACTGTCTTGTTCCGTGTTACTACACACCGTAGCTTTTGTGTTGCATTAACGCAGAGTTCCACCCAAAAGGGGAACTTCCACTCATCTGTCTCCTCTCCCCTCCAATGCCACATTTGGCACCTTTTGGGGGGAGGGGGGAGCAGGTGCCTATTTTTGACAGGTACCCTGTCCCCACTTACGCCGAACCTCGATGTGGCAAGGTACGTCAGAGGTCCGGCTTCCTCCCTCCTCCTTCCCCCGCCGGGCCAGTAAGAGAGCGCAGCGTGCTTTGTGCATACGCAGTAGGGGCCCTCAATGCTTCACTTCCGTTTTTTTACCGGCAATGGCGGCGGCGGCACCCGACAGCTGATGGAAACATCAGCTGCGGTGCCGACATCGCAGGACAGGTAAGTGTTCTAATATTAAATGTCAACAGCTACAGTATGTGTAGCTGCTGGCTTTTCATTTTTGGAATGGAGGGCGGAACTCCGCTTTCAGATGGAAGGGCTGAGCCTGCACCCACTTCACCAGTCCAGCGTACCTCTGTTACCTCAAATCTAGTAACAGAATGGGATCCCACTATGCACATATCGCGTTCAGCGTGCACTTATTAAAGCGGTTGTATACCCGCACATGTAAAAAAAAAAACACTGTAAGGCATAATGAGCTAGTATGCACCGCATACTAGCTCATTGTGAAATACTTACCTTAGAACGCGCAGGAGTCTTCTTCTCGGCAAGGTCAGTGATGTCAGCAGCTGCATGCAAAGTGAATATCTCCTAAACCGTACAGGTTTAGGAGATATTCATTTTACCTACAAGTAAGCCTTATTATAAAAAGGCTTATTATAAAAATAAGGGTATACAACCACTTTAACTACTTCACTTCCGGTCCCTCGTGACCAGGCCATGGATCTCCATAACGCTAATTTAAATCTGATTGCTATTGGATAGGGACCACTAGGGAGGAAGTCAGTACATCGATCTCTTTGCTACTGGAGGACCTGTCACCTTACCAGGTACCACAATTAACTAATGTATGCTTGTGTCTTGAACTTGTGCTTGGTTACTTTTATTAACTACTAGGGATGAGCTTCGTGTTCGAGTCGAACATACGTTCGACTCGAACATCGGCTGTTCGATCGTTCGACGAAGATCGAACGATTTGGGCCGTTCGCGCCAAATTCGAGTGACGCGAACGGCCCACAATGCACTACGCCATCGCAGTGTCATCCAGGCGCTGTGATTGGCCAAGCATGCACTGTGACCCCGCATGCTTGGCCAATCACAGCGCCGGCAGCGAGGAGAGCAATGATTGGCCACAGGCAGGATGCCTGTGGCCAATTATTGCTGAGGGGGTTTAGTACACGCCCCACACTATAAAAGGCCGCCAGCGCGGCGGCCTTGTGTAGTGTGTTCCGGAGCAGGGAAAGAGAAGCATAGGCAGGGACAGTGTCATTTTTTTCCTTTACTAATCCTGGATTCCTTGTGTTTAGGGACAAATAAGGATAGGTAGGGAGAGTGTCAGTGTGTTATTCTGTGCTAAACCTTGTTTGTAGGGACAGAGAGGTACAGTGAGGGAAAGTGTCAGTGTGCTATTCTGTTCTAAACCAATCTTGCTGAACCATATTTTCAATCCTTGAGTTTAGGGACAGAGAGGTACAGTGAGGGAAAGTGTCAGTGTGCTATTCTGTGCTAAATCTTGTTTGTAGGGACAGAGTAGGACAGTGAGTGAAACTGACAGTGTGCTATTCTGTTCTAAACCAATCTTGCTGAACCATATTTGAAATCCTTGAGTTTAGGGACAGAGAGGTACAGTGAGGGAAAGTGTCAGTGTGCTATTCTGTGCTAAATCTTGTTTGTAGGGACAGAGTAGGACAGCGAGGGAAAGTGTCAGTGTGCTATTCTGTTCTAAACCAATTTTGCTGAACCATATTTGAAATCCTTGAGTTTAGGGACAGAGAAGGACACTCGTGGAAACTATCAGTGTGCTATTCTGTGCTAAATCTTGTTTGTAGGGACAGAGTAGGACAGTGAGGGAAAGTGTCAGTGTGCTATTCTGTTCTAAACCTATTTTGCTGTTCCATATTTGAAATCCTTGAGTTTAGGGACAGAGAAGGACACTCGTGGAAACTATCAGTGTGCTATTCTGTGCTAAATCTTGTTTGTAGGGAGGGACAGAGTAGGACAGTGAGGGAAAGTGTCAGTGTGCTATTCTGTTCTAAACCAATTTTGCTGTTCCATATTTGAAATCCTTGAGTTTAGGGACAGAGAAGGACACTCGTGGAAACTATCAGTGTGCTATTCTGTGCTAAATCTTGTTTGTAGGGAGGGACAGAGTAGGACAGTGAGGGAAAGTGTCAGTGTGCTATTCTGTTCTAAACCTATTTTGCTGTTCCATATTTGAAATCCTTGAGTTTAGGGACAGAGAAGGACACTCGTGGAAACTATCAGTGTGCTATTCTGTGCTAAATCTTGTTTGTAGGGAGGGACAGAGTAGGACAGTGAGGGAAAGTGTCAGTGTGCTATTCTGTTCTAAACCAATTTTGCTGTTCCATATTTGAAATCCTTGAGTTTAGGGACAGAGAAGTACACTCGTGGAAACTATCAGTGTGCTATTCTGTGCTAAATCTTGTTTGTAGGGAGGGACAGAGTAGGACAGTGAGGGAAAGTGTCAGTGTGCTATTCTGTTCTAAACCAATTTTGCTGTTCCATATTTGAAATCCTTGAGTTTAGGGACAGAGAAGGACATTCGTGGAAACTATCAGTGTGCTATTCTGTGCTAAATCTTGTTTGTAGGGAGGGACAGAGTAGGACAGTGAGGGAAAGTGTCAGTGTGCTATTCTGTTATAAACCAATTTTGCTGAACCATATTTGAAATCCTTGAGTTTAGGGACAGAGAGGTACAGTGAGTGAAACTGACAGTGTGCTATTCTGTTCTAAACCAATTTTGCTGTTCCATATTTGAAATCCTTGAGTTTAGGGACAGAGAAGGACACTCGTGGAAACTATCAGTGTGCTATTCTGTGCTAAATCTTGTTTGTAGGGAGGGACAGAGTAGGACAGTGAGGGAAAGTGTCAGTGTGCTATTCTGTTCTAAACCTATTTTGCTGTTCCATATTTGAAATCCTTGAGTTTAGGGACAGAGAAGGACACTCGTGGAAACTATCAGTGTGCTATTCTGTGCTGAATCTTGTTTGTAGGGAGGGACAGAGTAGGACAGTGAGGGAAAGTGTCAGTGTGCTATTCTGTTCTAAACCAATTTTGCTGTTCCATATTTGAAATCCTTGAGTTTAGGGACAGAGAAGGACACTCGTGGAAACTATCAGTGTGCTATTCTGTGCTAAATCTTGTTTGTAGGGACAGAGAAGGACAGTGAGGGAAAGTGTCAGTGTGCTGTTCTGTGCTAAACCAATCTTGCTGAAGCATATTGCAAATCCTTGTGTTTAGGGACAGAGAAGGATAGGCAGGGGACAGTGTCAGTGTCATTGTTGCAAAGCCTCCTGCACAGTATACACCTGAAGGTAGCCCTTATTGCTGTTTTTCCCATCTCCCTGCAGGCCATCCATTAAAATGTCTGGAAGGCAAACAAGGAGAGGCAGACAGTCAGGAGGCAAAAAAAGAGGGCAAGCAGGCTCTGTGTCTGGGGGCAACAGTGCTGGTCGTGGACGCGGTGCATTGTCATCAGCACATGGCCATGGGACACGCTTGTCCTTCTTTTCGGCAGCTGGACATGTTGAGCCACATCATGCCGAAGACTTGGTAGAGTGGATGACCAAGCCCATCTCATCCTCCTCATCCTCTCTCACCCAGGCTCAGGGTACTGGCAAAGCAGCTGCCAAAGCGTCCTCTTCTCTGGTATCATTATCTTCATTAGTCAATCCTTCCCTAGACCCACCATGTCCTCCTCCTGAGGAGTCCCCCAAACTGTTTGAGCATAGTGTTGGGTACATGCTCCAGGAGGATGCCCAGCGTTTCGAAGGATCTGATGATGATACCCAGCTAGAGGAAGGCAGTAGCGTGAGAGCAGAGAGAGGGGATGCTCAAGAAGGACACCAATCTGGCAGTCATGCTCCAGCAGCTGCAGCATACTGCCAGATTGGCTCCAGTGATGAGGAGGGAGGGGATGATGAGGTCACTGACTCCACGTGGGTGCCTAATAGGAGAGAGGAGGAGGAGGATGAGGAGGAGGCACATCTCCAACGAGGCAGGATGCCCTTGAGTGGCCAGCGTATGGGCAGCACACCGACGGAATCACACCGCAGAGCTCCGCCTGTGCAGGGCGCTGCCTCTGCCCGTCATTCAAAAAGTTCTTTGGTGTGGGCCTTTTTTGAGGCGAGTGCATCAGATCGCACAGCTGCTGTTTGCAACATATGTCTCAAGCGTATATCGCGTGGCCAAAACATCAGCCGCTTGGGCACCACATGCTTGATCAGACATATGTTGACCTGCCATGCAGCTCGTTGGCAAGCCTACCTTAAAGACCCACACCAAAGAACAAAGCTGACCTCTTCTTGCACTGCATCAGCTGGGATCTACAACCCCAGTATACCTTCAGTCCTCTCTGAAACCTGCTCTGAGAGGAATGAAGGTGTAGAATTAGGTGTGTCACAGCCAAGTACTTGCGGGCACTCTGCTAGCAGTACACCAACATCCGATTCTAGCAGGCAAATTTCCCTGCCCCAGCTGCTGGACCGTCGAAAGACGTTCACTCCCAGCCATCCACATGCCCAGCGGTTGAATGCTAGCTTGGCTAAATTGCTAGCGCTTCAACTGCTGCCTTTTTAGTTGGTAGACTCGGCCCCCTTCCGTGAGTTTGTGCAATGTGCGGTTCCTCAGTGGCAGGTTCCCAAACGCCACTTTTTCGCACGGAAGGCGATTCCGGCTCTCTACAGGCATCTGGAAGGTAATGTCTTGGACTTGCTGGACAGGGCGGTCAGCGGTAAGGTGCATATTACCGCTGACTCATGGTCCAGCAGGCATGGACAGGGACGTTACCTTTCTTTCACGGCCCATTGGGTCACTCTTTTGGCAGCTGGGAAGGATGCAGGACAAGGTGCAGTAGTGTTGGAGGTTGTTCCACCGCCACGCCTCCAGAATGCTACTACTGGTTGTGACACACCTCTCTCCTCCACCCCCTCCTCTTCTTCTTCCTCCATGGCCTCTTCCTGTGGTTTGTCCTCGGAACCAGCGGTGCTCCGTAGGCGTTCAAGGGGCTACGCAAGTACGCAGGCAAAAAGATGCCATGCCGTGCTTGCGCTGGTGTGTTTGGGGGACAGGAGCCACACTGGGGCAGAGGTCCTGTCTGCTCTGCAGGGGCAGGCCGAGAGGTGGTTGACGCCACGCCAGCTTAAGTCAGGAATGGTGGTTTGCGACAATGGCACCAACCTCCTCTCCGCCCTCCGACAGGGACAACTGACCCATGTGCCCTGTATGGCTCACGTCCTTAACCTGGTGGTGCAGCGGTTCTTGGGCAGGTACCCGGGCTTACAGGATGTCCTGAGGCAGGCCAGGAAAGTCTGTGTGCATTTCCGCAGATCTTATAATGCCAGTGCTCGCCTGGCTGAGCTGCAAAAGGAGTTGAACCTGCCCAAGAACCGCCTTATATGTGACATGCCCACCAGGTGGAACTCAACGTTGGCCATGCTGCAGCGGCTGCACACGCAGCAGAGGGCCATCAATGAGTACCTGTGCGACTACGGCACCAGGACAGGGTCAGGGGAGCTCGGGTTTTTTTCACCACGCCAGTGGGGCATGATCAGGGATGCATGCACTGTCCTGGCACCATTTGAGGAGGCCACGAGGATGGTGAGCAGTGACAGTGCATGCATCAGTGACACTGTACCTCTTGTCCACCTGTTGGAGCACACGCTGCGTGGAATAATGGACAGGGCACTTGAGGCAGAACAGAGGCAGGAAGAGGAGGACTTCCTTGCCTCTCAAGGCCCCCTTTACCCAGACAGTGTTCCTTCTGTCCCACCCATTGCACAGGAAGAGGAGGAGGAGGAGGAGGAGGAGGAGGAGGAGGAGGATTGTGTCAGCATGGAGGTGGAGGCTGGCACTCAGCATCATCAGCAGCAGTCTTTTAGGGATGATTTACAGTCCCAAGAAACCAGTGGACTTGTACGTGGCTGGGAGGAGGTGGCTGCGGATCATGTCGTCCTTAGTGACCCAGAGGACTCCGGACTGAATGCCTCAGCTAACCTACGCTGCATGGCCTCCCTGATCCTGCAAAGTCTGCGGAAGGATCCTCGTATTCTTCGGATCAAGGAGAGGGACCATTACTGGCTGGCCACTCTCCTTGATCCACGGTACAAGGGTAAGGTTGCGGACCTTATCTTACCGTCGCAGAGGGAGCAGAGGATGAGACAACTCCGGGAGGCCTTGCAGAAAGGTCTGTGCAACGCGTTCCCAGAGACTGGGAGGTTACAAACTCCTGGTCCTGGACAACGAGTTGCTGAGGCTTCGGGCAGTCAAAGAAGGAGCGGTGGGGAAGGTGGCCGTCTGACCGATGCGTTCAGACAATTCTTTAGTCCGCAGCCCCAAAGTATGATCGGTTCCAGCAACCATCGCCAGCGTCTGATATACATGGTCCAGGAATACCTAGGGGCAAGGTCAGACTTGGACACCTTCCCCACCGAAAATCCTCTGGCTTACTGGGTCTTGAGGATGGATCACTGGCCAGAGCTTGCACAGTATGCAATTGAGCTACTGGCCTGTCCTGCATCCAGCGTTCTTTCAGAACGCACATTCAGTGCTGCTGGAGGATTTGTCACGGATCACAGGGTGCGCCTGTCCACCGACTCGGTTGATCGACTGACTTTCATCAAGATGAACCAGTCTTGGATCACCACCAGCTACCACACACCTGATGCTGATATAACAGACTAATTGATTTTAAAATGTCACATCCCTTCAAGACTGATGCTGATGCTGAGTGCCTGTGCTGTTATGTTGACTGGCTATCCTCCTCCTCCTCCTCAATGATACGATTAATGATGATAGCTTGGAAGATCATTTTGGTTTATGGGTGACGCCACCAGTGGCTAAGGCCCAATTTTTCAGCCCCTGTTTAACAGGGGCGTGTAATTAAAATTTTGGATGCAATACTTTGCAACAGGCCTCATTGCTGTGCTCCAAGTACAGTATCTGTGAGGGGTTGCAGTGTTGTGCCACCAGTGCCTAAGGCCCAATTTTTCAGCCCCTGTTTAACAGGGGCATGCAATTATAATTATTGATCGAATAATTCACAGCAGGGCCCATTGCTGCGCCCACCAAGAGTAACTGTCAGGCCTTACAGTGTTGTGGCACCAGCACCACCATGTCAGGGTCACCTGTGGCCAGGTGACAGATGCACACCGTAGGGGGACAGGAGTGCACCGCGAGGTAGTGAACCCTATGGCTGGCTTCTGCGGATAGGAAACTGGGTGGTTGTGGAAAGCGGGACCAGAGGAGCACAACCGGGATCCAAACGGAAGCTAGAGCCAAGATTCCCCAGGGCGCGGAGTCTAAGACCCAGCTGGTCTTCTCCAGGGCCTCTAGTGGTGAGGATGTTAGCTGCAGGCTGGGACCAGGTCACGGCCCCTGGAGTTTCCTAGCTCACGCCCCGTAGGATAAGGGGAAAAGAGGGGAAGCAGCAGCACACGATAAGAGAGAACCGAATAACAAGCTGAAGGTCAGGGGCCACAAGCAGACAAGGATAACGAAGAACGAGCCGAAGGTCAAGGGTCACGAGCAGACAGGGATAGTCGGGGACAAGCCAATAACGTAACAGAGAGACAGACGTAGCACACGGCAGGCAGGAACCCAAACACACAATGCCTAACAAACATGTTGATCAGCAAAGCAGGCTTGCAGTGCACAGGTTAATATAGTGTTCAGTGATAGGGCCTGGGGTGGAGTCAGGCTGGGAGGAGATTATAAAGGAAGCCAGGTGAAGGAGGTCTGGTCTCTAGATGAACACATGAGGAGGAAGGTAAGATGGCAGACAAACACTACTGCATATCCATGACAGTACCCTCCCTCTTATGGGCCCTCCCCCGCCTGGACCCAGGCTTAAAGGGAAATCTCTGATGAAACCTTCTCAACAGATGAGGTGCAGCGACATCAGATGCAGCGATCCAAGACGCCTCCTCAGGACCAAAACCTCTCCAATGCACAAGGTACTGAAGAATGCCTCTGCAGAGCCGAGCATCCAGAAATTGTCTAACCTCGTACTTAAAATTATCCTCAGAGACCGAAAACGAGGTAGGGAGATGACAAGAAGATCTATTGAGGACCAAAGGCTCTCTAGGAATAAGCAAGGGCATGAGAGGATCAACAGGAATCTGAGGAGGGTCCCCTAGACCCTTAAAGGGGAACTGGTCATCTTGCACAGGACCATCAGACTGGGCAGATGTCAGTGGAACCCTGAAGTCAGGTTGGTTAGAAGGTGACATGTCACAGGAGTCAAGCTGAATAGCTGAAGGACAAGCAGAATGTCCCGAACAAGAAAAAGTGAGAGGCTCACTGGGCATGGGCTGGACTGGCATAACTAGTACAGAGGCAGAGTGAATAGCTGAGTCAGGTGTAGCGACTACCTGAATCGCATCGCAAGACGTAGCGACTGCAGGACTTGTAGACAAGCTAGCCTGGCTGTGCGTCCAAGGGTGGTTATGCAACCTGGAATGAATGACCGGCTCAGATTCACAGGGGGCAACCTTGGGTAGGCAGGACGAGGAACAGGAGGGACCCCAAGCCAGGATCTGTCCAGTAGTCCAGTCCACATGAGGAGAATGGAGCTGTAACCATGGGAGACCCATAATTATAGGCGTTGAGGCCTTGGGTAAGATAAGGAAGGATATCCACTCCTGGTGGAGTGTCCCTACCGACATCTTAACAGGGAGGGTCTGGAAGCGGATAGGTCCCCCTGGGAGAACAGTACCATCAATCGCCAAGACCACCAATGGCGTGGTGAGGGGCAAAAGAGTAAGTCTCATGGACGATGCGATTTCCCAGTCCATGAAATTACCAGCGGCTCCGGAATCCAGATATGCTGAGACCGAATGAGAAGAAGCACCAACATGAAGGAACACAGAAAGCAGAAGACGAGAAGGGGAAGGTGATATTTCTGGGTCCAATACTCCACTTTCCAGATGAAGTGGACCCGAACGTTTTTCTGGACAAAGAGAGCAAGTGTCACGAAAATGACCTTTGCCCCCACAGTAAAGACACAGACCAAGAGTTCTGCGCCTAGCACGTTCCTTGGGGGATAGCCTGGTCCGACTCAGCTGCATGGGTTCCTCAGCTGGTAGGAGATGCTCTACGGGTCGAAGAGAGGGGAGCTCAGGCTGACTAAGAACCAAGGAGTGCTGGCGTTGCTTTTCTAAGGTCCTCTCCTGAAAGCGAATATTGATCTGGTTACACAAGGAGATAACGCCGGCCAGATCAGTGGGGATGGTTCTTCCAGCTAATTCATCCTTCACTCTATCAGACAGGCCATGCAAAAAGGTTGCGACTAAGGCCTCATTGTTCCAGCTCAACTCAGCCGACAGTATGCGGAAATGAAGGGCATACTGTCCCACAGAAGCAGACTCTTGGCGGAGACGTAAAAGGGCGCTGGCCGCTGAAGAGACACGAGCCGGTTCTTCGAAGATATTCCGAAAAAGTTTCAAGAAGCCAGACAGGCTAGAAACCACTGGATCATTCAGTTCCCACAGAGGGGCTGCCCAGGCTAAAGCTTCACCAGAGAGGAGGGAAATGATATAGGCTACCTTAGCCCGATCAGACAGGAAGTTTTGGGGCTGGAGCTCAAAATGAATCGTGCATTGGCTAAGGAACCCCCTGCAAGCCTTGGAGTCCCCAGAGAAACGGGACGGAGCTGGCAGTTGTAGCGAGTGTGTGGCTGCGACTGGTGCAATAGGTGCAGCCGCTGATTGTATTTGAGGTTGCGGATTCAGGGTTCCCAAGGAGGCCTGAAGCTGCTCGAAGCGAGAAGCCAGATCCTGGAGGAATCGCATCACCTGAGTCTGATTCGATTCCTGGGTTTCAAGTCTGCAAACTATGCCCTGCAATGGATCATCCGCGGGTAGCTGGATGTCAGCCGGGTTCATGGCTGATCAAACTGTCAGGGTCACCTGTGGCCAGGTGACAGATGCACACCGTAGGGGGACAGGAGTGCACCGCAAGGTAGTGAACCCTATGGCTGGCTTCTGCGGATAGGAAACTGGGTGGTTGTGGAAAGCGGGACCAGAGGAGCACAACCGGGATCCAAACGGAAGCTAGAGCCAAGATTCCCCAGGGCGCGGAGTCTAAGACCCAGCTGGTCTTCTCCAGGGCCTCTAGTGGTGAGGATGTTAGCTGCAGGCTGGGACCAGGTCGCGGCCCCTGGAGTTTCCTAGCTCACGCCCCGTAGGATAAGGGGAAAAGAGGGGAAGCAGCAGCACACGATAAGAGAGAACCGAATAACAAGCTGAAGGTCAGGGGCCACAAGCAGACAAGGATAACGAAGAACGAGCCGAAGGTCAAGGGTCACGAGCAGACAGGGATAGTCGGGGACAAGCCAATAACGTAACAGAGAGACAGACGTAGCACACGGCAGGCAGGAACCCAAACACACAATGCCTAACAAACACGTTGATCAGCAAAGCAGGCTTGCAGTGCACAGGTTAATATAGTGTTCAGTGATAGGGCCTGGGGTGGAGTCAGGCTGGGAGGAGATTATAAAGGAAGCCAGGTGAAGGAGGTCTGGTCTCTAGATGAACACATGAGGAGGAAGGTAAGATGGCAGACAAACACTACTGCATATCCATGACACACCATCACCACCACCACCACCACCACCACCAAAGGCCCAATTTTTCAGCCCCTATTCAACAGGGGCATGCAATTATAGTTATTGATCTAATAATTCACAGCAGGGCCCATTGCTGCGCCCACCAAGAGTAACTGTCAGGCCTTACAGTGTTGTGGCACCAGCACCACCACCAACACCACCAAAGGCCCAATTTTTCAGCCCCTGTTCAACAGGGGCATGCAATTATAATTATTGATCGAATAATTCACAGCAGGGCCCATTGCTGCGCCCACCAAGAGTAACTGTCAGGCCTTACAGTGTTGTGGCACCAGCACCACCATCAAAGGCCCAATTTTTACTACCACTGATCAACAATTATATGTTATTACAATTCCTGATATAATAGTTGACAGCAGGGCGTTCCAGCACCCACCAAGAGTAACTGTGAGTGCTTACAGTGTTGTGCCAACACCAACACCTAAGGGGCCAATTTCTGCAGAGTATATACGGCAGGTCCCTACTTTCAAACATCAAACTTACAAACGACTACTACTTGCAAACGGAAGAAGACAACAGGAAGTGAGAGGACATCTACCCCTTGGAAGGAAAATTCTCTCCTGTAAGAATTAATATGGGAGAAAGGTGTCTCCTCTCTACTGATGCTTTATCACCAATCCTTGTTTCAATAAAAACACCACATTTCAAAAACAGTTGTCATTGGGACGCAAAGTGAGGTGAAATGTTCTGAACAGGGGCACAGACAGCAAAAAAAATGTGACAGGGGTGATAACCGTTCCCTATGTTTTCCAAAAAGCTAAAAAAAAGGAATTTGGCATGGAGCTACACTTAAACAATGCAGCTGTTCAAAATTACAAACAGATTCTACATAAGAACAAACCTACAGTCCCTGTCTTGTATGCACCGCCTGTATACGGCTGTTCAGAGTATATAGGGCCTTTTTTATTTTGTGTGCGGGTTTCCCCTTAATATCCATACAAGACCCAAAGGGGCTGGTAATGGGCTGGGGTAGGGGGGGGGGGTTGATGGGGTAGCTATGCCATTTTTCCTAAAGATTTTCATCCATATTACCGGGACCAGACATTGCATTAAAGCCGCAAGCAGTTTTAAATGGCTTTTTTTCCTTTAGAAATGTTATTTTGTGCAGGGACAGTTCTAAACACGGGAAACACGTGGCACTTCACAGGCATACTTTAGACACCCCCCAGGTACAATATTTAAAGGAATATTTGACTTTTTTGTTTTCACTTTATGCATCATTAAAATGACTGCTCCCGGAAAACGTCCGGTTTTAAAACTTCTTTTTGCATTGATACATGTCCCCTGGTGCAGAACCCGGGTTCCCAAACTCTGTTTCGGACAATAACATGGATAATAGTCGTTATAATTAGCACTTTAGAATCCGAACGTTCGCATCCATTGTATTTAATAGGGTTCTAATGTTCGTGCGAACTTTCGGTCCGTTCGCGGGTTCTGGTGCGAACCGAACCCGGGGGTGTTCGGCTCATCACTATTAACTACACTTCTCTTCTTGTCTTGCTGAATTAACCCTTTGTAGTGGTGTTACTTCATGCATCATTGTGCGTTTACAGACCCTGTTTTTTTTGGATATGCCAGAACCAACATGCACCCCTTTGAATAACTTCAGACCAGGATCTCAACAGTTAATGTAACTTTTCTGGAGAGACTTCAACATTGCAGTCCAATATGAACAATGTCCTTCTCATAACTCTAACTATAGTAGTGTGGCTACCCAGTCATACCTCTGTGAGGGAAGAGTCCATTATGGCATTGTCCATGGCTTGGCTGTCTTCGAAAGTCCTGGTGTCTTCAGTCCAAATTTCAAATACAGACAACACCCAGTCAGCTAGGAAGATCCAGCCAAGAAGGGAACCCCCGCTTCTCAGCCTTCTACCTTTTTATATCATAGGTGGGGCTGGCTAAGACCAAAAAGCTTGGGAACAGAACTTCAACAAGTTAACCCCTTCCCCCAGCCTGAGCCAGCTGCTAACTCACTAGAACCAAACACAATTTAGCCTGCATATAAGGGAATGGGCAGGGACAGTGGTAAGATCATTGACCAAATATGACCATGACCATTTTTGTTCAATGTCATTGCCCAAATGATGCCAGTGCCCATATTTGGACAGTGATGTCACTGCTATCTTATCCCTTTTGCTTAAGAAGCTGGGATTCCCGGTGAAGTCAGTGGTTTCTAGGAACACAGCGGGTACTAGCATCCTTAGCAATTAGTTACAGCAGAAAGCTGTCATATACAGAAGCAGTAGAAATACCACTTGTACTGTATATATGATTTTCAGCTCCTGCTGAATAGGTTAAAGTTTGGGCGTTCGCCCGAATGCCCAAACAGCAAAGCTTAGGCCAAACCCAGGTTCATCCCTATCCTCTACAGGGTTTTTTCCATTTGAACCCTTATACAGTAGACATCCATGGGGCCTCTCAGTTATAGCCCAGAAGAAAACAGAACAGAAGAGTGTAACTGAACATATTGATGCAGAATGGGAGTGTCAGGTCACCTGAAGCCAGGTGACAGATGCACACCGTTGGGGTCAGGAATGCACCGCTAAGGTAGTGAACCCTATAGCTGACTGCTGCGGATGGAACACTGGGTGATTAAGGAAGGCAGGTCCACTGGAGCACTAACAGGGATCCCACAGGGAGCTAGAGCCTAAGATTCCCCAGGGCGCGGAGTCTAAGATCCAGCAGGTGTTCACCAGAGCCTCTAGTGGAGAGGATGGACTGAGCTGCAACTGGATCCAGGTTGCGGCCACCAGAGTCCCCCAGCTCACGCTCACAGTACGCTATAGAGGATAGAGGGGAGGCAGCAGCTCAGGATACAACAGATAGTGAGGGGATAAGCCAAACGTCGGGGCGACTAGCAGGATAAACAAAGGACAAGCCAAAGGTCAAGGTCACAAGCAGACAGGGATAGTCGAGAACAAGCCAAGATCGGTAAAACAGAGACAGACGTAGCAAACGGCAAGCAGGAACCCAAACACACAATAGCTTAACAAACAACGTTGATCAGCACAGCTGGCTTGCAGTGCACAGGTTAATATAGTGTTCCCTGATAGGGCCTGAGGTGGAGCCATGCTTTGAGGAGAGATTATTTAAGCAGCCAGGTGAGAGTGGCTGGCCTTCAAGGTGAACACATGGAGAAGGGGTAAGCTGAGAGACAAACATTACTGCATAACCATGACAGTACCCCCCTCTTATGGGCCCTCCCCCTCCCCCGCCTGGGCCCAGGCTTAAAGGGAAATCTCAGATGAAATCTCCTCAACAGACGAGGTGCAACGACCTCAGATGCAGCGATCCAAGATGCCTCCTCAGGACCAAACCCTCTCCAATGCACAAGGTACTGAAGAATGCCTCTGCAGAGCCGAGAATCCAGAACTTGTCTAACCTCGTACTTTAGATTATCCTCAGAGACCGGAACCAAAGTAGGGAGAGGACGAGAGGATTTATTGAGGACCAAAGGCTTTTTAGTAATAAGCAAGGGCATGAGAGGATCAACAGGAATCTGAGGAGGGTCCCCCAGACCCTTAAAGATGAACTGGGCATCTAGCACAGGACCATCAGACTGGGCAGATGTCAGTGGAACCCTGAGGTCAGGTTGGTTAGAAGGTGACATGTCACAGGAGTCAAGCTGGATAGCTGAAAGACAAGCAGAATGAGGATGGATTGAACCCCTTAGACAGGCTTGAATGGATGTAACAGTATTAGGGTGAGGCGAGGTTGCAGAAGGTCCTGAATAAGAAAAGGTAGAAGGTTCACTGGGCATGGGCTGAACTGGCATAACTAGTTCAGAGGCTGAATGAATAGCATGGTCAGGTGTAGCGACTACCTGAATCGCATCAGGGTGTTTAGGGACAGACAAAGGTAAATGGTAATGCAAAGTGGAATAAAGGATCGGCTCAGGTTCACAGGTGGGCTCCTCATCCGGAGTGCCACATGACCTAGAGAGTGCATCAGCCCGACTATTGCAGGACACATCCCAGAAATCACTATATGCAGTAGGAAGAGCAAAAGATATTGGGATGGTGGCAAAAGGAAGTTTCTCTTTTGGGATAACCTTGGGTAGGCAGGACGAGGAACAGGAGGAACCCCAAGCCAGAATCTGTCCAGTAGTCCAGTCAACATGTGGAGAATGGAGCCGTAACCAAGGAAGACCCAAAATGATAGGAGTTGAGGCCTTAGGTAAGACAAGGAAGGATATCCACTCATGGTGGAGTGTCCCTAGCGACATCTTAACAGGTGAGGGTCTGAAAGTGGATAGGACCCCCTGGGAGAACAGTGCCATCAATCGCTAAGACCACCAATGGCGTGGGGAGGGGCAAAAGGGTAAGTCTCATGGACGATGCGATTTCCCAGTCCATGAAATTGCCAGCGGCTCCGGAATCCAGATATGCTGAGACCGAATGAGAAGAAGCACCAACATGAAGGAACACAGAAAGAAGAAGACAAGAAGGTGAAGGTGATATTTCTGGGTCCAATACTCCACCTTCCAGATGTATTGGACCCAAGCGTTTTTCCGGGCGAAGAAGGCAAGTGTCACGAAAATTACCTTTGCCCCCACAGTAGAGACACAGGCCCAGAGTTATGCGCTTAGCACGTTCCTCGGGGGGGATAGCCTGGTCCGACCCAGCTGCATGGGTTCCTCTGCTGGCAGGAGATGCTCCACGGGTCGAAGAGAGGGGAGCTCAGGCTGACTAAAGACCAGTCGCTTTTCTAGGGTCCTTTCCTGAAAACGAACATCAATCTGATTACACAAGGAGATGACTTTGTCCCAGATCAGTGGGGATGGTTCTTCCTGCTAATTCATCCTTCACTCTATCAGAAAGGCCATGCAAAAAGGTTGCGACTAAGGCCTCATTGTTCCAGCTCAACTTAGCCGTCAGTATACGGAAATGAAGAGCATACTGTCCCACAGAAGTAGACTCTTGGTGAAGATGTAAAAGGGCGCTGGCCGCTGAAGAGACACAAGCCGGTTCTTCGAAGATATTCCGAAAAAGTTCCAAGAAGCCAGACAGGCTAGAAACCACAGAATCATTCAGTTCCCACAGAGGGGCTGCCCAGGCTAAAGCTTCACCGGAGAGGAGGGAGATGATATAAGCTACCTTTGCCCGATCAGACAGAAAGTTTTGAGGCTGGAGCTCAAAATGAATAGTGCATTGGCTGAGGAACCCCCTGCAGGCCTTAGAGTCCCCAGAGAAATGGGACAGAGCTGGCAGTTGTAGTGAATGTGTGGCTGCGACTGGAATAGGTGCAGTCGCTCATTGTGCTTGAGGTTGCTGACTCGGGGTTCCCAAGGAGACCTGAAGCTGCTTGAAGCGGGAAGCCAGATCCTGGAGGAATCGCATCACCTGGGTCTTATTCGATTCCTGGGTCTCAAGTCTGCGGACTATGCCCTGTAATGGATCATCTATGGAAAGCGGCACGTCAGCCGGGTCCATGGCTGATCAAACTGTCAGGTCACCTGAAGCCAGGCGACAGATGCACACCGTTGGGGTCAGCAGTGCACCGCTAAGGTAGTGAACGCTATAGCTGACTGCTGCGGATGGAACACTGGGTGATTAAGGAAGGCAGGTCCACTGGAGCACTAACAGGGATCCCACAGGCTGCTAGAGCCTAAGATTTCCCAGGGCGCGGAGTCTAAGATCCAGCAGGTGTTCACCAGAGCCTCTAGTGGAGAGGATGGACTGAGCTGCAACTGGATCCAGGTTGCGGCCACCAGAGTCCCCCAGCTCACGCTCACAGTACGCTATAGAGGATAGAGGGGAGGCAGCAGCTCAGGATACAACAGATAGTGAGGGGATAAGCCAAACGTCGGGGCGACTAGCAGGATAAACAAAGGACAAGCCAAAGGTCAAGGTCACAAGCAGACAGGGATAGTCGAGAACAAGCCAAGATCGGTAAAACAGAGACAGACATAGCACACGGCAAGCAGGAACCCAAACACAGAATAGCTTAACAAACAACGTTGATCAACACGGCTGGCTTGCAGTACACAGGTTAATATAGTGTTCCCTGATAGGGCCTGGGGTGGAGCCATGCTTGGAGGAGAGATTATTTAAGCAGCCAGGTGAGAGTGGCTGGCCTCTAAGGTGAACACATGGAGAAGGGGTAAGCTGAGAGACAAACATTACTGCATAACCATTAACCATGACAGATAGCATTTGTCATGTCCATAGTTCAGGAACATATGCAACAAGCCCAAATGGTGCAGGCTAGATTTTATAACCGCTCTGCTAAAATCAGACCTTTTAACCCAGGACACATAATCCTAATTTAGGTGCCTACCTTAGATAGTAAATTTTTTGGCAAAGTGGCAGGGCCCCTTTTAGATAAGAGAGAAAATCAGTGATTTCAGCTGCCAGGTATACCACTCAAATAAAGAAAGCCCCTCTAAATACACCATGTTAACTGGGGATAGGGTTCATGCTCATTTGTTTACAAAAACTTTCGGGGATTTTCGCGTTCGTTTTAACAAACGATAACGGACGCACAGAATCCAAAAGATCTGACATAAAAAATACTTTATTTTCGTTTCGTTGCGACAACAGTTTGATATAGATAGAAGATTCGACATGACGGTGACAATAGCGATCTGTGTCTATCCAATCTGTGGTTAAATGTGCCTAACCTAACTCTATTAGTCCAAGATTATTCGACATAGAGAGAAAAGATTTGACATGAAGATTCGACTAAGCAGTCGCCACAGCTAAACTGTACGATGCCGCAATCGTACATTTCTATTCGAATGCTCCGCCCACAAACTATAGTAGAATTCTAAAGTTGGTTGACTAGTAATAATAATTAATAAATATAATTATTACTAGTCATACAACATTAGAATTCTACTATAGCTTGTGGGCGGAGCATTGGACCGGAAATGTACGATTGCGGCGTCGTACAGTTTAGCTGCTTCGTCTAATCTTCTTAGAACATTCAACAGACACCATAAGCCTTCAATTAAAAGATTTGATCCGAATTCATTCGGATTTTAGGACGAATGCATTTTTTAACGAAACAAAATAAATAAAAACAAATTTTGGGAGTAACTAAATAAATTTATTTTTCAGATGAAAACAAAATTCCGAAACTAAATATTTCAGTGTGCACATGTCTACTGGGCATAGCACATAAACATGTGAGTGAAAAATAATTTGTTATTTTTTTTTTTTATGTTATTAAAACTTGCTTCTTTTTGTGTGTCCTTGGTGGAGTCTGTTCTCTTATCCTCAGCCGCCATCTGGTGGGGGTTTGCACAGCGGAGAGATACCTACCTAGGATTCCTCTGGTCCATTCAATCTAAGCGTATTTTGACCTACTGTAAAAAGTCATCAGACACCTTTGGTGAGTTGTCATCTACCTCATGAGCACTCGTGGTGAAGCTTTTTGAAGGAACATTAAACCAGAAGATTCACATTTATTTATTTATGGTGTTGGGATTGTCACTTTTATATAATTATTTGCTTTTTCTTAATACTGTTCACAGCCAATTTGTATTATTCACCTTGATGTTTTTAGCGCCAACACCTTTACATTTGATTTTTTATAACTTTGAGAAAGGGTCTAATGCTTCCCTACTCTGTCCAAAACAAAAACAAAAAAATATTTTAAATACACTTTAAAAGCTTTAAAACAGAAAATATAGCTTATTTTTGTGGAATTACTGAGTCGGCTGTAAAGCTGGTCATACACTGTAAAAAGTTTAGATGGTTCTTGATGAACCAGGCCCAATTCACTCAATGTGTGGCCCTGTCAGCCAACATCCTTTGATTTAAAAAATTAAAGGAGCCTCATGATTTTGAAACAGAATACTAGACTAAAACAATTCCAAGGTTCTGGATATAAACAAATGGATGTCACAGACAGTACATCTATTTTTTTTTTTTTCAAGAAATCTGAGAATTTTTCATTCAGCCATCGTAAAAAACAAAACAAAAAAAAAAAAAACGTACAGATTCCTCCATCAAAAAAAAAACAACTCACAGATTCCTCCATCAACACAAATAAGATGGATGGAGGAATCTCCCTCGCTGGGACATTTTATTCTGAGAGTGGCACCCGCAGCTGTCAGAATACATTGACCAGTGGCTGCAGGACATAAATGCCTTGCTGATGAGACGGAGGAGAATGGTTCAGACTGACAGAAAGGCTATGGCAGCCCTCAAATTTTCCACTCGGCTTCTCGCATTTTGAGTGGAAAATGAGGGCTGGCGAGGAGCTGGGCTGCCTGGGAGCGGGGAGCGAGCACCGCCGGTGGGCAGGATTGATCGGGAGCCGTTCTTCCAGCGATCCCCGGGAGAAGAGAGCATGGGAGAAGAGAAAATCTGCGGGATCACAGTGCACGGATAGCCCACTGTAACAGCTTTCATTCCAATTGCCTCCGCTCTGCTCGCTGTCACACGCAGCCCCACCTCCTCCTGACCCCATGCCTGTGATAGACAGAATGCCGGCCCAAGGCTGGGATGCGTTCTGGCTATCACAGGCACGGGGTCAGGAGGAGGCAGGTCTGTGTGTGACGGCGAGCAGAGCGGAGGAAATTGTAATGTAAGCTGTTAAGGCGTGCTATACCACTCTGTGATCCCGTGCCTCTCTTCTTCCTCCCGTCATGATCCAGCTGCCCTCTCTCTTCCTCTGCCCAGACAAGGCTGCAATGATGGGCACAGTGAGGTTACAATGGTGGGCACAGTGAGGTTGCAATGATGGGCACAGTGAGGTTGCAATGGTGGGCACAGTGAGGCTGCAATGGTGGGCACAGTGAGGCTGCAACGGTGGGCACAGTGAGGCTGCAATGGTGGGCACATGGAGGCTGCAATGGTGGGCACAGTGAGGCTTCAATGGTGGGCACAGTGAGGCTGCAATGTTAGGCACAGTGAGGCTGCAATGGTGGGCACAGTGGGGTTGCAATGGTGTGCACAGTGAGGCTGCAATGGTGGACACAGTGAGGCTGCAATGGTGGGAACAGTGGGCCTGCAATGGTGGGCACAGGTGAGGCTGCATTGGTGGGCACAGGTCACGCTGCAATGATGGGCACAGGTCACGCTCCACTGATGGACACTGACGAGGCTGCATTGATATGCACAGGTGAGCCTGCATTGATGGGCACTGGTGAGGCTGTGCTGAGGGGCATGGATAAAGAAGTTGTTAATATTTTTTTTTTGTAACTTAATTCTGCATAAAACATTTAAGTGTCATTTCATGAGATAATTTATGAGGGTGTGTTTAGGGGCGGAATTAGGGGTGGGGCAGGTTGGGGCAACTGGTGGCGAGTAACCCTTGAATCCTAGCTAGTAGCTCAGCATTTTGAGCCCTGGGCTATGGTATCTCAGAAAGCACTTTAACTGTATGCACAACACGTAAAGATTTGAGACCACATTGGGTACCAATCCTGTCTGCCAAGAACGAAACGAATAGCTGAGCCTGCAATGGGAACCTGAAAACTGGAAACATGTAGCTTGATCTGATTCATCTCAATTTCTTCTAGGCCAGTCATCCAATCTGAATCCAATAGAAGATCTTTGGGATGCGTTAACTGACAAATCTACACAAATTGTGTGAAGCTATCATTTTACCAGGGGCCGATACCTCAAAGTAAGAATGTAGAATCCATGCCACAAAGATCTGTGGGTGATTTGAGAAGGATGGCTTTCATCAGTATTAGTATAGTATTCCTAATAAATTGATCAATAAGTGTATATTTCTATCGTGCTAGAGGAAGAGATGCAGCATCGCTAACCTGATTTAGTCCCTGTTCCATCTGGCTCCGAGGTCACTTTAAATAAGTTAGCGTCATTAAGTTGCCATATGCAGTGTACTTGACATTATCATGCTTATCATCACCACCAGCAAACACTACTGTATATTAACATATGCATGGCAGAGGAGAGAGAACCTTGTATGAACTCTCTCAAATGCCTATAAAGGAAGCATCTGATTATGTTAGAAATAAAACAACTTTCCAGGAAGGTCACCGGAGGAATACACAAGCTTGTTTTTATTTAATTTCCTATAAAATGAAGTCTTTCTGTTTTGTTATCCCAATAAATATGAGAAATGAGTGATGCTGTGGGACCGACGTTCAGGTGAAGAAGCATATGTGCTTTAATAATAAATAAGATGGAAGAGTTTCATATTCTTCACACTTACTGTCTGTTACACTAATATCTTTCTCAGTAAGATGTTACATTTCAGTGTACTGGCTCGGCAACAGAAGCCGAGCTATTCATGATATCTTTATTCACAGAAAAGAGGTACTCATAAGGTTTATTATTGCACTGTAGCTCATGATGCTCCCTGGTCTCTTGTGCCTGCTTCTTTATCTTGTTTTCTTTTTTGGAAAAGATAAAGAGGTTTAAAAAATATATTATAAAGGGGAAAAATAAAGCTTTGTACAATAAATATTAACAATAGAAAAAAAGGTTGGTCAGTTAAGGAGACTCTGCCATTAAATAAAAAACTGCCCCAGGTAATAAAGTGGAGGCACATAAAGGTGTTTACTAGTGATGAGCCGAACACCCCCGGGTTCGGTTCGCACCAGAACCCGCGAACGGACCGAAAGTTCGAACGAACATTAGAACCCTATTAAATACAATGGATGCGAACGTTCGAATTCTAAAGTGCTAATTATAACAACTATTATGCATGTTATTGTCCTAAAAAGGGTTTGGGAACCCGGGTTCTGCACCAGGGGACATGTATCAATGCAAAAAGAAGTTTTAAAAACGGTCGTTTTTCGGGAGCAGTCATTTTAATGATGCATAAAGTGAAAAAAAAAAAGTCAAATATTCCTTTAAATATCGTACCTGGGGGGTGTCTAAAGTATGCCTGTGAAGTGCCACGTGTTTCCCGTGTTTAGAACTGTCCCTGCACAAAATGACACTTCTAAAGGAAAAAAAAGCCATTTAAAACTGCTTGCGGCTTTAATGTAATGTCTGGTCCCGGTAATATGGATGAAATTCTTTAAGAAAAATGGCATAGCTACCCCATGACCCCCCCCCCCCTACCCCAGCCCATTACCAGCCCCTTTGGGTCTTGTATGGATATTAAGGGGAACCCCGCACATAAAATAAAAAAGGCCCTATATACTCTGAACAGCCCTATACAGGCGGTGCATACAAGACAGGGACTGTAGGTTTGTTCTTATGTAGAATCTGTTTGTAATTTTGAACAGGTACATTGTTGAAGTGTAGCTCCAGACCAAAAATCTATTTTTAAACTTTTTGGAAAACATAGGTAAGGGTTATCACCCCTGTAACATTTGTTTTGCTGTCTGTGCCCCTGTTCAGAACATTTCACCTCACTTTCCGTCCCAATGACAACTGTTTTTGAAATGTGGTGTTTTTCTTGAAACAAGGATTGCTGATAAAGCATCAGTACAGAGGAGACACCTTTCTCCCATATTTATTCTTACAGGAGAGAATTTTCCTTCCTAGTGGTAGATTTCCTCTCACTTCCTGTTGTCTTCTTGCGTTTGCAAGTAGGAGTCGTTTGTAAGTTGGATGTTTGAAAGTAGGGACCTGCCGTATATACTCTGCAGAAATAGGCCCCTTAGTTGTTGGTGTTGGCACAACACTGTAAGCACTCACAGTTACTCTTGGTTGGTGCTGGAACGCCCTGCTGTCAACTATTATATCAGGAATTTTAATTACATATAATTGTTGAACAGTGGTAGTAAAAATTGGGCCTTTGATGGTGGTGCTGGTGCCACAACACTGTAAGCCCTGACAGTTACTCTTGGTGGGTGCAGCAATGGGCCCTGCTGTGAATTATTAGATCAAGAATTGTAATTACATGCCCCTGTTGAACAGGGGCTGAAAAATTGGGCCTTAGGCACTGGTGGCACAACACTGCAACCCCTCACAGATACTGTACTTGGAGCACAGCAATGAGCCCTGTTGCAAAGTATTGCTTCAAAAATTGTAATGACACGCCCCTGTTAAACAGGGGCTGAAAAATTGGGCCTTAGGCACTGGTGGCACAACACTGCAACTCCTCACAGATACTGTACTTGGAGCACAGCAATGAGCCCTGTTGCAAAGTATTGCTTCAAAAATTGTAATGACACGCCCCTGTTAAACAGGGGCTGAAAAATTGGGCCTTAGGCACTGGTGGCACAACACTGCAACTCCTCACAGATACTGTACTTGGAGCACAGCAATGAGCCCTGTTGCAAAGTATTGCTTCAAAAATTGTAATTACACGCCCCTGTTAAACAGGGGCTGAAAAATTGGGCGTTAGGCACTGGTGGCGGCACCCATAAACAAAAATGATCTTACAAGCTATCATCATCAATCGTATCATTGAGGACTCGGAGGAGGAGGATAGCCAGTCAACATAACAGCACAGGCACTCAGCATCAGCATCAGTCTTGAAGGGATGTGACATGTTAAAATCAATTAGTCTGTTATATCAGCATCAGGTGTGTGGTAGCTGGTGGTGATCCAAGACTGGTTCATCTTGATGAAAGTCAGTCGATCAACCGAGTCGGTGGACAGGCGCACCCTGTGATCCGTGACAAATCCTCCAGCAGCACTGAATGTGCGTTCCGAAAGAACGCTGGATGCAGGACAGGCCAGTAGCTCAATTGCATACTGTGCAAGCTCTGGCCAGTGATCCATCCTCAAGACCCAGTAAGCCAGAGGATTTTCGGTGGGGAAGGTGTCCAAGTCTGACCTTGCCCCTAGATATTCCTGCACCATGTTTATCAGACGCTGGCGATGGTTGCTGGAACCGATCATACTTTGGGGCTGCGGACTAAAGAATTGTCTGAACGCATCGGTCAGACGGCCACCTTCCCCACCGCTCCTTCTTTGACTGGCCGAAGCCTCAGCAACTCGTTGTCCAGGACCAGGAGTTTGCAACCTCCCAGTCTCTGGGAACGCGTTGCACAGACCTTTCTGCAAGGCCTCCCGGAGTTGTCTCATCCTCTGCTCCCTCTGCGACGGTAACATAAGGTCCGCAACCTTACCCTTGTACCGTGGATCAAGGAGAGTGGCCAGCCAGTAATGGTCCCTCTCCTTGATCCGAAGAATACGAGGATCCTTCCGCAGACTTTGCAGGATCAGGGAGGCCATGCAGCGTAGGTTTGCTGAGGCATTCGCTCCGGAGTCCTCTGGGTCACTAAGGACGACATGATCCGCAGCCACCTCCTCCCAGCCACGTACAAGTCCACTGGTTTCTTGGGACTGTAAATCATCCCTAAAAGACTGCTGCTGATGATGCTGAGTGCCAGCCTCCACCTCCATGCTGACACAATCCTCCTCCTCCTCCTCCTCCTCCTCTTCCTGTGCGATGGGTGGGACAGAAGGAACACTGTCTGGGTAAAGGGGGCCTTGAGAGGCAAGGAAGTCCTCCTCTTCCTGCCTCTGTTCTGCCTCAAGTGCCCTGTCCATTATTCCATGCAGCGTGTGCTCCAACAGGTGGACAAGAGGTACAGTGTCACTGATGCATGCACTGTCACTGCTCACCATCCTCGTGGCCTCCTCAAATGGTGCCAGGACAGTGCATGCATCCCTGATCATGCCCCACTGGCGTGGAGAAAAAAAACCAAGCTCCCCTGACCCTGTCCTGGTGCCGTAGTCGCACAGGTACTCATTGATGGCCCTCTGCTGCGTGTGCAGCCGCTGCAGCATGGCCAACGTTGAGTTCCACCTGGTGGGCATGTCACATATAAGGCGGTTCTTGGGCAGGTTCAACTCCTTTTGCAGCTCAGCCAGGCGAGCACTGGCATTATAAGATCTGCGGAAATGCACACAGACTTTCCTGGCCTGCCTCAGGACATCCTGTAAGCCCGGGTACCTGCCCAAGAAGCGCTGCACCACCAGGTTAAGGACGTGAGCCACACAGGGCACATGGGTCAGTTGTCCCTGTCGGAGGGCGGAGAGGAGGTTGGTGCCATTGTCGCAAACCACCATTCCTGGCTTAAGCTGGCGTGGCGTCAACCACCTCTCGGCCTGGCCCTGCAGAGCAGACAGGACCTCTGCCCCAGTGTGGCTTCTGTCCCCCAAACACACCAGCGCAAGCACGGCATGGCATCTTTTTGCCTGCGTACTTGCGTAGCCCCGTGAACGGCTACGGAGCACCGCTGGTTCATAGGACAAACCACAGGAAGAGGCCATGGAGGAAGAAGAAGAGGAGGGGGTGGAGGAGAGAGGTGTGTCACAACCAGTAGTAGCATTTTGGAGGCGTGGCGGTGGGACAACCTCCAACACTACTGCACCTTGTCCTGAATCCTTCCCAGCTGCCAAAAGAGTGACCCAATGGGCCGTGAAAGAAAGGTAACGTCCCTGTCCATGCCTGCTGGACCATGAGTCAGCGGTAATATGCACCTTACCGCTGACCGCCCTGTCCAGCGAGGCCAAGACATTGCCTTCCACATGCCGGTAGAGAGCCGGAATAGCCTTCCGTGAGAAAAAGTGGCGTTTGGGAACCTGCCACTGAGGAACCGCACATTGCACAAACTCACGGAAGGGGGCCGAGTCTACCAACTGAAAAGGCAGCAGTTGAAGCGCTAGCAATTTAGCCAAGCTAGCATTCAACCGCTGGGCATGTGGATGGCTGGGAGTGAACTTCTTTCGACGGTCCAGCAGCTGGGGCAGGGAAATTTGCCTGCTAGAATCGGACGTCGGTGTACTGCTAGCAGAGTGGGCGCAAGTACTTGGCTGTGACACACCTAATTCTACACCTTCATTCCTCTCAGTGCATGTTTCAGAGAGGACTGAAGTTATAGTGGGGTTGGAGATCCCAGCTGATGCGGTGCAAGGAGAGGTCCGCTTTGTTCTTTGGTGTGGGTCTTTGAGGTAGGCTTGCCAACGAGCTGCATGGCAGGTCAACATATGTCTGGTCAGGCATGTGGTACCCAAGCGGCTGATGTTTTGGCCACGCGATATACGCTTGAGACATATGTTGCAAACAGCAGCTGTGCGATCTGATGCACTAGCCTCAAAAAAGGCCCACACCAAAGAACTTTTTGAATGACGGGCAGAGGCAGCGCCCTGCACAGGCGGAGCTCTGCGGTGTGATTCCGTCGGTGTACTGCCCTTACGCTGGCCACCAAAGGGCATCCTGCCTCGTTGGAGATGTGCCTCCTCCTCATCCTCCTCCTCCTCCTCTCTCCTATTAGGCACCCACGTGGAGTCAGTGACCTCATCATCCCCTCCCTCCTCATCACTGGAGCCAATCTGGCAGTATGCTGCAGCTGCTGGAACATGACTGCCAGATTGGTGTCCTTCTTGAGCATCCCCTCTGTCTGCTCTCACGCTACTGCCTTCCTCTAGCTGGGTTTCATCATCAGACCCTTCGAAACGCTGGGCATCCTCCTGGAGCATGTACCCAACACTGTGCTGAAACAGTTCGGGGGACTCCTCAGGAGGAGGACATGGTGGGTCTAGGGAAGGAGTGACTGATGATTTGTCTGACATTGATACCAGGGAAGACGACGCTTTGGCAGCTGCTTTTCCAATACCCTGAGCCTGGGTGAGAGAGGATGAGGAGGAGGAGGAGGGCTTGGTCATCCACTCTACCAAGTCTTCGGCATGATGTGGCTCAACATGTCCAGCTGCCGAAAAGAAGGACAAGCGTGTCCCATGGCCATGTGCTGATGACAATGCACCGCGTCCACGACCAGCACTGTTGCCCCCAGACACAGAGCCTGCTTGCCCTCTTTTATTGCCTCCTGACTGTCTGCCTCTCCTTGTTTGCCTTCCAGACATTCTAATAGATGGGCTGCAGGGAGATGGGAAAAAAGCAATAAGGGCTACCTTCAGGTGTCCTTCTCTGTCCCTTGAAACAAGGACTTTCACAGTGAAAGAAACTGACACTCTCCCTACCTACAGTTTTCTGTCCCTAGAAAAAATATTTTTTTTAAGCACAATATAGCACAAGGACAATTCACTCACTGTCCTTACAGGTCCCTGGAAACAAGGACTTGCAGAGTGAAAGAAAAAAAACACTCTCCCTACCTACAGTTTTCTGTCCCTAGAAAAAATGTTTTTTTTAATCACAATATAGCACAAGGACAATTCACTCACTGTCCTTCCAGGTCCCTGGAAACAAGGACTTGCAGAGTGAAATAAACTGACACTCTCCCTACCTACAGTTTTCTGTCCCTAGAAAAAATGTTTTTTTTAATCACAATATAGCACAAGGACAATTCACTCACTGTCCTTCCAGGTCCCTGGAAACAAGGACTTGCAGAGTGAAATAAACTGACACTCTCCCTACCTACAGTTTTCTGTCCCTAGAATAAATGTTTTTTTTAAGCACAATATAGCACAAGGACAATTCACTCACTGTCCTTACAGGTCCCTGGAAACAAGGACTTGCAGAGTGAAAGAAAAAAAACACTCTCCCTACCTACAGTTTTCTGTCCCTAGAAAAAATGTTTTTTTTAATCACAATATAGCACAAGGACAATTCACTCACTGTCCTTACAGGTCCCTGGAAACAAGGACTTGCAGAGTGAAAGAAAAAAAACACTCTCCCTACCTACAGTTTTCTGTCCCTAGAAAAAATGTTTTTTTTAATCACAATATAGCACAAGGACAATTCACTCACTGTCCTTACAGGTCCCTGGAAACAAGGACTTGCAGAGTGAAATAAACTGACACTCTCCCTACCTACAGTTTTCTGTCCCTAGAATAAATGTTTTTTTAAGCACAATATAGCACAAGGACAATTCACTCACTGTCCTTACAGGTCCCTGGAAACAAGGACTTGCAGAGTGAAAGAAAAAAAACACTCTCCCTACCTACAGTTTTCTGTCCCTAGAAAAAATGTTTTTTTTAATCACAATATAGCACAAGGACAATTCACTCACTGTCCTTACAGGTCCCTGGAAACAAGGACTTGCAGAGTGAAATAAACTGACACTCTCCCTACCTACAGTTTTCTGTCCCTAGAATAAATGTTTTTTTTAAGCACAATATAGCACAAGGACAATTCACTCACTGTCCTTACAGGTCCCTGGAAACAAGGACTTGCAGAGTGAAAGAAAAAAAACACTCTCCCTACCTACAGTTTTCTGTCCCTAGAAAAAATGTTTTTTTTAATCACAATATAGCACAAGGACAATTCACTCACTGTCCTTACAGGTCCCTGGAAACAAGGACTTGCAGAGTGAAATAAACTGACACTCTCCCTACCTACAGTTTTCTGTCCCTAGAATAAATGTTTTTTTTAATCACAATATAGCACAAGGACAATTCACTCACTGTCCTTCCAGGTCCCTGGAAACAAGGACTTGCAGAGTGAAATAAACTGACACTCTCCCTACCTACAGTTTTCTGTCCCTAGAATAAATGTTTTTTTTAAGCACAATATAGCACAAGGACAATTCACTCACTGTCCTTAGAGGTCCCTGGAAACAAGGACTTGCAGAGTGAAAGAAAAAAAACACTCTCCCTACCTACAGTTTTCTGTCCCTAGAAAAAATGTTTTTTTTTAAGCACAATATAGCACAAGGACAATTCACTCACTGTCCTTCCAGGTCCCTGGAAACAAGGACTTGCAGAGTGAAAGAAAAAAAACACTCTCCCTACCTACAGTTTTCTGTCCCTAGAAAAAATGTTTTTTTTAAGCACAATATAGCACAAGGACAATTCACTCACTGTCCTTCCAGGTCCCTGGAAACAAGGACTTGCAGAGTGAAAGAAAAAAAACACTCTCCCTACCTACAGTTTTCTGTCCCTAGAAAAAATGTTTTTTTTAATCACAATATAGCACAAGGACAATTCACTCACTGTCCTTACAGGTCCCTGGAAACAAGGACTTGCAGGGTGAAAGAAACTGACACTCTCCCTACCTACAGTTTTCTGTCCCTAGAATAAATGTTTTTTTTTAAGCACAATATAGCACAAGGACAATTCACTCACTGTCCTTCCAGGTCCCTGGAAACAAGGACTTGCAGAGTGAAATAAACTGACACTCTCCCTACCTACAGTTTTCTGTCCCTAGAATAAATGTTTTTTTAAGCACAATATAGCACAAGGACAATTCACTCACTGTCCTTCCAGGTCCCTGGAAACAAGGACTTGCACAGTGAAAGAAACTGACACTCTCCCTACCTAGAGTTTTCTGTCCCTAGAAAAAATGTTTTTTTAAAGCACACTATAGCACAAGGAGAATTCCCCTCACTTTCCTTCTTTGTCCCTAGAAACAAGGACTCGCACAGTGAAAGAAACTGACACTCTCCCTACCTAGAGTTTTCTGTCCCTAGAAAAAATGTTTTTTTAAAGCACACTATAGCACAAGGAGAATTCCCCTCACTTTCCTTCTTTGTCCCTAGAAACAAGGACTCGCACAGTGAAAGAAACTGACACTCTCCCTACCTAGAGTTTTCTGTCCCTAGAAAAAATGTTTTTTTAAAGCACACTATAGCACAAGGAGAATTCCCCTCACTTTCCTTCTTTGTCCCTAGAAACAAGGACTCGCACAGTGAAAGAAACTGACACTCTCCCTACCTAGAGTTTTCTGTCCCTAGAAAAAATGTTTTTTTAAAGCACACTATAGCACAAGGAGAATTCCCCTCACTTTCCTTCTTTGTCCCTAGAAACAAGGATTCGCACAGTAAAACACACTGACACTCTCCCTACCTATCCTTCTCTTTCCCTAAACTAAAGGAATCCAGGTTAAGCAAGAAAGAAATAAATGTCACTGTCCCTGCCTATGCTTGTCTTTCCCTGCTCCGGAACACACTACACTAGGCTGCCGTGCTGGCGGCCTTTTATAGTGTGGGGCGTGTACTAAACACCCTCAGCAATAATTGGCCACAGGCATCCTGCCTGTGGCCAATCATTGCTCTCCTCGCTGCCGGCGCTGTGATTGGCCAAGCATGCGGGGTCACAGTGCATGCTTGGCCAATCACAGCGCCTGGATGACACTGCGATGGCGTAGTGCATTGTGGGCCGTTCGCGTCACTCGAATTTGGCGCGAACGGCCCAAATCGTTCGATCTTCGTCGAACGATCGAACAGCCGATGTTCGAGTCGAACGTATGTTCGACTCGAACACGAAGCTCATCCCTAGTGTTTACACACAGAAGCAGCAGTCTCCCAAACCCTCCTGTCCCGACCTAGCCGTTCTGACAGGAAGAGCTTCAGCACTTCCTAAAAGTACATAATGCTTGTATTTGCCAATACATGTCACTATTGGTAAAAAAAAAAATTAATTCACAAAATAGTGATGTACACAACCCTAATGACTAGCCACTTCAGCCCCGGAAGGATTTACCCCCTTCCCGACCAGAGCATTTTTTGCGATTCTGTACTGCGTCGCTTTAGCTGACGATTGCGCGGTCGTGTGATGTTGTACCCAGACAAAATTGACGTCCCTTTTTTCCCACAAATAGAGCTTTCGGTGGTATTTGATCACCTCTGCGGTTTTTATTTTTTGCGCTATAAACAAAAAAAAGCGTCAATTTTGAAAAAAAAGCACTATTTCTAACTTTTTGCTATAATAAATATCCCCCAAAAAATATATTAAAAAAACAATTTTTTTTCTAAGTTTTTACTGATATGTATTCTTCTACATATTTTTGGTAAAAAAAAAAAAAAATCGCAATAAGTGTATATTGATTGGTTTGCGCAAACGTTATAGCATCTACAAAATAGGGGATATATTTATGGCATTTTTATAGTATTTTTTTTTTACTAGTAATGGCGGCGATCTGCGATTTTTATCAGGACTGCGACATTATGGCGGACACATCGGACACTTTTGACCCTATTTTGGGACCATTGTCATTTATACAGCGATCAGAGCTACAAATAGCCACTGATTATTGTATAAATGACACTGGCAGGGAAGGGGTTAAACACTAGGGGACGATCAAGGGGTTAAATGTGTCCTATGGAGTGATTCTAACTGTAGGGGGGGATGGTCTCACTACAACATGACAGAGATCACTGCTCCCGATGACAGGGAGCAGTAGATCCCTGTCATGTTGCTAGGCAGAACAGGGAAATGCCTTGTTTACATCTCCCCGTTCTGCCGCTCTGTGACATGATCGCACACGCCCGCTAGGAGGAAAATTTAAAGGGACTTACAGGTACGCCCATTTGCCTGCCCCTGACCTTCTGCAGAAGTAAATCGGCGTGCGGCAGTCGGCAAGTGGCTAGTATATAAGTGTATAGACTGCAACAGGATAACAAAAAAAAAAAATATTATATAAAAGGGCATTGCCCAGAGGGGGAACTGATTTTAGAAGCAAAAAATTTTACTTCATAAGAAACAAAAACAGGAACAAAAACTAAAATAGACTGTTTAAAGAAAAGAACACTGCCCAGAGGGTGAACTGATTCCGGAACAAAAAGTCAGACTTCATAATATTATGTGACATCCCACTCATGGGTTAACCCCCTCGGTATCCTACTCTGTAATTTGAAGATCCAAAAGACCTCTCTTTCGCAGAGAAGGCAAAATACGTCACCTCCTCTTTGGGGGATTTTCACCTTTTCGATCACCTGTACTTGTACAAGTGACCCATTTCCTCCATGTTTGGAGTTAAAATGACGGGCTACATTAGTGGGCTCACACAATCTAATGTCTGCTAAATGCTCACGAAACCTGTTTCTGAGTCTGTGAATGGTTCTCCCCACATACTGCAGGGAACATGCTGCACAGGTAATGGCAAACACCACATAAAAGGTGTTACAATTGAAAAATTAGTCAATACTGTACTGCCTGCCATCAACCGAAGAGCAGAAAGTGTCACCCTGCAAAGACACTCATGGGAACCACATTTAAAGTTGCCCTTGCAGTGAAGCCAAGTAAGAGATTTTGCAGGAATGTCTTTGGACACAAAAAAACTGGGTGATAAGTAATTACCCAGGGTTTTTGTTTTTCTGGCCACTATCAGTGGCGGTGCGTCCATAGTGGGCGCAGGAGCATCGCCCCCTCTCTCTCCTGCGCCCGTCACTCACAACAACAATACATGGGTTCATGCATTGCATGAACCTATGTATTGCCGCCGCCGCCGCTGCCGCCGCCCACTATTCAGATGGCCGGCCCCCTGTTGAGCGCCGGCTATCTGAATAACAGCGGCTGGTTGGTTTTTGTTTTTTCCCGATTACAGCCTGAGGGCTGTAATCAGCTTCCAAATAGTTAACCAGGGGACGCATGGGGGGTGCGTTCCTTAGTTAACACTGACAGGCGTCTCAGCCAATCAGGTTCACCGGGTCTGGTTACCGGTAACCTGATTGGCTGAAGCGACATCGAGGGCGGGAGAAGACATCGACGACGGAAGAAGGACGGCGCAGACCCGAGGAAGGTAAGTGCAGGGCTGGGGACAAACTGGCTGTATTTGGGGGGAAACTGGCTGTATTTGGGGACAAACTGGCTGCATTAGGGGGAAACTGGCTGCATTTGGGGACAAACTGGCTGCATTAGGGGGTAAACTGGCTGTATTTGGGGGGAAACTGGCTGCATTTGGGGACAAACTGGCTGTATTTGGGAGGAAACTGGCTGCATTTGAGGGGGCAAACTGGTGGCGTTTGGGCACAGTGGCTGCGTTTTAATGGGCACAGCCGAAAGCTGTCACGGCCGGGTGCCCAAAGTTAGAATGGGGGCACCGGCGGAGAGGGGGGGAGAGGAGCGAAGCTCCGGGCGGCTGCGTCGTTGGACAGTGGAACAGGTAAGTGTCTGTTTATTAAAAGCCAGCAGCTACACTTTTTGTAGCTGCTGACTTTTAATAAACATAAAAAAGGCTGTATCTCCCCTTTAAGGCTTTCTATATAGATAGACTACAGCAGACTTTCCCATTTTTATTGCTCAAATGCAGTGGAAATGTTTTTTTTATGGGATTAAGTTCATTTTTATGGCAAAGAGGGACTTTGCAATTAATTGCAATTCACCTGATCACTCTTCATAACATCCTGAGGATATGCAAATTGGCATCATAAAAAACTGAGGCAGCAGACTTTGTGAAAATTTGTATTTGTGCCATTCTCAAAACTTTTGGCCAAGGCTGTATATCACCTGAGGCGAGTCACTTCGCCAGGTATATGTGAGGGTTTAAATTTATCATAAACAAAAATGGTGCTGACATTTCTGATGTTGTTTGCTACCTAGCTGCCTCTGACTATAATAATTCAGTGACCCAAAACAATTAGGCAGATCAGGAAACATGTTTCTTTTAGGTCAATGACTGAACGTATCAATGGGTCAGCAGCCAGGAAACTAGCATTTGTAGAAAAAGAGGTCAGAAAAGATAGCCTCCATGTTTCATTCATGACAGACCTGTTGTACATTGCAGCTTACCAGTCCTAATGCCGCGTACCCACGAGCGTTTTTAATGTCATTGAAAAAAACGGCATTTTTCTCGTGTTTCCTCTCAAGCCTGCCTTGCCTACACACTATCGTGGAAAAAAATGTTTGAGTAAAGCGCGGTGACGTCCAACACGTACGACGGCACTATAAAGGGGAAGTTCCATTCAGTTTGTTGAGCGACGATTCGCGCTTTTCAGCCTCGTGCTTTTCAGTCCGTTACAGCGCGACGAATGTGCTATCTCCATTACGAACACTAGTTCTACCAGAACGAGCGCTCCTGTCTCATACTTAATTCTGAGCATGCGCATTTTTTTTTACGTCGTTAAAGCCCACACACGGCCGTTTTTCATGACGAGAAAAACAACAATGTAAAAAAACGACGTGAAAAATTAGAGCATGTTCCAATTTTTCTGGTCGTGATTCTCTGCGTTTTTCTCGTCGGGAAAACTGCTGGAAAGCCCACACACGATCATTTTTAATGACCATTTTAATTTTTTTTATTTTTCTCGTCATTAAAAACGGTCGTGTGTACGTGGCATAAGAGGTGGCTGCATTATTTTTTCCTTTTATGTAGGCTTTTTTCCGCTACTTTCACCTGGTGATCCAGCCAGTAAGTCCATTATTTATCAATTTCCTTTTACAGACCAAACTGTCCAGCAAAAGTGGCAGTTATGCCACGTACACACGATCGGAAATTCCGACAAGAAAAGTTTGATGTGAGTTTTTGGTCGGAAATTCCGACCGTGTGTAGGCTCCATCTGACTTTTTCTGTCGGAATTTCCGCCAACAAAAATTTGAGAGCTGGTTCTCAAATTTTCCGACAAGAAAGGTTCTTGGAGGAAATTCCGATCGTGTGTACGCGGCATTAGAGGTTTGAGACACCATTAACCACTGAAAGGGGTGCTTACAATGATCAACCTTTATTAATTTGCGTTAAACCTTTATCCAAAAGGGAAAAAAAAAGTTTCTGTAAGGGTTCTTTCAGACAGGCAGTGGTTTGCTTTTAAGAAGGGGGTATAACAGTGGCAGGCATTCAGGAGGCGCTATTGCCGCCTCCTGATTTCTGTTTTTTGTTTAACTTTTTTTTTAAATTGCTGAAGAGCAATTTTAGGTTGCGGGACCACATCACAAGTGCAAGCCAAGTGTTTGGGCCCTTTCACACATGCGGACCGTATGTCCGTTTTTCATCCAACCGTTTTCGGATGAAAAACGGACATACATGTTTACCTATGGGATTGCAGATGTCAGCGGATGAACATCCGCTGACATCCGATCTCATCAGTCCCCGCTATGGTCCGTTTCTGAAGACGAAGGAAAATCCTATTTTTCCATCCATCTGCGGATCGGATCGGGTGAATACGGACAGATGGTCCGTGTTCATCCGATCCCCCCCATAGAGGAGAGCGGAGGTCCTCCACAGTGCAGGGACCGCCCTGTCATCTGCCAGCTCAGCGGGGATCAATCGAGCGATCCCCGCTGAGCAAGTGGATGTTAAAGGAACGGAAACCTACGGGATCCGTACGTGTGAAGGGGCCCTAAGCCCAGGTTCACACTGGGGCTGCGGGAGTGAAGCCGTGCGTGTTCAGCTGAACTCGCACGATTTCACTCCCGCTGGTCAGTCCCGATTTCAGCTCGATTACAGAGACATCTGACACAGATGTCAATGTAAATCGCGGCTGAAATCGCAAAAAGTAGTACAGAAAATACTTTTTGTAATCGGTGCAGCGCCGCACCGATTAGGACGGTTCCATTGCCGGCAATTTGCGGCAAATACCGCCGTTTTGACATGCGATTTGGCATGCCAAATCGCATGTCAAAACGCACCAGTGTGAACCAGGGCTAAAGCTTTATTTTGTTAATCAGGTCCATTTAAATCAGCTGCTGCATCTAACACTACACTCTGCTGTTGTCCAAAGGTGTCTATGTTGCTTCTCCATCCAAAGTGGAAACACCCTAAGGTAGGGTAACCACATTTCCAAACGGCCATTCAGGGACCCCCCTTCCCAAATATCAGCTTGTGCTGTAATGAATCACAGCACAGCTGGGGCAGCGGATGCGCGCTCTACCCAGAAGAACTGATCACGCCCCAAAAAAGACAGCCGCATCGCCACTTTACTCACTGACAGCACCACTTGTCCTGACTGGCTGAGACCCGTTTTACCTTGTTCCAATGCTGGCTTTACACTGCCCTGCTGTGATTAGACACAAGAGGTGGGATTTATGATTTCTCCAATCACAAGCAGGGGGCGGGGATTGTGCCTCTCCAGACATTCCCGACCATGACAAGTGCTGTCAGTGAGTAAAGCAGCGATGTGGTGGCCTTTTTTGGGGGCAACAGATAGAGGGGAGTGGGGGGTGGCTGTGTCAGCTTCATTCCAGGACACTGTATTGTCCTGGAATGAAGGTGCCCGGGACCTGGGACAGACCTGAAAAATGCGGGACTGTCCCGGGCAATCCGGGACACGTGGTCACCCTAATGCAGGCATGTCCAAAGTCCGGCCCGCGGGCCGGTTTTGAACGGCCCGCCTGGTTCTCAGGTGTGCCGTGGGATCAGGGGAGATAAGGGCTGTCAGATGAGCCCGATCTCCCGATCCCCTGCCGAACTGTACATCGGCACTGTGAGAAGCTCCGTCAGCTTCAAAAGTGAAAGTGCAGGGGAGTGTGCTGTGCTCTATGCTTCCCCCTAGAGTGCAGTACCCGGCTGAATGAGGAAACTGCAAAGGTACTTAGAAGCTAGATTCGTTTTAAAAGGGCTTTATACATGTGAGTGTCTGTCTGTATGTGTCTGCGTGTGTGTGCATGCGTATGCATGTGTGTGTGCGCATTTGTGTGTGCACATGCATGTGTGTATATGTTACTTTTAATGCCTGTACCATCAGAACTGCTTTTGTAGGGCTTGTTTGTGAGGACTGCTGCTCCTCTGAAAAGCAATCCATGCACAGATCGCTTTTCAGAGGCATTTGACAGGCAGTAAAGCCTATACCGCAACAGTGCAACGCACACAGTTGCGGGGTAGTTTCAGCGCAGCACCATTCAGCCTGGGTATACCTCCAGCTGCAGCCACAGCATGTGTACACCCCCAGCTGCTGCCTCTGCAGCTGAAGGGGGAGAATTGGGGGTGGTAAAAACAGCTCAACCATGTGGTTTTACTGCCCCTCCAACCTGACATGTAAACAAGCCCTTGGTTCACATTTGTGTGGCTGCGTGTAGGGAAGCCCATTAATTTCAATGGGCTTCCCTACCCACAAAAATGCAGGGAAAAGTCCCCGACCTTTTTTTTTTTTAAATTGCACTGCACCAAAAGCACCCTGCGTTTTCCAATGTGTGGGGTACCATTAAGAATTAACGGTACCCCTAAAGAGCAGAGCATTCATCTGTGTGTCGGGAACGAGCGCCACAAAGGCAAGAGAATTCTTGTTGGGTAGTGTATTAGTGCTCGAACGAACACACTTAGACCGAATTTTTATGGTTCACACAATGTCAGGCAAAATGGTCGGCCCTCATGCATGTTCACTTCATCAAATCTGGCCCTCTTTGAAAAAAGTTTGGACACCCCTGCCCTAATGGGTGGTGTTGCATGGAGGATGTTATATTATGTGTGAGGCGAGCTCTGTGTTCCAGCCATGTAGGAATGGATGGGTGGTGTTGCATGGAGGATGTTATATTATGTGTGAGGCAAGCTCTGTGTTCCAGCCATGTAGGAATGGATGGGTGGTGTTGCATGGAGGATGTTATATTATGTGTGAGGCGAGCTCTGTGTTCCAGCCATGTAGGAATGGATGTGTGGTGTTGCATGGAGGATGTTATATTATGTGTGAGGCGAGCTCTGTGTTCCAGCCATGTAGGAATGGATGGGTGGTGTTGCATGGAGGATGTTATATTATGTGTGAGGCGAGCTCTGTGTTCCAGCCATGTAGGAATGGATGCATGGTGTTGCATGGAGGATGTTATATTATGTGTGAGGCGAGCTCTGTGTTCCAGCCATGTAGGAATGGATGGGTGGTGTTCCATGGAGGATGTTATATTATGTGTGAGGCGAGCTCTGTGTTACAGCCATGTAGGAATGGATGGGTGGTGTTGCATGGAGGATGTTATATTATGTGTGAGGCGAGCTCTGTGTTCCAGCCATGTAGGAATGGATGGGTGGTGTTGCATGGAGGATGTTATATTATGTGTGAGGCGAGCTCTGTGTTCCAGCCATGTAGGAATGGATGGGTGGTGTTGCATGGAGGATGTTATATTATGTGTGAGGCGAGCTCTGTGTTCCAGCCATGTAGGAATGGATGGGTGGTGTTGCATGGAGGATGTTATATTATGTGTGAGGCGAGATCTGTGTTACAGCCATGTAGGAATGGATGCGTGGTGTTGCATGGAGGATGTTATATTATGTGTGAGGCGAGCTCTGTGTTCCAGTCATGTAGGAATGGATGGGTGGTGTTGCATGGAGGATGTTATATTATGTGTGAGGCGAGTTCTGTGTTCCAGCCATGTAGGAATGGATGCGTGGTGTTGCATGGAGGATGTTATATTATGTGTGAGGCGAGCTCTGTGTTCCAGCCATGTAGGAATGGATGGGTGGTGTTGCATGGAGGATGTTATATTATGTGTGAGGCGAGCTCTGTGTTACAGCCATGTAGGAATGAATGGGTGGTGTTGCATGGAGGATGTTATATTATGTGTGAGGCGAGCTCTGTGTTCCAGCCATGTAGGAATGGATGGGTGGTGTTGCATGGAGGATGCTATATTATGTGTGAGGCGAGCTCTGTGTTACAGCCATGTAGGAATGGATGGGTGGTGTTGCATGGAGGATGTTATATTATGTGTGAGGCGAGCTCTGTGTTCCAGCCATGTAGGAATGGATGGGTGGTGTTGCATGGAGGATGTTATATTATGTGTGAGGCGAGCTCTGTGTTCCAGCCATGTAGGAATGGATGGGTGGTGTTGCATGGAGGGTGTTATATTATGTGTGAGGTGAGCTCTGTGTTCCAGCCATGTAGGAATGGATGGGTGGTGTTGCATGGAGGATGTTATATTATGTGTGAGGCGAGCTCTGTGTTACAGCCATGTAGGAATGGATGGGTGGTGTTGCATGGAGGATGTTATATTATGTGTGAGGCGAGCTCTGTGTTCCAGCCATGTAGGAATGGATGGGTGGTGTTGCATGGAGGATGTTATATTATATGTGAGGCGAGCTCTGTGTTCCAGCCATGTAGGAATGGATGGGTGGTGTTGCATGGAGGATGTTATATTATGTGTGAGGCGAGCTCTGTGTTCCAGCCATGTAGGAATGGATGGGTGGTGTTGCATGGAGGATGTTATATTATGTGTGAGGCGAGCTCTGTGTTACAGCCATGTAGGAATGGATGTGTGGTGTTGCATGGAGGATGTTATAATATGTGTGAGGCGAGCTCTGTGTTACAGCCATGTAGGAATGGATGGGTGGTGTTGCATGAAAAGCTATCATGCTGATCCCACTGCTTCAGTATTTAGTATATTCGGTGGCAGTGGCCCAAAGCAAGCAAACCCCCAACTTTCTGAGATGAGAAAAAGGGATAAAGTATGTAGGTGAAGAAAACACCCTGCGATGGGATGAACCGTAAATAATAAATGCACAAATTAATGATTGGTTGGACCCATACATTTTTTTTCTTCACCACTACATTTTCTTTATATCTGCATTTCAGATGAACAAATTCAATCACTCGGTGGTTGGATGTATGGTTTACTACAGTATAACACTTCTAGTAACTAAATAGTACATTTCTTTATAGAGGTCCATACATCAGATCAAATGAGGAGTAAAGAGGGACCGTGCTTTCAAAACAGGGACAGTTGGGAGCTATGAAAGCAATTTTGCTGATTAACAATTCTGACTTCCCTCAGATTATTCTGATCTCAGTGCTATCTCCAGTGGGTATCTAAAAGTATTGAAGCCAAACACAGCCAAGCAGCCAGCATTTTCAAACCAGCAATGGAAAATGCTTGTATTTTGCTATGGTTTCCTTCGTTGCATCCTGCAATTTTGATGACTTTGATTGTTACTCACCAGGGCATTGGTCTGACAATTACCCATGGTGTGTAAAGTAAGGTGACCAGATTTTTAAAATGAAATCCGGGGACATATTTGTCTTTTACTAGTATTGGTGGCATTCAGCAAATCTCTGCCCGTCGCCGCCCGCCTCACAGCCTGTCAAGTCTTACTCTCCTGGCTCCAGCTACTACTGGGTGGGGAGTGGAGGAAGATCACTCTGCCAGTGAAGGCAAGGAGATAAGCAGGCAGGCGGCTGGCTGGGACTTGAGCCAAGGCAGAAGAACATGCAAGCGGAGCGGATTGGGCATGCACCTGAAACTGAAGAAATATTCCCTCCATCCAAACAGCACATGATCATCAGAAAGGGGCACAGATAATGGAAAAAAATACACCCCCTAAGCTAGTAGGAGCGGGGGGTGTAAGTCAGAATTTTTTTTTCTAATTCTGCACTGACTGTCTTTGAAATTGCCCCAGCCCCTGTTCAAATCCAATTCAGGGACAAAACCGGGGACAGACTTGGTCCGGGGACAGTGTCCTCAATCCGAGGACTGTCCCCTGAAACCAGGGATGTCTGGTCACCCTACCCTAAGGGCCCTTTCAACTGGGCTGTCTGATCAGGTCGCATGTCAGTTTTCAGGTGGGCCTGATCGGACACTTAATTGTCCTCTATTGAGGGTCCGCTGACACCTGCCGCCATCCGCTCTGATCCTGTCCACCAAAAACAGACAGATGGTGGTCCAGTGGAAATGGACAGGCAGTCCATTTCCATCCAATTTCCCCATACAGGAGAGCAGGACTGTGTCCGTGTCCATGTCCGCTCTGCACAGTGGAGAGGACATGGACCTGTCATCCACCTTCTCAGAGGGGATCAGCCGAGCGATCCCCGGCTGAGCAAGTGGATCTTATTAAGCACAGGAGCCTGTGTTAAAGGAGCTTAAGGCTGTATTCACAACTCTAGTACGGTGACCAAAGTTTTACTGCAGTGTAAAATGCCGGTCACTGCAAGGACACTCAGAAAACATTTTTTTTTTGTGTGCCCCATTCACACTGCAATACAGGCCAGAGCAAGCTGTGATAGGATGCAGGCATGCTTCATTTTATCACACTGCACTGTACAGAATTACATGTCACTGTATAGCAGCGTAGCGCATCGCACTGCTGTACAGTGACATTAATGAAATGGAAACCATAGCGGTTGTGTGTAACTGACCCTTAGACAGGAAGTGTGTTACTGGCCAGATCACTGGGTGAAAATAAATAAAAAAGAAGCAAAAAAAAAACACAAATGCAGCCACCCCATTTATGGATTGGTAAGCTGCAACATATTAAAGCAGAACTTCACTCTCTCAATCAACATTGATTATTTATAATCCTCATGCTGCTAGCATTAGAAAATAGATAGGAAAGTATATCATATTTACTTGTTTGAAACTTTTTTTTTTGCATTTCTTCAGGTACTTCCTGATTTCCATGTCTAGGCAGCTGATGTCATACATCCCAGGAGTCTTCAGGATGGAAGGAGGGGTTTGCTGAGCTAATCACACCCTCTTGCCTGTATGCCTAAGCTAAGGGCAGACAGATTCCAGCAGGTAAATGCTACATGAATTATCGTCCCTTATTCGAGATGGCTGCAGCCAGGAATGCTAGGGGGTGTTTTTCAAAGTGGTTTCTCAGCAAAAAAAAAAAAGCATGGAGACATGGATGGATGGCTGAGTTTGCTTTAAATAACAAAAATGAATTAAAGCGGAGCTCCACCCTAAAGTGGAACTTCCGTCCATCGGAACCCTCCCCCCCTCCGGTGTCACAATTGACACCTTTCAGGGGGGAGGGAGGTGCAGATACCTGTCTAAGACAGCTATTTGCACCCACTTCCGGGAGTCCTCTCTGCGGGAAATCTGCGGGAAGCACGTCACTTCCCGCAGAATACCCGTAGTGTTCTGGGAGACACTCGGCTCCCAGAACACAGGAGGACCAGTCAAAACGGCGCAGCGCGACTCGTGCATGCGCCGTAGGGAACCGGGCTTCCTGGTTCCCTCACCGAGGAGGGCGGTGGGGGCAGCAGAGTGACGAGCGATTGCTCGTCCTCTGCTGCGGACGTCGCTGGACTCCAGGACAGGTAAGTGTCCTAATTTTAAAAGTCAGCAGCTGCAGAATTTGTAGCTGCTGGCTTTTAATATTATTTTTTTTCGGCGGAGCTCCGCTTTAAATAGCGTTTTTTGGTTGGGGTGCTCAGATACAGTGACGTTCTGCTTTTAGTTTTTGCTTTGGGGTTTACTACTGCTTTAAACTGATATACTCTGCAGATTTCCCTATAACAAAGCACTATAATTTAGATTCAAAAGCTCAAGGGGAATCATGTGTAACCAGGGGCAAACCGAGAAATGGATTAAAATATTTTGTTTATATCATTACCCCTACTGAAAGAAAATATAAGTTTTGTTGAATAAAGTCATAACTGGATAAACAGAACTGAACCTGAAGCCATTTTAATAAACTGCAAACTTATGAAAAACAACAACTGAGAAACTGTCAACAAAAATGATAAGTGGCAAGCAATAAGGATTCCACTGCAGAACTGCAGAAACATTGAATATCTGGATTTGGGGGTAAAAATGTAAAGCCATAAACTAAACGTATCTCTGCGGCTGCCTTTTAGATATTATCAGCTGTAAAATGTGTCTCCCTGAAGCTTGCTTCTAGTCTCAGCACTCATCTGCTCTCTGAGTACCACTCTACAGTATGCTGGCTGTTGGCTAATCCCAATAGGAGGCCAATTAATTCAATATGCATGTTGTCGAGCGGAGCTGAGGAAGTACAAGTGTGTTGGCACTGGGAGCAAGCTGCAGGGATCCATGATCTTAGGATGGCACCATCTTGGCGTTACACTTGCCTCCCAAATGCCTGGGATCAGATCTTTATGGAGAGCTTTAACTATTGTTCACTTCTACAAAAAGTAACATATAGTGCTATAAAATGATCTGTCCCTTGTGGGACAAGGCTGTGGCGTTTTAATTGACACCCAAAACCATCGACAAATTAAGGCCCCCATCTCTATGGTATAGTAAGTATTGCATGACATACCCTTACTTGGGTGTGCAGCAGTTTCATTAAATATACCAAAAAACTGGAAATGACTCCTACTTATGGCTACTGAAATTGATTTATTCATATAGAAAATGTAAAATAATTATACACACTAATGTTCTTACATGGTATCCACAACTCCCCCCCCCCTTCCTAACTTCCATCACCCCCTGAAAGTCCCCCTGAAAAGAAGAACCCACATAACGCCAGGACCTCCCCCACCCCTGAACTAGCCAGACAAATGGAACCCACTGAGACACTGCTGATAAGTGTGACCAAAATGGGCTGCCTGGTTTCAGGATCTCAATGCCAAAGTGATGTAGCCTGTAATGCGCAAAAGTCTACCACCACAAATATTATCAATGGAGCCTGGAGTTGTCTCTGTTAGATGACCATGCACTGGCTGCAGTAATCTGCACATCTAATCAAGGAATCCAATCCAGGTTAGTTAAAGATAGAAGGAACTTTTCTCTGTTGGTCTCTACTCTGTTGACCCTGCACTATTGCAAATATAGGAAGTACTCTTTAACAAGTCCTCAAAGACAACCTCTCTGTGATGCAATATTGTCAGTATATTTTGCCGGCAAGAACTCTACTATTCAGGGCTTAGGGTCATATCAGCTTCACTCATTATATACTGTATACTGGCAATATTGTATCACAGGGAGGTTGTTTCTTAAGGGACTTTTTAAAGAGTACTTCCTATACAGTTATTGTAATAGTTCAGGCTGGACACAGCCAACAACGTAGAGTTCCTTCTATCTTCAACCATCCTGATTGGATTTCTTGTGAGATACATTGCAATAAAGAACTTTTTGCAGTAACAGGGAGATCCTAATCACCTCTAACATGCATGCACTTTACTGACATGCACAGGATTTATCTATCACCATATAATAGATTATTTCATCAGCGGCCAGTGCATGACCATTGCTCAGTACAGGTTCTACCAGTTTGGCATTGAAACCTGAGACCAGCCAGCCCATTGTGGTCATACTTTTTGGGGGTGTCTGACTAGGTTCTAGTTCTGGAGGGGTCTGGGGTAAGGTAGGTTCATTTTTTTAGGGGGACTTCAGGGGACACTGTTGTGTTACACTATGTGATTATTCTTGCTCTGTGTCTTTAAGATCTGTCCCCTTCTTTTCAGCTGAACTCTCTCTCTCACCGTAGTTCTTTATATTTCTGCTCCACTTCCTGACTCTCTCTCATTACTCCTGTATTTCTTCAATGCTAACATCTTACATGTGGCTTACAACTGCAACGTTTTTCTACCTATGAATATCCATCATTAAACGGAACATTCGAAAGGATTCATCGTCTGTCGTCCTAACTGTGAGTTTATTCATTGAGTTAAACTGCCTGTATTGATGCAAGGGATAAATATCAAACCAGCTTGAGTAAGGCCTACTTAAACCTGGAGATGAACTTTATCGCTTTGTAGTTGAGACAGAACAGTAGAAAAACTGAGTTTCACAGCCTAATTACAAGATTTCTGCATGTCAGTACTGAAACAGACAAGATTTACTGCCCTCATAGCAAGACAGAAGGGACAGAGCAGCACATGGCAGCCTTATAGCCTGAGACAATCTGCACAGTGTCATATTTCAGCACACAGATCCTGCCTGCTTTCACAGTCAGTCTGCTATCATGAGTGACCAAGCTTCTGCATGTGAACTCACATCTCCTTCCTCACAAGTTCCTGAAGAAACTGAGTTACCCAAACGCTCAGTTAAACCCACTTGGAAAGTAATGGAGAATTATGAAGCTTCAAGGACTGAATTGTCAAATAGCTTGGAATTAGTCTGGGAGAAAATCCTTGCTGAAGCCAATACAGTGTCTGTTGAACGTGAACTACTGACACTAGAGGGCGCCATTAAACAACTTTCTGCCTCATATGAGCTTTATCAGCTTACCAGCATCAAATTCACTAATGTGAAAATGCGATGATGCAATTAAAGCGCGTCAATGCTCTCAATATTGAAAGAGACAGTTTTATCCAGCAAACCAGATTAAAGGCAGAAGCAAAAATAAAGCTGTTACAGGACACTGCATCTCACAGGTCTGTTTCCACCAGACGTTCTAAAAACTCGTCAAGATCCCATAGTTCAAGATACTCAACACTCAGTGAGCGACTTATTAATGCCCGCGCTGAAGTGGAAGCCAGCAAAGTGCAGGTGGCATATGCAGAAAAAAGAGCAGAGTTGGAAGCTCAAAGGGCAGAGTTGGAAGTGCAGTCAGCACGTCAAAGAGCAGAGTTGGAAGCGCAGTCAGCACGTCAAAGAGCAGAGTTGGAAGCTATGAGAGCAGAGTCGGAAGCGCAGTCAGCACGTCAAAGAGCAGAGTTGGAAGTGCAGTCAGCACGTCAAAGAGCAGAGTCGGAAGCGCAGTCAGCACGTCAAAGAGCAGAGTTGGAAGCTCAGAGAGCAGAGTCGGAAGCTCAGTCAGCACGTCAAGGAGCAACACTGGAAACCTTAAATGAACAGTGTAAACATGATGCAGCTATGGCAAAGCTAAGGGTCCTACAGCAAGCTATCAGTGCAGACGAAGGTGCAAGTGAGAAAGACAGCATTAACCTAAACATAGCAGATATGGAAGACCCCCTCAAACGCACTAAAGACTATGTCCTAAGCCACTGCAGTGCACACTCCATTGTCTCCAATGCTCCCGACTACATAGAGACTCCTTCACAGCTTCAAGTTAAAGAGGTTCCAGCAACTTCCTGCACTCAAAATCACTCCACTGCATTTCCTACCTGCCTACTTTGCCTGCCTTCATACGTCACAGAGCATCAGCGCAAGCTTCAAGCAAGTCATCAATCTCCAGTCATCGGTACAGCCTTGAATCAACGTACCATTGGAACAACTGACTTCAAGCAAGCAACTAACCTGGATGCATCTGCTGCACCATATTTCCCTGTGTCCTTTAACAATAATGTCAAAGATATCGCAATCAGCACCATACAGCCAACAGCATCTCACATAAAGGCGGAGACAACTGAGACAGAAGAGTTTGTGAGGTACATGCTTCGCAGAGAGCTCACAAAGACTGGTCTTACAAGTTTTGATGACCAACCTGAGAACTACAGAAGTTGGAAATGTGCCTTCAGAACTACAATCAGCAATATTGGCATTACAGCTGATCAAGAATTGAATCTGCTGATCAAATGGCTTGGTCCTCTATCTGCTGCACGTGTTAAGCCATTAAGATCGGTTTTCATGGACAATCCTACTGCAGGCCTCACAGCTGCATGGGAGCGACTAGAGCAAAGTTATGGCAGTCCAGAAGCTATAAAAAATGCTTTGTTCATGCGTCTGGAAACTTTCCCAAAGATATCCGGTAAGGACAACAAGGAGTTCCAGAGACTGAGTGACCTTCTCCTTGAGCTTCAGCTAGCCAAGACAGACCCAAAACTACCTGGACTCAGTTACCTTGACACTCCAAGAGGGGTAAACCCAATTGTCTCCAAGCTCCCGTATGGTTTGCAAGAGAAATGGACTGCACTAGGGTCATCATACAAAAGAGAGAACAAGGTTTCCTTCCCTCCATTCTCTTTCTTCTGTGAATTCATCAGGAAAATTGCAGAGACCAAGAACAATCCAAGTTTTTCCTACGGTGAGTACAGTCTCTTCTCACCCTTTCCTAAGAGTACCAGTCTTCAGGGCAACTATAGAAACCATAGAGGCCCAGTGTCCGTGAAAAAGACTGACATCCTTCCCACTCCTACCACAGTTCTGGCCACGAACAAACAGAGTAGGAAGATTGAAAACCCTAACAGAGAGTGTCCCATACACAAGAAGCCACACACCCTCAATAAATGTATCTGCTTTAGGAAAAAGCCTCTGGAAGAGCGCAAGGAGCTTTTAAAGACATTTAGGATATGTTTCAGGTGCTGTGCTTCTACAGAACATTTTGCAAGGGACTGTAATGTGTCCATCAAGTGCATAGAGTGTGGCTCTGAAGAACATGTGCAAGCCCTCCATCCTCTTGAGCCCAGCTCTGCACAACCTGCCAACGCTCCTCCCAGGTTAACGCATGGCGGGGAGAATACAGACCAAGTGCCTAATTCTAACATAATTTCTTCATCCTGCACTGAAGTGTGTGGAGAAGACCGCTGTGGTAAGTCCTGTGCTAAGATATGCTTGGTGAACATATACCACAAGGATCAACCAGAAAAGTCTCTAAAGGCATATGCTATCTTAGACGATCAGAGCAATCGATCACTTGCAAAATCGGAATTGTTCAATCTATTTGAAATAAAAGGCGAAGCTCATCCTTACACCTTGGGTACCTGTAGTGGAACTATAGAGGTTTCTGGAAGAAGGGCTCATGGACTCATGGTATCTTCTCTCAAAGGTAACTTGCAATTACCCTTACCTACACTTGTTGAGTGCAATCAGATACCTGCTAACAGGGAAGAAATCCCTACTCCAGCTGCTAATTTCCATCACCCTCACCTCAAGGTAATAGCAAATGAGATACCGCCGCTTGACAAAGATGCTCAGATCCTTCTTCTGTTAGGAAGAGACATTCTAAGAGTTTACAAGGTACACAGACAAGTCAGTGGACCCCCAGATGCCCCATTTGCCCAGCGCACGGATCTAGGGTGGGTCATCATAGGCAATGTCTGCATAGGCAAAATGAAAAGACCTACCAACATTTCGTCATTCAAGACAAATGTTCTGCCAAATGGCCAAAACACTTACTTTGAGCCATGCCCACATCACTACTGGGTGAAAGAGAAGATAGCCAGCCACGAATGGCAACATGGTATCTCCAGTGACACAAGCCCTTTCTCCTGCCATGATGGCGATTTCGGCTCTACAGTGTTTAATGCAACCAGTGAAGATGGCATACTGGCTCCTTCAATGGAAGACAAGGAATTCATCAAGGTAATGGACAATGAGTTCTTTTAAGATGACTCCAATAACTGGGTAGCACCCCTACCCTTTCGTCTCCCAAGAGAGAGATTGCCCAACAACTTACAGCAGGCCATCAGTAGATTCTCCTCCTTAAAGCGAAACTTAAGCAGGAAACCAGAGATGCAAAAGCACTTTGTGGACTTTATGCAAAATGTATTTGACAGAGATCATGCAGAGCCTGCTCCCCCACTAAAGGAGGGAGAAGAATGCTGGTACCTTCCATCCTTTGGCGTGTATCACCCACGCAAACCAGACCAAATCAGAGTTGTCTTTGATTCCAGTGCTCAGCACGAAGGTGTTTCTCTTAACAACATGCTCCTTACTGGACCCAACTTGAACAACAGACTAATAGGAGTCTTGATTCGTTTCAGACAAGAGCCTGTAGCAGTAATGGCCGACATTCAACAGATGTTTCAGTGCTTCATCGTCAGAGAAGACAACAGAAACTACCTCAGGTTTCTATGGCACAAGGACAATGACCTCAACAAGGACGTTATAGATTATCGCATGAAGGTACATGTCTTCGGTAACAGTCCTTCCCCAGCAGTGGCAACTTATGGGCTAAGGAGAACAGCTCAGACTGGAGAAGTTGAATATGGATCTGATGCCCGTCAATTTGTTGAAAGAAACTTCTACATTGACGACGCAACTTAAGTCCTTTCCAACTGCTAAAGAAGCAATTGATCTTCTCACCAGAACAAAGGAGATGCTGTCTGTAGCAAACCTTAGACTACACAAGATTATATCCAACAGCCAGGAACTTATGAATGCCTTTCACTCTGAGGACTATGCCACTAGTCTAAAAAACCTTGACTTAGGTACAGATGTGCCTCCTGTACAGCGAAGTCTGGGTTTGTTGTGGAACATCAAGCAAGACAAATTCACCTTCCAAGTGTCAATTTGTGACAAACCCTTCACTAAGAGAGGAGTCCTGTCCGTGGTGAATAGCATCTATGACCCACTGGGTTTCCTTGCTCCAGTTACCATTCAAGGTAAGATTTTACTAAGACAGTTGTCTACTGAGAACATAGACTGGGATACTCCCTTGCCTAGTGAGAATCAACACAAGTGGGAAAGGTGGAGATATTCTTTGAAGTCACTAGAAAAACTTCAGATTCCCCGTTGCTATGTTCCGGGTTCCATTTCAACTGCTAACTGGTGAGAGATTCATATTTTCTCTGATGCATCAGTTGAAGCTATTGCTGCAGTAGCCTATTTGAAGACCTCTGAACTGAATGGAGAATCACACTGTAGTTTTGTCCTAGGCAAGGCAAAACTCACTCCCAAGCCTGCACATACCATACCAAGACTTGAACTTTGTGCAGCCGTGCTAGCAGTAGAAATTGCCGAGGTCATACGAAGTGAAATGGACACTACAATTGATTCTTTCACCTACTATACAGACAGTAAGGTAGTACTTGGTTACATAAACAACCAAACAAAACAATTTTATGTGTATGTCAGCAACAGGGTTGAACGTATCAAGAGATTCTCTCTACCAAGTCAATGGCATCACGTTCCCACTGAACTCAACCCAGCTGACTGTGGGACCAGAGCCGTGTCACCTGCCGCTCTTCAGGACAGCTTATGGCTGTCACCTCCAAGGTTTCTGCGTGAGGACTCTTACTTACTCCCTATTGACACCACCTATGGGCTAGTAAACCCTGAAGATAAGGAAATAAGAACTGTGAACATCTCACTACACACTTCTGTAAGTACAAAACAGAAGCTGTGGTTACACCATTACAGGCATCAATGGAAGCAGGTGCAGCATCTAGCCAATGTGTTCTGGCATCAATGGAGGAAGAAGTATCTTCACCACCTTCAAGGTCGTAACAAATGGCAAGCATCTAAGCTGAATCTTAAGGTTGGAGACCTCATCCTTCTAAAAGACAAGGAAGTTTGTCGGAATGAGTGGCCTATGGGTCTTATTACTAAAGTTATGCCCAGCGACGATAACAAAGTCCGGAAGGTAGAAGTCAAGGTAACCAAGGGAGGATCGACACAAACCTTTAGTCGACCAATTACAGAGTTAGTACTCCTTTTGCCAGGTGAGTGACTTGTGCAAGGACTAGCCATGCTGTCGGCACGGCGGGGAGTACATTGCTGCCATCTACAGGTTCTACTCAGAACTTTGGAATTATTTGAAGACATCATACTGTGACTTTATGTTCTTCATCCTGTTGAACTTACGTTTATTATTTGCTTGTTGCATGTTTTTCATTACAGGTTCCAGGACATTCGTCAGTATTGGACTTTTGAAAATATATATTTTAGTTTGAGGTTATGAAATCTAAAGATTTCAGACGGGGAGTGTTGTGTTACACTATGTGATTATTCTTGCTCTGTGTCTTTAAGATCTGTCCCCTTCTTTTCAGCTGAACTCTCTCTCTCACCGTGGTTCTTTATATTTCTGCTCCACTTCCTGACTCTCTCTCATTACTCCTGTATTTCTTCAATGCTAACATCTTACATGTGGCTTACAACTGCAACGTTTTTCTACCTATGAATATCCATCATTAAACGGAACATTCGAACGGATTCATCGTCTGTCGTCCTAACTGTGAGTTTATTCTTTGAGTTAAACTGCCTGTATCGATGCAAGGGATGAATATCAAACCAGCTTGAGTAAGGCCTACTTAAACCTGGAGATGAACTTTATCGCTTTGTAGTTGAGACAGAACAGACACTGAGGTGCTTTTTAGGGGGTGATGGTTGGGCGGAGTGGGAATTTGTGGATACCATGTTTGAACACTAGTGTGTATGATGCTTTTACATTTTCTACATGGATAAATAAATTGAGGTAGCCAAAATTAGGAGTCATTTCAATTTTTTGGGTATATTTAGTGAGCTTGGTACATGTGTAAAGTTTGGGTATAGGTACCGCTGTTTCAAAGTTGGCAACTCTCAGGTGCATTGTTTATATTCAATTAGCGGTCAACATTTTACCTTCCTGCCCCATATCAAGTATCCACTCTGGAAATGGTGTGGACACTTGATGTGGGAGATGAAGATTACCTGTTGCCCACCCCAGTACTATAATGGTGTTATTCTATAATTTCCATATCATATGTGCTTGTCCAAGAAACATATGAGATATGCATGCTATTTTTCCTAGGTGGACACTTGATGTGGGGAAAGAAGGTGAACTGTTGCATGCCCAAATCAGGGTATGGTATGCAATACCATATGTATTGGAGAAACATGTAGATTCTGAATGTTATTTCTCTTAACTTCACATGTACCATGTGAAGTTATCACATGGTACATTACTCCACCATGAGTAGATAATATGTAAAATACAATAGATTAATATCTAGAATTTGTTATACCATGTGACTGATACAGTGATACTGTATATCTGTAGTAGGAGCCAAACCAGTGTACCTGTAAGAGGAGTCAACATATGTGGGTGCTTAAATATTGTTAATATTGTAGAAAATGAATGGTCACAGACATGCATTACAGTAATGACACTACATACTGTATGCTGCAGGTCATAAACTTCTTCAGGCAGAAGAGGGTAATGTTTTCAGCAATACACTTTCTAAAAAGTAATATTCTATGTGGTTACAGACCACAAAATGATGGAGGAGCACTTCCTCAGGAGAGGCTATGGTAATACTGGGTCAAACTGTGACCCTTAAGCCTTGTACACACGATCGGATATCCTATGGATTTCCGTCCGATGGATTTGTCCATCGGATATCCGATGAAACTGTTTTCCATCAGTCTTGCCCACACACCATCAGTCAAAAAACCGACCGTTCCAAACGCGGTGACGTAAAACACTCCGATGAGCCGAGAAAAATGAAGTTTAATGCTTCTGAGCATGCGTCGACTTGATTCTGAGCATGCGTGGGTTTTTGATCCGATGGACTTGCCCATAGACGATCGGAGTTTTCGATCGTTTTTTTATCCATCGGAAAAATTTAAAACATGTTCTATTTTTTAAAACCGATGGAAAAAAGACCGATGGGTCCCATACACGATCGGTTTGTCTGATGAAAAGAATCCATCGGACGAAAATCCATAGGATATCCGATCGTGTGTACAGGGCTTTAAAAGTCCTTGCAGATACTGGTTGCCAGTAGGAGATTGTTCCAGAATGGTGGAAGAAGAGACATCCTGTAGGGGAAAACCTTCTCTTTCCCTCCTTGTAAAGCCCTGTCTGTCCGATGGACTTTTTTCATCGGACAAACCGATCTTGTATGGGCCCCATCGGTCTTTTTTCCATCGGTGTAAAAAAATAGAACATGTTTTAAATTTATCCGATGGAAAAAAAAACTATAGCAAATTACTATCGTCTGTGGGGAACTCCATCGGATAAAAAACCCACGCATGCTCAGAATCAAGTCAACGCATGCTCAGAAGCATTGAACTTAATTTTTCTCGGCTTGTCGGAGTGTTTTGCGTCACAGCGTTTGGAACGGTCGGTTTTTTTGACTGATGGTGTGTAGGCAAGACTGATGGAAGTCAGCTTCATCGGATTTCCGATGGAAAAATACATCAGTTAAAAATCCATAGGAAATCCGATCGTGTGTACAGAGCTTTTGGTACTTCTCCCTGTCACTGCTCCTACTCTCTCTCTCTCTAACTAGTGGAGCTCTGTCCCTATCCCACTCCCACAATGTGAGTGCACTGAATGATGCAGAATATCCTATTTAAAAACTTCTGTGCCAAGTTGGCCACCCAAATTAGTCCTCAATTGTCTCCTGCTAGATTGAACAAATGTCACGGTGCCACCTTCAGGTCAGTGGATATACTGCAGTCCAACACCTGCCTACATACCTACCAGGTATAAGGAAAATATATACCCAGAAAGATTAAAGGAAGTACTTTCCTATATTTACTGAAAATGTTGCATACAAAAACTTTACTATTGACTCTTCTTTCAGTATTTGTAACACTGAGTTCTGATAGCTGTAGTGCCCCAGCAAGATCCACTCACTTTCATTGATAATCTAAGAAACCCTATTAATAACCAGTTCTGGACGTTGAGCGCATTAGGTACATCCTAAAAATCTTCAACCAGGAACCTTACAATCAATAAAAATAATTACATTTTTAAAATGTAAATAACCTATTTAGAAGTTTAGAAGTATTCATTGTCAGTGATACTTGAGAACATTTTGAAAGATATTACTAGAATAGAATAGACTACTTCTATATAAAAAAGACCTTGAGCAGAATAAAATAACACGACATAAAGAGAAGTTGCCATTGTAGTACAGTCTGAAAGAACTTTACAGTCAGAGAATAAACTGATTTATTTTCTCAGTAAGAAGTTTGTCACAGTTCTTTGTTGCTGCACATATTGTATATGATGTGTTGTATTTCAGCTCTGTAGTGAAATAGAAGGCTCAAGACAAGATTATAGTGATGATGACGGTAAGCTTCTAAATTATAACTTAGATTCTCTCAAGCAGTACTGCATTTTTAGGTGCACGGAGTTTGTGGCACCCAGAGCAAGCCTAAATTTCCCTCTGATTACCCATGTCGCTATTCCCAATTATTACCTATCTGTATCCTCAACATTTATGGGTTTTATTTTAGCCCAGCGCACCATAAAACCGTCTGGTTGCAGTTTCTTGTTGGAATAAATGATTCTATTTAAGGCTGTATCTGTGTCGTAAATCAGCAGTTTTGAATGCACATTTACCCTGGGGCAAAAATAAATTATTTGTATGGCTCTGCCCACTATACTAAAATCAGAAATGTACCCTTATCATTTTGGCACTTGAAATACATGTGAGACATGCAGAAACCTTTTGATTTAAAATTGCTCTAGCTTAGTGGAGGGCTTTATGTCTCCTTTCTGCCCAAATAAACATCTAACAATCTATCAACTAACACTGACAATTAGGCAGCCCATACATTATTATTATTATTTTTTTCATTCAACCAGCGGGTTTAATGAAAGAAAATGCCCTGATTCCCCCATCCACATATTCAGTTTGGATGGAGGAATCCCTCCTGCTGTGGTATTGTATTATGACAGTGAGGAGCCTTGCCCGGCATCAGAATACAATGATGAGTGTTGTCGGTTATAGCTGGCAGCACTGATTGTTCGAGAAAAACCCAACAGGCTGCTTGTACACAAGTCCATCGATAGTCAGTTTCATGTTTCTTTGGGTACCCGCCTCCATATTTGGTGGGCATGGCCTTCTATCTATAAACTTTGGGACTGTGTAATTCATTCCTTTCATTTATTTACTCATGAACTGATCCCCAACTCTCCAGAACTGACACTTCTGACTCTTATGCCGCGTACACACGATCGATTTTTTCGACGGTGAAAACACCGTCGAGAAAATCGACGTTAAAAACGAGGAACAGCTTGTTCCCCCCACACACGGCCGTTTTAAATGTCATTTTTTTTTTGGTCGAAAAAAATGACCGTGTGTGGGCTCCGCGGCAGTGTTTCCCTATGGGAAACACTGCCGCGGAACACATGTCGAAAAAAACGACGAGAAAAATTAGAACATGTTCTAATTTTTCTCGTCGTTTTTAATGCCGTTTTTCTCGTCGAAAAAAACGGCAGAAAGCCCACAGACGATCGTTTTTCTCGTCGAAAGGAAAAAAAGGCATTATGCCTAAGTCTTTATCTCAAGCTAAAAAGGGTCTTCTCTGTTTTTTTTATTTTTGCAGTTAGACAATTGATACCAAGATATTGGAAATCTTATATTATTCCTTTATTCCCTGAATGGTTTGAGATTCTTAATAGTATTATGCATATGGAGGAATTGGTAGCTGAAAATAACGATAATATATGAGAAGTTTAAAAGGGTATGGTCGACCTAGATCATTTTTTAGGGCTTTACCTAAACTACATGACGTCTTTTACGTTCACTTATACTTATTGTTTTGCTAATAATTTTAGATTATTTTAACAAATTGTTTCCTTATTAACCACTCAAGCCCTGTACACACGATTGGATATCCTATGGATTCTAATCCGATGGTTTTGTCCATCGGAAATCCGATGAAGCTGACTTCCATCAGTCTTGCCTACACACCATCAGTCAAAAAACCGACCGTTCCAAACACTGTGACGTAAAACACTCCGATGAGCCGAGAAAAATGAAGTTCAATGCCTCTGCGTCTACTTGATTCTGAGCATGTGTGGGTTTTTTATCCGATGGACTTGCCCATAGACGATCGGAATTTGCTATCGGTTTTTGATCCATCGTAAAAATTTAAAACATGTTCTATTTTTTAAAACCGATGGAAAAAAGGCTGATGGGTCCCATACACGATCGGTTTGTCCGATGAAAAAAGTCCATCGGACTGTTTTCATCTGTAAAACCGATCATGTGTACAGGGCTTCAAGCCCCGGATCATTTTGGCTGGTTAAAGACCAGGCCCCTTTTTGCGATTCGGCACTGCGTCGCTTTAACTGACAATTGCGCGGTCATGCGAAGTGGCTCCCAAACAAAATTGGCATCCTTTTTTTCCCACAAATAGAGCTTTCTTTTGGTAGTATTTGATCACCTCTGTGGTTTTTATTTTTTGCGCTATAAACAAAAATAGAGCGACAATTTTGAAAAAAATGCAATATTTTTTACTTTTTGCTATAATAAAAATCCCCCAAAAATATATAAAAAAAACATTTTTTTCCCTCAGTTTAGGCTGATACGTATTCTTCTACATATTTTTGGTAAAAAAAAAATCGCAATCGCCGTTTATTGATTGGTTTGCGCAAAAGTTATAGCAATTACAAAATAGGGGATAGTTTTATGGCATTTTTCTAAAAAAAATTTTTTTTTTAAAAGTAATGGCGGCAATTAGTGATTTTTTTTATGACTGCGACATTATGGCGGACACATGGAACACTTTTGACACATTTTTGGGACCATTATCATTTTTACAGCGATCAGTGCTATAAAAATGCACTGATTACTGTAAAAATTACACTGGCAGTGAAGGGGTTAACCACTAGGTGCCGCTGTAGGGGTTAAGTGTTCCCTGCATTGTGTTTCTAACTGTAGGGGGGTGGGCTCTGTGACACATGACACCGATCTTCGCTCCGAGTACACGGAGCGGAGATCCGTGTCATTGTCACTAGGCAGAGCGGGGAGATGCTTGTTTAAACAAGCATCTCCCTGCTCTATACCTCCGTGAGACGATCGCGGGGACACCCGCGGCGATCGAGTCCGCGGGACACGCGGTCCGACTCACGGGGAAGACAGCAGGGTCGCGAGCGCGCCCGCCGGCGGCTTGCGTGCGACCACACGTCAGACAGTTAAAGAGCAACGTACAGGTACGTGGATGTGCTTGTACGTGCCATTCTGCCGACGTATAAGTACAGGAGGCGGTCGGCAAGTAGTTAATACCCATATAGTGTGAGTAGGGTTGCCACCTCATCCCTTTAAAACCGAACACATATTAATTACACAGGTTGTGTGGCTGATTAAGGTGGTAATTAAACTCACTAGGTGCCTTACCTGCATTAAATTAGCCTCAGAACCTGTGTAATTCATATGTGTTCGGGTTTAAAGGGATGAGGTGGCAACCCTAAGTGTGAGACTCATTGCCTCCCTCCTCCTTTTTTCCCATTTTTTTCAGTCTTATTCCCCTTAAGAAATAAATTATTGATAGCAATAGTTATACATGTGCATGATGAAAAAAATTGTTTTGTTTCGATTCGTTAATCTAGTTTTGCTGACCGACTCCATGGCAGCATGCGTATGGTTAACCCAGCCTCCACTCGTCCCCTATAGGACCCCACTACTAATAAATATTTGTTCTGAGCCAGAGGCTGCATTCCTCTTTTTGTCCTCCTCCTAAGGACCGTTTGGTTATTCGTCTACCTGAATTATTTTTTTTCTCCGAGATCAAGACCGGCCCACGGCAACCACTGGGCAGACAGGTCGCGATACTCTGATAAGCCTTAGCAGTTAGCGAGGTATGGAGTGGGCAAACGGAAGAGGCGCTGGAAAAGCTGAAAACAACGAGTTCCTTGAGCGCTAAAAAACTGTCAGTCATATATAAAGATGTTATGAATCAACAAGGTTAAGTGAACTCGAACCCAGTGTAGCCATCAACCACTGGAAAACCCCTCTCCACCCAGATGTCACTAGTGGTATTGTTTGCTTTTAACATCATTATCTTGATTACACACCTGCATGGCTGTTCAGTGTAGTACTTGAAGCTTTCACAATTTCCTGCAGTTTTCGTTTATCCAGCTCTTTATATAATAAACTAGTTTTTCAATTAATTCATGTACTTTCTGGACTGACCCATAGAGCGCTGCTTTGTAGTCTTCTTCGCTGGAAGAGCTGAAGCCTGGCCATTGGCAGGCAAGCGGCGGAATGGTAAGATAGCCCAGCTGTTAGCGGGTGGCCCTATCTGCCCCAAGTATGGCGTGATCAGCCTAGCTGGTCCGTTTTGATCGTGGAAGCAGGATTGAATCGCAGATCTGTGTTGCTGTGTGCGGTGATGTATACCTTTATATTACATATTCGATGGCAGCAGTTTGTGTGTTTTTCTGTTTGTCTGCTTTCTTCCCTGGCTCTAATGTCTTCCAGTCTATGGCAGCTGGAGCACATTGGCGTTCCAAGCCGCTGCTTTCTCTTCCGGCTGGGCATCCCTGGGTTACTCCTGCCCAGGGGCTCAGCACATGGGGGCAGCGGTGGCGTCATTTCAGTGGAGAAATTCAATCAGTCGGTCAGTACTGTTGATATTGGGATTTCTCTGTGGACAGCTTGCAGCAGTTTCCCTAAATGCTGTGTGCAATCGTCACAGGTATGTGCTCTGCATTAATACCCTTGTATGCTGCCTTTGTGTGTTTCTGCTATGATTTGATCACCTGTGCAGATTGTCTGTCTGTCTGTGCAGTTCACACTGTGGATGTATCACTGCCCCCCCCCCTTTCCTTGCTGACCTGAGTACTCTTTTTGGGTTCTTTAACCCTTTCCTTTCTACCCTATTTTGCTTTTGTGAGTCCTTCTGGGTCAGATTGACAATACACAGCACAAGATGATAAAGACCTCATTAAGTCACAACATTCCTCTTCCAAATGTATTTGGCTTAGGTCAGCGTCAAGGTCCTGCCTTCATAGCAAAAGCTATGAATCCTCGTTTACGCACCCACCACTATGTCAGCCGCTCCAAGGAGGGACTAAGAAGTGAAGTTCAAAGCACCACATGTAGAGCCTCAAGGACATAGTACAATAAGCAAGAGACTATCAAGAAATAAAAAATAGCAAAAGTTTATTGCAAAGATACGATAAAAAATTGTTTGGTACAAAAAAACGACACCTCCACCAAGACACCATCTAAAAGACAACGTTGTCTAATTAAAGTGAAGCTTCTAGACACCAGCCACATACATACCGCACATACACATCACATGAATCAAAGCTGATATCTAGAAAAAATGGGAGATAGGGAAGGGCATGTGGTGCACCACTGAGTAGAAATACGCAGACTGGGCAAAATGGGGCTAATGATAAACTTCAGTGAGCAGTACAACAGCAATCCGGCAGGCGTGAGTCAAGTATGTCACGTCCTGACGAAGCTGGGAGGTCTATTCAGTGGTGCACCATACGCCCTCCCCTATCTCCCATTTTTTCTATATATCAGCTTTGGCTCATGTGATGTGTATGTGCGGTATATATGTGGATGGTGTCTAGACGCTTCACTTTGATTAGACAACGTTTTCTTTTTTTTGATGGTGTCTTGGTGGAGGTGTCTGTGTACCAACCAATTTTTATCGTATCTTTGGAATAAACTTTTGCTATTTTTTATTTCTTGATAGTCTCTTGCTTGTCCCTGAGGCTCTACATGTGGTGCGTTGAACTTCACTTTTTCTTTTTCTTGTAGTTTAGTTCTATTGTTATAAGCCGATGGCTTGCCACAGAGCCCCACTTATTATAATTATTATTTTTCCTCAGATGGGTACCTATGGTATTATTCATACCTTTACTATTACTTTCCCAGTCATTTCGTATTTTTGTTATATGCTCCAAGGAGGGAGCCTGCTGGGAATGTGGGACTCTGGTCCCAGAGGGCAAGTCTCTGTTTGAGCTACTCTAAGCCCAGGTGGTTGGAAAAGGATATGGTGATTTTCAGCAAATTAAATTTCTGATGAGGCACGTGTTGCAGGAATCCCTTAAAGAGTGGATAGAAGCCACAAGCAAAGTTCATCAGCCATTGCGGCGTGTTCTCCCACTAGGATGTCCGGGAAGAACTGGATCTGTCTCAACCAAGACATCCATCTATGAACACCTCAGACAGTGAGGCAGAGGGAGATGAGTCTCTTTACCCTGGTAACGCCTTTTGGTCAAGGTAATGATGGGTTCATTTACATAAATAGCTGGAGATTTCAATGTATGCCTCGAGCCAACAATTGATAGTACGTCCCAGGCTAGGGGGACAGGAAATACCCAGAAGATCAAATAAAAAAAAAAAATGCACCAACATCAAATGGTAGACGTGTGGAGGACACAACATCCAATGCAACGGGAATTTACCTTCCGCTCCCCCGTGCATGGGACGTACTCGAGAATAGATTACTTCCTAGTAGATCACAGGCTATTAGAGACAGTAGAAACGGAGATAGGTATTGCAACATTTTCTGATCATGCACCAATCACACTCCGATGGAATCTCGGAGAAGCACAAAAAAGTAACAATATATGGAGGCTGAATGAAGAACTATTAATGGATAAAAATATAAACCAGAGAATAAAAGTAGAATTGGAACAATTTTTTAAGGAGAATAGCACTGAGGGTATGTCAGAGGCCATAGTCTGGGAAACCCATAAAGTATATATTAGAGGGATTCTAATAAAAGAGGGGGCGGTTAAAAAGAGAAAGAGCTATGAAAAAAAACCCACTATTGACGAAAGAGCTCTCCGAATTAGAACAGCAACATCAAATAACCAAGGGGAAAGGGACATTATTACGCCTCAATTCTAAAAGAGAGGAACTAAGAGAGGTCTATGAACAAGAAAATCGGACACTCTATAACCAAATTAAGAAAGAGAGATATATTTGGGGTAAGAAACCAGGGAAGTATTTGGCGAAAATATTAAAAAAGAAAAAAAATACCAACTTTATAGAAAAAATCCAAAATAAAACAGGGGAAATTAGATATAACACCTCGGAAATATCCAATTCCTTTCAAGAATATCTCAGTCAATTATATGCACTTAAGGCCCAGGAAACAAAAGTAGAGAGTAAAAGAAGAATAGAAAAAATTTAAACTTATATTGAGGAGATTGCTCTAGAAAAAATCCCTATGGATAAATTAGACTTCTTATGCCGCGTACACACGATCGTGATTCACGGCGGTGAAAACACCGCCGTGAATCACGACATGAAATTAAATGAAAAACGAGGGAACGGCATTTTCCCCCACACACGACCGTTTTTCCCGTCATTTTTTTCTTTGTCGAGAAAAACGACCGTCTGTGGGCTCCGCGGCAGTGTCTCCCTATGGGAAAACTGCCGCGGAAAAAAATGATGGAAAAAACGATGAGAAAATTTAGAACATGTTCTAATTTTTCTCGTCGTTTTTCCTGCCGTTTTTCTCAACGAGAAAAACGGCATAAAGCCCACAGACGATCGTTTTTCTCGGCGAAAAAAAAAATGTCATTTTTCCCGACGGGAAAAATGATCGTGTGTACGCGGCATTAGAAGCACCCATAAAAGAAGAGGAGATCAGAAAAATTATCCTAGAATTACCAAATGGGAAAAGCCCAGGACCAGATGGTATGACAATACTTTATTATAAAAAATATATAGATTTTCTAACCCCAAAACTGTGCTCTTATTTTAATGGGATAGGTGTAAAGTGGGACATGAGGAAGGAGGCACTAGAAGCCATAATAACTATAATTCCCAAAGAGGGCAAAGACTCTACACTATGCTCCAGTTATAGGCCAATCTCACTCCTAAATATAGGCACTAAGATTTTTTCAAAGATTCTAGCAAATAGGCTGAAAACTACTATGACAGACGTCATACACTCAGACCAAGTGGGTTCAGATGACCCGTGGGGTTGCTTACTGCACGGAATCCGGATGTCGAATAAATTATACCTTAAAAGTTTGATTCCACACTTATTGGATGCAGCTAAGAGCCAAATTCCTAAATACTGGCAAGAACAGGACAGTCCTACCCTGAAGGGTTGGTGTAACAGAGTAGATGAAATTTTTAATTTGGAATATTTAAGGTTCGGTGACATGGATTCAATGGAGGAATTCGAAGAAAAGTGGAAGGGGTGGATGGCATTTAAAAACACTCTGGGATATGCAGAAATAATGGGTGAACAAATTTAACTTAAGAAGGTGAAGTAAGAAGCAGATAGGGCAATAAAGAGAGGTCAGGGGATTGGGGGATGGGGGGGAGGGGATAATGGGGGGGGGGGAGGATCACAGGAAGGGATTGGTATTGAATTTGATGTAGGATACGGATTGTAATAAAGAAATACACATATCCTTTTTGAAAAATTTGGAGAACCACATATGATGCGAATCCAAAGTAGAGACGATATTAAGGATTAACACCATGAGAAAGTCTCTCGTTGTGATAAAGTCTGAGTGGAAACCAAAAGAAAAAAAAAAGAAAAAAATTTACATAAATAGAACCTGTAGAGTCTCTTGCAAAGCAAGAGGAAGTTCTGTAAACACCTTGGGCTCCAATGCGACTTGTCATGCAACTTGCACACTTTTGATTTCAATGGCACCCATTTTAATCTATGCGACTTAAAGTTGCAGCGACGCTGGGAAGGTTCCTGCACTACCTTGGTGCGACTTTTGATGCAGCTTTGATCCAGAACTGTAAAGTTGGTTTGGGGCTACAATCGTTTCAGGGTCGCACTCTAAAGTCGTGTGACTTTGGGGTTGCAATACTAGAGATGTAGCCTTAAAGAAAGTGTTCTATTTTTCCCCATTCCTAACGGAACTAGGGGACATCATTTTGGGTGAGTGGAGCAAGGTCGCGAGATATACCTCCCTTCTGAGCAAAACATGTCGCTTTTCCTTGGAAGATGCAGTGAATAGCCCGAAATGAAGCTGAAACTGGTGTCGGTTTCCATGGTGAGGCTCTAATTGACATCATCCGCATAGTGGTGCGGGTTATGCTCTCATCAGTTACGGCAAGTGAGTGCTATGGCTGGGGCCTGGGCTTGCTGAGCTTGCCTTTAATAGGTGTAATATAGCATTCCCTTTGAGGGAGCTTCATCTTTGGCAAGCTGGATAGCACCGAAACTCGGGCCACAGTTGGCTAGTTGGGGCCCTGCCCCAGGACCGGCGCCTGATAGGCCGGAAGATGACGGTCTAGAGAACAAAGTTCGGAACATGCGAGGGTCGCACGTTTTTACAGACCAGGTTGGCAATTTAGGAAGAAATGGTATGGAGACCAGATTTCTCCTCAGAAGTATGCTAAAAGCTTGAACTTGGGTATCCAAGAAGCTACTGAGTTTGGGCCTCAGACTATTTGGAAATCAAAGTGGTCTTTTCAGGACATGCATGGTCCATCAGAAGTCCTCCTCATCTTGGATTCATTTCAACGGATTTTAGCTCATTCTGAGATAAAGGAAGCATATACTCATGCCTTACATAAAGTCACTGGTGTTGCAAAATGCTGCTGTCCCAGTCTCTGAATGCAAGAGATTTCAGGGTATTTACTTGCCTCTCTTTATGGTCATTAAGAGGAAATGCTTGCGGAGGCCGGTTTTAGACCTTGCGCAACTGAGACAATTTTCAGCAAAGGAGAAGTTCAAGGTGGAAACATTGTCCCTGATTCATAGGGGGTCCAGCCAGGTGACTGTCTTGTTTCCAATAGACCTAAGATGTTTACCTTAATGTGCCCATTGTAGAAGACTTCTGCAAGTTCCTTCGCTTCGCTGTAGGTCAAGACCATCTCCAGCCACAGCCATTCGGGCTTTCAACATCACCATGTGTGTTTTCAGGGTCTTATTGGTTGTTATAGTCTTTATCAAAACAAGGAGCGTACGCCTGGATAGTTACGTGGATGTCCTTCTCCTACTCTCGATCCCGAAGTTCTGGAACAGAATACCCCTGGCATGGCTGTCTTATCAAGCGAGCACACCTGGGCACAGCCTAGGGGCCCCAGATGCACATGGGGTCCCATCAGGGCTGAAGCGATGCACACCTTCTGCCTGTAGTCCTCAGGTTGTCACCATGGCTGACTGCTGTGTGGGCGGATCGACCTGCCGCCTGGCCGGGAGTCCTAGGAGTTTTTGGCTACTGTCACCGTGTTGTGCCGTTCCTGTTACTCATTATCTCACTTGCACAAAACCTGTCAGATATGAGCGACACAGGAGTGCACAGCGCAGCGTGTTGAACAGGCTAGTGACTCTGTTCCTCCTCCTGATGATCCATCCTATCCCTGCTATGCCTGCCCCCTCAGCCCCGCCCATACTCCACCCCCTGCTATGCACACACAGAGCACTGTGAAAGGACTTTCTGTGTGTATGTGCAGGACAGATGCCATATTGGAGTACACACACAGTACAGCAGGCATATAGTGGTAGATCCTGGCTGGAGAATTGGTGAGTGTTTCCCTCCCCGCCCCTCATTAATTGCAGATGGCCCTACGTCTGCTCTACTCTGAGTCTCTGATTGAGGGCTAGGGTTACATTTACATTGGCAATTAGGGCCAGTGTGCATTGTAGCAGCAGTTCCTCCTGCAGCTGTCAGTGGGTACATGTGACCGCTGACCCTGTTCACTATAGTGACCACTGCTGCATACACATTTTGAATAAATGCTGTTTTTGTTAAGCCAAAGGTGATTTAAAGAGTCATTGTAATCATTTGATGAAGATTTTTCTTTTGTTTGTTCAATATACCGCATTCAAATCGAAAAAAATATATAATTTTCGCATCGACCGATTCAAAATTGAAAAAAATCTGTACATTTGAAAAATTCAGAATACGAATCCGGAATACGATTTTTGAATACGAATCCTTAATACGAATTTAACAAATCAACCGAATTTAACAAAACGAAATAACGGAAAATTTCCCATGAAATACTTACCGTAAATTTTCCTTTCCTGGTGGGTTTCATGGCAGCATACGTATGGTTAACCCTGCCTCCACTCCTCCCCTATAGCAGTGATGGCGAACCTTTTTGAGCCCGAGTGCCCAAACTGAAATAAATAAGTTGGTTTTGTGTTGCAAAGTGCCAACACGGCATTTCGCGAGAGAGGGGGGGCTGAGAGAAAAGAGGGTGTGTGTGTGAGAAAGAGAGATGGGTGTGTGTGTGTGTGAGAGAGAGAGGGATTGTGTGAGAGAGAGAGGGATTGTGTGAGAGAGAGAGGGGGTTGTGTGAGAGAGAGAGGGGGTTGTGTGAGAGAGAGAGGAGTTGTGTGAGTGAGAGGGGTTGTGTGAGAGAGGGGGGGTTGTGTGAGAGAAAGAGATACTGAGAGATGGGGGAGCTGAGAGAGAGGGGGAACAGAGAGAGAGGGGCGTTAGAGAGAGGGGGACTGAAAAAGAGGGGGGCTAAGAGAGAAGGAAGGGGGCTGAGAGGAGAGAGAGACCTCTATCTCTGTCCTATTCTGCCACCCCTGCTCTGCCTCCCTGCCCCAGTCTTTGTCTGCAGGTAGTCAGTGTATAATTGTGCTCGGTACCTGTCTCCGTCCTTGATTCGGGAGAACTCTCTGCTCTGTTCCATCCAGCGTCTCCGTCACAGCATGTGCCTCTCGCCTGTTCTTGTCTTCAGGGCCCACAGTCCGCCTGTTCTCCCGGCCTCACTGTTGAAGAGGAGGTTTAAGGAGTCCAGGCTCCAGAAGGCGACAGGGATGATGTGCCCGCTGCGCCCCTCTTCGGCCATCAAGTAAGCTGTGAAGCTCCTCTCTCCCTCCCATGCTCTCAGGCCTGTATCCTTCCGTGCAGAGGCTGCGGGGCTGCTCACTCACTCATTCGGGCAGATCATTCCCTGCACCTCGCCGCTGCTTGTTTCTCTCCGTCCCATGCTCTCAGTCCTGCAACCTTCCGCGCGGAGGCTGCGGGGCCGCCCACTCACTCGGGCAGACCATTTCCTGCACCTCGCCGCTACTTGCTTCTCTCCCTCCTATGCTCTCAGGCCTGTAACCTTCCGTGCGGAGGCTGCGGGGCCACCCATTCACTCGGGCAGATCGTTTCCTGCACCTCGCTGCTGCTTGCTGCCAGGCTCTCCCCATCGCAAACCTGATTCCTCTCGCGTGCCCACAGAGATGGCTCTGCATGCCAGCTGTGGCACGCGTGCCATAGATTCGCCATCACTGCCCTATAGGATCCACTCCCATAGATCTTTGCTCTGAGCCAGAGGCCGCGTTCCGTAACTAGCCTCCTCAAAACACTTGGGGGGGGGGGTACACCTGCTGTCATGGAGTCCATCAGGAATTAGGTATTTGATAAGAAATTTTCAGTTTTCCTGACCGACTCAATGGCAGCATACGAATGGGAATTAAATTGCCATACACCCCATGGGCAGGCAATGCTAATCCAAAGGCTTTAGTTTGTACAACAGACAGGACCTGCAAACCAAAATAAACAGTGGTTAAGCAAGCAGAATCTACACAATAATAATATGTCAGAATGTTTATACTGAAATATTAAAATATTATTGTACTTATGGAAATATGCAAATCTGTGATTTGGGAGATTTACAACTTCCTACAATATCAAACAAGAAATCCAAAGTTCTTTTATCCGTGCTAGACAAAGACCTTTGAGTTATAACCTTGGAGACTGGTATATTTTCTTAAGTGTTCAAAAGCTCTGAGTTATAACCTGGGGAGTTTGGTACAAGCAGACATTCATAGTCTCTTGTTAAAACAGAAACAAACTGTCTTCTCATGAGCTTATGAACTTAATTTCAACCTTAGAGGGAAAATGGCAGCCCTCATGTCAAATATATAAGAACATGAAAAATATGAAAAATTATACAATATACAGTACGTAATATAAAGGCCTATATGTATATTCTTTTAACCCCAAATGTTCTGACAGAGCCATAAAGGTATTGATTGAGGACCACAAGGCTGACATACAGACTACTTTGGGAACCACATGCTGCAAAGCTGCCCGAGGTGTAGACCCACTCCTGGTCGAATGAGCAGACACTAGCTCCAAAGGAGCCAAGCCCTTGGCTCTGTGAGTCTGCTGCAATACGTGCCACAATCATCCTAGATGAGGCATGTTCCTCTGTCCTTGCTGGTAAACCGTGCTTGTAAAAGAATGAACATGCGTTCTGAAGCCTGAAGTTGCAGCTTTGTAGATATAACTTCACAATATCTGAGAGATTCCTAGAACTGAAGGAAGGCACTGCTGGGAGTCAACTCAGGATTGCCTGTTTACTAGACATGCGCTTTAGCCAACTAAGCCACAGCGTGCCCTCTCCCACATCGAAAGGACGTAAGTTAGAACTCTAAGGTTGGTCAAATAATTTCTTGGCTCCCATGGAAGTCTGATGCACCCTTGGGAATTGAGTCAAGCATAGGTAACAGCACCGCTCGAACTAGAGAACTAGCACCACTTTGGCTTTTTGCCAATCATCTGGTTCCATTCCAGTCACTAAGCTGTCCATAAAAATTATAACCTGGCTAAGAATCTTTCTTTTTATTGGGTAAATACTATCTCCAGAATAATGTCACGCATTAGTAAAATGGACCTTTAGATTCTTTGTTAGGCTGCTAGTAACAAGTTATCATTCCTGCATTATATACATTTGTTTTTTAAAGGATGCCATCTGTTTCAGTGTATATTTCGGAATCCTTTGTAAATCACATAACATGAGTTAATCAATAACCATGGTTATTTCCTGTATCTAAAACGGTATAAAAAGTGTTATTGAGAGTGTGTTCTTTAGAGTGATATCCAAGAGTTATTATTATTGTCTGGATCTCTCCCAGCCATGTATCTTTAATAAAATGTTGATTTTTTTTTCTGATCAGTCTTGACCTTTAAAAAGGTTGGGCTTTATTTACCAGTCTAAGCTCTCCTTAACATCAGTAAACATTTCTATAAATCAAATACTACTGAAATGCTAAATATAAGCTGTTATTCACCATAACTTTTCATTTTACTGTCATGTGACCACACAGACTCTCTTTTCATTCCTCTTTCCATGTTTCAGGAGATGGTTTTTATGGTTTGGATGCAGGCAGCATCTCTGCTGCTTGATACCAACGTGCACCAGCTCTCATGAAAGCAAGTCTTCATGATAGCTGATGTCAATGAAGCTGGGTAAGGGTGTACAGGCAGTCTGGCTAAGGGAACACAGGCATGCCGTGTGTCAGGAAAGCATCCTATAGCTCCCATTCAGAGATGAGAAATGCAAACTGGCAATGCCAGAACAGATTTGCTTCTGTGCTTGGAGTGGTCAGGAAGCTAAAGAAAGACAAGGCAACTGGCAGGATCACTGATTATTTCTTCTGGAATTTGGGAATTATATAAATGATGATAGTGAAATCTGGCAAACCTCAAACTGTGTGGAGGGGGTCATACTGAACACAATGCCATCCCAGTTTTTCACCAAAATTCGCAAGTTGGTAACAAAATTCATCAAACATTTTCAATCTCATGTCTGTGCTTTAGCAGACATGACCAAACAAGCCCAAGATTCTGTACATTTGGTATACACAACACAGACCAACTAACAAAGGATGTAGAGATGTTATAAACCTCCACCAGTCTAAAAAGGCATTTCAGTAAAACTGAAATTTCATACATCTCAAGCTCTCAGTTCTACTCTGTATTCCATTGCTCCTACCATAATAGAGTTTACCTTCATCGAGGTTAATGTAGGAGAAGTCAGAAGATACCATTTAGTTAAATACCAAAATGCCTATAATACAAGGTCTAGAAACACACATTATACTTTTTAGGAGAAACATACACCAAGAATATATCATGTCATAGTTTCATCAATAATAATTATCGAATGGGGACACCTTGTCAGGGGGAAAAACAGATGTATTTAGGATTGTTGGCATTAAGGGTGTGTCCACTGGAGAATAATAAAATACTCCTGCACACTTACATCACACCTCTCAGACATTTGATTGGGTGGGACCATTCTTCAATACCCATCCAAGGTAACAAGGACTGCTAGCAGTCGTTTATGAGGGCCAGTGACTCAGCTAAATTGGATTGGACTTGCTCTGCAAGCAAATTAAACCATGCACTGAATGAAGACCAGGTAAAATTCCACTTAAAGTGGTTCTAAAGCATCAAGGTGTTTTACCTTAATGCAGTCTTGTCCATGCTCACCAATTCGAAAGGTTCAGACGTGGTAATGGTCATGGGGGTTATCTTTTCAGGGGGAGCCTTTTGTATGGTGCAACTTTAAACTCCCAACAAGCCTTGTGCACCCAGTCCAACAAGTAGGGGCAGAAGAAGTATCTCCAAACCAACGATTCAGTCTGATCCACCCCAAAATGGCCACCTGTAATGTGGAGTATAAAACAGATCTGCAGGATATGCGACTGGGGGACCACAACCTGGAGGATATGCCTCTGTTTGGAGGGGATGCGTGCCTGATGATAGAATAACTTGTCCTGTAATTCCAGCTGGTCCCAATGTCTCAGCATGATCACAGAGTGACAGGGGACAACTTCTGGCACTCTGGAGAAGTGGGTTTGTGCTTCCGTAAGAGAAAGCACTGCAACTGCATCAGGTCTGGATCTTTTTGCTGAATCAGTGCCCACTCCTCTCAACCATAAGATTTAGCAGACTTGGTTCCTTGATGGAGCGTAAAGCATGGGCAGAACAGGAGCATCTTCTATGTCCTCTTGATTAGAGTCCATGTCCTTATCTGGGCTTTTCCACCGGTAAACCAGACAGGGCATCGGCATGCCCATAAAGCTGACTTTTGTTGAGGCCAAGGGGCATGCGATAAATCTCAAACAGTCCCAAGAGACTGATGAAGGTGGTCTTCTCTCAGTCTTGGTCCCACACTGGGACATGCTAGTAGCTGCTAGCAAGATCCAAGGCGGAGAAGAACTTGGTCTGAAACAGTGATGTCAGCGCAGCCATGTTTCTCTTGACTTCCTCTCCTACTGCACTGCCGCTGTGGACGAGCGCCACCTACATTGAAGAATGTAGACTGCACCTGCCTACAAGCTAATGCTGTGAACAGTGAGTGTTTCCTTTAACACATGTGGTGCTGGCTACTGTGTAAATAAAGGGTTAACTGCTAGGTTACACTGCCCCAATGATGATCATTCTTAGTCAGTTTATGCTTAGATTTTTGACATGCAATCTAGAACGACTCTGTATAGGGTGAGGCTGACCCTGTAACTGTCACAAAGAGTAACCTGCATTAGCATAAGTAGGGACTGGGGAAGGCAATAATAGACTTTCACTATTTTTAGGTTTACGTTTACATTACACTTTAACCATGAAAGAGACTCTGTCATCCAAATGTTGCTGACAGCGGACTACAGTTCAGGGGCGGATCCAGAGTCTTTTCTCGGGAGGGGCACTGGCAAAAAATGATTTTTTTGTGGGAAATTTATCGGGGAAATGGTTGGTGTCGGCGCTTCAATCGTCCCAGCACCATGGTTGTTATGGTGTCAGGATGATTGAAGTGCATTATTTCTATTATTACATTGTAATATGAAATTAAATAGTACAATGCAGAATCAGTGGGAGCCCCGAGTGTGTCACTTGCCACCGTCGCCTGCAATTAGTGGGAGCCCTGAGCGTGTCACTTGCCACACGTTGTAGATTGTCACTTGCCACGTCACCTGCCACATCTTGTGGATTGTCACTTGCCACACCTTGTGGATTGTCACTTCCCACATCACCTGCCACACCTTGCGGATTGTCACTTGCCACATCACCTGCCACACCTTGCTGATTGTCACTTGCCTGCCACCAGATGCAGATTGTCATTTGCCACGTCACCTGACACAATTTGCGGATTGTCACTTGCCACGTCGCCTGCCACACCTTGCGGATTGTCACTAACTTGCCTGCTAAGGTGTAGTTTTGGTTGTCTCTTGCTGTGTCCCAGACTCCCAGAGTCAGGCAGCAGAGAGATAATGTAATCTCTTTGCTGCCTGCACAGTGAGGGCGGAAGTTACTGCAGGAATGCAGGGCAGGCACGGGCGGTGAGAGATGATCTCATCTCTCTGCTCCCCCGCTCCCGGGTAGCTGATTGGCCAGCTGCCACACTGAGCCTGCTCTCTCACTCTCACCTGCGCTGCCAACACACTGAGCAGCACGGTCTGCCCACGAACCGCGCCGCCCCCCGACAACAAACCGCGACGCAAGCGGAGCCGCCCGCTTTCTTACCCGTCTGTGGAGCCGCACGCTATTGCACCTGCCCGCAGAGCGGCCTTACCCCAAAAAACTGGGAAAACTTATTGACTCAAGTATAAGCCTAGGGTGTCCTAGGCTTATACTTGCCTCACTTTGCCTCACTGTGCCCATGCCTCACTGTGCCCATGACTAGACTGATGTTTAACATGGAAGTCTATGGAAGGAGTGCCCGGCTTTGAAAAATCGGTTCTCCCAGACACCAAACTTTTCAAACTTATAGAGGAGACATGGGGCTACATGTGTGCCAAGTTTGGGGTCCAGAGGACCTACGACCGGCCGGTACCGGTTCCGCAAAATCACTGGAGAAATGACCGTTTAACATTGGAGTCTATGGAAGGGGTGCCCGGTTTTAAAAAATCAGTGCTCCACGGCTGTAGGTCCCCCAGACACCAAACTTTTCAAACTTATAGAGGAGACATAGGGCTACATGTGTGCCAAGTTTGGGGTCCAGAGGACCTACGACCGGCCAGTACTGGGCCCGCAAAATCACCAGAGAAATGACCGTTTAACATTGTTTTCTATGGAAGGGGTGCCCGGATTTAAAAAATCAGTGCTCCCCGGCCGTAGGTCCCCCAGACACCAAACTTTCCACACTTGCAGAAGAGACATTGGGCTACATGTGGGGTCCAGGGGTCCTACGGCCGGCCGGTACCGGGTCCCCAAAGTTCGGTGAGATCAGGCGCCAAAAAAAAAAAACAGAGCAAGCAAGTGAGTTTGACAGATGGTCTCGGGGGGGGCAATTGCCCTGTTGCCCCCCCCTGGATCCGCCACTGCTACAGTTATCTGGCACTGCAGACTTATCCTCTCCCTTCTTAGACTGTCTCTGTGTTCCCCTAATGCTGGGCTCGGATTACATGCATCATCTTCCTGAGCCAAGCAGAGAGCATTGTGGGAATTTTAGTCTCCTGAACAGACATCCTTGATCTGCAGAACTATCCCTGGACTACACCTCCCAGCAAGCCATCTGCTCCAAGGAAAACTAAAACCAGCAGATCCCTGGTCCTCAGCCGTTCTGCAAAAGGAAGAATCGACTTGGATCGCTCTTAAGGAAGTTCCTACACTGTCTCCAGATTAGTGAGCGAGCACCTGCCCACAAATCCAGTGCCAGTCACTATCATACTCCACAGGACACTGTATACAGACATATTATCCCTGAATTACCTTAAGGATTGCCACTGGTGCAATCTCAGCTGCTTTGCCTTGACTGCATATCACTGTGCCACATTTAGAAGTCTTGTTTTTTTTAGCTCCAACTTGCCCTCGAAGATAACTGCAAGGCCTTGCATCTTTGAACTCTGCTAATTCCATATCCATTTAAAGGGACATACCACTAGCCACTATATTACTTTATCTCTCATTAGGATTAAAGATATAATAGGCCAGCCTAGGGTTTCCCTTTAGCAGTGGTATTATATGCAGAAACCCGTAGCCCTTTTGAAATCCATTCATTTATTTCCTGCTTTCTGTATGCCTTGATATTTATTTATAACATGGCCAATTGTCAATAAATTGCTTTGGGGGACTTTTTTAATGGAGTCTTTGCTGTTTATCCAGGATTTGGCTGACTAATACCCTATTACAAGACTCTACTCTTGAGTAAGTAAAACCAGAGAGAGTTATCAATATACCTTGTGTCACTGTGTTATTTAAAGGTATACACAACATGTCTGAACCTAGAGTGTCAGCAAGGCTGAAAAGTTCACAGGGTCAAGGTGGCGCAGATGAACATGCAATTCTAAGCAACCCCCAAGGGGGTAGTGCTACACAAATAAAAAAAACAAATGCATGTACAAGTATAGGCACCTAGTTGTACCAATACCTTCAAGCAACCTCACAGTTTAAGGTGAGTGACAGCATGAAACCTGAATCCTGCATGATGTGACTTGTCTATCTTTTGAAGAGAAGATGAGCTTACACTATGGGCAAGATAAAAAAAAACACTATTAGGTTAAAATAATTGTAAACACGGTAATAGTTTAGTACATCCCATCATTTTGTTTTAGCGTTTCTTTTGAAAAAGTCAGATTTTTTTTGTAGAAGCTGAAAGATTTCCATCAAGCGGTGATACTTATGGATTTACTTCGCAATTCTTAAATAATTAAAAATCCTTTGGGTGTGCTACTGCAGGACTGGAATGATAATCTATAAAAATGGGAAAAGCGGTGGGAAATTAAGAAATTCCCTGCAGTGTAAAGAATTAAAAGAATGCTAAGTAGCAATTTTAAGATTTTGAAACATTGTGAGAACATTAATACTATTTGGGATTAGTGGGCTAAAAAGTGAGGTACTTGGCATGGACATTGCATGCACATTGCACATGAATACACATGGAAAAACAAAATGCAGATGTTATTAAAACATGACTGAAGGCTACACAATTAATGTAACTTTTAAAGTGTAGATTTTGTGTACATGTTTGTGAACTTTTAAAGTGTACGTACCTCTTGCTTGTAGCCATGTGGGTTGATCTGCACAGTAACCAATCAGCTTCCAGGTTTTATTGTCAAAGCTTAATTGAACAAACTGAAACAAAAATACCTGATAAATCTAAAAGATAAAACTGTATTGAGTAATAAGAAAAAATCTCTGTGTTGAATGAGGTCTTGGGACTCATTCACATGGGTGTTGTGGCCTGTACAGTGTGAATAAGTGTTTTTTTTTTTTTTATGTGGTTGAAGCTGTGTGCAGTCAGTCTGTTACGCTATGGGTTCGCAGCAGCTGTGAGAACAGATATGTTGATGCAGGTGTATGGCCCTGAATACAGACAGTGTGCATTCGTGGCCCCTCACCCATAACTATAAATTTAGGACCTGCAGCTGTGTTCGTACAGCCACTGCATCTTCATAGAATAACAGGCAGCTCCATCCCCAAAAAAACTTCTTATTCACACTGTATGGACCAGAGAACCCATGTGAGCCCCTACATTTTTTATTATGCTTTATATATTTATGTTATATATATTTATTTATTTTTACAATGCTTGTTGGGGGCATAAGGGCTTTTGTGAAATTTCAGGGGTCTAAACATACCCCCTGATGTCTCACTTTTGAGATAGAGAAAGGGGCTGAGAGAATTAACTCCTGAGTCTCTTTCTCTGCAGCCTTAGCTGCACTGTACAGTGAATATCACATTCCCACGTACCTTGTAGATGAGCCCGATAATGCATAGGAAGGCCTCCATTACGTATCTGACTCACGGCCCCTAATAGAGCAGACAGGTGGCTCGGGAGTGCAGAGTGGTATGAGTGCCTGGCAGGTCAGCTGTCAGTAGAGCCGCTTCGGGATTCCTGATGCTGCAGGGATGAATACCAGCAAGTTAAGAGATCCTGGGCAGCGGGCAGGCTGGAAACTGGATCGACCGATATCCGGACACCACACAGTGGGATTCAGGGACTGTCAGACAGCAGATCGGCCCAGAGGGATATGGAGCACAGGCAGGTACAGGCAGACTGGGTCATACACAGGCAGGAGATACTGGAACAGATGCAGTAGCCAAGACAGGTCGGGTCTCAGGCCGGGTTAGTAACAGGCATTCAGCGTGGTACTTAAAAGAGCAGGCAGAATCAAGGTCAAAGACGAACTGGGGTCAGGTGCAGGCAGAAGGCAGGGAGAGTCCAAAGGCAAGCCGGGTAACACAGGAATAGATCACAAAAGCAGATTACAGGGAGCAGGGGTCACGGGAAGCTGCAGATCAGACAGCACTGGTCCTAATTGCAAGTCCTGTTTAAATAGCTCCCGTGCGCACACAGACGTGCACTAGCTCAGCCAGCAGCATTGTTTCTTCCACAGGACATTTCCTGAGAGTTAATGAACGGAAGATTCTGTACAGAGGCTCCTGTTCATTCACAAACCAAAGCATAGCTAACACTGTTTACTATGCTTTCATTATGAATGAGCATAGTGAGTGATCAGTACTGTTCATTCAGAAAAGGGGCCAGTAAATGATATATTTACCGTCCCCTGCTTTCCATCCTGAAGATCCCAACTGTGTGCTCACAGCAGCCGGTGGGAGAGGAGTGGAGGGAGGCCGATAGCAATGCAGGGGGTCGGGGGGATTGGATCCTGGACAGGGAGTGTGACTGGTGAGGCAGGGGGACAATTATATTATACAGATTGTGTGTCTCTCCCTGCAGCAGCTGAAAACTGGCAGGAAGGAGAGGAGGAGAAGCCAGCTTTCAGCTGCTACAGGGAGAGACACACAACTCAATCAGTTCTTATAAGAGCCCCACCCCTGCAGCTCCAATCATTCCCGCTCTTCTGCCCACATCTGACTCCTATGTTGCCCGGGCCCCCTGGAGCGAGTGGCGCATGGGGTGATTAGGGCACCCTGTGCACACGCATACGGGTGGTGGCAATCTACAGCCATAAAATCCTAATGAGCTGTAATGGCAAAGGCCAGGTCTAGAACTGTCTGGCAGCTCCCCATCTTAAAAAATCCTGACAACTTTCTACGGTGGCAAGTAAAAATTAGCAGAGTGATTCTGACAATACTGCTTTTACTTCAGAATTAAAGTTATTTTCTGCAAAATTTTGCTCATTTTTATTTACTGAGTTGCTTTGGTGAAATTTGCTTAGAAAAATATATTTTTTTTTTCTTTATTAAGAAGTTTTGAGGTCTACATAGTCTATGTGTTTTTTAGTATTTTTTTGTATTTACGTTTTTTCCATCTTTTATGTGTGTATTTAAATATTATTTGTGTACTGTTTCTTTAAATATTTTAGTTTTCCTTTTTTTTCTATTATCTGTTTTTTCTTTCTGTGGAAAAAATGTTTAATGAGTTCCATGACAGGAACTTCTATAATTCTCAAAAGCCATTTTAAGCCCATTGCACTTTTTAAAACACATTTCCTCTTCTCCAATGCATTTCCCGAAACCGTGAAATTTTGTTGAAGTCTCATGATTTTCATTGACATCTGGAGAAATAAAAAGACAAAAATGTTCTCATTCTGATGGTAATATAACCTTAAAGCAGAACTATACGCATTTTGTTTTTTAATTTTTGGATAGAGTAAGGGAGGGTTATAACCTCTGTAAGGTTTATTTTTCCCATCTTTGTCTCCTCTGGAAGATTTACCTTTACTCCCTGTCCCATAGCCAAACATGAAGTGAGAGGAAATTCCTGCGTATTAAGGGAATCCCTTGGGGATCCCCAGGTCACCAGAACTAATGTATCCATTGGAAGACTTCCCTTCTATTACTTTTCTGGGGCAACCCAAAATATTGGGTTTTCTTTTACTTTCACTTTCAATGATAATGGTGTAGCGGGGTCCCCTTTAAGACTCTCGGGACTACCTTGCCCAGAATCCCTTTCGGCATGTTTCCACCCCAGAGACTCATGGGAGGGGTTATAAAAGGAGGAGGCGAGGCTGGGCTCGGCCTCTTTGGGACACGAGACTTCAGTGACTGATCCTCCTGTGCGGATGTGCCGGAGTGCAGGGCCTGAAGCCTGAGGCTTTGCGCAGCACCAAAGAGCCTTCCACCCCACTGCGAGCCTGGGTGGCATCTGACTTTGCTTGTCTACAACCTTGGTTGGATCGGGGACCCGATCGCTGGAGACACTGTGTGTGAGGACACAGTCGGTGGAAGTTCCCGGACTGGGATCGCGTCCGGAGGGGTGAGAGGGCGTATGCTCAGACCATATACTGTTGTTGCTAATGTGCCTATAGACTGCCGTGGCCCACAAGTTTATTTCTGATACTCTCACTGGAGATCCATATCAGAGCGGAACTTAGAGTTCATGAAGTAACGTGTTTAGTTCATCACAACCTTCCCATTGGATTACAAATGGTATTCTGTTAATGTGCACCACCTTTAAAGAATTGCCGGTGAAGAAACCATCATCCCCTATAGACTGAGTTTTAGATATCTGAGCCAGGCCTGGCCAGCTAGTTAGTTCATTTAGTTACTGCGTCACAGGACGCCTCGCTAACGGTCGCCCACGCGGCGCACCTTTACTGTTCATTTGAAATGCATAGTATGTTATTGCTGCAGGGCTCTGCAATTTATTACCTGTGAACTGTTACCACTGTTAACCTTTCTTACCAAAAGCTTAAAGTAAATTTGATACCCTTTTCATTATTGTCTTGGTGTCTGGGTTTACTCATACAGTATAAGAAAATATATATTGCTGCCAATACTAACTGTGCCAGTAGGGGGTCGAGTACATTGCCGGGGGTTGGCGGAGCTGTTTTCAGGGCCCAAACTAAATCTGCGGCCTTCTTAGTTGAAGGTATCGCTACAAGTGGGGGCTCGTCTGGGATCCTGATACAGCAATTAAACGTCAGAGGTGCCGTCATGGACCCGCAAGGAATAAGAGCGTGGTGCGAAGTGGCTAAGACAGACCCAAGCCAGTCAGTGGTCATCAACCTACCAGGGGAGGAATGGTCAATTGAAACGATAGAGGAGTTAATGAAGTCAGTGACCCCAGATCACACACCGTGGGTGATGGGAATAAAGTCAGACCCAGACATCTCATACCAGTATGCACTAGTGGAATACTTGGACGGGAAGCCAGAGGCTTGTAAGCGCAACTGTGTACAGACGCCAGATAATAGATCCTATAGGTTGGCGCACGCAATTAAGAAGGAGCCATCACCGACGGGATCACCGCAGGCTGCGGCCCGTACCCCACCTGAAAGAGGAGATAGGGCGACGCCCCCGGTGGCGCCTGCACCTGTCACTGCTATATCACCAGAACTGATAAATGCAATAGGGGATCTGCTGACCAAGTGTCAGAAGACAAGCACGGTCCATGTAGAGACTAGCTACCGGAGACTAAAGACATTCTCGGGGAAGCTCCCTGTCCCTGTAGGGGAAGAAGATTTTGACACCTGGGTGGAGCAGGCATTGCAGGCAGTAGAGGCATGGGAGGTGCCTGAAGCGCAGAAGAGGCAACGAGTGATAGAAAGCCTTAAAGGCGCAGCAGCAGAAGCAGTAAAAAGTTTTCGGTTTGGAAATGCAGATTGCACGGCTGAAGATTGTCTAGCCATGCTACAGGAAGAGTTTGGTCAATTGGAAAAGGTGACAGAGCTGGTCTACCAATTTGAACATACTTTCCAACAACCGAAGGAGAAACTTTCAGAGTATGTTAGAAGAATGAACAGGTTGCTGTGCAAGATTGTGTTAAAGAAGGGAATGAAGCCCCAAGATACAGATGCGGCAAGAATGAAACAAGTTTTAAAGGGAGCATTACGCTCGGATCCAGTCTGGCTGCACCTGAAGACCTCGGGAGGAGGAACGCTACTGACTTATGCTGACTTGATAAAAATCATCAGAGATGAGGAGGCGCTACAACAGGACCAGCAAATGATTAAGGCAAATGTTGTACCCGTGCAGGTGCTAGTCAACCCAGTGATGACCCCTGAAAGAGACTCAGAGGTAGACACTCTAAAGGCTCAAATGTCCAAGGTGTTAGAGATGTTGACCTCTCTGATGGCAAAAGACACAGAGGGTCCCAAGAGAGAAGTACCAAGGAAGGAATTATTCCCAATTGCCTCAGCACCCGCATCTTTACAAGAATGGGGAGATATAGTCTGCTTTAACTGTGGAGGAATTGGCCATATTGCAGCTACATGTTCCAGTCCCAAGAAGAAGAAACCAGACAACCGCAAGCCGGCGGGAAACTCCAGAGGGCCCCGGTGAAGGAGTCAACCGGGTGCCCACCACTTTCAGTGAGCTCCAAGCTGAATGCGAAGCAGAAGAAAAGAGGAGATAAAACACCTCAGAGGAAACGCAACATTCCTCAACAGAGATGTACCCCAGAAAAAGGGGGCAAGACCCCTCAGAAGGGACACAGCACTCCCCAGAGGGGGTACACACCTAAGAAGAATAATAGTATCCCTCAGCGGGTCCGTACACCATTGAAAGGAGGGAAATCAATGCATACCAGGCTCAAGAAAGATTAAAGTCCAAAGGGAATTGGATGAGAGAGAGTCCGAAAGGAAAGGGTCAGAAGAAGGCGACCCCTGTCAGACCATATCCGGAAAAGCTGGTAGGCCCATCTCCTATAGTGCCCATTCAAGTGGAGGGAGTCTACACCAGAGCCATCTTGGATACTGGGGCACAAGTGACCCTGTTATACCGAGATTTCTACGATAAGCACTTGAGCCACCTGCCCATCCAGAAGATAGAGGGACTAGAGATATGTGGGATTGGAACCCAGAATTTCCCCTACGATGGCTATCTGCCTGTCAAGATGATCTTTGACCCATCTGTGGCGGGAAAAGCCGAAGTTTTTGACACCCTGGCGGTTGTGTGCCCTCGGCCGCCAGGAGCCAACAAGAGTTCCCTTATAATAGGGACGAACACGGACCTGGTCCGAAGACTTCTGACCCCTCTAGTGAAAGAGAAGAGGTCAGGGGCCACCAAGATCCACCCCATGCTGAAGACGGCTTACCAACGGCTGGTCCTAGAGCAGAAGACCTCTGGAGAGGGGATAGGGAAGGTGTGGAGACTTGGAAGAGAAGGGGTAGTGTTGCAGCCCGGCGAAGTAACCTGTCTCAGAGCCACTGTGAAGCTTACTTGGGAGCAGCCTGGACCCTTTGTCATGTTGGAGTCTGACCCAAGGGAAGAGTCCCCCGGTCTGGAAGTGATACCAGAAGTGATTCCACTGAAGGCCCTGAAGAAGGCCCATTGTAGAGTTCCAGTGAGTGTTAGGAACAATACAGATGGCCCCATGGAAATCCCAGCCAGGATGCTGCTGGGCCAGGTGAGCCCTGCTGCCCCTGTCAACTTGTCAGAAGTAAAGGGGGCGGGCGAAGGAGGAGATGCTTGGGAGAAGCTATCCATGGAAAACCCGAATCTGCCCAGGGCTTGGAAGGAGAGAGCCAAGGCCCAGTTGACCAGATGGGAGAAGATCTTCTCAAAAGATGAGTTCGATGTGGGGTGTGCAAGGAGTGCCACCCATCGGATCCGCCTCCAAGAAGATAAGCCCTTCAGAGAGAGGGTCAAGCGGGTCCCACTAGCGGATCTGGAGGATCTAAGGGAACAACTTGCAGAACTCAAAAGGACTGGTGTGATACGGGAGTCTAGAAGCCCCTATGCCTCCCCGATAGTGGTGGTCAGGAAGAAGAATGGATCGTTGAGGCTCTGTATCGACTACAGGACTCTTAACAGGATAACCATACCCGACCAGTACACCACTCCGAGGATAGAGGATGCCCTACAGAGCTTGTCTGGGGCCAAGTGGTTCAGCGTTATGGATCTCAAGAGTGGGTACTTTCAGATCCCTATGCACCCAGAAGACAAGGAGAAGACAGCCTTCATAACCCCAGTGGGGTTCTTTGAATTCGACCGGATGCCCCAAGGTCTGTCTGGAGCCCCAGCTACTTTCCAACGTCTCATGGAGATGACTGTAGGAGACATGAACCTTATTGAAGTCCTTGTATACCTGGACGATGTCATTGTCTTTGGAAGAACCCTGGAGGAACACGAGGAGAGGCTAGAAAAAGTTTTGAGGAGACTCAGTGAGGAGGGACTCAAACTTTCGCCTGAGAAGTGTCGGTTCTACCAGTCTTCTGTGAACTACCTGGGGCACATAGTATCTGAAGAAGGGGTGGCCACAGACCCTGAGAAATTGGAGGCAGTTACCTCCTGGCCACGACCCACCACAGTAACAGAACTCAGATCTTTTTTAGGGTTCTGCTCCTATTACAGGAGGTTTGTGGAGGGATTTGCCTGAATTGCTAGACCATTGAATGAACTGCTCAAGACAGAGGGAGAGGAGGATGACTCAGGGCCCAGGAAGCCGGGAGAATCCATCAGAGATCAGTGGAACCAGAAATGTGAAGAGGCCTTCCAGGCATTGAAGAAGAGCCTAACCACTGCTTCAGTTTTGGCCTACGCAGACCCAACCAAACCCTATGAACTACACGTAGATGCTAGTCATGACGGTCTGGGAGGAGTACTTTATCAAGAACACGAAGGGCAACTACGGCCTGTTGCCTACGTAAGCAGGAGCCTGACCCCCTCTGAGAAAAACTATCCCACTCACAAGCTGGAGTTCCTGGCCCTTAAGTGGGCGGTAGTAGACAAGCTCAAAGACTACCTGTATGGGGCGGAGTTCACTGTGAAGACCGACAACAACCCCCTGACCTACTTATTCACTACAGCAAAGCTGGACGCCACTGGACACAGGTGGCTGGCCGCATTGTCTGGATTCAATTTCAGCCTAAAATACAGGCCAGGGATTGGGAATCGAGATGCAGACGCTTTGTCCAGAAGATCTCATGGTTTCACCCATGACATGGAAGACTGGACTCAAGTGGCACCAGACGGGGTGCGGGCCCTATGTCAGGGGGCTGAATTGCAAGCTAGAGGGGGCTCAAGGGCGGAATAGATAGGAGTTACCATGGTAGGAGTCCCCAAACAATACTGTGGAGTAACTCAACTGGAGGAAGACCATCTGCCAAAGCTGTCTAAGAAGGAACTAAGATGTGACCAATTAGAAGACCCCATGGGGAAATTAGTTCTGGAAGCCCTGGAGAATCAGGATCCAAACAGACTTCTGAGTCACTCCTCAAAGGAAGCTCGCCTGTTGAAGAAAGAGTGGGACAGGTTACAGGTGCATCAGGGAGTGGTCTACCGAAGGGGCCCCTCTGATGACCTGGAAGATAAATGGCAATTGTTTCTTCCGGAAAAACACAGAGAGACTGTTCTGATTGCCCTACATGACAATCATGGCCACTTAGGGGCGGAAAGGACCTTTCAACTTGTCAGAAGTCGGTTCTATTGGCCCTGCATGAGGGCAGAAGTAGAAGAGTACTGCCATTCGTGTGCACGCTGCATCCAGAGGAAGACTTTACCCCATCAAGCTGCCCCCATGGGCCATCTACAAAGTCAAGGCCCAATGGATCTGGTATGCATTGATTTCCTCTGCCTCGAACCCGATCTGAGTGGACTAGGAAATGTTCTGGTGATAACCGATCATTTCACCCGGTATGCCCAAGCTTTCCCAACCAAAGACCAGAAGGCTTCCACAGTAGCCAAGGTACTTATGGAGAAGTATTTTGTCCATTATGGGCTGCCCCAGCGACTTCATTCAGATCAAGGAAGGGACTTTGAGAGTCGACTGATCCGGAAACTTCTGGACTCATTGGGAATCAAGAAGACTCGAAGTACACCTTACCACCCACAGGGGGATGCTCAGGCGGAGAGGTTTAACCGAACCTTGCTCAACATGTTGGGGACTCTGGAAAGTGAGAAGAAACAACATTGGAACAAACACATAGCAGCTATAGTACATGCTTACAACTGCACCACCAGTGATGCTACAGGCTACTCCCCATTTCGACTTATGTTTGGGAGAGAAGCGAGACTACCTGTAGACTTGGCCTTTGGCACCTCTTTAGACCATTCCTCAGCCACATCCCACAAAGGATATGTGGACAGGCTCAGACACAGCCTGAAAGTAGCCTATGAACAAGCTCAAGCGGCCTCAGATCAAAGGGGAGCTCGAAACAAAAGAAACTTCGACTTGAAGGTCCGGGTACAAGACCTACAGCCCGGGGACCGAGTACTGCTACGCAATCTGGGGGTCCCTGGAAAACACAAACTTGCAGACAGATGGAGATCTGAACCCTATGTCATCTGTAGGAAGTTGCCGGGCCTACCTGTCTACAAGTTGAAGCCAGAAGGAAAGGTAGGCCCACTGAAGACGTGGCATCGAAACCACCTGCTCCCACTTGCTGAAGCAGTCAGGATACCTCCAGTGAGAGACTCCCCTGAACCAGTGTCTATTCTGGATACCCCCAGACCAAACACTCTGTCTCAGACCTCTCGGACTGAAGATATAGAAGCTTCTAAACTCAGTGGAGATGAAGGAGGAGAGCTTGACTGGCTGTGGCCTTCCCCAACTCAAGGGACTTCTGCTATAGATCTTCCAACTACTACAGATACACAACTGAATGCAGAAGCCGTTGAATTCATCCCATATAGTCCTTCATTTGATTACTGAGAAGATGCCCGTGATGTTTACCCTGAACAGGACCCTAGAGACTCTATGTATCCCTCGGCTCCTGAAGCAGATGTTACAGAGCCTGCCGTGTTGCCTGAGCCTGTTACAGAAGAAGAGCATGTGGCACCAGAACCAGAAACCCCAAGGGAACAAAGGGCCCGCAGAGTCATAAGGCCTCCCATAAAGTTGACCTACCCACAAATGGGGAAGAGCTCAGAAGATTCTGTGATCACTGCTAGGAGGAGTGTAGAGAATCTGGACCCCTCCACTGTACGTTTGGTAGAGGGCAACCCCCACTCACTCTCTGGCACAGTTAGGCAGGTCACTCAGGGTAGTATGACCTGTGGCAAGGGGAATCCAACCCCTCGGTTTTGGTGGGAATTCCCTATGCCAATCTCTTATGCAATGTTGTCTGGGGTTTTACGCAGTGTATGCTAAGGTTTCTTTGGGGACCAAAGAATTTAAGTGGGGGGAGTGTGTAGCGGGGTCCCCTTTAAGACTCTCGGGACTACCTTGCCCAGAATCCCTTTCGGCATGTTTCCACCCCAGAGACTCATGGGAGGGGTTATAAAAGGAGGAGGCGAGGCTGGGCTCGGCCTCTTTGGGACACGAGACTTCAGTGACTGATCCTCCTGTGCGGATGTGCCGGAGTGCAGGGCCTGAAGCCTGAGGCCTTGCGCAGCACCAAAGAGCCTTCCACCCCACTGTGAGCCTGGGTGGCATCTGACTTCGCTTGTCTACAACCTTGGTTGGATCGGGGACCCGATCGCTGGAGACACTGTGTGTGTGAGGACACAGTCGGTGGAAGTTCCCGGACTGGGATTGAGTCCGGAGGGGTGAGAGGGCGTATGCTCAGACCATATACTGTTGTTGCTAATGTGCCTATAGACTGCCGTGGCCCACAAGTTTATTTCTGATACTCTCACTGGAGATCCATATCAGAGCGGAACTTAGAGTTCATGAAGTAACGTGTTTAGTTCATCACAACCTTCCCATTGGATTACAAATGGTATTCTGTTAATGTGCACCACCTTTAAAGAATTGCCGGTGAAGAAACCATCATCCCCTATAGACTGAGTTTCAGATATCTGAGCCAGGCCTTGCCAGCTAGTTAGTTCATTTAGTTACTGAGCCACAGGACGCCTCGCTAACGGTCGCCCACGCGACGCAACTTTACTGTTCATTTGAAATGCATAGTATGTTATTGCTGCAGGGCTCTGCAATTTATTACCTGTGAACTGTTGCCACTGTTAACCTTTCTTACCAAAAGCTTAAAGTAAATTTGGTACCCTTTTCATTATTGTCTTGGTGTCTGGGTTTACTCATACAGTATAAGAAAATATATATTGCTGCCAATACTAACTGTGCCAGTAGAGGGTCGAGTACATTGCCGGGGGTTGGCGGAGCTGTTTTCAGGGCCCAAACTAAATCTGCGGCCTTCTTAGTTGAAGGTATCGCTACAATGGTAAACAGGACAAATAGAGACAAAAAGAGAGGGTGAATCAGACAGCAATAAAAAGTGACAGGTATTCAAATCCCTCTCCCCTCTATCTAAAACAAAACAGAAAATGGAAAAATGTATCGTACCGTAATTTTCCTTTCCTGTCGCCTATCCATGGCAGCATACTAATGATAGAGTTCCACCTCGACTCCTCCTTCAGGACTAGTGAATAGCATAAAAGAAAGACCTACCCCCTGCCCTAGCATTCTCTGTAAAAATAGAATACTGAGGGTGGGAGGGTATGCTGCCATGGATAGGCACCAGAAAAGGAAAATTACAGTGAGTATGATAAAAAAAAAAAACATTTCCTGGCACCTCCATGGCAGCAAACAAATGATAAATAAGCATCATCCCACCCCTGTGAACTAGTTAACAAAAACATATTTATTTAGATGAAAAAAGAGCTGCCTGAATTGTCCTTCTCCCGAACTCTACAGTTGTCAGAGCTCCTAGGTTAATGTGGTAGTGTTTAAAGAATGTGTTGCTTCTCTGCATACTGTTTCCAAGGAGACATTTTCCCTTGTTGCCCATGAGGCAGAGACTGCTCTGGTTGAGTGAGCATTTACCTGTGAAGGAGGATCTATACTCTTCACCTTTGTAAGCTTTTTGGATTAGCCCGACTACCCATGAGGCCAAGGTTCTGCCGGAGGCCTCCTTTGCTCTGTTAATTCCCCATGGGATGACAAATAGTTGTTAAGAATTCCTAAAACTTTCGGTTGCAGTTAAGTAAGCCCTGAGAACTCTGGAGATGTCCAGTTCATGACAGAAATTTTATTCAGAGTCTGAAAATACTTTGAGCGCCCATGGCTCCATCAGGTGGCTTGGAGTAGTGACCATAGGTATAAATCCTCGGAGAGGATGCAGCTTGACTCTGTTTGGGTAAAAGGAGATGTGGTCATCGCCTATTCATAGAGCATGAAGCTCAAAAATTCATCTACCTGACGTAATAGCCATTGAGAAAAGTTGTCTTAAGTTATAGATTCCAGGTGGAAACTTAGTCTACTGGTGCAAATAGCTGATTACCGTAGTTAAGACTTCCATTACTAAAGATAGGTCCCATTTAGGAAAAGAGCATCTAGAACAGTTGTTCTCAACCTTTCTAGTGTCGGGACCCCTTGATAAAATTTCCCAAGTTGTGGGGACCCCTAACAGTAAAATTATTTTCGTAGCGTGGGTTGTCAGCACCCAAGGCAAGTAATTTGTGCCCCTAACCCACGGACATTTAGCGCTCCCTGAGTCCCTTCCACTCCACATTTGAGGATGTACCACTCTTTCTCTTTGTTCTCCTTTCTTTCCCTTTTATCTCTCTCTATCCTAATTTCCTGTTTGTTTTTTTCCCCCATCTCTCTCTCTAGCCGTCTTTCTTGTTCTTTCTCTCCCTTTTTCTTTGTTACTCCCCCTCTTTTCCTCTCCCTTCCATGTATTCTTTTTTTATCCCTTCTCCTACTCCTTGTTGAGGGGGGGGGGGGGGGGAAGATTAGCAGTGCTGGGGGAAATTCTGATAAGATCACTTAGGTGTTCTTGATCAAGGTCATCTGCTGATCTGAGAACTGTAGTGAGGACTTTTAATGGCAAATATAATCACAGGCAGTGTTACTCACTGTGTCTCTGGCTTCGTGGTGTCTCGCAGCAGTGACCCCTATGCTGAAATCAGGAGATAGGGTCTCCTACAGCCCCTCCCACTTCACATTCCTCACCAGTCGGCTGACCTCTAGTCTTCGCCCCCCATCCATGCCGTAAACTGGGCAGCTGCGAATAGGCTGAGTGGGCGGCCGTGGGCTCCATGAGCAGCCTTGCTGGGTGGCAGATAAAAGGCTGTAAGTGGCGCACACTTCAGGAACAACCTGGGATTCCGTGACCCCTGGCAAATCGTAATTTGACCCCCGAGGGGGTCCCAACCCCAGGTTGAGAACCACTGGTCTAGAAGGTGTATGGATTTTAAAATACACTCTTGAGGAAGGTAATGACAAGAGGATCTTCTGCCCATCTTGTATTGGTTGTTGCTGAAATAGCTGCCACCTGGACCTTGAGGGAACTCAAGTCCCAGACCTAAGTCAAGACCAGATTGGAGGAAACCCAAGATATTGGATACCAAAGGAGAAGTTGGGAGAAAACCTCTCCCGGAGGCATAGGCTAAAAACATGTTCCAAATCCGCGAATATATGGCGTTCGTTGAAGGCTTTCTGGCCCTTAGAAGAGTGGAAATTACTTCTGAGGAGCATCCTAAAGATTCTGTGCATCTTTTGGTCCATTTGAAGTCCTAATTCAGCCCAAAATTCGGGTTGAAATCAGACCTGATATCAGACCTGCTGGGAGTCGCATCGGCATCTAGTGTTAACCGAGCCTTCGTCTTTTTAGATCTATCACAGGCCTCCAATCGCCTATTTTCATCTCTACCAGGAACAGGGTGGAATGATAACCAGTAAATCTTTCTGAGAAGGGAACTGGGGCCAACACTCCCTGTAGTTGAAGTGCAGAAATGAACTGCATTAGTGCTAGAACTCTAGAGGCTGGAATTTTTGTTTCCTTGAAAAAAACTTTGGGAACATTGCCAAGAGAATGTCCAGAAGTGACCATATTTTATTGTCGATAATACCCAAGGATCCTGACATCGCATTGCCCAGACTGGCATGAAATGTTGAAACCTTGCCCCTACCAGAGGCATCCAGGCCAGCCTCATGTCAAAAAGACTTTGTTCCCTCCTGGGCAGTGGAAAGATCCTTGTTCTTACTGGCTGCCAAGAAGGAAGCCTGAGTACCCTTCCAAGATCTTCAGTTATCCCTGGACTGACGGGGTTGCCTGTAGTCTCTTTACCCTGAATATCGGACCTTTGAAGAATAGATTCTGGATCTTCGCATTCTTCTATCTTGAGGTAATAAGCAGGATTTACCTCCCGTGACTCTGGAAATGGCTTTGTCAAGTTTGTTCCCAAACAGAGCCTTTCCATCAGAAGGGATTTTGCACCAATTTTGCTTTGATGCAAAATCTGCTGTTCGTGGTTTCAGCCTTATTTTTGCCTTAGTTTTGCCATAACATTATGTAGCATAGCCCTTGTTGAGCAACAAATTGTGTCAATAGCTGCTTCCCCTACAAAGTCTGCTGATAATTTAAGCTCTTCCAGGCCTTTGGTTATATCATCCCTTGGAACATATTGACATAGGGCCATTTCTACATTTTCTGTCCAGGATAAGGTAAGAGCTATGGCCTGCTTACACGCTGCCCCCTAGGCTAAATAACTCCTTTTTAGATCTAGATCTATCTAGTGGGTCTTTGAATGAGGCAGAATTTTCCAAAGGAATGGTAATTTTTTTTGCTAGTCGTACAATGGTTGCATCTACCACTGGCATCATTGAGCTCAAGGCTCAAGGAAAAAAAGTTTTGCCTTTGGTTATCCTTTAGATTGTGTTGTCCCTCTATATCCCTAATGAATTTAAATGGTCTGTCCATATTCTAACGCTAATTGTAATAGTGACTAGGGATGAGCTTTATGTTCGAGTCGAACATGAGTTCGACTCGAACATTGGCTGTTCGCCCGTTCGGCGAACAGCGAACAATTTGGGGTGTTCGCGGCAAATTCGAAAAGCCGCGGAACACCCTTTAAAAGTCTATGGGAGAAATCTAAAGTGCTAATTTTAAAGGTTAATATGCAAGTTATTGTCATAAAAAGTGTTTGCGGGCCTGGGTCCTGCCCCAGGGGACGTGTATCAATGCAAAAAAAAGTTATAAAAACTGCAGTTTTTTCGGGAGCAGTGATTTTAATAATGCTTAAAGTGAAACAGTAAAAGTGAAACATTCCTTTAAATTGAGTACCTGGGGGGGGGGGTGGCTAAAGTATGCCTGTAAAGCAGCGCATGTTTCCCGTGTTTAGAATTGTCCCTGCACAAAATGTGATTTCTGAAGGAAAAAAAGTCATTTAAAATCACTCGCGGCTATAATGAATCCCCGGTTTCCCGGCTATACAGAGAAAAGTCATTGAAAAAAACGGCAGGGGTCCCCCCCAGTACATTACCAGGCCCTATGGGTCTGGTATGAATATTAAGGGGAACCCCTGCCGTTTTTTTCAATGAATTTTATCTGTATTGCCAGACCCGACAATTCATTAATAGATGCAGTAGTTTTAAATTACTTGTTTCCTTCAAAAATGACATTTTGCGCAGGGAACCAAATCCATACCAGACCTTTATCCGAGCACGCAACCTGGCAGGCAGCAGCAAAAGAGGGGGGATGAGAGAGCGCCCCCCCCCCGAACCTTACCAGGCCACATGCCCTCAACATGGGGAGGATGTCCCCATGTTGATGGGGACAAGGGCCTCATCCCCACAACCCTTGCCCGGTGGTTGTGGAGGTCTGCGGGCGGGGGGGCTTATCGGAATCTGGAAACCCCCTTTAACAAAGGGGACCCCCAGATTCTGCCCCTCCCCTATGTGAATTGGTAACGGGTACATTGTACCCCTACCATTTCACGCAGAAAGTTTAAAAAAATTGTAAAAAAACACAGACACAGTTGGGAAATTCCTTTATTAAAAATAAAAAAAACATTCCAGCGATGTAATCCAGTCTGTCCAGCGTTGTTCTCTATGTCCCACGGTGATCCAAAGTCCAGCGATGCTGCAATCTCCTCCACCTCCAGCCTCCAGTGCCCTGATTACAGTAAAGCCCCAGACGTGCCACCAATCAATGCCCAGGAGTGCCGCCTGTGAGTGCCCATCAGTGACACAAATCAGTGACACAAATCAGTGCCCATTACTGGTGCCAGTCTGTGCTGCCTTTTAGTGCCCATCAGTGCTGCCCATCAATTCCCATCAGTACTTCCCATCAGTGCCGCCCATCAGTACCCATCAGTGCCACCTATCCGTGCTGCCTATCAGTGCCACCAGTGCTGCCTATTAGTGCCCACCAGTGCGCCTATCAGTGCCCACCAGTGCCGCCTATCAATGCTTATCAGTGCCACCTATCAGTGTCCATCAGTGCGGCATAATAGTGCCTCCTAATCAGTGCCTAAAAGTGCCGCCATATCATTGCCCATAAGTGCCACCTCATCAGTGCCCATAAGTGCCACCTCATCAGTGCCCATAAGTGCAGCCTATCAGTGCCCATTAGTGCCGCCTCCTCAGCACACATCAGTGAAGGAGAAAAATTACTTATTTACAAAATTTACTGACAGAAACTAAGAAAACTTTTCGGTCTTTTTTCTTTTTTTTTTGTAAAAAAATTTTTTAAAACCCAGCAGTGATTAAATACCACCAAAAGAAAGCTCTGTTTGTGTGAAGAAAATGATTAAAAATAAATTTGGGTACAGTGTGGCATGACCACACAATTGTCATTCAAAGTGTGACAGTGCTGAAAGCTGAAAAACGGCCTGAGCAGCAGTGTTAATTTAGTCGACTAAAACATTTTAGTCAACTAAATGAATACTATTTTAGTCTACTAAAATACGACTAAAACTAAAATGGCATTTTAGTCAAAAGACTAAAATGGGACTAAAACTAAAATGCCATTTTAGTCAAAAGACTAATGCCGCGTACACACGACCGTTTTTATTGTCATTGAAAAAAACAATGTTTTTCTCGACATGATTCTTCTCAAGCCTGCCTTGCCTACACACTATCATGAAAAAATGTGCTCGAGCAAAGCGCGGTGACGTACAAAATATACGACGGCACTATAAAGGGGAAGTTCCATTCGGATGGTGCCACCCTTTGGGCTGCTTTTGCTGATCCTCGTGTTAGTAAAGTTTGGTGAGAGACGATTCACGCTTTTCAGCCTCGTGCTCTTCAGTCCGTTACAGCATGACGGATGTGCTATCTCCATTATGAACGCTAGTTTTACCAGAACGCTCCCGTCTCATAACTTGCTTCTGGGCATGCGCGTTTTTTTCACGTCGTTAAAGCCTACATACGGCCGTTTTTCACGACGAGAAAAACGACGACGTGAAAAACGACAAGAAAAAATAGAGCAGGTTCTAAATTTTTAATGGCCATTTTTCACGTCGCAAAAAATGCTCTGGAGCCTACACGCGATCGTTTTTAATGACCAAATTAAAAAATGGCATTTTTATCGTCATGAAAAATGGTCGTGTGTATGCGGCATAAAACTAAAACTAAATTTAAATTTGACTTCAAAATTAACACTGGTCTGTAGTGCATGTTCATACCTCAATACCATAAATAATAAGATTTTTCACTCCAGCAGTATTGAATTAGTTTGGAAATTGTTGAGAAATGTTAACTAATGCATTACAATTTAATTACACCCATTCGATTTTAGACTAAAATGTACTGGAGATTTAGTAGACTAAATATGACTAAAACTAAAACAATTGCAGAAGACTAAAATGGGACTAAACTAAAATGCCATTTTAGTCCTAAGACTAAAGCCCCGTACACACGGTCGGACTTTTGCCCAACAAACTTCGTTTTAAGCAAGTTGGACCAACAATCCGACCGTGTGTACGCTCCATCGGACAAACTTTTTTCGTTTGGTTTTGGATTTCATCGGACAAAAGTTGGGTCTGCAAATGGACAAACTTTTGCCCAACAAAAGTCCGATGGAGCAAAGTCCGACCGTGTGTACAGATAACCATCGGACTTTAGTCCGATGGACAAAACAACTAATGTTAAAATCAACCAACAATAGCAGAAGTTGACCAAAGGGTGGCAGTAAAGAGCAGAAAAGAGCAGAAAAAACACGCAATGTTGTAAGAAGTTTTAAGAAAGTTTGCAGAAAGTCCGAGCGTGTGTATGCTATGGGTGTTCCCAACCAACTCCGTTCGGACAAAAAACCACGGAAAAGTCCGATGGAAGTTCGACCGTGTGTACGAGGCTTAAGACTAAAACTAAATCGAAATTTGCTGCCAAAATTAACACTGCTGAGCAGGAAGGGGGGGAAAGTGCCCTAGGTGGTTAAGGAATAGGTACTGTTTGTTAAGCAGCGATATTGAGAGTATGATAGTACGGTGGAAATCTGACACTAACTGATGCTGGGGGGGATAACTAACTGCCACTGACATCACCAGTGACACTAATACTGTGATTAGAGCTAATACTATACACTGTCACACTGTACTAATGACACTGGCTGGAAAGGGGTTAACATCTAGGGCGATCATGTGTGCCAATCCCCAGTTGAAGTCCATTAGTAACGAAACGCGTAGGGGGGCCGGTGACGTCATCATGCTACACAGAACGAGAGGTGGTGCTACGAATGATACAGGAACAAGAGGAAAGGACTAGAGAGACGCCGCAGCTCATACCGCTGATTTACCGCTGATATTCTTCCATGATCTTGTAAATGTAATTCTATCTTTTATTAAACTCAATGGTTTTTACATACTACACTATGGAGGCCTTTATCTTTTATATCTGAGCAACACTGGATCAGCAATCACCGTTACGGAGACCCATAGGTTGTGGGGAAACCTCATTCCCTGGGCTAGGTGAGACTGTTTAACACAGGATCATTATTCACTTGGGTGTCACACCTGAATTCATCACGCTATTCTTGGGAAGATTGGTATCATTCATCACTTTTCCTGGCAATACCCTGGTTTATTTCGGAAATCTCACTTTAAATAGAACTTCACTTTAACACGGATTTGTTTTTTTGGGATTTAAACCCTTCACGGACTTTGCTGTGTCACTTTTTGGACTGTGCATTTGTTTCCTTTTTTTATATTTATTTTTCTTCAATCTCGGTTATACACTGTTTTCATTAACTAGGTTTTGGGATTGATTATTTACACAAATCATCACTTTATTAGCGCTGCATTTTCTTAATTTTGATCATGTGTGCCCAACAATGTGTAAAGTATGTATTATGTGCTGCTTTTACTAACAGGTCTCTTTTTTACTTATCCCTGCTTTACATAGATAAGAAACAGACAGATCATTCCCTCTGTACAGAGCCCTGTGTTGATTGTCAACACAGAGCTCTGGCCTTTGATTGGACATAGCCGATCAGCAGGTTCCAGGCCATGATTCATTGAGCCATTGGGTGGGATTTTGCTGACAGACACCCACTGTGTACAATTATAGCAGGTGTTGGCGGGAAAGCGCATGCGTGTGCCCCAAACCCAGAAGCAGGTAGCAATGTATGGGTACGCCCCTTTGCGTGGATCAATGCTGCATTCACCTAGGTGAGTACAAATGCTTGTTTTTTTAACAATCTCGAATTTTTCTTTTAAGCTGTGGTTTAATCTTTAAGGTTTATGCTAGCCTAACCTTGAACTGTGACTTGTCACCTGAAGTCACCTTGTTCATGGTATTTTTACTCACTTTTACAAAAGTCTTCTGCCTGTTTTACATGATGCTGCAAGATCCTCTTCCTTTTCGTCTCTTCTCCAGGTTGGTTAGTCCTTATGTAATAACATCAGCCCCGCTATCTGCACTGTGAATAAAGGACATTAGGTGACACCCTCTCAGGAGTCAGGCTATATCACCCTGCTTTCATTGTATGTGTTTAAAGTGTAAGTCCATCCTAAAACGAAAATCCCTGCATCTACAGACATCCACATTCTAAGACTAACCTATCTAGCACTGTAAAAAAAACAAAAAAAAACAGTATACGTAGTGTAGCGCCCTCTACCTTAGGTAGGTTCTAGTGAGGTTTTTGTGTAAGTTGCCAGAGTAGGTAAATTTAAGCATGCCTATTCTGTGAGCTAGGCCTGTTTGTTTTGATCTGGGGCCAGGGGAGGGGTTTAGTGTAGCAGTAGGTGAATGACGTGTACTTCAGCTCTTGGGAGCCTCCTCTGTTTCCAGGGAGAATGTTCTGTAAAAGGGGCAGGGCAGAGAGCTGGAGTGACATGGGGTACATGTGAGGAGCCCTGACCAATCGCCAATTAGGATGGGCAGGGGGCAGGCCTCCTACATATACCCATGGTCAGCCTGCTGGGGGGAGGAGTTGTCGGCTGGGTGAACTGGATGATGGAGTGTTGGACTGTCGTTTCTGAGGGAACCCCTTTCTGGGGGGGTGTACCTCAGGCGGGGAGGTCGGGAGCTGGGAGGGAGCCTCTCTTTACACGGTCATGGAGAGGTGTTCTGGGACAGGAGCTGGAGGAGACGGTTGGTCCGCACGTCGGGATGTCAGTGAGTAAAAGCACAGTGGAGAGATCTGGAAGAGACATGCCAAGGGAGATGGATGTAGAGGCAGAGGGAGAGACTGTGGGAGTTTGTGTCAAATTGATGCAGCCATGAGGGCGGCCAGGATTTGAAAGTCGGACTTGCTGGGATCAGTAGTCCATCACCTTTTATTCTTCTCAAGTAAATCTGTTGCTGCCACAAAAAGGTACTGCAGGCCCTGGCCTACAAAGGGCCATCAAGTAAAGACACTGGGACTTATTCAAAGTGAGGCCTAGTCATGTTCTGATGGTGTGACAGGACTACAAAAATTGGACAGTGAAGTAGTGTGCAGGAGGAAGTGTGCTGAGGTAAAAGTCTGTCAAGTTTAGGGTCAGCCATCTTGTTCTGCCGAGAAATGTGATGCAGTTACTTTATTCTACAAAGTATTAATTTATCCTATAGGCATCCCATGTCCCTTTTTCCTCAACCAAGTTCAATCTCTTAATAAAAACAACATAAACAATCAAGAGACTGTTCAGTGACTGAGAAGTGTGTCTAATGGATGTCTGGCAGCAGGGTAAAATGTGTGGATGTTGAAACACGTAGCGACCTTGCGGGGTCAGCGCTACAATACCTTTTCTGAAGCCGATCCAACCCGGTCTCCAGCGGTGGAAGCTCTACAGAGGACAAAGCTGACAAGGGCTGTAAAATGAATGGGGAGTGATGTCATCCATAGAGTTACTATGGAGCTTCCGTTGTCAGCTGCTTCCTCAGCGAAGCCGCTGCTGACAGCTCAGCGTGGGATTGCGTCAGATCGGCTGCAGAAAATGTATGTATACTGATTTCTTCTTTACAGAGGTAGATAGTTTAGTGTTAGATCGTGGATGTCGATCCAGGGATTTTAGTTTTAGGTTGGACTTCTACTTTAATCTTCCAGGTTCCAGTAAGAAGACATCTTGTGGTGAATTAGGGGTACTGCGGAGGACAGCCCTAGTTGCTCCTTTGTGTTAGCTCTGTTTATTAGTTTTTTGCTGTTTATTGGTTGGATGAAGACTCTATTGCCACGTACACACGACCGTTTTTCATGACGAGAAAAATGTCATGTTTTAATTTGGTCCTAAAAAACGATCGTGTGTGGGTTCCAGAGCATTTTTCACGACGTGAAAAATGGGCATTAAAAATTTGGAACATGCTCTAATTTTTCTCGTCGTTTTTCACGTCGTTGTTTTTCTCATAATGAAAAACGGCCGTGTGTAGGCTTTAACGAAGTGAAAAAAACGCGCATGCTCAGAAGCAAGTGATGAGACGGGAGCGCTCATTCTAGTAAAACTAGCGTTCGTAATGGAGATAGCACATTCGTCACACTGTAATGGACTGAAGAGCACGGGGCTGAAAAGCGCGAATCGTCTCTCACCAAACTTTACTAACACAAGGATCAGCAAAAGCAGCCCAAAGGGTGGCGCCATCCAAATGGAACTTCCCCTTTATAGTGCCGTCGTACATTTCGTGCTTTGCTCGAGCATTTTTTTTCATGATAGTGTGTAGGCAAGGCAGGCTTGAGAAGAATCACGTCGAGAAAAACGTTGTTTTTTTCAATGACATTAAAAACGGTAGTGTGTACGCGGCATTTGATTTCTATGACACAGTAGTGCCTACTCCCAGGGCATGGTGAATACTGTACATGTCACAGAATCCAGGGAAGTAAATGTGTGAGGATCTTTACAAAGTAAGTTTACAGACTTCAAGATCATACGGATTAATAGAAGTAGGTTAGAAATAATTGAAATATAAGGTGGAAATTAATTTAATTTTGATTTAAAATTCTGACCATAGATGTGCTTTAATTATATCCTTGTATTCTGTTTACAGATTTCACTACTTCTGACAGAATGATCTGACACCAAATTGAGTCTTTCTGTTGTAGCCCCTGTTTACTGACTTTTAAGATTTTTGCATGTGAATTCTGGGCAGCCAGGAAAAGAAAAGCCCTTGGATTTGTGTTTTTAAGGTATTACTTTCAGGTCTTTTGCCAAGAACATGATTGGGTTTACTCTAATCAGTCCACAGCATCAGCAGGCACTCATCGTTGTAGCAATATCAGATAATGTATTCTAGTACTTCCAAGGTTATCATCCCTTGTACCCTTCTCCCCAGTCCTCTTGCTGAATTTAGCCACAAATATTAAAAGTTGGTAATAGAACAGAAATAACGTGATGAATAATTTATCACAATTTGTAAATTTTAAAGCTTGGAGCTGTCCTCCTTACTCTGCTTACCTAGGCCTGGCCCACAAATGCTAATTTCTGTAGGAAAGTCTATAATCTGGGTTTTGATGATTTGGCTAGAAGCTTATAAGACACAATAAAGTGTGACCACATCATGCACAATAATGTATTTGCATATTCTGAACAAGCAGTAAAAGCACTTTAAAGTGATACTAAAGTCTATTTTTTATTTTTTTTTTGTTAAAAATAACAAACATGTTATACTTACCTGCTCTGTGCATTGGTTTTGCACAGAGCAGCCCAGATTCTCCTCTTCTCCGGTCCCTCTTCTGTGGTTCTAGCCCCTCCATCCTGTTGAGTGCCCCGACAGCAAGCAGCTTGATATGGAGGCACGTGAGCCAAGCCACAGCTCCCTATGTCTATTCAGACATGGAGCCACTGCCCGGCCCCACCCCCTCTCTCTCCTCATTGGCTCGCTGACTTTGACAGCAGCAGGAAAAATGAGGAGGGAGAATCCCGGGCAGCCGACTCACATTGCTGGATCAAGATGGGCTCAGGTAAGTATTGGGGGAGCTGAAGGGGACTGCTGCACACAGAAGGCTTTTTATCTTAATGCATAGAATGCATTAAGATAAAAAAACCTTCTGCCTTTATAACTACTTTAAGCCCCGGTTCACACTGAATGCAGCTTTGAAATTGTGCTACTTCAGCGCGTTTCCAAAGCCGCTGGTCAGTGTGTTGCTGACATCTATGCAACTTTATGGAAAAAACATACAAGGGGGCGCTCTAATAACAATAAAGTGCAATCGTGCTAAATAACATTACAAACTAAATTCATAAACCAATGTGCATAATTGGTATATAAACAAAAGTGTAACCATGCATAGAAAACTTTCTGCAAATGAAGCTCAGTGCAAAATGACACACACCTAGTGTCAAAAAATTCAACATGAAAAGTCCATTTGTAATGATAACAATGTGTGGATGACAATCTTCTAATGCAGCGTACACACGGCCGTTTTTCTCGTCGAGAAAAACGACATTTTTCCCATTCGACGAGAAAAACGATCGTCTGTGGGCTTTCTGTCATTTTTTTTCGACGAGAAAAACGGCATTAAAAACGACGAGAAAAATTAGAACATGTTCTAATTTTTCTCGTCGTTTTTTTCGACATGTTTTCCGCGGCAGTGTTTCCCATAGGGAAACACTGCCGCGGAGCCCACAGACGGTCGTTTTTCTCGACAAGAGAAAAAACGACGTGAAAAACGACCGTGTGTGGGGAACAAGCTGTTCCCCCGTTTTAAATGACATTATTCACGGCGGTTTTTTAACTGCCGTGAATAATGATCGTGTGTACGCGGCATTATTGCTAGAACATACACCTTCACCAGAATCAAAAACACCCAAAGTGTTTGATATGTGGATTTTCCATACCAGATGATGTTGACTTCTTTAACTAAAAAGTAGGTCAATTGCGCTTTAGCAAGGAGATTGCTTGCTGTGTTAATGGAGACTGTTACGATGGTAGATTCCCTCGGCCAAGAGAGATCAATGATGGGATATGTGAAAGAAGATAGGAACCAAATAGTGTAATCCCATTTATTTAAAACATCAAAAAAATAAAACTGCCAAACGGCTGCTTACATATCATTGTGCCTTTGCCCGGCACTGAGGCTGACTAGCGTATCTGGAGATTAAATGGTGCCCCACGGCTCTCACTCGTGGTTAAGCGTGCGCTCCACCGTCAAAGGGAGACAACCAGAGGGACCGGAAGTAGCGTGACCAAGTACCGCCTTGACGTACGTTTCGTGTGTTTCACGTCATCAGGAAGCATGAGTGAGTGCTGCGGGGCACCATTCGATCTCCAGATACGCTAGTCAGCCTCAGTGCCGGGCGAAGGCACAATGATATGTAAGCAGCCATTTGGCAGTTTTATTTTTTTGATGTTTTAAATAAATGGGATTACACTATTTGGTTCCTATCTTCTTTCACATATCCCATCATTGATCTCTCTCAGCCAAGGGAATCTACCATCGTAACAGTCTAGCACAATTGCACTTTACTATTATTATTATTATTGCACACGGTAGCACGATTGCACTTTATTATTATTAGAGCGCCCCCTTGTATGTTTTTTCTATACAGTATTGTCCTAGTGGTTTTTCTATCTAGTTAAGGGGCAGCAGCCATCACATATATTTTCACTAATTTACTTAGCTAATTGGCGCAAAGTACTTATATTCATTTCATATGTAACTTCATGCACCGATGTCTATGCAAGTCGCACATGAAATTGCCAAAAATAGTGCAGGAACCTTTTCAAAATCGGTTCAAGTTGGAGTCACACTGATTAGATTAGATTCCATAGGCACAAATAGGGTGCGACTTGTCATGCAATTTTAAACTGTCAAATTGCATGATAAGTCACACCGGTGTGAACCAGGGCTTAAACAAGTTCTTAGTCATCCCTCTGTGTATAAACATTGTAGAGAAAGTTCATTTACAAAGTTCATAACGCAGGCTTTGCAATTGTAGTTTTTTTTTCCTCTAACAGACCTCTAATGTAAACATCCAGCAGATGTTTCTAAGCTTTTAGGAATTACTGGAACTGATTCTAGAGTTTTTATTGTGATCTTTGAGGATCTTTGAAAAAGATCAATTAGAGGTCAGAAATGTCTCTTTTACTGCTTGTTAATAATATGGTATTAGATTAAAGTTCCTAGATTGGTCACAGGTGCACTTTACCTTATTATGTTATGGCTAGGTTCTCTCATAACGTCTGTCATCTAATCCATGGCCTTTTTTACAAGTACCACCAGAGGAACAGGGACTGTAAGGGCTCCTGCAAGGTAAAGCTGTCACACCTATTGCACCATGGCAGAATATCATTTTCAAATCCTGCATTTGCATGTGTGGTGGCTTTCCTTTTGCATCATCACATTATCTGCCTTTACTAGAAACAGCAATTTTTCTTTAGGCCTGATGGATTAAGCCATGCTTCCTATCCATGCTTTCCACCTACTGTGGATCTTAAATTCAGTAGATAAATCTCATGAAACGTTATCATTCACAGTGAGGCTTTCAGGTAAATTATAGTCTTCTCTGATCATTCGGACAGTTAGCTGTAAACACTATAATAATGGATCATCCTCTGGCTACCAGCCAAACTATTATAGAAACAAATAAAGAATACTGTCATAAGGCTGCCATTCATGCTGTCAAACAGGATTTAGAATACCAACTGCAAGAGAACAGTTGCTCAAGAAAAATGTTTTGTGGTGAATGAAAAACAAAGATGTGTTTTAGAAATACACATACTGTATGTACACATACACAACCATCACTTTATAGAAGGAATTACTAAATATTCCAGACTGACAACACAGGCTAAAATCCCATTATCACAGCATTTGTTGCCTTGGAATGTGACTCTTTAGAACCTGATAGCCCACAACATGAAAAGACTGATGCCTTCATGTTCTAGGGATAAGGTTTGGGTTTGCCGCTATCATGATGAAGCACAGACCCCAGACCGGTCATGCAGTTTTGTCCCAGGTTCTATTCCCTATACACAGCATCCAGTCACAAAACAAATCCACAGTCTCACAACTCAAGAAACAGGCAATGCGAGTCTATTTGTAGTTTTAATGCTGGGTAAACTTGGTTAGGGTGTAGGGCCTTGGGACACTCCAAAACAATTGCAAAGTACAACAGATGACACGCTCTGGTTATAACTGAAGTTACTGAACTCTTCAGAGTGAACCCCCTTGTGACTAGTGGTAGGTGAACATACAGCTCAGGAAGCTCCAATGCATATGCATTCCTAAGCCAGGAACTCTGGAACAGTCTTTCCAAGAGTTAAGCAAGAACAGTCACTAGGGTCCCTCTCACTGTGCGCTGTGTACTTGGATGCCTTACTGCAGTACCAGCCAGTTTCTGTACTGTGAGCCTCCAGGCCAGATCCTCAGTGGACTTCCTCCAAACTGTTCTCAGCAACTTTTGGAATATGTCACTCAGTTCTCCCTGAGATGGAACATTGTTGGCCTCCTGCGGACTTAAGCTAAGTGACCCAAAGGGCCACAGCCCTCTGGGCTGGGTCTTCTCCACTAGACAAGTACCCTGCTGTTCCAGGCCCAGCCTATATATATATACCTCAGTCCCCTACTGGTCATTCTTCTTTCCAGGGATTGGCTGAGGCTGTATGAATATGCAGGTCCAGGGTGTGCTTTTTTAAACCCACTAAATTCTAGAACTTACTAGAAAGCAGGGGGAAGTAGTTGAGCCTGCAACCAGCAGAACTCATAAGAGCCAAAAGCAATCAAAGTTGGCTCCACTGGCTACAGAGAAGCCAAAAACGAAATTTGCCACCTAACTAGGAGGGTGCTACAATGGGTTTGAGGAAAATCCTGCAGGTGTGAAATTCATGGTACCGATGAAGGTATGTGTAGATTTGCATAGGAGTGTTTTTTGAACCATAGGGCCAATACGTGAGCATTTGGTTAAGCAAGCCCCATTACCATAAAAGCACAGAGAAGCCATGGTGCCAGTGAATTGGGGAAATCAACGACTATGCTGCCTTTTATTTTACCATGTGCCAATTTTACACTACTGAATTATCTATGGTCTCTAAATTCTTGTAGTAAAACACCTGCTTGTACTTTTGCTTTTAGTATATTTTGTCCTATTATCCCTGATTAAAACTGTCCTGCTAATGGTTCATTTTACACAGTTGTATCCTCTGCAGTATGCTGTTGCTGAGACTGTTCGTGAAAATTGTACTATTCCATAACACCTGCATGTACAGTTTTAAGGCATCCCTCAAGCACGTGATATGTATTATCTTAATCATGCCCTCGAAAAGGCATTAAAAGGCCCTCTCCCCGCTCCAGGGCATTTTTATTTTGCATTGTATTGCTACATATTCCTCATGGTAGTACCCAAGTTTTCTTGCCTTTTTTGACAGTGGTTTGCTTATTAGCTCTAAAAACAGCCAGATTCGCCTCCCACAGACTTCTGTATCATTGACCACAGCAACCAGGTCTGCTATACTTTGAACAAAGTTCGCTTGACCCTTATTGAATGGGCAGATTTACCTATCGCTACTCATGACTTATAGTTTGAATGACGGGACATGTGATTCCCTCAATTTACCGTTTGCATCTTCTATACCAGGATTTCTTAACTAGGGATCGAGGGGTTTGCAAGAGGTTCCTAGGAGTTCCAAAACCTCCACTGTTAAGCAGATTCCTATCCACCTAATGGTGGCTTCAGTATTACCCCTGAAGGCTACTTATGTGGTGGCTTCACATCATCCAAATGATGCATTGAAATGCAATAGCCAAGTGCAACCTGATGAATAGATATCAGCTTGACAATACTCTTTTAGTTCCAGCACCTAAAGTCACCAGCAGCAGTGGACAAGAGGAGCAGCTTCTGTGAAATAGGAATGAATAAGAAGACTGAGGCTGGCCATACAGCAGTCATTTTTTTTATTCAACCAGAGGGTTGAATTATCCCCACTCGATGTGGATTGGGGGAATCCCTTCCGCTAAGTCTTTGTATTCTGACAGCGGGGAGAGGAGATGATCAGCATCACTAGCTATAGCTAGCAGCAGTGATCGAGGGAATATTTTCCAACAGGTTGGTTGTACACAATCAGCACTGTATAAACTTTATGTAGCATCAGCAACATACAGTACACAGAACTTTGTTCAAGCAGTGGTATGGGGACTTTCTGTTTCATTTCTACAACAAAATGGAGACAGGCTGAGCATTGCTTAGCCAATTACAGGAAACCTTGTATTTTATAAATGAATACAAGGCATCCTCTGACAGGCTGAGGGGAAGAGGTGCACAGGTGACATCACAATCTCTACCTCAGCCAATCGGAGGAATCCTTGTATTCATTCCCAAAAATACAAATCATCTGTGAACGGGTGAGCAGGACTCAGCCCGACTCAATTTTGTCCTGGGAATGAGACAGGAAACCTCTGTACCACTGCTGAGACACAATGCTTCATACTGTATGTAGCTATTGCAATATACCGTTTATGCAATGCTGAGAACAGACACTTGTATCAATGAAGGAAATAGTTTGTTTGGGTCAGCTTGGCCCAAAGGAACCATTTGAAGTGAAATTAAACATGGAGTTAGGCTCTAATTCCATGTGTCTGTTTCCTGACTACGCTAACAATAGATTACTAAAGAACAGGCCAGTATTACTGATTTCACACAGAGGTCTAAGAGATAGATAGGATGTGCAAAAAATGCATTCAGACAAGGATAGGAAGGAAACAATGGATTGTTGTAAGGTGGAAGAGAAATTGAAGTGAAGTCCTTAGTAGAAGAGTTTTGTGGCAACTCTGCATTTGGGCTCCAACATATACAAACACACTTTCCAAGGGGAGGGGGTTGGACAAAGGCTTTGGACCTCTGATTCTTGTGTCACCTTTAGTTAAGATCCACCTTAGTTTAGCACTACCTACCCCCGCAGGAGCTACTGGTAACCGGCTCTCCTACTCCTGCACAGCCAGGCAACACGCATTCTCTGCTTGCATCCAAATACAAGAAGGCTTTGTTTTTATGTTTTATTAGGGGGAACAACTTGGATGGGTGAAGGGATGTATGGGATGCCCAATTTGAATTAAGAACAACAGTGGACAACATCCTTCCCCTGTACAAAAGATCCTGGACTGCTTTCCTTCCTGTATATACACACAATCCTTAGTTTAATTTAGTAATTTAGTAGCAAAAGTCCATTAGAGGAGCTCTCAGCCTCTTTTGGAAATAGCACAAAAACATGAGGCAAACTGCATGCAGGAGTGTATCCTCGCCTTGTGTAGATCTGCATCCAGCTACACTGCTTGCTGGCACTACCAGCCCTCCTGGCTGCTCTGAAGATCTCAGAGGGCAAGGTAATAAAAGGGGTAAGCACAGTGCTGTCCTTTTAGAAAGCTTATTACATATTTCAGTCTCTCCCCTTCAAAGTCCCTGGGTGTGTACTCACACTGTCCTCCTTGCTCCCACTGCTTTTCAGGCAAGATTCCATGTCAAACCGTTCTGCTGAATGGATCCTTCCGAACCAGCCCGAGCCCAGCCTGGAGCCAGGGTCTCCCCTAGACCTGGGAGACCCTTCCCAGGCCACCGACAGTCTCCTCAGTACTCCATCTTCCACCAGACTCCCCTGCTGGCATGACTTATCCATACTTAAGGGCTGGCTCAGCCACCCACCCACTGGAGGTTTGACCTGAGATTGGGGGATTGGCCTGGCAGATTGGCCCCTGGGGATTGACCAAGTTCCCCTAAGTATGCAGTTCAACCCTCCTTGCCATTGCTCTCTAACTTCTAGAAGTTTCTACAAACTTCCAGAACCAGGGGGAGGCACCAGAGACCTGTCTGTGTGAGTCATCCAGCCAGACATGCAATAAACCCTGACCCAGATTCCAGACTCACACTTACCATGAGTCAATAAATTTACCTGCACTTAACTACTAGCACACTAGAGGGTGCTACCTTAGTAAAGGGCTTAGGAGCAAAGGTATTGATCCACCGTTATTTTCAGTTACAAATTTATTTGCAACTGTTCTTGTATATTTGTATGTCCATTCTTTTGTTTATTGTTTACTGTGTGTTGCAACAACAAATATTCACCGTTCCGCCTTGATGTGTCAGAGAGTGTAATGCTGCCTAGAAAGTCGCCAGCTCTGGAAACAGGTGATCCAAGAAACAGCGGCTCCTTCGAGGGTAAGTGCGTCATATATATTTTATCTATACCAAGGTCTCTTTGTCTCTTTATTATTCATGTTATATTTTTTGTGCTTTTGACAAGGACAGAGTTAAAGGTCAAGAAACATCCTGTGAAGGAATTCTCTGCAGTTGCTTCAGAACCATCTTCAGAAAAGTTTTAAATAGACTAAACAGTAATAAATTACAAGTAAATTGACACTTCCTTTCTTAAATGAAAACCTGTAGAAGAAGCCTTTTAACAAGCAGACATGTACATGTAGGTATGTGGGAAAGAGAAAGCTAAAATTGAGGGTTAAAAAATAATTTTAAATATAACTACAAACATTCACATTGCACTTGGCATAATCCTCTTCCCATTTGCTCTAAAAATAATGCAAATGTCCTCATTTTCAAAGAAGAGAATGTTTTGCTGCAGATCTGGGCTTTGCATGCATGTAATCTCATGTCTGTATACTGGGGTCAGTATGAGAAAAGTAGATATATTCCGCTTGTTAACTGATTTTTCCTGCTGTTATAAATGTTCGTGTTTTGTATTTGCTAAAGCACCAGTTAAAAAAAAAGTTTTTATACTTTTTATACACTTTGTTTTTACATGGTGTTTTGCACTTTTTATGGTGAGACTCTTTAAAAGTGGATACCAGTTTAAGTGGATTAGCCTTATTGCAGTCTAAGTTAATTGCAGTATTTAAGGCTAATATAAATTTTTTGGTGTAACGTATTCTTTGACCTGCGTTTTGGTTTGTGCATTGCCTTTATCTTGCCATGCCATAATAAATGTATTTGATTTACCAGCAAGTTGCTTGTAGCCTATTTTCTGTGTACTATTATAGTGTGGTAGTATACCAACATTTAAAGTGGAAGAAAAGGCTTATACCTAAATACACCACACACACACAATCATTAATGTAACCAAAAGCCAGCCATATGCACCAAAATGCAAAAATCGCTGTTCTTCTAACCTTTTTTTCATGTTGTTCACTGCCTGTCACGTGATCCTATTCCCCCTTTATTCTGATTACAGTGAGGGTGTGACATGCTCTGCAGCTCTAAGCCTGGAGCTCTTGCGTTAATGATACTTCAACATACTCATTCACGAAAAAGCATGTGATGTCACAGATGGGGCAAAGCTTGGCGGGGCTGATTGGATTGACAAAGGTACCTGGAAGTGCATTTGATCAGTCACATTCGGATGCACAGGCATGCCGTTGTTGGTGAAGAAGGGAAGGGTTGCTCAATGTCTCAATGTCTGAATTAGACCGTTTTTTCTAATCATACATTTAGCAATCCCAAAAGTGCTTACTAAACCCACAACAGTAAAATCAGTCTATATATGCAGTAAAGCATGCTTTTTATACTCACTGTGGAACCTAAGAGGTTAATCCTGCGCATTGTGTAAAAAGGATGTTTGATCCTGTCTTCTCTAATCATCCCCTTCTTCCACCGTTCCCAATCCATCTCCTAATAGTACAGAGCCTTGGGGGCACTCTGCACATGCTTGCTAGAGAGTTTTTTTTTTGGGGGGGGGGGGGTGCATGTGATCAGCACAGGGCCAATCAGCACTGTCCAGACAGAGGGTCAGGGGTCCTGCAGCCTCGTAGGACAGCCAGAGGAGAATGAAAACTCCTTCTACAAGCTTTTATCCCGACACTGATAGAAGTCACAAGACTGCTATATACTGCTAATGAGAAAAGGCATTTAGCAGTTTATATTTACTAAAATAATTGCATTTCTATGTTCTGTGTACTGTGGGAGACCAGATATAGTAAATGCAGAGTCCTGGGTTTAGTAACACTTTAATATAGAAATTTATTACATTTTTCAAATAAATAAAGGGTAGATTTTTTTTCATTTTAACTGGAATTCCACTTTAAGTCATACAGATATGTGCAGCCTTCAAATTATATATAGCCAGGTGTGTCAGAGGGATCACAGCAGTTTATAGTCATAGCAGAACAGAGAACACATCATATCAAGTGGCTCCTGCGAAGGTAAGTGCCAGGGCTGTCTTTAACGTAGGGCAAACGAGTCAGCTGCCCTGGGCCCAATCTTTGTTGGGGGCCCCAATGCAGCTGCCGCTTGACCCCGCACTGCCCGCGAATTGAGGCCCGATGATGGCATTGCAGAGTGCACACCGCACGGAGGACACGGGAGGCAGCGTTGTATTCCATAGCCAGCCAGCAGGGAGGGGGTGGGGCAGGGCTGGGAGCTTCACTGATGCTTTGACCCCATGCAGCTTGTATACTCGGGAGAGAGTGGCTGCAGTAAAAGTAGGAATTGGAGTGGGAGCCCCGCCCCCAGACCTCTGTATGCCCCAGTCAGTAGAGAGGGGTAGAGGCTGGGAGCTATACTGACGCTCTGACCCTGCCCCATGCAGCCTGTATGCTTGGGAGGGAGCTGCTGTAGAGAGAGCAGAGATCGGGTGGGAGCCCAGACCGAGGGACCTCTGAAAGTGTATGGTGAGCCCGGCTGGGCAGGTATGTCCTTACCCCCATAGAATGCCTTACTGCTCTCCTGAAACTCTGAGCTGTGTTATTCAATTGTAAAGCTGTGCATTGCTGAAAGTTCTCTGACCATCTCCTGTAGCATGCCAGCAGTCTCTGACCATCTCCTGTAGCATGTCCGCAGTCTCTGACCATCTCCTGTAGCATGTCTGCAGTCTCTGGTCATCTCCTGTAACATGTTCACAGTCTTTGACCAGGGCCGATCCTAGGGTCACAGACGCCTGGGTGCAGAAATATTTCTGGCGCCCCCACATGGGCGTGGTCATCTTACAAACTCCTCCCCTTTACACATGTTTCTATGGCAACGACTCAAACACAGAGATGCTCCCCTAAGAAGTCTTTGTTTCCCTGGGATCCTCCCATGATCTTCTAACAATAAAGAAAATACAGGAAGAGCGTACCCTAATGAGACCTGGAGGGGAGTCTCTCTGATGCACACAGAGGGGGCTTCTGTTAGAAAGAGCCCCCAGACATGGTACAGGAGATGGTCAGAGTAAGTGATTAGTACAGATAACTTACTCTGTCATTTCAGGCAGGGAAGCCTTCCCTGCTCTCCATCCTTACATATTCCCCACAGCAGCCGGTGGAAGAGGGGAGGGGGGAACCTGGCAGAGCTGGGGGGGGGGGCGGGCAGGAGACAGTACAGGGTGACAGGAGAATGGCAGGATAAAGGAGAACAGCAGGGGGACCTCAGAAGAGCACAGGGGGGGACCTCAGAAGAGCACAGGGGGGGTACCGGAGAAGAGCACAGGGGGGGGGACCGGAGAAGAGCACAGGGGGGACGGGACTGGAGAAGAGCACAGGGGGGGACCAGAGAAGAGCACAGGGGGGGGACCAGAGAAGAGCACAGGGGGGGACCAGAGAAGGGCACAGGGGGGGGGACCAGAGAAGAGCACAGGGGGGGACCAGAGAAGAGCACAGGGGGACCAGAGAAGAGCACAAGGGGGGGACCAGAGAAGAGCACAGGGGGGGACCAGAGAAGAGCACAGGGGGGGGACCAGAGAAGAGCACAGGGGGGGGACCAGAGAAGAGCACAGGGGAGGACCAGAGAAGAGCACAGGGGGGGACCAGAGAAGAGCACAGGGGGGGGACCCAGAGAAGAGCACAGGGGGGGACCCAGAGAAGAGCACAGGGGGGGGACCCAGAGAAGAGCACAGGGGGGGAAAAGAAGAAGAGCATGGGGGGGCAGAGAAGAGCACGGGGGGCAGAGAAGAGCACAGGGGGGGCCAGATTACAGTAGGGGGTGGGGTGGGAGAGAGCAGAGCAGTTGCTGGGGAAGATCACAGAAGTGCCAGGAGAAAGCTGAGGGGCCCACGGGCAGAAAAAGCTGGAGAGGAGGGGCGGCATACAGAGGAACCAATGCCCTCCATGTTCTTCCTGCAGCTGCTGAATGCCCACTTTTCCTCCTCTCTCTTGCAGGCATTTAGTGGCTGCAGAAAGAACATGGAAGGCATTGGTTCCTCTGTATGACGCCCCCCCTCCTCTCAGGCTGTGGTGCAATGGCGACCACTGTAGTTATGCCCCTGCAGTGAAGTAAAGGAAAAAAGTTCTGGCAGGATGAAGGAGCAATGAGGAATGAATGGCATGCTGGCAGGATTCTGAGGCTGTGACAGTTGCAGACTAGAGCATACAGAGGGTTAACAAGACTAGTAGATGAAAAGATTGTGGACCAGGAAATGCTGAGGAGGAAGGGGGAGGAGGGGGCTGCGAGTGTAGTGAGAGCTGAATGAGAGAAGAGAAGTGCCGGGTGTGAGGAGTTATCAGTGTGCAGTGATGCTGGAAAGATTACCGTACTTTATTTACCTTTTTTATCTACAAAGCACATTCCGGTCTGTACAGAGGCACTGGGCAGTGACACTCAGACAGGAGAGGATCACATCGACACTGCACAGTGACAGAAGACACGAGCAGGAATGGGGTCAGATGTCAGAATCCTCTCACATGACGGGCACTGCACGGCACGGACCGCCCCGCCCCCCCCCCCCAACAATGTCACAGCGCGGTCTCTCTCCGAATAGAGACAGACGCTCGATCTGTTCTGACAGGAGGGTGGGGGGGCGGACTAGGGCAGGAAATACAGTGGCAGCGCCGTGGAGGTGACTGGCGGAGGGAGCAGCCTCGGCTCGGACACCAACAAGGAGAGGAGGGAGGGGAGCACTCTGGCGCTTGAGCACCCCCATCTCTGTGGCGCCTGGGTGAACTGCACCCCAGGCACCCGCCTAGGATCGGCCCTGTCTCTGACCATCTCCTGGAGCATGTCTGTAGTCTCTGACCATCTCCTGTAGCATGTCCGCAGTCTCTGGTCATCTCTTGTAGCATGTCCACAGTCTCTGACCATCTCCTGTATCATGTCTGCAGTTTCTGGTCGTCTCCTGTAATATGTCTGTAGTCTCTGACCATCTCCTGTAGCATGTCCACAGTCTCTGATCACCTCCTGTAATATGTCCGCAGTCTCTGGTCATCTCATGTAATATGACTGCAGTCTTTGGTCATCTCCTGCAGTATGTACACAGTCTCTGACAGCCTCCTGTAATATGTCCGCAATCTCTGGTCATCTCCTATAGTATGTCCACAGTCTCTGGTCTTCTCCTGTAATATTGTCCGCAGTCTCTGGTTATCTCCTGTAATATTGACCGCAGTCTCTGGTCATCTCCAGTACTATTGTCTCTGATCATCTCCTGTAATATTGTCTGCAGTCTCTGGTCATCTCCTGCAGTATGTCCACAGTCTCTGACAGCCTCCTGTACCATGTCCGTAGTCTCTGGTCATCTCCTGCAGTATGTCCTCAGTCTCTGGTCATCTCCTGCAGTATGTCCACAGTCTGACAGCCTCCTGTAATATGTCCGCAGTCTCTGGTCATCTCCTGTACTATGTCCGGAGTCTCTGGTCATCTCCTGTAATATTGTCAGCAGTCTCTGGTCATCTCCTGTAATATTGTCCGCAGTCTATGGTCATCTCCTGCAGTATGTCCACAGTCTCCGACAGTCTCCGACAGTCCCCTGCAGTATGTCTGTAGTCTCTGACAGTCTCCTACAGTATGTCCACAGTCTCTGACAGCTTCCTGTAGTATGTCTGCAGTCTCTGGTCACCTCCTGCATTATGTCTGCAGTCTCTGACCCTCTCCTGTAGTATATTTGCAGTTTCTGACCCTCACCTCTAGTATGTCTGCTATTCTCTGACCCTCTCCTGTACTATGTTTGCAATCTCTGACCCTCTCCTGTAGTATGTGTATTAATGTGCCGGTTTACTTGCTCGATTATTTGGGATTGCTCCACTGCTCAGTGAGTGGTAATGATGTGCAGTAAAGTGTAGCAACCAATCAGTGAACAGTATTGATCTGCTGTAATCTCTTGCAACCAGTCGATAAGCAGAAATTATGTGTTGCAACCTCTAGCAACCAGTCAGTGAGTGGTAATGATAAGCTGTAAACCCTGGCAACCAATTGCAATTGCTGCATGATTGCTGCAGTAAACTGATTTTGACTCTACCTGCTATTTTTTTGTATGTCTCAGAATGGAGGAAGGCCCAAGAAAATGTTTACCCAGGGTCCAATCAGTATTAAAGACGGCCCTGGTAAGTGCTACAGAAGATTTCCCCTCTATTACTTTTCTGGGGACAACCCAAAATTTCACTTTCAATGATAATGGTAAACAGGACAAATAGAGAAGGTGAATCTCCTTAAAGGAGAAGTCCAGCCTGAGCTTGTTTGGCTGGGGTTCTCCTATGGGTCACAGGAGTGCAATTCGTTTTGCACTCCCGTGACCCGTTTTCAGCAGAAAGCGGTCTGAAGTCCGCTCTCTGCTGACGTCACTGGAATCAGTCCGGGCATGGCGTCATCACAATTCACAACAATTAAGTCTGGATCCGCCAGGTGCCTGGACTGATGCCTGTCTTAAGCCGTGTACACACGATAGGTTTTACCGATGAAAACACTCCGATGGACTTTTTTCATCGGACAAACCGATTGTGTATGGGCCCATCGGTCTTTTTTCCATCGGTGTTTAAAAATAGAACATGTTTTAAATTTATCCGTTGGTTAAAAAACCGATAGCAAATTACTATCGTCTGTGGGGAACTCCATCGGATAAAAAACCCACGCATGCTCAGAATCAAGTCGACGCATGCTCAGAAGCATTGAACTTCATTTTTCTCGGCTCATCGGAGTGTTTTACGTCACCGCGTTTGGAACAGTCGGTTTTTTGACTGATAGTGTGTAGGCAAGACTGATGGAAGTCAGCTTCATCGGTTTTCCGATGGAAAAATCCATTGGTTTAAAAACCATAGGAAATCCGATCGTGTGTACAGGGCTTTAGCCTCTCAGCAAGCCGCTGAGAGCCTGAGACAGATGCTCCCCGCCCCTCCACAGCTCAGCGCTCCAGTGAGCGTGGAAGAGCAGAGAGGAGAGCTGAGAGAACTGAGCCATCGGCGGTGTTCGATGGCTCGGTTCTCAGTGCAGAGATGCGTCATATTGCTCATATGTGCCTGCTGTACCATGTACTTGTATGAGAATATATCCTGTTTTCATTGTATTGCTTCCTTTATGTGAAATTCCTGGAGTTCCTGCCAGTCTCCTTGCTTTCCCATTAAAAGCTGACCACACCAAGCAGGAGTGCACACCATGGTCAGTTCTCTAGCAATTATCAGAACTCAGTGTACTCTCCTCCAATGATCAGACTTGAATGATCATTCACTGGTAAACTCAGTGTACTGCTGCTTCTCCTCCCCCCATCTCTTATGCAGATGAGAGATCCCCTGATGAAGCCACGTGATACGTGGCGATACGCATCGGGATTGGGTGGCAGATAAACCGGCAGTGACATAGAAGTACGAGCTCACTGCTTGTGGATTATATGCTTTGCTGTATTGTTTTAAATGTGAGTACCAACACGCTTCTTTTAATAAAACACCACTTATCAAACTATATTACACTATTGGAGCCCCTTTTGTTTGTATACTACTACCATGGAGGAGACTAGGTGGACATTCCAGAATTACATCTAAGGAGGTATCACCATACATCCAGTCCCTAGGGCAGCTCTCATCATAGAAAGATCCCTAAAGTTAAGAGGAGACACCGGAATCCCCCATGAAAGATATTCATCCAGTGCTGTTACCTTACAGCAGTAAGGTGAGAGGCCTGTGAGCACTGAGGTGTCACTTATATTATAAGAAGAGACACCCATCACCAGTTATTTCACCATTTGAATGTGGAAGAAATAGAGCACCTTCACCTTCATTGCACCTTTACTGAACTTTTGATATAAAATGTCATCACTGGGACTATTAATTTATATGATTATTGCATCAGTCACTTTATTTGCATGTGATATTTATGGACACTCATAAGCAATATTCATTTATTTATTTGTTCACGTATAGATGTATGTAATTATTTATGTTGATTGAGATATTATTGCTTAGTTTTTCACGTTATTCTTGACAGCGCAGCATCATTTTGTATTCATACTAGCATATTATGCCATTGTCTTGCAGGTTTATTTATTTATTTATTTTTTCAGTGATTTACTACCGCTTTAGGCCCCATGCACACGAGACGCCGGTGCAAACTCTGCTGAACACACGTTTTTAAAGGCTAAAACCGGCGTTTAAAACCGCCCGTTTTGCCACGATTTTAGCGGCGTTTTACCGCGTTTGCGTCTATAGGCGTTTAGTTAAGAAACATCATAAGACCCTCCCTAAGCTCAAAAAACATTATTATTTAACCATTTCAGCCATTTTGGGAGACCAGCAGCTGAGAGAGCAGCAGTGTACTTGTATTTAGCGTATCATTTGCCACATCATCTGCCACAAGCTGTGGATTGTCCACTTGCCACGTCACCTGATACGTCACCTGCCACAAGTTGTGAATTGTCCACTTGCCATGTCACCTGCCACGTCACCTGGCCATGTCACCTGCCACGTCACCTGGCCACAAGTTGTGGATTGTCCACTTGCCACATCACCTGGCCACGTCACCTGGCCACGTCACCTGGCCATGTCACCTGCCACGTCACCTGGCCACGTTACCTGCCACAAGTTGTGGATTGTCCACTTGCCACGTCACCTGGCCACGTCACCTGCCACAATTTGTGGATTTCCACCTGCCACGTCACCTGGCAACATCACCTGCCACAAGTTGTGGATTGTCCACTTGCCACGTCACCTGCCACAAGTTGTGGATTGTCTACAGTGCAATGCAAGCAATTACAGTTTTTTTTTCATATTTTTTTGATGGTTTTTCATCATTTGCCATCATTTTTGAGATTTCTAATGTAAAAAAATAGGTCACCTTTAAAAACGCTAATAAACGAAATCGCGGCAAAACGCCGGTACCGCGTTTTGCCGCATTTAGCGGCGTTTAGCCACGCTTTGCGTCTGAAACGTGGAAAACTTTTGCGTCTGAACCCATTTTTTTGCTTCTGGAAAAACGAGGTTAAACGCAACTGCCTAAAAACGGCAATAAACGAGACTGTGTGCATGGACACATAGGATAACATTGAATGGGTTCAGGAGCAGTGGAAAAAAGTGTCCAACTGCCTCTGAACGTGCGTTTAACAGCAAATAACAGCGTCTCGTGTGCATGGGGCCTTAAGGGTCTGCCCTATTTTGCCTTATGTAAGGCTGGTCAGCTATACACTAGTAGATTTATGAATAAACATTTGTATGAAAATTCTCAGTACATTTGATGACTTAAAGTGGTTGTAAATTCTGTTACACCACTTTTACCTACAGGTAAGCCTATAACAAGGCACGCCAGTTGCCAGCTAAGTCGTTGCAGCAATTTTTTACTGCCACTTTTCTCCTATTACGACATTTACAGGCAGGAGAAAAGTGCCCTGTTCCTTTGGGCTGCCCATAAAATTACGGGGGGGTGGCAACACTGCCTTCAGAGCGCATATGCCGGAGATGTCACTGGCTGCATCTACAGTAAATACCTTCTAAACGGTGCACATTTAGGTTATACTGTATTTACGATACCTATAGGTAAGCCTTGTTAAGGTAAAAATTATGCATGGGAGTTTACTCCCTCTTAAAGCTGGCCACACACCAGTAGAATTTTGTGCGAAATGTTTTAAACATCCGTTAGATTTTCTTACCGTTATTAGGGGTCAAACTGACATTCGTTTTCAATTGCTGTGCTAAAATTCAAAGAAGCAGGACAGAATAAAAAAAAAACTGTTTGAATATAGGTAAGTATATGCATCTTTATTACAAAGGTTAGTTAGCATAGCTGTTAGGAAGAGGAGGGAGAGTTTTAAGGTTAGTTAGGCGTAAACTGAAATTCCCCTTTAAGGTTTTGACAATGTTTAAGCTGCTCTCCAACTGCAAGGAATTTAGGTAAACATGTGAATTTGCTGCATTTCCATAGCGGATTATTATGTAACAATATCTTTGTTTTACAGCAAACAGAAGTTATTTCTGCATAAAAGAGCACAGAGAATCGGCCACAAATGTTTAAACCAAGTGTTTTTTAAATATTGGTGATTGGGGACTATGTTTCTATGTTTGGAAACTATAAATTTCCTAATACTATTATAAAATTGTCTCTTTCTAGTTCAACAAACGAATGACGATCAACATTTCTGCCACTTTATTTATGAAAATAACTATATGACACAAAATGAACATTAGCTCACCTCAATGTGATTATGCATACACTATTATTATATCCTATCAATAAGAAAATGTTTCATAATTATTTTCATGCTGTTTCAGGAGAAAATAATATAATTTAATTCTTTCAAAATTTTAATATCTCTCACCGCAGGGATATTTTCCAACTGCTTCGCATACGGCGGGTATTGAACATTGCACAAGTTGAACTTCTGATTAGTATTCAAAGAATTGTTGTGTGTTTTGTATTTGCTAATGGTTCATTAAAGATAATGGATAAAAGAGTATTCACAGGCTTCCAGTTAAATTTTGCTTTGTCTTTCAAGCATAGGCTTAGCAGATAGAGAAGTTGATACGACAAAATTAGTATTCAATAGCTGGATAATTGGGAAACATGATGCAATGTGTGTTTTGTTTAGTCTTACAAAGTAATAGAGAATCTCTATCACAGTGATGATAGCCATTTATCATCCGTGGGCCTTAAGTGCCATTATTTCAGTGCAAATTGTTCAGTTCTGAATTGTTAACAGCAAATTATATTATTTTAAACATTTCACACATGAAAGTGAGCAGGTTATTGTAAATGATGTTATAAGTATGTGTTAATGTTTTAAAACCTTGTTTCTATATCAAGTTTTTATATATGTAGCGGGGTCTCCTTTAAGGCCCCGGGACTACGTTACCCATAACCCCGTGTGGCACCCAGGGTGCATTTTTGCCACGTAGAGACTCATGGGTGGGACTATATAAGAGGAGGGCGAGGCTGAGCTCGGCCTCTTTGGACACCGCGCTGCTATCAACAGGTCTTCCCGTGCGGATCTGCTGCAGTGCAGAGCCTGAAGCCAGGGCCTTGCACAACTTCCAGAGAGCCTTCCACCCCACTGCGAGCCTGGGTGGCATCTGACTTCTCCAAGTTGCTGACATCAGTTGGACCGGGGACCCGGCCGTTGCACACGCTGTGTGTGGAGACACAGTCGGTGGAAGTCCCGGACTGGGATCACGTCCGGAGTGGTGAGCGAGCACCTGCTCAATCCAAAGAAATACTTTACTCTGATTAGGCCTAGAGACTGCCTTGGCCCACCAAGTTTTATCAGTTGTTCCACCGGAGACTAGTAGCAGAACTGGGTCGGTTAGTCTCCAGTGAAGTGTTCTTCTATTACCTATCGTGTGGATTACAAATACTGTTTCTTTCTATATGTGCACCACCGTTCAAGCTGCATGCAAAGAAATTGTTCCCCAAGAGACTAAGTTATATCTGAGTCAGATAACAACATGGCCTGGGGAATGCCCAGGGAAAAACCAAGCCTACTTACCGACCAGCTCGCTGACAACCAATTAACCTGTCTAACAGTATGCGTTAAAAACAGGGGTTTGTCCGCACGCATTTGAAAACACATGCGTGAGCCACAGAGCCACGCCAAGGCCCCCTGGAGTCTGTGGTCCTACACTAACATTGAGTGTCCCCACAATGGAGGCACATGCATTCTGATGGTTAGATGAGGGCAGGTGGACTGAAGGGGAGCCATCCCTCCTTAAAGGTACAGGAGCACACCAAACACCCAGCGTAGCACAATGGCAGCAAAGGTGTTGGTGCACTGCTGGACCAATACAAGCACCATAGGTGAAAACAAAAACATGTCCACCGCCCCCATCTATAGCTGGCTATCACGGTAAGTAGCATTGGAAGGCTAAAGCAGATAACAACATGGCCTGGGGAATGCCCAGGGAAAAACCAAGCCTACTTACCGACCAGCTCGCTGACAACCAATTAACCTGTCTAACAGTATGCGTTAAAAACAGGGGTTTGTCCGCACGCATTTGCAAACGCATGCGTGAGCCACAGAGCCACGCCAAGGCCCCCTGGAGTCTGTGGTCCTACACTAACATTGAGTGTCCCCACAATGGAGGCACATGCATTCTGATGGTTAGATGAGGGCAGCTTTGCTGCCATTGTGCTACGCTGGGTGTTTGGTGTGCTCCTGTACCTTTAAGGAGGGGTGGCTCCCCTTCAGTCCACCTGCCCTCATCTAACCATCAGAATGCATGTGCCTCCATTGTGGGGACACTCAATGTTAGTGTAGGACCACAGACTCCAGGGGGCCTTGGCGTGGCTCTGTGGCTCACGCATGCGTTTGCAAATGCGTGCGGACAAACCCCTGTTTTTAACGCATACTGTTAGACAGGTTAATTGGTTGTCAGCGAGCTGGTCGGTAAGTAGGCTTGGTTTTTCCCTGGGCATTCCCCAGGCCATGTTGTTATATCTGAGTCAGGCCTGACCAGGAGTTAGAACTTTTTTGTTGCTGCGCCATAAGGGCGCATAGATAGGAATAGCTGCACTTGGCGTGTAATCGCCAGCATCCTCAGTGTGTACTATATTTACAGTTGCAGGGCTCTGCAGACAATATATGTGTTATGTGTTAACCTATGCCTTTTACACAGAAGTAAACTAGTTATACTTTAACACTTCGCCCTCAGTGTGTTATCATTGTGCATATATTGATAGATTGTAATAAGATAAAAACCCTTATGCGGCGTACACACGATCGTTTTTCATGCCATTTTTTAAACCAACGTTTTTCACGTGTTTTTTTTTCATGTTTCCTCTCAAGCCTGTCTTGCGTACACACGATCATTTTAAAAAACGTTCAAGCAAAGCGCAGTGACGTACAACACGTACGACGGCACTATAAAGGGGAAGTTCCGTTCTAATGACGCCACCCTTTGGGACGCTTTTGCTAGTTTCGTGTTACCGCGTGTTAGTAAAAGTTTGGTGAGAGACGATTCGCGCTTTTCAGCCTCGTGCTTTTCAGTCCGTTACAGCGTGACGAATGTGCTATCTCCATTACGAACGCTAGTTTTACCAGAACGAGCGCTCCCATCTCATACTTGATTCTGAGCATGCTCGGTTTTTTTCCCCTCGTAAAAGCATACACACTATCGTTTTTCACGTCGTTAAAAAAAACTACATGGAAAACAACGTGAAAAAATAGAGCATGTTCGAAATTTTTAATGCCCGTTTTTCACGTCGTTAAAAATGCTCTGGAGCATACACACGATCGGTTTTAATGCCCATTTTTAAAAATGGCATTTTTAACGGCATGAAAAACGATCGTGTGTATGGGGCATTAGACTAACTGTGCCAGAGTGGGTCGAGTAGATTGCCGGGGGTTGGCGGTGCTGTATTCAGGGCCCGAAACAAATCCAGCGTCTCTCTTAACTGGGGGTAGCGCTACATATATATTTATATGCGCAGTCTCTGTAAACAATCACCTTATAAAACAACCCTATTAGTTTAAAATAGAAATGAAAGGCAAAATATTTGTGTATAGATATAAAATAAAAAAACATTAGAAATACCTTTTTCCTTTTTTTATAAGGACAGTAAAACCTTAGATTGCGAGTAATGCGGTTATACGAGCAATACAAGCATTTTCTTTTTGAAAATCCTGACTCGGTTTGCGAGTGTTGTCTCGCAAAACGAGCAGGATTTAAGCCACAGTGGTGTGCAGTACCGCATTTGGCCAGAGGTGCGGGGGCGCCGGAGCCGTTCGGAAATATTCCTAAAAACTCTGAGGTTTTCCGAGTTCACCTGAGCTGTCCCCGAGAATTTCCGAGTATTTCCGAGGCTCTCCGCCGCCCCCCACCTCTGGCCACATGTGATATTGCATGCCATAGAAGTCAATGCGGAAAACAAATTATTTTAGTTTCCATTGACTTCTATGGGGAAACTCGCTTTGATATGCGAGTGCTTTGGATTACGAGCATTCTTCTGGAACAGATTATGCTCGTAATCCAAGGTTCCACTGTAATCACATTCCCTCTGTTCTCAGCTGCATAAGAACACTGAGCTTCCCAGCGAATATTGAAGAGCAGCGGGGGGCGTGTCAGGACAAGTCTGATCATTGGAGGAGAGTACACTGAGTTCCCATCATAGCTAGAGAACTGATGACGATGTGCTCTCCTGCTTAGTGAGACTAGTTTTTAATAGGAAAGCAGAGGGACTGGCAGGAACACCAGGGATTTCACATAAAGGAAGCAATACAAGCAATGCATGAATGTATGTATTGTTGACTTGAGTGACGGTGCAGGGGAGAGAGGGGGCGGCGGTCCTGCGCCCACTATGGACGCACCGCCACTGCCAAAACCCCTCTTATTCTGCACCACCCACCCCCTTCTGATATATGAATCCCAGCAAGACTAGATAAACCCTATGTGTGCCTGTTAGCCCTGCTACCTATTCATGCCAGCCCTACGCTTATTTTATTTAATTTTTTTGCTTCAGGCTTATTTGAACCGTGGATGTAGATTTTTCTGTTTTGAACGCAGTGCACGTTCACTGACCTTTGCACAGCTGTGTGCATGGGGCCCATAGCAAACCACACACCTGCATTTGGAGATAAACGCTGCCTGTTTTGGGGCCCCGTGCATGAGCATTATGAGGTTTGGCATTCGGCAGGCTGGCCAATTTTAGATTTTAATTGACATCAAACCCCCTGGTAGCCTCACCAATGCCAGTTTTCACATTTATATCCTAAAAGGTCCCTTATAAACTCCAGCATAAGTATTGTAGATCTCAAACCAAGCAATTTCAAAAGCAGCATGATGTTAAGATTTACATATCTACACTGAAGAGTTTTATAAATGAATGCATTATAAACCATAATCAGATATTGGGCCAGGAACCCGTCATTAGAAATCCACAGCTGTGAAATATTTATACGTGAGCTAGTGTTTGTCTTGCTTAATATTTTCATCCACCGCTTCTGCCTTAGAAACAAAATTTAATAAACATCTCTTTGGTCATGAAAATGTTATTTCATCATGCTGGCACCTTGGTATTAAACACAGTATACAAATGTGTTTTTGCTGCCAGCTCTAGATGCTGCTTTTAAATATGTATTGGGTAATGAAACTGTGATTAGCAGCCAAAATAAGAATCCTGCTTCACTCTCAATTTAGCAACATCACTTAGGTGTCCGTTTATGAAGCAGTGAAATCTATTCACTGCTTCATTCGCTGGCATTCACAGTGGAGATCTTTCTTCTCTGGGTGCCAGTTTATGAAGCAGAGTAGATAGCGTCCCCCTTGGAGGAGTGAAGCAATCTACCAATGCTTCCAACAGTGGAGAACGGCCCCTGATACTGGAATCTCGTGAGACTTTACGAGATTACAGTACCAGAAATTCACAGAAACACCGAGATGTCAGTTTATTAAGCAGTGATAAATAATCACCGCTCAGTACACTGACAGACGGCGTGGTTATTGTTAATAAAATAAGGAGTTCCCCTTCATAATATATATATGTATACACACACATTGTATATACATGAATATACACACACATTATATATATATATATATATATACATGTACACATTATATAAATATATGTATTTATATGTATACACACAAATATGACAGGGGTCATGGTTACAGTGTTGGGGGGTCTGAACGAGGTAGAAAGAAGTTAAAAATCTTCCTCCTTCCCCCTCAGATCCCCCGAGATTCTCTCTTCACTCCCCGATTCTCCACCTCTGAGCTGGTGAATCGGGGAGTGTGAATTCTGACTCAGATCACCAGTGAAGCTCTCAGATCGCAGCTTCATAATCTGGCCGTTACTGTGTCATTCAATGAGACTTCACACTGTGCAGAGATCATCGGCGGGAGAACATGTTCAAACACTTCTCCCCCCGATTATCTCTGTGTCATAAACTGTTTATGGACTGTGATCAGTGGCGATCCTTGGGATCACCGCTGATCACTGCTTCATTAACGGACACCTTAATACGGAAGAACAAAAACATGACAATGTATGCAGTCTGATTTCCACTGCCAATACACCTCCAAATGTGACTGCTAGAGAGTTGCCCTTCTTAGCTGCAGATGGATCAGTCTGAAAAAGATGTGACCTTACATGGTTCAGGTAGATGCCAATTGTTCAAATCATATGGCAATAAAGAGCCACATACAAGTATGGATAAAGCTGTGAAAGGATTACAACTTCCACATTGGATAAAGATAGCAAAAAAAAAATATTAGAATGGAAAGGTGAGAGGATTCTATAAAGATAGCAAATTATTATTAAAGACCCTGTCATTAGATCATTTCTTTCAATCTAAATTTTCCATTGAGAATATAGGTGCATTTAATAGACTGTAGGATATTATTTATCATCCAAAAGCCCTGGGAACCATCATCTTGGATGTGATGTCAACAATGCAGACAGACTCAGAGCTGTCACTCAAGTGACATTCTATAGCAGCATTTCTCAACCTTTTTAACACAGGGGAACACTTAAACAAACGTTTCAGTACCAGGGAACCTTTGCAAATAATTTTTTTATCTACAGGTAGTGAAGGAGAGGTTTCTTAATCCGCACGTAGCTGCAAATCCACTAATAGGCCACGCCCGAATGTGTTTCACTCTGCCCCCGTAGCTTAATCATGGGGATCATGTAGTTTATCTACAGCTCATGGTAAATTAGCATGATGGTCAGTGCGAAGAATGCTCCTTACATTTGTGGTCATTGGAAAGAACCCCTTACACACACACATATAGGTAAAAGGATTATTTACGTCAGTAGTTATTTTTCTGAAAGGAAGAAAGTGCTCATTTTTCTAGGAACCACTAGCAACCTGTGTAAGAATGCTAGGCTTCAATGGAACCCTGGTTGAGGTTGCGAAAGGGTTCTCTATAGTATTCCCATTCATTCATAAATAGTTATATAGGGGTTTACAATGGATGAGGTGGAGAAGCAGGGTCAACACAGACAGTAATTAGACACTCGAAGAAGAGAAGAGGTCTTTGACATGCAAGGAAGGAGGGCTCTATGCTAGGGAATTAGGGAATTTACTCTCCTGGAGTAGTCAACTTTTCAAGTAGGTTGACTTTGTAAGTGATTGAAAGTCATTTATAGAAACGAAGAACATGAAAATCAACCTTATTGAGTGGCGGAGCTTTAGCATTGTTTTTCATACACAGAGTTCCACATACAGTATCTCACAAAAGTGAGTACAGTACACCCTTCACATTTTTGTAAATATTTTATTATATCTTTTCACGTGACAACACTGAAAAAATTACATTTTGCTACAATGTAAAGTAGTGAGTGTACAGCTTGTATAACCGTGTCAATTTTCTGTCCCCTCAAAATAACTAAAAAACACAGCCATTAATGTCTAAACTACTGGCAACAAAAGTGAGTACACCCCTAAGTGAAAACCTCCAAATTGGGCTCAATTAGCCATTTTCCCTTGACTTGGGAGCAGGTATGTTAAATTTGGTATTATCGCTCTTACTCTCTCATACTGGTCACTGGAAGCTCCACATGGCACCTCATGGCAAAGAACTCTCTGAGAATATGAAAAAAATAATTGTTACTCTACATAAAGATGGCCTAGGCTATAAGAAGATTGCCAAGACCCTGAAACTGACAGGAGCAGCACGGTGGCCAAGACCATACAGCGGTTTAACAGGACAGGCTCCACTCAGAACAGGCCTCGTCATGGCCGACAAAACAAGTTGAGTGCACGTGCTCAGCATCATATCCAGAGGTTGTCTTTGGGAAATAGGCGTATGAGTGCTGCCAGCATTGCTGCAGAGGTTGAAGGGGTTGCAGGTCAGCCTGTCAGTGCTCAGGCCATTTGCCGCACACTGCATCAAATTGGTCTGCATGGCTGTCATCCCAGAAAAAAGCCTCTTCTAAAGATGGTGCACAAGAAAGCCTGAAAACAGATTGCTGAAGACAAGCAGACTAAGGACATGGATTACTGGAACCATGTCCTGTGGTCTGATGAGACCAAGATAAACTTATTTGGTTCAGATGGTGTCAAGCATGTGTGGCGGCAACCAGGTGAGGAGTACAAAGACAAGTGTGTCTTGCCTACAGTCAAGCATGGTGGTGGGAGTGTCATGGTCTGGGGCTGCATGAGTGCTGCCAGCACTGAGGAGCTACGGTTCATTGAGGGAACTGTGACTGTGACATACTGAAGCAGAGCATGATCCCCTCCCTTCGGAGACTGGGCCACAGGGCAGGATTCCAACATGATAACGACCCCAAACACACCTCCAAGATGACCACTGCCTTGCTAAAGAAGCTGAGGGTAAAGGTGAAGCATGTCTCCAGACCTAAACCCTATTAAGCATCTGTGGCGCATCCTCAAACGGAAGGTGGAGGACCGCAAGGTCTCTAACATCCACCAGTTCCGTGATGTCGTCACAGAGGAGTGGAAGAGCACTTCAGTGGCAACCTGTGAAGCCTTGGTGAACTCCATGCCCAAGAGGGTTAAGGCAGTGCTGGAAAATAATGGTGGCCACACAAAATATTGACACTTTGGACCCAATTTGGACATTTTCACTTTTCTTTTCACTTTTCACACAGGGATGTACTCACTTTTGTTGCCAGTGGTTTAGACATTAATGGCTGTGTGTTGGGTTATTTTGAGAAGACAGAAAATTTACACTGTTATACAAGCTGTGCACTCAAAGTGTAATTTCTTAAAGGGGTTGTATAGGTTTAAATATATATTTTTTAAATAATAAACATACCATACTTACCTCCACTGAGCAGTTTGTTTTGCACAGAGTGGCCCCGATCCTCGTCTTCTGGGGTCCCTCGGCGGCTGTCTCGGCTCCTCCCCGCAAGAGCTAACCCCCCTCTGGGAAGCCCTCTCTCAAGGGGGTTAGCTTGCGGGCGCACTCCCGTGTGATACAGTCGGTGGCCATAGCCGCCGGGTGTGTCACTCTGCCCCGCCCCCCGGCGCGCCGGGTCATTGATTTGATTGACAGCAGCAGGAGCCAATGGCTGCGCTGCTATCAATCATCCAATGAAGAGCCCACAAGAGCTGGGGGAAAGCAACGCGGGATCGTGCCCACGGAGATTCGGGGCTCAGGTAAGTAAAATGGGGGCTCGGGGGGGCCGGAGAGTGTAAGGTGTTTTTTTACCTTAATGCATAGGATGCATTAAGGTGAAAAAACACAAAGCTTTACAACCCCTTTAAAGTGGTTGTAAACCCTCGGATATAACTTTATTAAAAAAATTATTACATAACACAGGCAGCTGATCGCTGCCTGTGAAAGTGTACTCACCCCCGTCATTAGCTCTAAAATCTTCTTTTTAGTTTTGATGACGTCACCGCGCTTGCGCATTGTAGCCCCGCAAAACCGGAATTTGAAGTTTGCCGGGTTTTCATTTACATTCTTTCCGGCACTAAATGTGAGCGAGTTTCGTGAGCGAGCTTCCCCTCTGTCCGCAGAGGAGAAGTCTTGCGATGTTATAGTCCTCCTCTTGTCAGTGCTTTTACATTCATTGCCGTGTATCATGGTTGCCGCGGCAACGACAATCGACATCGAGGCTTGGTTACGGCTCTACGGCGCATGCGCGAGATTTAGAACAGGGAAGGGCGGAAGGGCGGAAGTGTCGTCACATAATGATTCACTCAGCAGCACTAAAAATTTAGATTTCTATACCCGGAATGAGAGGAAAATATAACGGTTGATAAAAGGTATTTCCTTGCGAAATGTCCCCTTTAGGATTTCATTTGCCAATAGCTGTTAAGGAGAAGATATGGAGGGGTGAATTTTTAGATCTATTATCCTTATTACCTATTTCAAAAGAGTTTCTTACAAAATCAGAGAAGAGATCAGAGGACGGCGCTGATAATACTAGGCGCCATCCTGTTTCTAGATCCTTTTTTAATTGGTTGCAGGCATTCTGCATTTTTTCTGCAGTAATGGGTGAGAAGCCTCCGGAAAAATGCACCGGGCTGTTTCAACACTTGGAACATATTCTGGAAGTATATACAGTGGGTCAAAAAAGTATTTAGTCAGCCACCAATTGTGCAAGTTCTCCCACTTAAAAAGATGAGAGAGGCCTGTAATTGTCATCATAGGTATAGGCCTCATGCCCACGGACGTTTTTACAGCCGTGTTTTTTACACCTTAAAAACGCCTGTCCATGTTATTGTATAATTTATTTATTTTTTCGAAAAAAACAAAAACGTTGGAGCTAAAAAACACGATCGCTGCGTTTTTGCGCGTTTTTTGACACTTCGCTTTTTTTATGCCTAACGCCGACGCTGAGGAACGCACTGGTCCTGGTTTTTTTTTACAGCTTAAAAACGTCTATGCTATTTGCAGCTCAAAAACGTCTAGGTGGGCATGAAGCTATAGACTAACATGGACAGGCGTTTTTAAGCTGTAAAAAACGCTCAAAAACGCGGCTGTAAAAACGTCCGTGGACATGAGGTCTTAGAGACAAAATGTGGAAACAAATCCAGACAATCACATTGTCTGATTTGGAAAGAATTTATTTGCAAATTATGGTGGAAAATATGTATTTGGTCAATATCAAAAGATCATCTCAATACTTTGTTATATATCCTTTGTTGGCAAATGTTTTCTGTAAGTCTTCACAAGGTTTACACACACTGTTGCTGGTATGTTGGCCCATTCCTTCATGCAGATCTCCTCTAGAGCAGTGATGTTTTGGGGCTGTCGCTGGGCAACACGGACTTTCCACTCCCTCCAAAGGTTTTTTTATGGGGTTGAGATCTGGAGACTGTCTAGGCCACTCCAGGACCTTGAAATGCTTCTTACGAAGCCACTCCTTCGTTGCCCGGGCGGTGTGTTTGGGATCATTGTCATGCTGAAAGACCCAGCCACGTTTCATCTTCAATGCCCTTGCTGATGGGAGGAGGTTTGCATTCAAAATCTCACGATACATGGCCCCATTCATTCTTTTATGTACACAGATCAGTCGTCTTGTTCCCTTTGCAGAGAAACAGCCCCAAAGCATGATGTTGCCACCCCCATGCTTCACAGTAGGTATGGTGTTCTTTGGTTGCAACTCAGCATTCTCTCTTCTCCAAACATGACGAGTTGTGTTTCTACCAAACAGTTCTACTTTGGTTTCATCTGACCATATGACATTCTCCCAATCCTCTTCTGGATCATCCAAATGCTCTCTAGCAAACCTCAAACGGGCCCGGACATGTACTGGCTTAAGCAGGGGGACACGTCTGGCACTGCAGGATCTGAGTCCCTGGCGGCATAGTGTGTTACTGATGGTAGCCTTTGTTACGTTGGTCCCTGCTTTCTGCAGGTCATTCACTAGGTCCCCCGTGTGGTTCTGGGATTTTTGCTCACTGTTCTTGTGATCATTTTGACCCCACGGGGTGAGATCTTGCGTGGAGCCCCAGATCGAGGGAGATTATCAGTGGTCTTGTATGTCTTCCATTTTCTAATTATTGCTCCCACAGTTGATTTCTTCACACCAAGCTGCTTGCCTATTGCAGATTCAGTCTTCCCAGCCTGGTGCAGGTCTACAATTTTGTTTCTGGTGTCCTTCGACAGCTCTTTGGTCTTCACCATAGTGGAGTTTGGATTGTGACTGTTTGAGGTTGTGGACAGGTGTCTTTTATACTGATAACAAGTTCAAACAGGTGCCATTAATACAGGAAATGAGTGGGGGACAGAGGAGCCTCTTAAAGAAGAAGATACGGGTCTGTGAGAGCCAGAAATCTTGCTTGTTTGTAGGTGACCAAATACTTATTTTCCACCATAATTTGCAAATAAATTCTTTCCAAATCAGACAATGTGATTGTCTGGATTTGTTTCCACATTTTGTCTCTCATAGTTGAGGTTTACCTATGATGACAATTACAGGCCTCTCATCTTTTTATGTGGGAGAACTTTCACAATTCGTGGCTGACTAAATACTTTTTTGCCCCACTGTAAAAGCTTTGGCGGTATGGGATGGTTTAACTAGTGATGAGCCGAACACCCCCGGGTTCGGTTCGCACCAGAACCCGCGAACGGACCGAAAGTTCGTACGAACATTAGAACCCTATTAAATACAATGGATGCGAACGTTCGAATTCTAAAGTGCTAATTATAACAACTATTATGCATGTTATTGTCCTAAAAAGGGTTTGGGAACCCGGGTTCTGCACCAGGGGACATGTATCAATGCAAAAAGAAGTTTTAAAAACGGTCGTTTTTCGGGAGCAGTCATTTTAATGATGCATAAAGTGAAAAAAAAAAGTCAAATATTCCTTTAAATATCGTACCTGGGGGGTGTCTAAAGTATGCCTGTGAAGTGCCACGTGTTTCCCGTGTTTAGAACTGTCCCTGCACAAAATGACACTTCTAAAGGAAAAAAAAGCCATTTAAAACTGCTTGCGGCTTTAATGTAATGTCTGGTCCCGGTAATATGGATGAAAATCTTTAAGAAAAATGGCATAGCTACCCCATGACCCCCCCCCCACCCCAGCCTATTACCAGCCCCTTTGGGTCTTGTATGGATATTAAGGGGAACCCCGCACATAAAATAAAAAAGGCCCTATATACTCTGAACAGCCGTATACAGGCGGTGCATACAAGACAGGGGTTGTAGGTTTGTTCTTATGTAGAATCTGTTTGTAATTTTGAACAGGTACATTGTTTAAGTGTAGCTCCAGCCAAAAAATCTATTTTTAAGCTTTTTGGAAAACATAGGGAAGGGTTATCACCCCTGTAACATTTGTTTTGCTGTCTGTGCAGTGTGCACCTGTTCAGAACAGTTCACCTCACTTTCCGTCCTAATGACAAATGTGTTTTGAAAATTTGGGTTTTTTTTTTTTTTTTTTGCATTCAAAGTTTTTATTAAGAGAAAGAATAAAAACAATACAGAAGCGCACTTATCAAAGGACGCAGGTGCAACTGCAGACATTGCGATCGAAACAATACATTGTGGCAAACAGTCAATGTCAATGTTTAGCTGAAGACTGCTGTCAGGTAATATTCACGGGCGTGAGTCATGACTGACAAAGAGAAAGGTGAATAAATAGTGAAGAAAAAAGCTTTTACACGTTATTACCACCAGTCTTCTGAGCAAACTTCATAGAAAGTAATGTTAATCCGTACATAGTCGAAAAGTAGGAACGCAACAGTGTCTTCTAGTTAGAAGGGATAAAAGAGCAATATCAACCTGTACTTTCTGAGCTAACATTATTGCAACATCCGCTATCTCAATTGAAGCAGTGTTTAGATTTAAGAAAAGGAAAAGAAAAAGTAGGGGGTAAACAAATCAAAGCAGGGGGGGGGAAGAGGAGAGAAGGGGAGAGAGAAAAAAAAAAATGTGGGAGTATTACGTTTATTACGAAGGGTAGACGGATTGGTCTCAAAAGGCGGTCAGTTTCTAAGGGCCAGCCGCAGGAAGGGTTATTGTAACTACAGTCCTAGGAGGCCGTGTTCCTACCCTCATGTGAATATTCCCGAGAATATTTAAAATCAAACCACGGTAGCCAGATGTCGTGGAACTTCTTCGCATTCTCACCATCCTGGGCCAGGGTGTCTTCCATGGTGGCTATTTCCCCTACTTTATTTAGCCATTCAGAAATGGATGGGACTCGAGGCGAGTTCCAATACAAGGGAATTAGGGACTTGGCCGCATTCAAAAGGTGTTTAGTCAGGGAATGTTTGTATCTCTTAAGTGAAAAACTGGAAATATGCAGCAGGCAACATGCAGCATCTAAATTTAACTTAGTTTCAGTGATCTGTTTAATCAGTGTCCGCACTTCTGACCAATAGCTGGTGATCAGTGCACAATGCCACCAAATGTGAGCCAACGTACCCCTTTCCTTTTGACATCTCCAACATATCTCAGGTTTTTGGCTATCCCATCTGTGCAGTCTTACAGGCGTGTGATACCACCGTGTCAGTAACTTATAGCTGGTTTCCTGTAAGTTAGTACTTATGGAGCATTTGTGTGCCAAGATGCTTGCATATTTCCATTGTTTATCCGATATCTCCATGTTTAGGTCTCGGGACCACTCTCTCCTATGTACACTCTCCCCCATATCTCCCCGGTTTTGCAACCAGGAATATGCTAGAGAGGTGGCCTTAAATACTGGGGTTTTGTTATGACAGGCCTCTTCCATCTCGGTCAGAGGTCTGTAAAGATCTGGAGAGTTTCTAAACTTACCCAAGTAACTTCGGATCTGAAAATAAGTCCACTGTTTTAGGTGGGGTAAGTCGCAATCAGTCCTAAGGGATGTCCAGTTTTTAACCTTAGTACCTAGAAAGCATGCACCCATTTGTAAGGAAATACCAGTCGTTGCTGAATGGAGCGTGGGGTTATTAATACCCGGGGAGAAGTCAGGGTTGTCTTTCAGCGGGGTCAGAGGGCTGGGGATCGTGGTGATATTTGTCCCCTTCTTTTTAACTAGTGTTCTCAGAATGTCTAATGTATTATGTGTGATCGGGCAGCATTTTTGACTGGAGAAAAGGCCCGGCCCTGGGATCCATGGTGAGTGCATGAGCGGGAACGCGCTCAAGATCGCCTCCAACTTAACCCAGTCTTTCGTGTCGTCGTGACAGTGCCAATCGATGACCCTAGCTATATGTGCTGCGTAATAATAGTTTTTAAAATTCGGTAGATTAATCCCACCTGCTTCTTTAGGCATCATCAGAGTAGTTAATTTCACCCTTGGTTTCTTGTGAAGCCATAAAAATTTCAGAATGATGGAGCTTAGTGCTTTAAAGAATTTCGGAGGGATCTTGGTCGGTATGGTGCGCATCAGGTATAGAAATTTAGGCAGGACCACCATCTTGATGATGGCCGCGCGACCAAACCATGAAAAGGTGCCTAGATGCCAGTTATTGAGATCTATTTCGCAGGTTTTGAGCATGGGGGGGTAATTCACCTCGTAAATAGACTGTAGTTGTGGGGTCAGCCATGTTCCTAAGTACCGGAGGGCGATGGGATCCCACCGAAATGTGGAGTTGGCCTTAGTCAGGGAAAGTACAGCTTCTGGGAGTGAAATATTGAGTGCTTCAGATTTTGAATAATTTATCTTTAAGTTTGCTAAATAGCCAAATTGGGCGAATTCTTTTAAGAGACTGGGGACGGTCAGTGTTGGGTCGGTCAGGAAGAATAAAAGATCATCAGCATATGCTGCCGTTTTAAACTCCCTATCCTGAATCTGGAACCCGTGGATCGTCGGGTTGTTCTGGATCGTCCTTATGAAAGGTTCCAATGAAAGAATAAACAACAGGGGTGACAATGGGCATCCCTGTCTGGTGCCATTAGAGATGTAAACTTTTTTAGATAGAGTACCATTTATTTTTAGGTATGCAGAGGGGTTCCTATATAGTGCTGAGATCCACGACAGCATGTGCGGACCCAGGCCTACTCGGGCACACACTGCCAACATGAAGTCCCATGCCACCCGATCGAAGGCCTTCTCCGCATCAGTGGAGAGGAGAAAGCCTTCGATCCTCCGCACCTACGTTGCATGAATCAGAAGCAACGCTTTGGTAACGTTATCCTTTGCTTCCCTGCCAGGTATGAAGCCCACCTGCTCCAGACCAACTAGCCCTGGCAGAAGTGGGCCCAACCTCAAGGCCAGTACCTTTGCGAACAACTTCACGTCCAAATTCAACAGGGAAATGGGCCTATAGTTAGCACATTCACCGGGGTCTTTTCCTGGTTTCGGAATCACTGTTATGTGTGCGGTCAGGAAGTCAGGAGTGATCTCCTTGGGCCCAGACAGGGAGTTCAGAGCTTCTTTCAGAGGATCCGTTAGGGTGTCTATAAAGGTCTTATAGTAGATTGCCGAGTACCCATCCGGTCCAGGGCTTTTGCCAGTTTTGAGCTGTTTGATAGCCTGTCTGAGCTCCAAGGAGGAAATTGGGGATTCCAGTGAAATAGAGTCAAGCTCTGATATAGCTGGAAGACCACTTTTAACTAAATAGTCTTGGATAATCTGTGTCCTGTCTCCTTCCATATGTGGCTGTTTATGTTGGGGGGGTAAGTTGTAGAGTTTAGAATAGAAACTATGAAAATGTCCCGCAATCGCCTCTGATGCAACCTCTAGTTTCCCCGCTGAGTTTCTAATACCGGCAATATTGTTGAAGGAAGCATGATCCTTCAAGGCTCTGGCCAGCACTTTGCCCGTCTTATTCCCAGATTCGTAGTAAATTTTTTTTTTGAAAAATAGCATGCGCTTCGCTCTAGAGTCAAGCAACAACTGTAATTCCCGCCTAGTCTCTAACAGCCGCGTAGCAGAGTCTATCGACAAAGTTTGCTTGTGTTGGGTCTCTAAGGAATTGATCGTCGTAATCAGAGTCTGTATGGTGGCCTCCCTTTCTTTCTTGCGCTTAGAACCCATCGCAATCAACATCCCTCTAATAGTGCATTTGTGAGCCTCCCATACAATCAAAGGATCCATCCCTGGGGTGATATTAGTTTTAAAAAAGTTTGTCAGTTCAGCGGAGATTTTCGGTAGTAGATCTGAGTCAGTTAATAGCGAGGCATTCAGGCGCCAAGAGGGTTGTTGTGTGGTCAGACGTGACATGTCTAGTGAAAGGGATACAGGGGAATGATCAGAGATCGTCTGAAGACCTATATGTGCCCCCGAAACCCTGGGAAGATCCCTCTGTGTTATGAACAGATAGTCCAATCTGGCATATCTTGAATGGGGAACAGAAAAGTGGGTGTAATCGCGGCCGTCCAGGTCAAGAAAGCGCCACGTGTCTATCAATTGTAAGGATTGCAATAGCGATTTAAACTTCTTGAGGATCTTATAAGAGATACATGTCTTGCCATTGGACGTATCCAAGAGGGGATTCAGAGGCACATTAAAATCCCCCCCAAGAATCGTGCAACCAGCTGCAAACCCCTTGAGTTCCCTGACTATTTTCTGACAGAATTTAACATGTTCCTTATTTGGAAAGTACACGTTTGCAAGTGTTACAGGTGTGCCTGCATATGTCCCCTTCAGGAATATAAATCTACCTTGCGTATCACAGAGTTGTTCAGACAACTCAAAAGAAGCGTCTCTACTGATCAATATGGAAACCCCTTTGGACTTAGATTCATCATTCGTGGCGTGGATTGCTCTAGTAAAATATGAATCTGTGAGTCTCGGTATCTGGCGTGTTTTGAAATGGGTCTCCTGAAGAAATACAAAATGGGGCCTACCTTTCTTTAGTTCCTTCATAAGAGTGGAGCGGCGTTCTGGGATGTTTAGGCCCCTGATGTTATGCGATATCACCGTCGGACGTCGCCCCAGGGAAGAGTACGCCATGAGGGGGGTCAAAAGGAGGTGTCCCTAGGAGCACTCTGCAATAAATCAAAATGAAGACTATACCGTAGGAATTAGTATCCGTGTTTGAAAACTAAAACAATCCAACAACACCTCTAGAAAAGACTTTTTGGGGAGAAAAAAAAAAAAAGGGGGGGGGGAAGGGGGGGAAAGAGAGAAGGGAGAAATAAAGATTTATGAAGAAACAGAAGGTCAAAGAAAAAGACACAATAAGAAGATGGCGTAGAAATCGTCCCACTTCCTGAGCGGTCAAAAACCCCCCCCAGGAAGGGATAGTTGCCAATTTATAGTAGAGATCCCTGCTTCCCAAAAGGGGGAGCAAGGAGCTCTCTGTGGGGTCGTTGGGAGACACACGACCCGACGACAGCCCACCCAAAGGAGCGATGCCAAGGGAGACCCGAGAAAATGAAAGGGTCCCCCCAGTCACCGCCCACACAACCAAGTTAGAGAAAACATATTAAACATTTCAATGTATTGTACACCCGACCATGGTGTAACTGAATTTTCTTAGGCAAGAAATGGACAAAAAACAATAAACAGTAAACAACCGTTCACAGAAAAGGGAGCCTCCGGGAGAAGTGAAGTTGTAAACCCCTTCTGACCCGCTGAGCAAAGACTGATAGGCATATATATTATCAATGTATATGCGTATCCCCATTAGCGGAAAAAGGAGGACCAGGTGCACCCAGAATCTTCCACGATAAGTCTGCAAGAGAGTTGAAACAATCAATAGAGGTTGGAAGATCTGGGCGTCGCAGATGCAAACCCCGTAGGGAACAAGACTGCATCTCTTGGGATGAGAAGGCAAACCTTGCGGCTGACAGAAATAAAAAAAAAAAAATTCTGTTGATTAGGTATAATGGCTGTATAAAGTCGCAAACAGTCCTCAGTATTCCAGATCGATCTGTGCGTCAGGAAAGGATTCCAGCCTGGGTTCAAGTTAGGGAGGCGGAGACTATTCACCCCGGAGGGCCCAATTCAAACAGTAATTACCAACATGGCAACAGGGGTGAGGTGAGTAATGGTAGCTGATCGAAGCGTGAACAGAGGTCTCACCACAAGTGGAAAGATAAAGCAATTAGCATGAACATGGAGGAGGGGAGTACCAACAATGCTGCTGAGTGTCACTCTGCGTTTCGGTCCCTGGAAGGCCCCGCATGTCTGCCCGGTGTGTCGGGTCTGCTGCTCCCACCTCGCCCCTTTTTAGCTTTCTTAGAGAGTCTGGTGTCAGGTGACATGAAGGGAGAGGCGGGTGGGCTCCTCTCCAGAGGAGTGTGTAAAAATTCCGCATACCATTCAGGGAGGGCTACATGTTCCATATCTAGCGATTCACAAAACTCAGGAAGGTCTGCTGGAGAACGTAAAATATGCAAGTGACCATTGTAAGATACAGTCAAAGCGAACGGAAAGCGCCACGAATATTTCAGGTCCCTCTCTCTCAAACGGTCCAACAAGGGACGTAGGGCCCGTCTGTTTCTCAGAGTTATCTGGGACAGGTCCTGAAACAACATTATTGTCGCACCATTAAAAATGATCCTGTCATTTCTCCGCGCTTTGCGCATAATATCCTCTTTAAGGCCAAAGCTCTGCAGGCAACATATGATGTCTCTTGGGGGTGCTGAATCAGAACTTCTGGGTCTAAGAGCCCTATGTGCCCGTACAAAGTCTATCTCCATATCTTCCTGGCGTTCTAATAGACTATTGAACACTCTCCTGAGGGCCGGGACAATCTGTTCGTGCTCGACAGATTCGGGGATCCCCCGCACCCTAATGTTGCACCTCCTGCCCCTATTATCCAAATCCTCAATATGCCGATTCATGTCAATGAAATGCTGCGTTTGGGCCTGAGTGGTAAGCTCTAACCTGTATATGGCCTTGTCCCTGCGTTGACCTGCGTGCTCCACCGCCGCCATTTTTTCATTAATGACTATCATGCTCGTTTTCAAATCCGTGATAGCCGCTGAGAAAGTTGCTTTGATGTCCGCGGCTATCACAGACATAACAGCTAACGTTAAGGGGTGGTCTGGTGCAGACTTACCCCTGTTAGAGTCTACATGCGCCGGTCGGGAGTCCTCACTGTCGTCTTCCTCGTGTTGCGGCGGCGCCATCTTGGATCTCGGAGATCCGTTGTGGCCTGACTGTTGTGATTTAAAGATGTCCGCTATGTTTTTCGCAGCGGACGATCCGGTGTTGCGGCGCAGGTGGGAGCGGGGAGTGGAGTATAGCCTTCTGCCCGGCATCTGAGAGCCTGTGGTCGGGTGTAGAGCTTCTAATGGTCGTGTGGGCTGAGGAGCTCCTCTAGTGTGCTGCCATCCTTGCCGCGCGCCAGGCCACGCCCCCAAAATTTGGGGTTTTTATTGAAACAAGAATTGGTGATAAAGCATCAGTGGAGAGGAGACACTTTTTTTCCCATATTAACTCTTACAGGAGAAAATTTCCCTTCCTAGGGGTAGATTTCCTCTCACTTCCTGTTGTCTTCTTGCGTTTGCAAGTAGGAGTCGTTTGTAAGTTGGATGTTTGAAAGTAGGAACCTGCCGTATATACTCTGCAGAAATAGGCCCCTTAGTTGTTGGTGTTGGCACAACACTGTAAGCACTCACAGTTACTCTTGGTTGGTGCTGGAACGCCCTGCTGTCAACTATTATATCAGGAATTTTAGTTACATATAATTGTTGAACAGTGGTAGTAAAAATTGGGCCTTTGATGGTGGTGCTGGTGCCACAACACTGTAAGCCCTGACAGTTACTCTTGGTGGGTGCAGCAATGGGCCCTGCTGTGAATTATTAGATCAAGAATTGTAATTGCATGCCCCTGTTGAACAGGGGCTGAAAAATTGGGCCTTTCGTGGTGGTGGTGGTGGTGGTGGTGTTGCCACAAAACTGTAAGCCCTCAGAGTTACTCTTGGTGGGTGCAGCAATGGGCCCTGCTGTGAATTATTAGATCAAGAATTGTAATTACATGCCCCTTTTGAACAGGGGCTGAAAAATTGGGCCTTTCGTGGTGGTGGTGGTGGCGTTGCCACAACACTGTAAGCCCTCAGAGTTACTCTTGGTGGGTGCAGCAATGGGCCCTGCTGTGAATTATTAGATCAAGAATTGTAATTGCATGCCCCTGTTGAACAGGGGCTGAAAAATTGGGCCTTAGGCACTGGTGGCACAACACTACAACCCCTCACAGATACTGTACTTGGAGCACAGCAATGAGCCCTGTTGCAAAGTATTGCTTCAAAAATTGTAATGACACGCCCCTGTTAAACAGGGGCTGAAAAATTGGGCCTTAGGCACTGGTGGCACAACACTACAACCCCTCACAGATACTGTACTTGGAGCACAGCAATGAGCCCTGTTGCAAAGTATTGCTTCAAAAATTGTAATGACACGCCCCTTTTAAACAGGGGCTGAAAAATTGGGCCTTAGGCACTGGTGCCACAACACTCCAACCCCTCACAGATACTGTACTTGGAGCACAGCAATGAGCCCTATGGCAAATTATTGCTAAAAAAATTGTAATTACACGCCCCTGTAAAACAGGGGCTGAAAAATTGGGCCTTAGCCACTGGTGGCGGCACCCATAAACAAAAATGATCTTCCAAGCTATCATCATCAATCGTATCATTGAGGACTCGGAGGAGGAGGATAGCCAGTCAACATAACAGCACAGGCACTCAGCATCAGCATCAGTCTTGAAGGGATGTGACATGTTAAAATCAATTAGTCTGTTATATCAGCATCAGGTGTGTGGTAGCTGGTGGTGATCCAAGACTGGTTCATCTTGATGAAAGTCAGTCGATCAACCGAGTCGGTGGACAGGCGCACCCTGTGATCCGTGACAAATCCTCCAGCAGCACTGAATGTGCGTTCCGAAAGAACGCTGGATGCAGGACAGGCCAGTAGCTCAATTGCATACTGTGCAAGCTCTGGCCAGTGATCCATCCTCAAGACCCAGTAAGCCAGAGGATTTTCGGTGGGGAAGGTGTCCAAGTCTGACCTTGCCCCTAGATATTCCTGCACCATGTTTATCAGACGCTGGCGATGGTTGCTGGAACCGATCATACTTTGGGGCTGCGGACTAAAGAATTGTCTGAACGCATCGGTCAGACGGCCACCTTCCCCACCGCTCCTTCTTTGACTGGCCGAAGCCTCAGCAACTCGTTGTCCAGGACCAGGAGTTTGTAACCTCCCAGTCTCTGGGAACGCGTTGCACAGACCTTTCTGCAAGGCCTCCCGGAGTTGTCTCATCCTCTGCTCCCTCTGCGAAGGTAACATAAGGTCCGCAACCTTACCCTTGTACCGTGGATCAAGGAGAGTGGCCAGCCAGTAATGGTCCCTCTCCTTGATCCGAAGAATACGAGGATCCTTCCGCAGACTTTGCAGGATCAGGGAGGCCATGCAGCGTAGGTTTGCTGAGGCATTCGCTCCGGAGTCCTCTGGGTCACTAAGGACGACATGATCCGCAGCCACCTCCTCCCAGCCACGTACAAGTCCACTGGTTTCTTGGGACTGTAAATCATCCCTAAAAGACTGCTGCTGATGATGCTGAGTGCCAGCCTCCACCTCCATGCTGACACAATCCTCCTCCTCCTCCTCCTCCTCCTCCTCCTCTTCCTGTGCGATGGGTGGGACAGAAGGAACACTGTCTGGGTAAAGGGGGCCTTGAGAGGCAAGGAAGTCCTCCTCTTCCTGCCTCTGTTCTGCCTCAAGTGCCCTGTCCATTATTCCACGCAGCGTGTGCTCCAACAGGTGGACAAGAGGTACAGTGTCACTGATGCATGCACTGTCACTGCTCACCATCCTCGTGGCCTCCTCAAATGGTGCCAGGACAGTGCATGCATCCCTGATCATGCCCCACTGGCGTGGAGAAAAAAAACCAAGCTCCCCTGACCCTGTCCTGGTGCCGTAGTCGCACAGGTACTCATTGATGGCCCTCTGCTGCGTGTGCAGCCGCTGCAGTATGGCCAACGTTGAGTTCCACCTGGTGGGCATGTCACATATAAGGCGGTTCTTGGGCAGGTTCAACTCCTTTTGCAGCTCAGCCAGGCGAGCACTGGCATTATAAGATCTGCGGAAATGCACACAGACTTTCCTGGCCTGCCTCAGGACATCCTGTAAGCCCGGGTACCTGCCCAAGAACCGCTGCACCACCAGGTTAAGGACGTGAGCCACACAGGGCACATGGGTCAGTTGTCCCTGTCGGAGGGCGGAGAGGAGGTTGGTGCCATTGTCGCAAACCACCATTCCTGGCTTAAGCTGGCGTGGCGTCAACCACCTCTCGGCCTGGCCCTGCAGAGCAGACAGGACCTCTGCCCCAGTGTGGCTTCTGTCCCCCAAACACACCAGCGCAAGCAAGGCATGGCATCTTTTTGCCTGCGTACTTGCGTAGCCCCGTGAATGGCTACGGAGCACCGCTGGTTCATAGGACAAACCACAGGAAGAGGCCATGGAGGAAGAAGAAGAGGAGGGGGTGGAGGAGAGAGGTGTGTCACAACCAGTAGTAGCATTTTGGAGGCGTGGCGGTGGAACAACCTCCAACACTACTGCACCTTGTCCTGCATCCTTCCCAGCTGCCAAAAGAGTGACCCAATGGGCCGTGAAAGAAAGGTAACGTCCCTGTCCATGCCTGCTGGACCATGAGTCAGCGGTAATATGCACCTTACCGCTGACCGCCCTGTCCAGCGAGGCCAAGACATTGCCTTCCACATGCCGGTAGAGAGCAGGAATAGCCTTCCGTGAGAAAAAGTGGCGTTTGGGAACCTGCCACTGAGGAACCGCACATTGCACAAACTCACGGAAGGGGGCCGAGTCTACCAACTGAAAAGGCAGCAGTTGAAGCGCTAGCAATTTAGCCAAGCTAGCATTCAACCGCTGGGCATGTGGATGGCTGGGAGTGAACTTCTTTCGACGGTCCAGCAGCTGGGGCAGGGAAATTTGCCTGCTAGAATCGGACGTCGGTGTACTGCTAGCAGAGTGGCCGCAAGTACTTGGCTGTGACACACCTAATTCTACACCTTCATTCCTCTCAGTGCATGTTTCAGAGAGGACTGAAGTTATAGTGGGGTTGGAGATCCCAGCTGATGCGGTGCAAGGAGAGGTCCGCTTTGTTCTTTGGTGTGGGTCTTTGAGGTAGGCTTGCCAACGAGCTGCATGGCAGGTCAACATATGTCTGGTCAGGCATGTGGTACCCAAGCGGCTGATGTTTTGGCCACGCGATATACGCTTGAGACATATGTTGCAAACAGCAGCTGTGCGATCTGATGCACTAGCCTCAAAAAAGGCCCACACCAAGGAACTTTTTGAATGACGGGCAGAGGCAGCTCCCTGCACAGGCGGAGCTCTGCGGTGTGATTCCGTCGGTGTACTGCCCTTACGCTGGCCACCAAAGGGCATCCTGCCTCGTTGGAGATGTGCCTCCTCCTCATCCTCCTCCTCCTCCTCTCTCCTATTAGGCACCCACGTGGAGTCAGTGACCTCATCATCCCCTCCCTCCTCATCACTGGAGCCAATCTGGCAGCATGCTGCAGCTGCTGGAACATGACTGCCAGATTGGTGTCCTTCTTGAGCATCCCCTCTGTCTGCTCTCACGCTACTGCCTTCCTGTAGCTGGGTTTCATCATCAGACCCTTCGAAACGCTGGGCATCCTCCTGGAGCATGTACCCAACACTGTACTCAAACAGTTCGGGGGACTCCTCAGGAGGAGGACATGGTGGGTAGTGATGAGCCGAACACCCCCGGGTTCGGTTCGCACCAGAACCCGCGAACGGACCGAAAGTTCGTACGAACATTAGAACCCTATTAAATACAATGGATGCGAACGTTCGAATTCTAAAGTGCTAATTATAACAACTATTATGCATGTTATTGTCCTAAAAAGGGTTTGGGAACCCGGGTTCTGCACCAGGGGACATGTATCAATGCAAAAAGAAGTTTTAAAAACGGTCGTTTTTCGGGAGCAGTCATTTTAATGATGCATAAAGTGAAAAAAAAAAGTCAAATATTCCTTTAAATATCGTACCTGGGGGGTGTCTAAAGTATGCCTGTGAAGTGCCACGTGTTTCCCGTGTTTAGAACTGTCCCTGCACAAAATGACACTTCTAAAGGAAAAAAAAGCCATTTAAAACTTCTTGCGGCTTTAATGTAATGTCTGGTCCCGGTAATATGGATGAAAATCTTTAAGAAAAATGGCATAGCTACCCCATGACCCCCCCCCCCCCACCCCAGCCCATTACCAGCCCCTTTGGGTCTTGTATGGATATTAAGGGGAACCCCGCACATAAAATAAAAAAGGCCCTATATACTCTGAACAGCCGTATACAGGCGGTGCATACAAGACAGGGACTGTAGGTTTGTTCTTATGTAGAATGTGTTTGTAATTTTGAACAGGTACATTGTTGAAGTGTAGCTCCAGCCCAAAAATCTATTTTTAAACTTTTTGGGAAACATAGGTAAGGGTTATCACCCCTGTAACATTTGTTTTGCTGTCTGTGCCCCTGTTCAGAACATTTCACCTCACTTTCCGTCCCAATGACAACTGTTTTTGAAATGTGGTGTTTTTCTTGAAACAAGGATTGCTGATAAAGCATCAGTACAGAGGAGACACCTTTCTCCCATATTTATTCTTACAGGAGAGAATTTTCCTTCCTAGGGGTAGATTTCCTCTCACTTCCTGTTGTCTTCTTTCGTTTGCAAGTAGGAGTCGTTTGTAAGTTGGATGTTTGAAAGTAGGGACCTGCCGTATATACTCTGCAGAAATAGGCCCCTTAGTTGTTGGTGTTGGCACAACACTGTAAGCACTCACAGTTACTCTTGGTTGGTGCTGGAACGCCCTGCTGTCAACTATTATATCATGAATTTTAATTACATATAATTCTTGAACAGTGGTAGTAAAAATTGGGGCTTTGATGGTGGTGCTGGTGCCACAACACTGTAAGCCCTGACAGTTACTCTTGGTGGGTGCAGCAATGGGCCCTGCTGTGAATTATTAGATCAAGAATTGTAATTACATGCCCCTTTTGAACAGGGGCTGAAAAATTGGGCCTTTCGTGGTGGTGGTGGTGGTGGCGTTGCCACAACACTGTAAGCCCTCAGACTTACTCTTGGTGGGTGCAGGAATGGGCCCTGCTGTGAATTATTACATCAAGAATTGTAATTGCATGCCCCTGTTGAACAGGGGCTGAAAAATTGGGCCTTAGGCACTGGTGGCACAACACTACAACCCCTCACAGATACTGTACTTGGAGCACAGCAATGAGCCCTGTTGCAAAGTATTGCTTCAAAAATTGTAATGACACGCCCCTGTTAAACAGGGGCTGAAAAATTGGGCCTTAGGCACTGGTGGCACAACACTACAACCCCTCACAGATACTGTACTTGGAGCACAGCAATGAGCCCTATGGCAAATTATTGCTAAAAAAATTGTAAGTACACGCCCCTGTAAAACAGGGGCTGAAAAATTGGGCCTTAGCCACTGGTGGCGGCACCCATAAACAAAAATGATCTTCCAAGCTATCATCATCAATCGTATCATTGAGGACTCGGAGGAGGAGGATAGCCAGTCAACATAACAGCACAGGCACTCAGCATCAGCATCAGTCTTGAAGGGACGTGACATGTTAAAATCAATTAGTCTGTTATATCAGCATCAGGTGTGTGGTAGCTGGTGGTGATCCAAGACTGGTTCATCTTGATGAAAGTCAGTCGATCAACCGAGTCGGTGGACAGGCGCACCCTGTGATCCGTGACAAATCCTCCAGCAGCACTGAATGTGCGTTCCGAAAGAACGCTGGATGCAGGACAGGCCAGTAGCTCAATTGCATACTGTGCAAGCTCTGGCCAGTGATCCATCCTCAAGACCCAGTAAGCCAGAGGATTTTCGGTGGGGAAGGTGTCCAAGTCTGACCCTGCCCCTAGATATTCCTGCACCATGTTTATCAGACGCTGGCGATGGTTGCTGGAACCAATCATACTTTGGGGCTGCGGACTAAAGAATTGTCTGAACGCATCGGTCAGATGGCCACCTTCCCCACCGCTCCTTCTTTGACTGGCCGAAGCCTCAGCAACTCGTTGTCCTGGACCAGGAGTTTGTAACCTCCCAGTCTCTGGGAACGCGTTGCACAGACCTTTCTGCAAGGCCTCCCGGAGTTGTCTCATCCTCTGCTCCCTCTGCGATGGTAACATAAGGTCCGCAACCTTACCCTTGTACCGTGGATCAAGGAGAGTGGCCAGCCAGTAATGGTCCCTCTCCTTGATCCGAAGAATACGAGGATCCTTCCGCAGACTTTGCAGGATCAGGGAGGCCATGCAGCGTAGGTTTGCTGAGGCATTCGCTCCGGAGTCCTCTGGGTCACTAAGGACGACATGATCCGCAGTCACCTCCTCCCAGCCACGTACAAGTCCACTGGTTTCTTGGGACTGTAAATCATCCCTAAAAGACTGCTGCTGATGATGCTGAGTGCCAGCCTCCACCTCCATGCTGACATCCTCCTCCTCCTCCTCCTCCTCCTCCTCCTCTTCCTCTTCCTGTGCGATGGGTGGGACAGAAGGAACACTGTCTGGGTAAAGGGGGCCTTGAGAGGCAAGGAAGTCCTCCTCTTCCTGCCTCTGTTCTGCCTCAAGTGCCCTGTCCATTATTCCACGCAGCGTGTGCTCCAACAGGTGGACAAGAGGTACAGTGTCACTGATGCATGCACTGTCACTGCTCACCATCCTCGTGGCCTCCTCAAATGGTGCCAGGACAGTGCATGCATCCCTGATCATGCCCCACTGGCGTGGAGAAAAAAAACCAAGCTCCCCTGACCCTGTCCTGGTGCCGTAGTCGCACAGGTACTCATTGATGGCCCTCTGCTGCGTGTGCAGCCGCTGCAGCATGGCCAACGTTGAGTTCCACCTGGTGGGCATGTCACATATAAGGCGGTTCTTGGGCAGGTTCAACTCCTTTTGCAGCTCAGCCAGGCGAGCACTGGCATTATAAGATCTGCGGAAATGCACACAGACTTTCCTGGCCTGCCTCAGGACATCCTGTAAGCCCGGGTACCTGCCCAAGAACCGCTGCACCACCAGGTTAAGGACGTGAGCCACACAGGGCACATGGGTCAGTTGTCCCTGTCGGAGGGCGGAGAGGAGGTTGGTGCCATTGTCGCAAACCACCATTCCTGGCTTAAGCTGGCGTGGCGTCAACCACCTCTCGGCCTGGCCCTGCAGAGCAGACAGGACCTCTGCCCCAGTGTGGCTTCTGTCCCCCAAACACACCAGCGCAAGCACGGCATGGCATCTTTTTGCCTGCGTACTTGCGTAGCCCCGTGAACGGCTACGGAGCACCGCTGGTTCATAGGACAAACCACAGGAAGAGGCCATGGAGGAAGAAGAAGAGGAGGGGGTGGAGGAGAGAGGTGTGTCACAACCAGTAGTAGCATTTTGGAGGCGTGGCGGTGGGACAACCTCCAACACTACTGCACCTTGTCCTGCATCCTTCCCAGCTGCCAAAAGAGTGACCCAATGGGCCGTGAAAGAAAGGTAACGTCCCTGTCCATGCCTGCTGGACCATGAGTCAGCGGTAATATGCACCTTACCGCTGACCGCCCTGTCCAGCGAGGCCAAGACATTGCCTTCCACATGCCGGTAGAGAGCCGGAATAGCCTTCCGTGAGAAAAAGTGGCGTTTGGGAACCTGCCACTGAGGAACCGCACATTGCACAAACTCACGGAAGGGGGCCGAGTCTACCAACTGAAAAGGCAGCAGTTGAAGCGCTAGCAATTTAGCCAAGCTAGCATTCAACCGCTGGGCATGTGGATGGCTGGGAGTGAACTTCTTTCGACGGTCCAGCAGCTGGGGCAGGGAAATTTGCCTGCTAGAATCGGACGTCGGTGTACTGCTAGCAGAGTGGCCGTAAGTACTTGGCTGTGACACGCCTAATTCTACACCTTCATTCCTCTCAGTGCATGTTTCAGAGAGGACTGAAGTTATAGTGGGGTTGGAGATCCCAGCTGATGCGGTGCAAGGAGAGGTCCGCTTTGTTCTTTGGTGTGGGTCTTTGAGGTAGGCTTGCCAACGAGCTGCATGGGAGGTCAACATATGTCTGGTCAGGCATGTGGTACCCAAGCGGCTGATGTTTTGGCCACGCGATATACGCTTGAGACATATGTTGCAAACAGCAGCTGTGCGATCTGATGCACTAGCCTCAAAAAAGGCCCACACCAAGGAACTTTTTGAATGACGGGCAGAGGCAGCGCCCTGCACAGGCGGAGCTCTGCGGTGTGATTCCGTCGGTGTACTGCCCTTACGCTGGCCACCAAAGGGCATCCTGTCTCGTTGGAGATGTGCCTCCTCCTCATCCTCCTCCTCCTCTCTCCTATTAGGCACCCACGTGGAGTCAGTGACCTCATCATCCCCTCCCTCCTCATCACTGGAGCCAATCTGGCAGTATGCTGCAGGTGCTGGAACATGACTGCCAGATTGGTGTCCTTCTTGAGCATCCCCTCTGTCTGCTCTCACCCTACTGCCTTCCTGTAGCTGGGTTTCATCATCAGACCCTTCGAAACGCTGGGCATCCTCCTGGAGCATGTACCCAACACTGTGCTCAAACAGTTCGGGGGACTCCTCAGGAGGAGGACATGGTGGGTCTAGGGAAGGAGTGACTGATGATGAGTCTGACATTGATACCAGGGAAGAGGACGCTTTGGCAGCTGCTTTGCCAGTACCCTGAGCCTGGGTGAGAGAGGATGAGGAGGAGGAGGAGGGCTTGGTCATCCACTCTACCAAGTCTTCGGCATGATGTGGCTCAACATGTCCAGCTGCCGAAAAGAAGGACAAGCGTGTCCCATGGCCATGTGCTGATGACAATGCACCGCGTCCACGACCAGCACTGTTGCCCCCAGACACAGAGCCTGCTTGCCCTCTTTTATTGCCTCCTGACTGTCTGCCTCTCCTTGTTTGCCTTCCAGACATTCTAATAGATGGCCTGCAGGGAGATGGGAAAAAAGCAATAAGGGCTACCTTCAGGTGTCCTTCTCTGTCCCTTGAAACAAGGACTTGCACAGTGAAAGAAACTGACACTCTCCCTACCTACAGTTTTCTGTCCCTAGAAAAAATGTTTTTTTTAAGCACAATATAGCACAAGGAGAATTCACTCACTGTCCTTCCAGGTCCCTGGAAACAAGGACTTGCACAGTGAAAGAAACTGACACTCTCCCTACCTACAGTTTTCTGTCCCTAGAAAAAATGTTTTTTTTAAGCACAATATAGCACAAGGAGAATTCACTCACTGTCCTTCCAGGTCCCTGGAAACAAGGACTTGCACAGTGAAAGAAACTGACACTCTCCCTACCTACAGTTTTCTGTCCCTAGAAAAAATGTTTTTTTTAAGCACAATATAGCACAAGGAGAATTCACTCACTGTCCTTCCAGGTCCCTAGAAACAAGGACTCGCACAGTGAAAGAAACTGACACTCTCCCTACCTACAGTTTTCTGTCCCTAGAAAAAATGTTTTTTTTAAGCACAATATAGCACAAGGAGAATTCACTCACTGTCCTTCCAGGTCCCTGGAAACAAGGACTTGCACAGTGAAAGAAACTGACACTCTCCCTACCTACAGTTTTCTGTCCCTAGAAAAAATGTTTTTTTTAAGCACACTATAGCACAAGGAGAATTCACTCACTGTCCTTCCAGGTCCCTGGAAACAAGGACTTGCACAGTGAAAGAAACTGACACTCTCCCTACCTACAGTTTTCTGTCCCTAGAAAAAATTTTTTTTTAAGCACAATATAGCACAAGGAGAATTCACTCACTGTCCTTCCAGGTCCCTGGAAACAAGGACTTGCACAGTGAAAGAAACTGACACTCTCCCTACCTACAGTTTTCTGTCCCTAGAAAAAATGTTTTTTTAAGCACAATATAGCACAAGGAGAATTCACTCACTGTCCTTCCAGGTCCCTGGAAACAAGGACTTGCACAGTGAAAGAAACTGACACTCTCCCTACCTACAGTTTTCTGTCCCTAGAAAAAATGTTTTTTTTAAGCACAATATAGCACAAGGAGAATTCACTCACTGTCCTTCCAGGTCCCTGGAAACAAGGACTTACTTGCACAGTGAAAGAAACTGACACTCTCCCTACCTACAGTTTTCTGTCCCTAGAAAAAATGTTTTTTTTAAGCACAATATAGCACAAGGAGAATTCACTCACTGTCCTTCCAGGTCCCTGGAAACAAGGACTTGCACAGTGAAAGAAACTGACACTCTCCCTACCTACAGTTTTCTGTCCCTAGAAAAAATGTTTTTTTTAAGCACAATATAGCACAAGGAGAATTCACTCACTGTCCTTCCAGGTCCCTGGAAACAAGGACTTGCACAGTGAAAGAAACTGACACTCTCCCTACCTACAGTTTTCTGTCCCTAGAAAAAATGTTTTTTTTAAGCACAATATAGCACAAGGAGAATTCACTCACTGTCCTTCCAGGTCCCTGGAAACAAGGACTTACTTGCACAGTGAAAGAAACTGACACTCTCCCTACCTACAGTTTTCTGTCCCTAGAAAAAATGTTTTTTTTAAGCACACTATAGCACAAGGAGAATTCACTCACTGTCCTTCCAGGTCCCTGGAAACAAGGACTTGCACAGTGAAAGAAACTGACACTCTCCCTACCTACAGTTTTCTGTCCCTAGAAAAAATGTTTTTTTTAAGCACAATATAGCACAAGGAGAATTCACTCACTGTCCTTCCAGGTCCCTGGAAACAAGGACTTGCACAGTGAAAGAAACTGACACTCTCCCTACCTACAGTTTTCTGTCCCTAGAAAAAATGATTTTTTTAAGCACAATATAGCACAAGGAGAATTCACTCACTGTCCTTCCAGGTCCCTGGAAACAAGGACTTGCACAGTGAAAGAAACTGACACTCTCCCTACCTACAGTTTTCTGTCCCTAGAAAAAATGTTTTTTTTAAGCACAATATAGCACAAGGAGAATTCACTCACTGTCCTTCCAGGTCCCTGGAAACAAGGACTTGCACAGTGAAAGAAACTGACACTCTCCCTACCTACAGTTTTCTGTCCCTAGAAAAAATGTTTTTTTTAAGCACAATATAGCACAAGGAGAATTCACTCACTGTCCTTCCAGGTCCCTAGAAACAAGGACTTGCACAGTGAAAGAAACTGACACTCTCCCTACCTACAGTTTTCTGTCCCTAGAAAAAATGTTTTTTTTAAGCACACTATAGCACAAGCACAAAACACACTGACACTCTCCCTACCTATCCTTCTCTTTCCCTAAACTAAAGGAATCCAGGTTAAGCAAGAAAGAAATAAAAGTCACTGTCCCTGCCTATGCTGCTCTATCCCTGCTCCGGAACACACTACACTAGGCCGCCGTGCTGGCGGCCTTTTATAGTGTGGGGCGTGTACTAAACACCCTCAGCAATAATTGGCCACAGGCATCCTGCCTGTGGCCAATCATTGCTCTCCTCGCTGCCGGCGCTGTGATTGGCCAAGCATGCGGGGTCACAGTGCATGCTTGGCCAATCACAGCGCCTGGATGACACTGCGATGGCGTAGTGCATTGTGGGCCGTTCGCGTCACTCGAATTTGGCGCGAACGGCCCAAATCGTTCGATCTTCGTCGAACGATCGAACAGCCGATGTTCGAGTCGAACGTATGTTCGACTCGAACACGAAGCTCATCCCTAATGGTGGGTCTAGGGAAGGAGTGACTGATGATGAGTCTGACATTGATACCAGGGAAGAGGACGCTTTGGCAGCTGCTTTGCCAGTACCCTGAGCCTGGGTGAGAGAGGATGAGGAGGAGAAGGAGGGCTTGGTCATCCACTCTACCAAGTCTTCGGCATGATGTGGCTCAACATGTCCAGCTGCCGAAAAGAAGGACAAGCGTGTCCCATGGCCATGTGCTGATGAGGATGCACCGCGTCCACGACCAGCACTGTTGCCCCCAGACACAGAGCCTGCTTGCCCTCTTTTATTGCCTCCTGACTGTCTGCCTCTCCTTGTTTGCCTTCCAGACATTCTAATAGATGGCCTGCAGGGAGATGGGAAAAAAGCAATAAGGGCTACCTTCAGGTGTCCTTCTCTGTCCCTTTACTTGAGGATTTCTAAATATGGTTGAGGATGATTGCTTTTGCACAGAATAGCACAACGACAATTTCCCTGACTGTCCAAAAAACAAGGATTTCAAAGATGGTTGATGAGGAATGCTTTAGCACACTATAGCACAAGGAGAATTCCCCTCACTTTCCTTCTTTGTCCCTAGAAACAAGGACTCGCACAGTGAAAGAAACTGACACTCTCCCTACCTAGAGTTTTCTGTCCCTAGAAAAAATGTTTTTTTAAAGCACACTATAGCACAAGGAGAATTCCCCTCACTTTCCTTCTTTGTCCCTAGAAACAAGGACTCGCACAGTGAAAGAAACTGACACTCTCCCTACCTAGAGTTTTCTGTCCCTAGAAAAAATGTTTTTTTAAAGCACACTATAGCACAAGGAGAATTCCCCTCACTTTCCTTCTTTGTCCCTAGAAACAAGGACTCGCACAGTGAAAGAAACTGACACTCTCCCTACCTAGAGTTTTCTGTCCCTAGAAAAAATGTTTTTTTAAAGCACACTATAGCACAAGGAGAATTCCCCTCACTTTCCTTCTTTGTCCCTAGAAACAAGGACTCGCACAGTGAAAGAAACTGACACTCTCCCTACCTAGAGTTTTCTGTCCCTAGAAAAAATGTTTTTTTAAAGCACACTATAGCACAAGGAGAATTCCCCTCACTTTCCTTCTTTGTCCCTAGAAACAAGGACTCGCACAGTGAAAGAAACTGACACTCTCCCTACCTAGAGTTTTCTGTCCCTAGAAAAAATGTTTTTTTAAAGCACACTATAGCACAAGGAGAATTCCCCTCACTTTCCTTCTTTGTCCCTAGAAACAAGGACTCGCACAGTGAAAGAAACTGACACTCTCCCTACCTAGAGTTTTCTGTCCCTAGAAAAAATGTTTTTTTAAAGCACACTATAGCACAAGGAGAATTCCCCTCACTTTCCTTCTTTGTCCCTAGAAACAAGGACTCGCACAGTGAAAGAAACTGACACTCTCCCTACCTAGAGTTTTCTGTCCCTAGAAAAAATGTTTTTTTAAAGCACACTATAGCACAAGGAGAATTCCCCTCACTTTCCTTCTTTGTCCCTAGAAACAAGGACTCGCACAGTGAAAGAAACTGACACTCTCCCTACCTAGAGTTTTCTGTCCCTAGAAAAAATGTTTTTTTAAAGCACACTATAGCACAAGGAGAATTCCCCTCACTTTCCTTCTTTGTCCCTAGAAACAAGGACTCGCACAGTGAAAGAAACTGACACTCTCCCTACCTAGAGTTTTCTGTCCCTAGAAAAAATGTTTTTTTAAAGCACACTATAGCACAAGGAGAATTCCCCTCACTTTCCTTCTTTGTCCCTAGAAACAAGGACTCGCACAGTGAAAGAAACTGACACTCTCCCTACCTAGAGTTTTCTGTCCCTAGAAAAAATGTTTTTTTAAAGCACACTATAGCACAAGGAGAATTCCCCTCACTTTCCTTCTTTGTCCCTAGAAACAAGGACTCGCACAGTGAAAGAAACTGACACTCTCCCTACCTAGAGTTTTCTGTCCCTAGAAAAAATGTTTTTTTAAAGCACACTATAGCACAAGGAGAATTCCCCTCACTTTCCTTCTTTGTCCCTAGAAACAAGGACTCGCACAGTGAAAGAAACTGACACTCTCCCTACCTAGAGTTTTCTGTCCCTAGAAAAAATGTTTTTTTAAAGCACACTATAGCACAAGGAGAATTCCCCTCACTTTCCTTCTTTGTCCCTAGAAACAAGGATTCGCACAGTAAAACACACTGACACTCTCCCTACCTATCCTTCTCTTTCCCTAAACTAAAGGAATCCAGGTTAAGCAAGAAAGAAATAAATGTCACTGTCCCTGCCTATGCTTGTCTTTCCCTGCTCCGGAACACACTACACTAGGCTGCCGTGCTGGCGGCCTTTTATAGTGTGGGGCGTGTACTAAACACCCTCAGCAATAATTGGCCACAGGCATCCTGCCTGTGGCCAATCATTGCTCTCCTCGCTGCCGGCGCTGTGATTGGCCAAGCATGCGGGGTCACAGTGCATGCTTGGCCAATCACAGCGCCTGGATGACACTGCGATGGCGTAGTGCATTGTGGGCCGTTCGCGTCACTCGAATTTGGCGCGAACGGCCCAAATCGTTCGATCTTCGTCGAACGATCGAACAGCCGATGTTCGAGTCGAACGTATGTTCGACTCGAACACGAAGCTCATCCCTAGGTTTAACTATGATGAATCATTTTGCCCAAAAAATGTGCTATATCCTTACCTTAAATGGGGTAATAAAGATGTTGGGTTGTGGTTAAACCTTATTATTCCTCAGAAACCTGTTTTTTCAAGACCGCAACCACAGCCAACATCGAACGCCAATGGTTCAACTTCAGTGTATAAAAAAGGTACATGTTATGCATTTAATGAAACTCAATGCAAATAGTTGAATTCATGTCGTTATCGACATGAATGTTCCTTTTGCTTCGGTAACTATCCAGTCTCAAAATGTTTTAAAAGATCGTCCAGCAATCAGGACCACAGGAATCATTCAAAAAGCCTGCACGCCAGAGAGGCTGCTCGCAATGCATCCATGGTTAATGTTATGCCCCGACAGGGAGAAAGCTCAGCTATTAATTGATGGCTTTTCCATAGGTTTTAAACTTCCTATATTTGCAGGTTCAGGTTGCCAGTTGTCAAAAAATTTGAAATCAGTATTTCTTCACACTGATATAGTAAGGGACAAATTAATGAAAGAAATTTCAGTCAATAGAATTGCTGGTCCTTTTATCTCCCCTCCGTTTATGAATTTTCGAGTCTCTCTGTTAGGTTTAGTTCCTAAAAAAGAGCCTAACTCTTAAGCCCTGTACACACGATCGGATATCCTATGGATTCTAATCCGATGTTTTTTTCCATCGGAGATCCGATGAAACTGTTTTCCATCAGTCTTGCCCACACACCATCAGTCAAAAAATTGACCGTTTCAAACGCGGTGACGTAAAACACTCCGATGAGCCGAGAAAAATTAAGTTCAATGCTTCTGAGCATGCGTCGACTTGATTCTGAGCATGCGTGGGGTTTTTATCCGATGGATTTCCACACAGACGATCAGATTTTGCTATCGTTTTTTTTTTCCCATCGGATAAATTTAAAACATGTTCTATTTTTTCACACCGATGGAAAAAAGACCGATGGGGCCCATACACGATCGGTTCGTCCGATGAAAACAGTCCATCGGACTGTTTTCATCTGTAAAACCGATCGTGTGTACACGGCTTTACTGTCTTATTCATCATCTTTCCTTTCCTGCAGCCAATTCTCTGAATGATGAGATTGACCCATTATCCACTTCTGTTAGATATGCTACTTTTGATGCTATTCAAATTATAAAAACATTTGGGCGGGGTACATTATTAGCAAAAGCTGATATTCAATCAGCTTTTAGATTATTGCCCATAGCTCCTGAATCTCACAATTCCCTTGGTTTTTAGTTTGAGGGATATTTCTTCTATGACAAATGCTTCCCCATGGGTTGTTCATCGTCGTGTTATTATTTTGAAATTTTTGCTTCATTTCTTCAGTGGGTAATGATTTTTGAATCTGGTCATACTGGGATAATTCATTATCTAGATGACTTCCTTTTCATTGGTCCTTCAAATTCTATGGGTTGTTCTTTAATTCTCAGGTTATTTTTTCTTATATCTGAATACTTCGGTATTCTTCTGGCAATTGAGAAAACTGCTCTTCCATCTCCAATTATTGAATTTTTGGGCATAAAAATTAACACATTATTATTTCAATTTGAACTTCCTACTTTAAAAATTTGTAGGCTTCAAGTCCTAATTTCGTTCTTTCTGCGTCGGAAAAAGATTTTACTTAAAGAGCTCCAATTTTTTCTGGGTTTTGCTACACGCATTATGCCTATGGGCAGAATATTTTCCAGAATATTATCCTTGGCCATGTCTGGTCTTAAATCTCCTTTCTCTCACATTAGGTTGACTTGTGATCTTAAGGATGATTTGTTGGTATGGTCTCAAATTCTGCAAGATTATAATGGCAGATAATTTTTCCAGGATGATTTTGTTTTTGCTGCAGATATAAAGTTATTTACGGACGCAGATGGTTCTCAAGGATTTGCAGCTATTTTCCGTTCCCATTGGTGTTCAGGTTCATGGCCCCCCTTTTGGATTTCCAGCAAAATTACTAAGAACATAGTTTTTTTGGAACTCTTTCCAGTCGTAGTTGCTCTAGAAATTTAGGGAAACCAGTCTGTAAATACATGGATCATTATTAATACAGATAATAAAGGTGTACTATTTGCTTTAAACTGCCTTTTCTTATGTAAGCTCAATGTCATCGCTGATGCCTTATCTCTATTCCAGATGGCTCTTTTCAGACAGCTGTTGCCTCATGCAGATTTGGTTGGGTACCATTGCCCGATTCACCTTTGGGATCTGATTTAAATCCAGTATTCTCAGCTATAAAAACCAAAAACATGGAGGAAAGGGAGTTACCGCTCCAGGTGGATGTGCTTATACAATCAGTGTCTTCTCAGGAAATCACGGGTGCCGGCAATGCACAAGGCAAATAGTAGAAAAGATGAATGGACAGCCGCACTCCAAAAAAAACTTTCATGGTTGTCTTTATTTGTAAAAAAGGATAAAAAAAAGCACTACAAATCACAGCAGAAAATGGGGACCAACATCCTACGCGTTTCACACTATTGGTTAGTGCTTAATCATGGCTAAATAGCCATGATTAAGCTCTAACCAATAGTGTGAAACACATAGGCTGTTGATCCCCATTTTCTGCTGTGATTTGTACTGCTTTTTTTTATCCATCAAAGGTTTTTTTGGAGTGCGGCTGTCCATTCATCTTTTCCAAAAACATGGACTGATTACTCAGTTGCATGGGAAAAATGGTTGTCTTTTAATTCAGAGTTAGGTTCTCCTGGTTTACTTCCTACTGAGAGTTCAATCTTAGCTTTTCTTTGCTCATTAATGCAGTTGGATTTTTCCTTTAATCATATTAATAAGATATTAGTAGGGGTTTCCTTTTTCTTTAAACTTCATAATTTCCCGGCCTGTAATAGTTTATTTTCCTTAAAAGGATTGAAAAAAGTAAGGTTGGTTCCAGATATGCGCAGACCTATTACATTAGATATACTATCCAGGCTGTGTTTGGTTACTTCTATTGTTTGCATTTCAGATTACGAGGCTTTATTATTTCATGCCGCCTTTGTTTTAATGTTCTTTGCTGCCTTGCGTATCTCTGAAAAGTTACCGAATAACAAACACAGTTTAGATGGTTTACTTTTATCAGAAGTTTCTATTCTAGATAATAAGGTTCTCATTTTTGTGAAGAGATCAAAAACGGATCAAACAGGTAAAGGTCGGTGGCTCAATCTATTTGCTTGTGGCAACTCCATCCTTTGTCCTTTTTTAATTCTTACAAAATACTTTTCTGTTAGACCGGTTTCAGGGCATCAATTTTTGGTCCATATGGATTCTTCCCCTTTGACAAAATTTCAATTTTCTGCAGTTCTAAAGCAATGTTTTTCTCACCTAGGTCTTTCCCTTTTTAAATTTTCTACCCATTCTTTCAGGATTGGAGCCGCTACAGAAGCTGCTAGATTGGGCTTGAGTCATGCGGTCATTATGAGATTGGGTAGATGGGAGTCTAGTAGATTTAATATTTACATTCGTCCTAACTTATCTCTTTAATTTATAGGTGTCAAATCTTACATATGGATAGTTGGTCATTCATATATACACTGGGCTCATAAAAGAGCTTTGCAGCGTTGCTACGGTTCTAACCTATCTTTACCTTCAGATAAGTTTCAAATTCTTTGGAAAGGCATTCGTGGTCTACAATTGACTGATCTTTTCTTTCATCTTCCTACTTTGTTTCATTCTTGGCCTTCTCCATCTATTTTAATTCTGCACTTTGGAGGTAACGATGTTGGTAAATTGAAAACTTTAGATCTGATGTTTTTAATAAAACAAGATTTGCATCGTTTGAAACTATCTTTTCCAAATACATGTATTATTTTCTCTGAAATGGTTTCTCGATTACCTTGGTTATATTCTACAGGCGGTAAACCACTTGAAAGGATTAAACAGAGAGTTAATTACTCCATTGAAAAGTTCTTGCCATTGCTTGGGGGGGTTCTCTTTCTGTCACGTAGATTTGGAAGGAGGTTTCCACAGTCTATATAGACAAGATGGTGTTCATTAGGCATGTGCATTTAGTTTCGTTCCGAATCGAAATTCGGACGAATTTTCATTATTCGGACGTTCGGATGCATCCGAATTAACAAATTGCAATGCTAACGAATTCAACCGAATCCGAAATAACGTTTCGAATCGAAAAACCACGGACGAAATTCGAATCGAATTCGAAAAAAATTTGAATTGAATTCGAAAAAAAATCTAGTCGAATTGAATTTGAAAACAATTAGAATAGAATCGAAAATATTGGAAAGAATCGAATAGAATAAAATACAATATATATATTATATTTTATTCTATTTTGTTCTATTTTTTTTCTAGTCTATTTTCTTTTTCATTTCTAATCTTTTGTAATTGGAATTTGAAAAATCGGTCGCATTCAAAAATATTTCAACCAAATTCGAAAATATTTCTACCGGATTTGATAATATTTCATCCGCATTCGTTAATATTTCAACCAAATTCGATAATATTTCAACCGGATTCGAAATTATTCCAACCGACATTCGAATTTCGTATAAAATGAATTCAAATTCCAATTAGAAAAGATTAGAATAGAAATAGAAAATAGACTAGAAATAGACTAGAATAGGGAAATGGCTGCTAATAGTTTGCAGGAGACCTGCAAAAAAAACATATGAAATAGATGCTTATAGTCTGCAGATCTGATGAGAAAATTAAATAGATACTAATAGTCTGCAGGAGATCTGCAAAAAAATTATATAAATGCTAATAGTCTGCAGGAGATCGGATGGAAATAAATAGTAATCTGCAAAAAAAAATGAAATAGATGCTAATAGTCTGCAGGAGATCTGCTAAAATAAAGGAAATGGCTGCTCTAATGCAAAAAAAAAGAAAAAGAAAAGAAAAATGAAATAGATGCTAAAAGTCTGCAGGAGATCTGCAAAAAAATGTAATAGATGTTAATATACTGCAGGAGATCTGATGGAAATAAATAGTAATCTGCAAAAAAAATGAAATAGATGCTATTTATTTCCATCAGATCTCCTGCAGTATAAACATCTATTTCATTTTTTTTGCAGCTCTCCTGCAGACTATTAGCATCTATTTCATTTTTCTTTTCTTTTTCTTTTTTTGCATTAGAGCAGCCATTTCCTTTATTTCAGCAGATCTCCTGCAGACTATTAGCATCTATTTCATTTTTTTTTTTTTTTGCAGATTACCATTTATTTCCATCCGATCTCCTGCAGACTATTAGCATTTATATAATTTTTTTGCAGATCTCCTGCAGACTATTAGTATCTATTTCATTTTCTCATCAGATCTGCAGACTATAAGCATCTATTTCATTATTTATTTTTTTGCAGGTCTCCTGCAAACCATTAGCAGCCATTTCCCTAGTCTAGTCTATTTCTAGTCTATTTTCTATTTCTATTCTAATCTTTTCTAATTGGAATTTGAATTCATTCTATACGAAATTCGAATGTCGGAACATGGTTTATTATAATCTTTTCTATTTGGTTGGAATAATTTCGAATCCGGTTGAAATATTATCGAATTTGGTTGAAATATTAACGAATGCGGATGAAATATTGTCTAATCCGGTAGAAATATTTTCGAATTTGGTTGAAATATTTTCGAATGCGACCGATTTTTCGAATTCCAATTAGAAAAGATTAGAATAGAAATAGAAAATAGACTAGAAAAACAATAGAACAACAGAATAGAATATAGATACTATCTATTTAATTTTTATTTTTTTTGCAGATTACTATTTGTTTCGGATGAGACCTGCAAAAAAAAATTATGAAATAGATGTTAATATACTGCAGGAGATCTGATGGAAATAAATAGTAATCTGCAAAAAATCCGATTGAAATATTATCGAATCCGGTTGAAATTTTTTCGAATTCGGTTGAAATAGTTTCGAATCCGGTTGAAATAGTTTCAAATGCGGTTGAAATATTTTCGAATGCGACCGATTTTTCAAATTCGGTCAAACGAAACGAAATCCGAAAATGAATTTAACGAATTTAACGAATCTAACTAAACGAAATTAATTAATTAACAAATTAAAACGAAACGAAACAAATTTTTTCCTTTTGCACATGTCTAGTGTTCATCTTTCTGATGTTGGTTTAGACATCTTTAATTTAAGTCTTCAAAATTGCATTAAACAGGCCGCGGTGCTGGGGTAGCCGTGTTTGTTTGCAACAAACCCGGCTGGTGGGGACTTAGAGTTTGTTTTAAAGTTTTAAATATAATTTATTTATTCTTTTACTGATTAATATCTGAATAAAGTTATTTGATTTATTTAATATACCAATAAAGGTGCTGCGGCCATTTAAAACACCAATTTGATTGTATTGTGTTTTTATTAAGAACAATAGAAGGTGCGACCTACAATCCCATGAATAGTGGGTAGAAAAAGGAGCCCACGACATGGAATTGTGGCCGCCACGTGTTTTTATAAAGTTTTATATTTTATTAGTAAAAAAAATTACAGTTAAAAAAAAAATGAGCGGGCTTGTCATGAGGCAGTGAGCGGGAAAAAAGTTATTTCCACAGGTGCTAGAAGGCTATATAAACCCCCTGTGTGACAGACCCGCTCACAGTTGCCCTGAAGCGGTCTTGGCTTGAGCTCCCCTTTCCTCCCACCCTTGTCGCTGGCACCATTATGTGGTTATGTCACCCTTGGATCAAGGGGGGACTTTGGTTTTATGAATTGATTCATTTATAGCGCGAGTCCTATGACTGAGTGAGTTTAGAGTTTGTTTTAAAGTTTTAAATATAATTTATTTATTCTTTTACTGATTAATATTTGAATAAAGTTATTTGGTTTATTTAATATACCAATAAAGGTCCCGCTGCCATTTAAAACACCAATTTGATTGTATTGTGTTTTTATTAAGAACAATAGAAGGTGCGACCTACAATCCCATGGTCCAAAAAGAGAAAATATCCAGTTAGTGGCAGTTGCGTGAAGGGAAAATGCCATGTTGATGTCAGAGGTCAGAGGAGAATGGGCAGACTGGTTCCAGATGATAAACAGGCAACAGTAACTCAAATAACCACTTGTTACAACCAAGGTATGCAGAATACCTTCTCTGAACGTACAACACATCAAACCTTGAGGCAGATGGGCTACTGCAGCAGAAGAAGACCACACCAGGTGCCACTCCTGTCAGCTAAAAACAGGAAACTGAGGCTGCAATTCGCACAGGCTCATTAAAATTGGACAACAGAAGATTGGAAATACGTGCCTGGTCTGATGAGTCTCGATTTCAGCTGCAATATTCAGATTGTAGGGTCGGAATTTGGTGTATATAACATGAAATCATGGAAGCATGGATCCATCCTGCCTTATAGACATGTGCAATTCATTTAGTTTCTAATTCATTTTTCACGAATTTAGAGAAATTTGTTAATTCGGAAATTTACGAATCTCTGAATTTTTAAATTTATGAATTTTCGGATTTCCGGATTTTTCAATTTACGAATTTTTGGATTTTCGGATTTCAGGAATTTCGAATTGAAATTTGGATTTTCGAAATTCCGAAATTCCGAATTTCCGAAATTCCGAATTTCCGAAAAAGGCAAAAAAACGAAAAAATTTCGGAATTCAGAAATTCAACTTTCCAAATTTCCCATTTTCAAATTTTCGAAATTCCGAATTTCGTTAATTCGAAAATTCGAAATTGCAAAATTCGAAAATCTAAAATTCAAAAATCTAAAATCCGAAAATGGGAAATTTGGAAAGTTGAATTTCTGAATTCCGAATTTTTAGAATTTCCGAAAATCAGAAATTCGTTTTTTTGCTTTTTCTGGAAATTCTAAAAATTTGTTTTTTTTCGTTTTCGTTTTATTCGTTTTTTTGGATTTTTCGCCAGTGCACATGTCTACTGCCTTGTATCAACAGTTCAGGCTGCTAGTGGTGGTGGTGTAATGGTGTGGGGGATTATTTTCTTGGCACACTTTGGGCCCCTTAGTACCAATTGAGCATCGTTTAAAAGCAATGGCCAACTGAGTATTGTTGCTGACCATGTCCATCCCTTTATGATTACAGTGTACCCATCTTCTGATGGCTTCTTTCAGCAGGATAATGCACCATATCACAAAGCTCAAATCATCTCACCACTGGTTTCTTGAACATGACAATGAGTTCACTGTACTCCAAGGGCCTCCACAGTTACCAGATCTCAATCCAATAGAGCACTTTTGGGATGTGGTGGAACGGGAGATTCGCATCATGGATGTGCAGCCGACAAATCTGCAGCAACTGCATGATGTTATCATGTCAATATGGACCAAAATCTCTGAGAAATGTTTCCAACGCCATGAAGAAATAAGGCAGTTATGAAGACAAAATGGGGTCCAACCCGGTACTAGCAAGGTGCACCTAATAAAGTGGCCAGAGAGTCTATATAGACCCACACACGCATGTGTGTTTGAGCTTTGGGGTGCACACCTAAGCTGAGCACTGTCATGTAGGGTCAGAGGGATCATCTTTAGCCCTGTGCACCATGCCAATTTAGAGCTTACACATGGCTTCGGCAGAAGCTCCAATGCCAAGTGGGCCAACAGAGGGAAAACAATAGTTGTAGATCAGTAGTGGTGGAGGGAAGCAGCCATCTACAGTACGTGAACCAGTTACTTTGCTTTGCATGGACAAAGCACAAGTTCAATTTATTAACTTTGCAAACAGCAAGAAACAGCAGTAAACAACAGTAATCAAATACGGCTGCTGCAGATAAATGCATATCTTTCTCACCATGATAGCTATTGAAGACGATGTCTGAGGAGACACAAACCGTTGAGAACTTGAACTTCTTATTTCCTCTACAAAGCTGCTCCTTTAGCTAAATTTAAATTTCCATTTAAAACGTCAGATTGCCTTGGTTTTGACTGTAACTAATAGGGAACTGTCTACAACATGACAATGATTTATGCTACATAGTGCCAAGCTGCTGGAGGACTGCAGTGAAAAGAGTGATGTCTGTAATTAACGTGTGCTTTTAGTGTTTAGAAGAACAGGTTCACCTAACAATCCAGACTACCTAACTTTCTTTTAATCTGCCATGTCTTATTTCACTTCCTGTCTGTAGCTGTGTCCCAATAATATGGTTTGAAATTTTGTTTTTTTAAAAGACAACTGAACCAAAAGGTTGGATTTTTAACATCTGCATGTTTAGAACACATACCTTACTTAGCAGTTTAAATATACTGTTTTTTTATGTAGCTTCTTTTTTATAGTTGTCCAGGCAGGGTTATTAGCCAAGAAAAGATCATAAAACTTTATTATATACTGCACAACTTTAGAAATTTAAATCGAGGGACACTTTGTTAGATAAATTTAAAATTATACTTTATCTGTCAACTATCAAGATGCATATTAATCTTCTAAAGTTAAAATGTTTGTTTTATATAACTCTATTATACATAAATATGCTGAATAGCTCTAATAGTCCTAATTACTGGAATAAGTCATATGACCATATTCTATTTGTGCAAAAGATGTGCTGACTTATAGTAAAACTGTATTTTGCTTACATCTGCCAAACATGGGCTGTGAACCATGAAATAATTTATGTGTCCATTGTATGAGATAATTTATGTGTCCATTGTATGAAATATCCTGTCATAAGGTGTAGGCTGAAAAAAGGATATTTCCCTCTTTCCTGCTAAAACGTCAGAATAAAGGTTGAAATTATACACATGATCAGGACGTTACGAGCAGGAAAGGGGAAGGTTTAAGGGTTATAAAAGCAGAATGTAAATCTATGACAGGCAGAAAATGGATCTCTGAAGCCGCAAATATACTTTAACCATTTTCTCTGCATATGCAATAAAAAATCTTGACTTGTAACGAGAGTCGGTCCGAAATTTCTGTGACATTTTGGTCCTTCGAGCCGGAAGTCCAAATTCCTGGAAAGCACTAGCCAACAACCCAGTGAACCGATGTCCGTACGGCAAAAAACTGTAAGTCCTCCATCTTAAATTTGACGTTAACAGAGGCCGGCTCACTGAACTAGTGCCTCCCGGGCAGCGACTTACCGGATCAGCACAAGAGACCGCTCTCGGGGCAAGGTAAGATATTTTCATTTATTATATTATACGTTTAGGCCTAAATGTGATTAGGGATTTAATGAATTAAGGGATTTTTGTTAAATACATATAATATAGAGATGAATTGAATGTTTATCTGTTGTGTATATGTTTTGCTTTATCCGAGTTGAGGGAATATAAGTAGATACGTCCGTAGTTTAAATCCCTTTGATATAGGAGTATGGTCCCATTCTAATACCCGGGTACAGATAAAGGAAATTTGTCGACAAAGGACCTAGGTCCTGACAGCCTTGTAAACTGCAGGAATTCCCGTGGGGGACACATAAATATTCCTACATCAAAAACATGAACCCCTGTTAATACAAAGGTATGGCCTGATAGATTTCCAGGTAACAAATAGAGGTAATTTGACGAGCCCTTGCGCTCAGCCAGCCTCGTATGTTGTGTAAAAAACCTGTACAGGCATTTATAAATACCGTTGAATCAACAAATATTAATGTTTTGATAAAGTGTGGGAACAACAGTCGAGAGAAATTAAGTCTCTTTTGTAATTCTGTTCATGCTCCCTACAGTTTACTGAAATATTAATGTTTTGATCAGGGGGGTTGACCAGTCAGGTGAATTTACGTTCGCCTTGTAATTCTGTTCATTCTCCCTATAAATGAATAAAACATTAAGTAAGAAGACAAGACACCAGTATTATAGCAGCACACAAGATCAATAATCTAGAAGTGATATGTCACGACTAGAAAGTTTGTGAGTAGCTGCAGAAGTGATAAGATACTGTGTGCAGGTATTGTGTCAGTGTGAGAAGACCTTACAAAAAAAACTCCGTGTGCACGTTAAAATGGGTGTGATCCATGGAAAATCTGTTGGTTTGAATGAAGATGCTAAGTATATGTGTAGTCTAGACAAAGAGAATGTGAAATTTCTTAAGATGTGGGAAACAAAATATGATTTTGATACTTCCTTAAATAAGGATGGTTGTGTAATGCTGTGTAGAAAGCTTAAAAATAAGGCCGGCCCGAAAAAAAGGAAACAGAAGAAATTAGGTCTTCCCCAGGCAAAAAAATGGCTTGAGGAGGCTAATCGTAGGTTAAATTCCGAAAACCATAAAAAAAAAACTATGTTTTTAGACAAAGAGGAGGACAATAATATGACCGTCCTCCGAAGCTTAGTTCAGCAAGTATTGACTGAACAAAACTCAACAAATCAAATGCACCCAACAGCCCCCACACACCCTTTAGAAGATACCCCAAACCCACTGACAGTTGCCGCTCCCCCTTTAACCACAACTCCCACTCCCAAATCCCTATACCCTATTGCAGACTTACATTCCCCACCACCATACGGGACAGAGGCATGCAATAGGCCACCTCGACTGACCCCCCGACTATCGGCAAACAACCCTTTTTCCATGCAATGTGACCCCCCACTGTTTGCTGTCCCTTCGTGGTCACCTGGGTCACCCCCAGATGCAACCGTTTCTCCTACGGCTGCAGCAAAACTCCCTCTCAAAATGACCCTTGCTGTCCAGAGAAGTCCACAAGGGACCCCCCTTACAGCAACGGTTACAAAACTTGTCGGCCACCTGCTCAATAAATTAATATCCCCCGCAGCTGGGGAACAAACAGAATTTGGGGAGGAAGAGTTCCCATTAATTGAAGTTCCCAACCCTAGGGCAGGACAAGATGTAGGAGGTGTACCAGCCCCCAACACTATGATGGTCTATCGCCCCTGGACCCCCGAGGATGTTAAGAAAGCTATTGAAGGGATACCACATCCAAAAGTTAACATAGCTCAATTCAGGGATGGTATCATGGGAATGATTGCTAGCTATCATCTCAATGGAAGGGAAATAGAGCAGGTCATCCGACAGGTACTGGGACCTGACTGGCATCATGTAGTGGGAGATTGGAGTGGATTAAACAACCAGGGAAGGGTGTTGCCTCATGATGATGCAGCACTCGAAGTCAGGAGAAATGCTCTTATAGCAAGGATAGAAAATAGATGGGTACGTCGGGCCGACTGGTTCATTATAAATCAGTGTATGCAGGGAGAAGAGGAAACAGTGGATAATTTCATTGTTAGGATGAGGGAGATTTTCAATAACCACTCTGGGATAGAAATCCCAGCAGACCAAGTGAACGATAGCCCATATGAGCAACAGCTAAAGAATGCAATCCTGAAGGGGCTGATAGCCCCTATATCAAGTTTTGTTACCAAACACATGATTAACCATAGGATTTGCAGACTTCAGGAGCTAATTGAGTATGCAAGGCATGCTGAAAGGCACTTCCAATCGAAAAAGAAAGTAAAAAAAGGGAAGGTGTTTATGATGGGTGAAAGTAATGATGTGTATGTTGTTGAGAATCGGAACAAAAGATTGGGGAACACTCGAACAAGGCCCCGCATTCAGGATTATGAGGGGAAAAAGAAGAGGGGGGAGTGTTTCCTGTGTGGTAAAAGAGGTCACTTAGCGAGAGCATGTGAGTCAAACAGAGAGGAAGAAGCATGACTAGAAAATGTTGGTATGTCCACAGAGAGAGATACAGAGGGAAATGAGGAGAAAGAGTCTGAGATCTTGGATGTGTGTAATGTTGAAGCTTGTTTGCATGCTGAAGTCAAGCCAGAAATAACATTGATTGTAAAGGGTAGTTGGGTAACATTTCTCTGTGACACCGGGGCTTGCAGGACCCTAATACACCCACTGGATATGCCACCAGGGGTAAAGAAAACAGGTGTAGTATATGTAAAGTCTGCAAATGGGTTAATGCACCAGGAGGCCGTGTCTGAAGGCCTTACTGTGGAAGATCCACAGACAGGTAAAAAGGCTCAGTGTAAAATTGTAATTTCAACTAAATGTCCTGTTAATTTGTTGGGTAGAGACATGTTGCATGCTCTCGATATTTCTGTCATACCAGTGGAGGGGGGCCTCAAAGCCCATCGGCTGTGTGAAAAACGAATCACAGCCATGGATAATGAGCCCCGATACTGGTATAGCTTGGATTTGCAAACTGAGGGGTTAAAGATGCCCAAAACCCTGACAGAAATAGTTGAAGAAGAGCCTGTGAGGAGCGGGTACAAGGTCCAGACGAACCTCCATTGCACTATGTACTACAAAAAGACCTCAGGGCCTGATAAGTCTTATGAGAAACAGTTAATGAGTCTCACTAACACTGAAGTGCTCTTAAGATACCTGTACTGTGATAAGGAAGGAAATAGTGTGGCTACTTGTCTCCTACCACAACCAATTCTGCAAATATACAGGCAGGATACTGTACCTCATGTTTCAGTCACCCGGAACCCTGGGGTATCATGGTATGAGCTGGGAGAACTTATCACAGACTGGGTTCTACTAACAGATGAGGAACTAGAATCCAAAGGGATTCGGAGGTGCAGATTAGCATGGTTTGTTGAATGTACACCCAGAATCCACATGATTGAAGTTTGTGACAAAAGACAGTGACTGACACTTTTGACCCAAGAAGAAGAGGATGCCTTAAAAGACGTCCCCGATTTCTTGTGGTCAAAAGGAAAAACAGACGTTGGACTAATTAAAACAGCCAGTGAGGTCCAAATAACCCCTAAAAGTACAATGAGGCCTCATCAAAAACAATATCCACTAAGGAAAGATGCCGAAGAGGGAGCAGACCACTTGATAATGGAATTACTAAAAAATGGTGTCATCATTGAATGTCCGGATTCACCATGTAACACGCCCCTGTTCCCAGTCAGGAAGCAGAAGGGAGGGGAAGATGGGTGGAGACTTGTACAGGATTTACAGGCGGTCAATAGGGCCATATTACCGAGGGCCCTGGTGGTCCCAGACCCGCATGTACTTCTGAACGACCTTCACCCAGATAACAAGGTATTTTCTGTCATTGATATCAGTAACGCTTTCTTTTCTATTGCCTTACACAAAGACAGTCAGTTCTGGTTCGCTTTTACACATAAAAAGAAAAAATACACATACACTAGGTTACCCCAGGGATATTGTGAAAGTCCAACTATTTTCTCACAAGAAATGTCCAATAATTTGTCTCGGTTTGTACTTCCCTGTGGGAGTCAAATTCTCTTGTATGTGGATGACATTTTGGTAGCAGCTCCTTCGGAGCAACAATGCAAACTTGACACCTTGGCTCTGATGCATTTCCTCGCAGAACAAGGTCACAAGGTCAGCAAGCATAAACTACAACTATGGAAAGAAAAGGTGACATACTTGGGTTATATTTTGTCTCAAGAAGGCAGACATCTGGATGAGATCCGAAAAGAGGCCATCCTTCAAGTCCCCAAACCACGCACCAAAAAAGAAATGATGTAATTTCTTGGTATGGCAAATTTTTGTAGAGCATGGATAGCTAATTATGCTACGGAGGTGGCGCCTCTTTCTGATCTCATCTATGGTACACAAATGTCTGCGAAAGATTGTATCCAGTGGAATGTACAAGCAGAGGATGCATTTACAAAAGTGAAGCACCTCATTGTGGGTTCCTCTGTGCTCAGCTTACCCAATTACAGTAAAATATTTTATCAGACTGTAGACTGTAAAGAGGGGTACATGACTTCTGTTCTCACTCAGGTTTATGGGGACAAACACAAACCAATTGCATTTTACTCAACTAAATTAGATCCAGTGGCACTGAGTTTGCCCCACTGTGTACAAGCTGTAGTAGCAGCCTCATTGGCCATACGGTCCTCTGCATTGATAGTATTGTTCCATTCCCTGGTACTTAAGGTCCCACATGCCATCTCAGTGATCTTACTACAAGACAAGATCTCCTATTTATCTCCAGCCAGACATTTATCATGCATGACTACACTTCTGGGACAGCCACACCTTACAATTGAGAGGTGCACTACATTGAATCCCGCTACACTAATGCCAACACCTGGTGACGGGGATCCACATGATTGTATAGCTCAAATTGATGAACGGGTACTCCCTAGAAAGGATCTCACTGATGTTCCCTTTCTAGATGCTGACATTACCTTCTTTGTTGATGGGTCGTGTAGAAAAAACGATAAAGGGATAAATCAAACAGCTTATGCTATAGTGACACATGACCAGGTCATTGAAGCCAGATCCCTTCCCAATTCCTATTCTGCACAACAAGCTGAAATTATAGCCCTGTCTAGGGCTTGCAGTCTAGGGGAAGGGAAAAAAAATATATATTTATACTGACAGCCAATACGCTTTCTCCACTATACACATATTTGCCCAGCAATGGAAAAATAGGGGTATGATTACGTCCACAGGTAAACCGATCACACATAGAGATCTCATTCTTGCCCTTCTAGAATATGTACAAAAACCAGCACAAGTGGCTATTTGTAAATGTGCAGCACATAGAAAGGGAACAGATCCAATTACCCTAGGGAATGCACTAGCAGACAAGACAGCAAAAGCAGCTGCTGAAGGACAGCAAATAACGTACATATGTTATACAAATCTCCAAGTAAATGGTGAGGTACGGAAAGCTATTGATGAAACATGGTTATCAGAAATGCAGAAGGCATCACCGGAAGGTGAAAAACAAAAGTGGTTATCAAAAGGGGCAACACTGGTCAATGATGTATATACAAGTACAGACGGTAAACCCATCTTACCTACATCATTATTTAGGTATGCTGCATTATTGAGCCATGGGCAAGCCCATACCTCAAAAGGAGGGATGGTACAGGTGATCAACAAGGTATTCACAACATATGGATTTACGAACTACTCAAAAAAAATTTGTCTCACATGTCCGATTTGTAACAGATACCATGCACAAGGTGCCCTACGACCCTTACAAGGTCATTTCCCACAACCCCCTTATCCCTTTCACACAATATGCATGGATTTTATTGAATTGAACAAATGTGAGAATAAAAAGTACTGTCTGGTTATTGTTGATATGTTTACAAAGTGGGTGGAAGCTTTTCCTATGACACACCCGGATGGGCAGTCAGTAGCTAAAGTACTAATCAAAGAGGTGATTCCACGACAAGGGATCCCCTCAGTAATTTACAGTGACAATGGCTCCCATTTTGTGAACCGAACAATACAACAGATTGGTAAATGGTATAATATTGACCTGAAAAACCACTGTGTCTACCACCCACAATCTGCAGGCACAGTGGAAAGACATAATGGTACCTTAAAGAGTAAACTAAGAAAATTGATGGAGGAAACAGGAAAAAACTGGGTTCAGTGTTTGCCAATGGCATTGTTAAGTACAAGAATTACCCCTACTGCTAAGGGCCTAACACCGTATGAAATGTTGTATGGTCAAGAGACTAAAACAGAACAAGAAGATCTTGTACAACCTGGAGATTGGGTCTGGATAAAAATAATAAAGAGAAAGACTTGGTCTGACCCCAGGTGGGAAGGACCCTATCAAGTACTGTTGTCTACACCCACCGCAGTGAAAATTGTGGAGCGAATACCTTGGATACACCTCACCCACTGCAAGAAGGCACATCATTTAAATAAAAAATCTGAATAACTGCCACACCACAGGAGAAGGGAATGGTACATTATGGACTCATAGGGGTGGAGGGAAGACCCAGAGAGAGACTAATGTTTGAACCAGGGTATTTTACTAAAACATGGACAGGGAGAATCCTTTTGATCACATTGATAGTAGGGGGCATAGTTGTGGGGATTTATATGCTTTTTGACCTCATTCCAATACTGAACATAATGGGTCATAGAGGGGAAAGACAGATAATGAAGGGGCCAGATGGTGTCACCATAAATGTTATACAGGGTAAGACCACCACAATACAATTTGATCTAAGTCAAGTCATAGACATTGGGTATCAAAGATATGTTTTTACGGGCAAATACTTATGTTCTACTCCAGAATGCAGTGCGTGGGCTGATGTGTGGTGGTCAACAGATGATAATGGTTGGCTTGCTAGTTCTGCCGCGATCCCTAAACAAAGGAAGGATCAGGTAGAACGTATATCTATATACAGTCGAAGAGGGTGGACTGGTGATTGCCAGTCCCGTGATTGGCTTACACCTAATAAATGTAATCCCATCTCCTTGACAATAAAAAACCCGCAGGTATCAGATGCTGGAGTTTATGGTCTAGGAGTATATAGGCCCAGCCTGAGTGATCTACTAGGAAGAATTACTATTAAGGTTGTAATCCCTGGTCAGAACACCCCAGTCCCAGAGCCTACTCAGTTTCAACTTAATCCCTGCTTGTTTAAAACAGATTTTACCTACAAGGAACAATTAAGTATAGAAACAGGATTTGGAGACAAAAATGAGTGGATAGAATGAGTCAGATACACAACTCAATCTAAGGGGTTAAGTGATTGTATTTCTTGTGCAAACCCAAGACCACAAATAGCTACCATTCCTCTCCCTGAAGAGGAAACAGATTTAGCTTGCATAATAAGACTGTTTTCAGAAAATATTACTGGGTCTGAATGTGCAAATGAGAAAAAGAGATACCCTAAAACTAAAATGCGAAGTATACCCCCTTCAGTACAAGCATTACCAGGAAATTTTTCTTGTTTCTCTAACATAGACAAGGATGGTTCAAAGGTTGGCACCCTATCTCCTGAATACTGTGCGACCACAACATCAACTACAGACATTAAGTACCAACTAAAATGGTTTCAGGAACAGAAACGGCAACTGGCTGATGTTTGGTGGCTGTGTGGGGACATGAAACTAAGACCCAGACTGCCACCTAGATGGGAGGGTAGTTGTGCCCTTACCCGCCTGTTGCTTCCCTTTTATATTGTTCCTATGACTAACAAATTGATAAAACTACCAGGTAAACACTATTTTAAACGGTTTAAGCGAGAAACACCCCAAGGATCCTTTGACAACCGGGTTTATATAGACTCAATAGGTGTTCCACGAGGAGTTCCGGATGAATTTAAAGCACAGAATCAAGTAACAGCAGGACTCACCTCACTCTTCCTATGGGTACAGCCCAATAAGAATGTCGACTGGATAAACTACATTTACTACAACCAGCAGAGGTTTGTGAATTACACCAGAGATGCTATCAAAGGTATAGCAGCACAATTGGACGCCACCTCTTTGACAGCGTGGCAGAACCGTATAGCATTGGATATGTTGCTGGCAGAAAGGGGCGGGGTATGCGAAATGTTCGGCACCTTCTGCTGCACTTTTATTCCAAATAATACGGCACCTGATGGAAGTATCACCAAGGCTTTGCAAGGCCTACAAATGTTATCCCAGGAACTAACTGAGAACTCTGGTGTAGAGAACCCCTTAACAGGACTCTTTGAAAAATGGTTTGGTAAATGGGGTGATCTTGCAAAAGGTTTGCTCATCTCTGTTGTCATGGCAGCCACGGTCCTTACGCTGTGTGGATGTTGCTGCATTCCTTGTATTAGAGGAATTCTTCAAAGACTGATTGACACATCACTAACAAAGACTATGTTTTTCCAGAACAACACTGAACTATACCCGGAACCTGATGAAGATGAACTTACAGTCCTTTCAAAAGACCTATTTGTCTAAATGATAATACCTGGTAAAATAAAGAACCTGGATATTTGAAGTATTGACATTATAAGTATAATAAGGAGGGAATGTTAGATAAATTTAAAATTATACTTTATCTGTCAACTATCAAGATGCATATTAATCTTCTAAAGTTAAAATGTTTGTTTTATATAACTCTATTATACATAAATATGCTGAATAGCTCTAATAGTCCTAATTACTGGAATAAGTCATATGACCATATTCTATTTGTGCAAAAGATGTGCTGACTTATAGTAAAACTGTATTTTGCTTACATCTGCCAAACATGGGCTGTGAACCATGAAATAATTTATGTGTCCATTGTATGAGATAATTTATGTGTCCATTGTATGAAATATCCTGTCATAAGGTGTAGGCTGAAAAAGGATATTTCCCTCTTTCCTGCTAAAACGTCAGAATAAAGGTTGAAATTATACACATGATCAGGACGTTACGAGCAGGAAAGGGGAAGGTTTAAGGGTTATAAAAGCAGAATGTAAATCTATGACAGGCAGAAAATGGATCTCTGAACCCGCAAATATACTTTAACCATTTTCTCTGCATATGCAATAAAAAATCTTGACTTGTAACGAGAGTCGGTCAGAAATTTCTGTGACACACTTCAGGGAGGTTATGACCTGTAGCAAAAAAGTAGGTGTTTCCAAACTTACCAGTGGGGGGGGGCTTAATGGGGACGGTAAAACAAAAGCCGGGCTTCTTTGTACCTATAAATATGCTTTGATTACTGTGCCAAAATCAAGAGTCTCACGGACAGACATGTAGCACTACCCCTGTAGGAGCTGCTGGATATAATTTTGGGTCCTGCCGTTACCCCACATTTCACTGTTCCAGAACTTAAGAGTCTATGTAATAATTAGAATAGAGGTGATTGACAGTCACTTCAGTCCTTTTCTCAAATTCTTTATTAAACAACTTCAGGTAGGAGGATAGAGGGTTAGGGGGAAGTTCAGATACCTTGGTTTGCAGATCACTAATGCGGTTCTTGAATCCAGATGACAACAGCTTTCTGTCTCTGGTTCTTGCGACAACCGGATAGGCCTCTCACACCGACCTAGCAGCCGGTCCGAAGCACGGACAAAGTCTCTGCACAAACTTGAGCGATAAGTGGAAACTCCTGGATAATCCCCTGCCACAGGATTGTTTAGCCAGTAGTCTGTTAGTTAGGTCAGCTGCACAGTACCTGAACCTTTAAGCCATCCGGCAGTACTGTGAGGTAGATTACTTGGGTGCATCCTCCAAACGAGTCACCAGGCCCTTCCTGAGATACCAGCCATCAGCTCGGTCCTCTCCAGTAATGTCCTCCCCTGGAATATTTTCCGCTTGAGTGGCCCTCCCGCAGGACAGACAGCACAGGATCACCTTTCGTTAAGTAGGCCCCAGACAGGCTTCTGGGCCTACTTGCAGAAAGAACAGCAGCATAGCCTCCGGCCTGGAAGGCCATGAGGCAAGAAGGACCAGCAGCCACGTACCTTAGGCCAGGAGGGCCATGAGGTCAGAGACAAATCATCATGGCGTCTGTCCCTTAAATATCCTTTCCCAGCATGCCCAGCTACAAAGAAGCTCCTGATTGGGCTGTTTCTGGGGAAAGAAAATCCAATGCACTTCAGCTGGCTGTATTTCTCACACTGGCCTGTGACAACAGTGACACCTACTGGCAACAGTGGGAAATGCGCACAAACAGCCAAAACTGGAACAGAAACCAACAATTTAAATAATCGTTCTGAGCTATTTACAGCTCAGAGAATACTAAACTTACAGAATAGCCCCTGTTCAAAAGTAGCAGGGCGCTACACACTCCCCCCACTACAATAGACGATGTCCCCATCGTCTGGAAAAAATTACTCTCAATCCTAACAGTCAGTATCTGAACCACAAAACTTGGATGGGGAAAGGGAAAGGTGAGGTAGTAAGAAGAATAGTTACAGATTTAACATGAACACACACATTAAAATTACATCACATATGTTACCAACACTCACTCTCTATCTAACCACCCACTCTCCAGCAGCTTGATAGGAGAACTGGTTCACCTGAAAAACAAAACTATTGTGAGGGGGTTAACTCGGTAGCGGGTGTGGGTGACCCCCTGGTTGGGCTCCCCACACAAAAACAGGGCCAGCAGACGGAGGTTGTGGTTTTCAAAATCAAAAGGTGCGGTTTATTTCTCTATGTACAGTGACAAAAACACAGCAAAGCCAAAAAGAAACATAAACAAAATAAATCCTGGTCAGTTTGACCTCTGACTAAACATACAGGTTTCCTAACTAACAACTGGGATCAGCCTAGTGCTGTCCTAGTCCCTAAGTCCCTGGTTTTAAATGTCCAAGCAAATAGCCACACAGGCTTTGTCTCACCGCACAGGGGTTCACTCTCCCTAGACAGTCCACACAGGTCTGGTTCCAGGCATGAGCTAACATCTAATGAAGCTGGGAGTTCTTATAGAGGCCTAAATGAGCTGACAAGCTTCAGCTGGTCTCATCAACTCCCTGTCTGCACGACGCCCCACACTCTCCCTAGACATATGAGTCATCCATGAGCCCACTAGCCTTAGCTGGGCTTATACAACTCTCCACCTAGTTGTATAAGTCGGCGTAAAGCCTGAATCTGGGCGAAATATATCTACCCCCCTGGATGCAACCAGGTGACTTTACCTTCCTGCTGTCACATACCCCCCCCTCTTGTTTTAACCTCGGGGTTGGAACACCAGCAATCAGGCATTCATGTACTCGAGACAAAGCATCCACATTCCCCATTTGAACGCCAGGGCGATGCTTTACTGTGAAGTTGAATTCCTGGAGGGCCAGGAACCACCTATTCACTCTTCTATTTGTTTCCTTGTTTTGAGCCATCCACTTTAACGGAGCGTGATCCGTAACCATGTCAAAGTGCCTACCTAGCAGGTAGTACCGAAGGGAATCTAGAGCCCACTTCACCGCTAAACACTCCTTTTCAACGGTGGCGTAATTTACCTCATGGGACTTCAACTTCCTGCTGAGGTAAATGACTGGGTGCTCTTCCCCGTTCCAGACCTGGGACAATACTGCTCCTAACCCCACATCTGACGCATCACTTTGTACGACAAAGTCTTTAGAGAAGTCGGGTGAGTACAACACTGGCTGGCTACATAAGGCTTGTTTCAAGAATTGGAATGCTGCCTCAGCCTCGGGGGTCCATTTAATCATGACCGACCCTTTCCCCTTCGTCAGGTTGGTTAGGGGCACAGCCTTAGAAGCAAAGTGGGGAATGAATCGCCGATAATACCCAGCGATTCCCAGAAAGGCTCGTACCTGCTTCTTGCTGTTGGGACGTGGCCAACTCTGGATGGCCTCGACTTTGTTGAGTTGGGGTTTTATTACTCCCCTCCCAATGGTGTACCCAAGATATTTGGCCTCCTCCTGCCCAATGGTACACTTCTTGGGGTTAGCCGTAAACCCCGCTTCCCGAACAGAGTCCAGGACTGCTTGCACTTTTGGCAGATGTGAGGCCCAATCTGTGCTATGGACAATTACGTCATCCAGGTAAGCCGCAGCATACTTCCGATGGGGCCTCAGCATCTGGTCCATTTTCCGCTGGAATGTGGCCGGCGCATTCTGTAACCCGAACGGCATTCTTTTATATTGGAACGCCCCGTCTGGGGTTACAAATGCGGTTTTCTCTTTGGCCGACTTGGCCAGGGGGATTTGCCAATACCCTTTTGTGAGGTCAAGAGTCGTCATGTATCGGGCTGTTCCCAGCCGGTCGATCAACTCATCTATACGTGGCATGGGGTAGGTGTCAAATTTTGTAACTTTGTTCAACTGACGAAAATCGTTACAAAATCGCCAGCTCCCATCCGGTTTAGGCACCAACACGATGGGACTAGACCAATCACTTTGGGACTCCTCTATCACCCCTAAGTTCAGCATTTTCTGTACTTCCTCCCGTATTGTCTCCCGTCGGGCCTCTGGGATCCGATAGGGTTTTAACTTCACCCTTTCACCGGGCGGGGTAATGATGTCATGCTCTACCCCAGATGTTTGTCCCGGCAGCTCAGAGAATACCTCCTTGTTGCGAAGCACAAACTCCTTAACCTCCTGTTGTTGGGGTTGTGACAAGGTGGCTGCTATTCCAACCTCAGGAATCACGCAACCAGTTTGAGCTGGTGACCAAGTGTCTGCGACTAGGGACTCTCTATCCCTCCAGGCTTTCAACAGATTACCGTGATAGATCTGTTCGGGCTTTCGCCTTCCTGGTTGTCTGACCTTGTAATTCACTTCGCTCACTTTTTCCATTATCTCGTAGGGGCCTTGCCATTTGGCAAGGAATTTACTTTCAACCGTAGGGACAAGTACCAGTATCCTATCCCCCGGGGAAAAGGTACGGGTCTTGGCTCCACGGTTGTACACTCTCTGCTGTGCTAACTGCGCTTGGGCCAAATGTTCCTTCACGATGGGCATTACCTGTGCAATTCGGTCTTGCATCAGGGCGACATGCTCAATCACACTCCTGTGGGGAGAACTCTCACTTTCCCAAGTTTCCTTGGCAATATCCAACAGCCCTCTTGGGTGTCTCCCATACAGTAACTCAAAGGGGGAGAATCCCGTAGAGGATTGGGGCACCTCCCTAATAGCAAACATCAGATAAGGAAGTAGACAGTCCCAATCCTTTCCATCTCTATCCACCACTTTCTTCAACATTTGTTTTAGGGTTTTGTTGAATCTTTCAACCAGCCCATCGGTTTGGGGGTGATACACAGATGTACGTAATTGCGTCACTTTGAACAATTTACATAGCTCCTTCATAACCCGGGACATAAAGTGTGTACCTTGGTCCGTAAGCAGTTCTTTACAAATACCCACCCGGCTAAACACAAGAGATAGCTCTTTGGCTATGGTTTTGGCCGAGGTATTTCGGAGAGGGATCGCTTCTGGATAACGGGTGGCATAGTCCATTATAACTAATATGTACTGGTGCCCCCTAGCGGACTTGATTATAGGACCTACCAAATCCATGGCGATCCTCTCAAACGGGACCTCAATGATGGGTAGAGAGACCAGCGGGCTACGGAAATGTGGCATCGGGGCCGACCTCTGACACACAGGGCAGGAGGAACAATAATTTTCTATGTCCTTCATCACCCCCGGCCAATAGAATCTCTGTAATACCCTCTCTCGGGTTTTCTCTGTCCCCAGATGACCTCCAAGAATGTGCCCATGGGCCAACTCCAACACCAACTTCCTGTAAGGTTTGGGCACCACAAGCTGCTCAACGGTTTCTTCTGCCCTTTTTGCCACCCGATACAGTAGGTCCTTCTCTACGCTGAAGTATGGGTAAGTGCAGGTATTATCTGGGTTCACTAACTCGCCATCTATTTTCACTACGTTTTCCCGTGCCTTTATTAGGGCGGGGTCTTTCAACTGTTCTGTGGCAAAGTTTTCCCTGTGAACCTCAAGATCAGAAAACTCCACAGACGGTAGGTTTTCGTCTGAGGAGGTGGGCTCCTCTCCAGTTTCTTGAGTCTCCCCTGCCAATACTGACAAGGGAAATTCCGGAGAGTCCTCACCACTCTCAGGGGAGTTCTGGCTATCACATTCCTGGTACATAGGGGCACCAGTGGGGGGCTCAGGATCATCCCACAGTTCCCAGAACTTCGGAAAATCCCTTCCCACAATGGCGTCATGCGGTAACTGAGATACTAAGCCCACTGGATGAGAGAGGGTACCTTTGGGGGTCTCGAAACACACTGTAGTCACTGGATACTCTCGGGTGTCCCCATGCACACAAATAACAGCTACCTTGCTATTCCCAGAGACCTCTGTTTTAACTAATTCAGCCTTTATCAGGGTCACAAGGCTACCTGAATCCAGCAATACCACAACATTTCTACCATTAATACACATTTTGCATAAATGTTTCTCAGTTCCCCGAATGGCAGTGCATGCGACTGTCGCACACAGCGACTGACGTCTGCCCGTCAGAAAGTCACACTGCATGGGTTCCTCCACAACCGGGCAATTTGCTGCAATATGTCCCGCTTGCCGGCAGCGGTAGCAAACGATCCTTCTTGCCGCCTCTTGAGCCGCTGATTTCCCAGGCTGTTCTCGCCAAACTTGGGGTAGAGCTCCCACCCTCTCACTCTCTCCACCCTTACCCCTTGGAATCATCTTATCCGCCCCTGGGGATGGTCTGGTCTTAGGGTGGAAAGTCCGAGTGTCTCTGGAAGAGGCCGTCAGGTTCTCTGTAGCCAAGTATTTCTCCACACGATCCACAAGACCATCGGCCGTCTCTGGGTCTCCATGGCTTACCCACTTTTGGATGGCAGTAGGAAGAGCTCTCAAAAACCGATCCATTACAACACGTTCCACAATCTTTGGTGCGGACAAAGTCTCTGGCTGTAGCCACTTTCTGCTCAGGTGAATGAGATCATACATTTGAGACCTGGGGGGTTTTCCAAGCTGGAAAGTCCAGTTATGCACACGCTGAGCCCGGACAGCCAGGGTGACACCCAGCCTTGCCAATATTTCAGCTTTTAGCATCACATAGTCTTTTGCTTGGTCATGCTCTAGGTCATAGTAAGCCTTCTGCGATTCACCAGTTAACAGAGGAGCCACCAGTCCAGCCCACTGCTCCTCAGGCCACTTTTCTCTTTCAGCAGTCCTTTCAAATGTGGTCAAAAATACCTCTGGATCATCCTCTCCAGTCATTTTTGTCAATAAACGACTCACCCCAAAGGACGCGGTATTAGTGGGACGGCTTCCCTCACTGGTCTGCGGACGTTGCTGCACTACTGCTTCCATTTGTTGTAGTCTCTGCTCTTGCTTCTGTAACAGGTCTATGAAGCGGGCCTCAGATTGCTGCAGGGCTTGTTGCTGAGCTTCCAGACTCTGTTGGTGAGCTTGCTGCTGGGCTGCAAGGCTCTGTTGATGAGCTTGCTGCTGGGCTGCAAGGCTCCTTTGCAAACCTGCATTTGTCTGCTGTTGATTGGCATTTGCTAGAGCCAGCTGTTTCAGTATCTCCTCCATGCTGGCTTAAAAAAAAACTGCCACTGGTTCTCCACCAACTGTGAGGGGGTTAACTCGGTAGCGGGTGTGGGTGACCCCCTGGTTGGGCTCCCCACACAAAAACAGGGCCAGCAGACGGAGGTTGTGGTTTTCAAAATCAAAAGGTGCGGTTTATTTCTCTATGTACAGTGACAAAAACACAGCAAAGCCAAAAAGAAACATAAACAAAATAAATCCTGGTCAGTTTGACCTCTGACTAAACATACAGGTTTCCTAACTAACAACTGGGATCAGCCTAGTGCTGTCCTAGTCCCTAAGTCCCTGGTTTTAAATGTCCAAGCAAATAGCCACACAGGCTTTGTCTCACCGCACAGGGGTTCACTCTCCCTAGACAGTCCACACAGGTCTGGTTCCAGGCATGAGCTAACATCTAATGAAGCTGGGAGTTCTTATAGAGGCCTAAATGAGCTGACAAGCTTCAGCTGGTCTCATCAACTCCCTGTCTGCACGACGCCCCACACTCTCCCTAGACATATGAGTCATCCATGAGCCCACTAGCCTTAGCTGGGCTTATACAACTCTCCACCTAGTTGTATAAGTCGGCGTAAAGCCTGAATCTGGGCGAAATATATCTACCCCCCTGGATGCAACCAGGTGACTTTACCTTCCTGCTGTCACACTATGCACACACAAAAATAACACAGCACACCTGATTAACATAAGCGCAAAGCCTCACTCCCTTGGGAGAGTGAAACTTCCCTCCTTGGCTTTAACTGTAAAAGAACTAAATGTTGAAAGTCCAGCCTTTGCTATGAGCAAATACAAAAAGGGGATGAAGAGGAAATGAAGAACAGATCCTCTCAAAAAATAATTCTTCAACAAGGAACTGCTGGAACTTAAAGACTTTAATTAGTAAACCGCAATAATTGCTTATACAAAGTTTATTATAGAAAAAACACCACACCTTCCTCCACCTCAATATTAAAATAAGACTAGTTTAAACTATAAACATGAGTGGCCACCCAATCGGTCATACACATCACAACCACGCTAATGACTTATCCATCCAATACCAATCTCAGATCAAACAGCAATGTAAGCTGAAAAGTCCTCATTCATACTTAAGGTAAATTAAAGCTGGCCCAATGATTGGAAAGAGGTAAGGGTATAGTTGCATGCTCAGTCACTATTAGTACTTGAATTATACTGATGAAGGCATCAAGATCATATAGAGCCACTTCAAGCATGCTTATTAAAGTCAAATGCTGGGTAGGTCCCACTCAAAACTGAAAATGGACATGGCAATGTACGAAAAACCAGCATTCAGAGCAGGTATCCCGCTATGATAGCATGGGAATGAAAACAAATTTGATTATTACAGCTCACCGCCTGACGTTTTCAGAAGCCGAGCAGACCTTCAGTTGTACATCCTAGAGTGTTGGAAAAGTTCCTTCATGAGGAGAAGCAGTTCCCGGTCCCATATGAACAGATGAGGTAGGTTCCAGCAGAAAATTGTTTAGCGTGTAATGGCGTTGATCTATTCAGAACAGCTGATTTGCAGGTAATCCGTATGGTTAGCTGATGACAAATCTACATTCAAGCAAGGAGCGGCGTTGGTGCCGTATCAACTTGGCACTACCCGAGGATGGGGTTATTGGTCATGAACAGAGGTGGTCAGATGCTCGGCCGTGTAGGTGGAACATCCATGTTCAGACTACAGCAAGTGTAGTGGCAAGTTGCTTACATGTTTCGCTTGGTAACAAGCTTCATTGAAGCATGCGTGTTGTTCAGGTGTCAGTCCAAATATACCTTCCGTATCAGGTGATCACATCAAATCACCTGTGGCTTAATTGGATCATTCACACCGACAGTCATGCCAATTCACTCTAAATTGTTTACACAGACATATCTAGAGGATGATCCACGGTGCTGTGAAACAGCACTGGCTCACATAGTCAAAAGGCTACTGATTTGATAGGGCAAATTAAGAACTTAAATTTGATTACATTAAACAAATAAAAATAATTGTAATACAGGAAAGATAAATAGAAATGGTAGTAGAAAAAATGTGCATAAAGCAGGGCATATCCACTAATTAACCGACACAATAATTTTGTTTAGCAAATAAAGTGCATATAGGTGTGAATATTAGTTGCTGAAAATGTCACATATCGGTATTTTAGATAAAGGAGTTGATGCTGAGTTAAATATAGCAGCTAAATATCAGTCATCAAGACCTTCAGCTCCAAGTAAAGATGACAGGAAGGGGTAGAGTAAAGAAAAGATTAGTTATAGAAATAGATAACGTCCAGAATTTTGTTGCAGATGGGGAGGGAAATAAAGTTATGAATATCCATATCAGCTATAGATTATTCAGATGTAGTCGTGGGGGGACCATATATTCATTAGCTATAATCTGGATCATTTACTGGCAATGAAGTTACCGACAGATCTAGATATGAGCTATTACAATATATAGATATAGAGGTGCCAGACAATGTAACTAGGATTTTAAAAATACGGATAAGTTACACTCATGGTTGAGTCCGGTCGGCTGCATACTGTTGAGGTTAAATATCCACATTTGATATGAGCAAGCTTCCACCACCTAGTGGCAGAAAATCAATATGACAAAAGTCCCTAAATGGCAAAGTGCTGAAGCAGGTAAAGAAATATTGACCACAAAGTTCTCCAACCTGACACTATCTAGCTATGTATCCCATAGTCCATTTTTAGCAAGAGATTTTTATTTTTTTCAGTCTCTTTGCAAAACTAAAGTTAGAACAGTAATTTTTTCTTTTCTATTAAATGATCATCAATAGAACCGGGGATCCGGCAAGGTCACTGGTTTTCCTTGGCTATCCACGGTGGTAACAAAGTAGACAACTTTGTCTTTCCCTGGTCTGCGGATGACCACCTTATCACCATAGATGTGCTGGTCATAGTTCCACTGCAGCAAGCATCCGTTGAAACTCTCATCCATAGCAAGGGAATATCCAACTTTTCTGAAGGGTTTTGGTACAGACAAATGGTCCCAAGTAGCTTCACTGTACCATCATTTTCGTTTGGACTCGATTTCCTGCATGAGCTCTTTGGGGACATAAGGAAATTCCAGACCATACTCTGTGGCAACTCTCTTGATGAGCACTCTTTGCAAACGGGCAAATTTTGGCAAAGCTCTAGTGTTTCCCAATCCAGGAAGCACACATGGATTTGGCGATTTCTGCACCATGGATCTGGCAGACGATTTCTCAGGTGCAATTGGGTTTGACAAAGTCTCTCTAATAATACTGGGGGGTTCCACACTAGGTGTTGTCTTCCCCGAATCTATAACTGCCCAATCTAAAAAAGTGAAGGCAGAGGCAACATCCTCACTATTGGCCCATAACAGTTCCTGTGACATAGCCTCAAACAGTTCATCGTCTCCAGAAACATCCGACAGGGAGTCTAACTCAGAGTCCCTTAATTCCTCCGCAGGCAAATATTTACATACAGTCCCAGACATGTTTTCCCCAGATCTCTCACCAGTTCCTGTCGTGGATTTTCCAGTGGTCAGGCCTTCCTCTGGCTCTGGTTCTGGTAGTCTGTGAGGTAGGCCTCTATCGCAGCCGCGGGGTGCCTGTACATATCCCACCTTCCTCTGGACAGGTGCAACGGAGGTAGTAGCAGGGGCGATGTCCACTGATGGCTCTTTGGTAGCAACAGCAGCGACATCTTCTGTAACAGGAACACTCACCGTAGCAGGCATGGTGAGTGTAGGTTTCACCGCAGGAGCAAGGGCAGCAGCTTCTACTGTAGCAATACCCGTGGCCCAGTCTACTCGGTAGGCACGGGGTAACATGGTAGGTTGCTCCACTGTGAACAGGTACTCCCCGCAATGCAGGCACTGGACAAATGGACGAGGATGTATGGCCAGTCCCTCACACTTGGGGCATATCATACCCAGCGCTTCCAGGTCTCCGATAGTGTACAGCACAAACCGCCCATGCGGCTTCAGGCGGATGCCGGTATCCATCAGCAGGTTTCCGGACAGCATGGCACTTGCAGTGGGGCTAGTAGGAAGCATCTTAGGCCCCATTGAAGATTGCATCAATGAAAATGCAGAAATGGCTGAACTCTGATCCTCTCAGCACAGCAATGCAGCTCTCTCTCTCTTCAGCGCCAGACACACACAGTGTCTCACGCAGCAACAGGCGGGAACTCCTCCCCCTTGTTCTTTTAGTCACGTAGTTCCCAGGCTTTCTTGGCTCCGCCCCTGCCTATGCAGCTAGAAAGTGATCTGAATTTAACCCCTATTGTCCCGGAAAAGTAACAAAGTCCAAGGCCCTCTTTAGCGTAGACTCTCGGTGAATAACTTTCCTTATGTTGCTAGGGGCAATGGCAATCCCGGACTACGAGCCCCCACATGTAGCACTACCCCCGTAGGAGCTGCTGGATATAATTTTGGGTCCTACCGTTACCCCACATTTCACTGTCCCAAAACTTAAGAGTCTATGTAATAATTAGAATAGAGGGGATTTACAGTCACTTCAGTCCTTTTCTCAAATTCTTTATTAAACAACTTCAGGTAGCAGGATAGAGGGTTAGAGGGAAGTTCAGATACCTTGGTTTGCAGATCACTAATGCGGTTCTTGAATCCAGATGACAACAGCTTCCTGTCTCTGGTTCTTGCTACAACCGGATAGGCCTCTCACACCGACCTAGCAGCCGGTATGAAGCACGGACAAAGTCTCTGCCAAAGACTTGAGCGATAAGTGGAAACTCCTGGATAATCCCCTGCCACAGGATTGTTTGGCCAGTAGTCTGTTAGTTAGGTCAGCTGCACAGTACCTGAACCTTTAAGCCATCGGCAGTACTGTGAGGTAGATTTCTTGGGTGCATCCTCCAAACGAGTCACCAGGCCCTTCCTGAGATACCAGCCATCAGCTCGGTCCTCTCCAGTAAGGTCCTCTCCTGGAATATTCTCCGCTTGAGTGGCTTCAGACAGACAGCACAGGATCACCTTTCGTTAAGTAGGCCCCAGACATGCTTCTGGGCCTACTTGCAGCAAGCACAGCAGCATAGCCTCCGGCCTGGAGGGCCATGAGGCAAGAAGGAGCAGCAGCCACATACCTTAGGCCAGGAGGGCCATGAGGTCAGAGACAAATCATCATGGCGTCTGTCCCTTAAATATCCTTTCCCAGCATGCCCAGCTACAAAAAAGTTCCTGATTGGGCTGTTTCTGGGGAAAGAATATCCAATGCACTTCAGCTGGCTATATTTCTCACACTGGCCTGTGACAACAGTGACACCTACTGGCAACAGTGGGAAATGCGCACAAACAGCCAAAGCTGGAACAGAAACCAACAATTTAAATAATCGCTCTGAGCTATTTACAGCTCAGAGAATACTAAATTTACAGAATAGCCCCTGTTCAAAAGTAGCAGGGCACTACATACACTATAATGTCAAAAGTATTTGGACGCCTACCTTTACATGCACATGAATTTTATTGGCATCCCAGTCTTAGTCCATAGAGTTCAATATTAAGTTGGCCCAGCCTTTGCAGCTATTACAGCTTGAACTCTTCTGGAAAAGATGTCCACAAGGTTTAGGAGTGTGTCTATAGGAATGTTCCTCTACCCCAAACTCACTAATCCATGTCTTTATGGACCTTGCTTTGTGCACTGGTCCAAATCATTTGATGGAGGGGGAAGATTATGGTATGGGTTTGTTTTTCAGGGGTTGAGTTTGGCCCCTTAGTTCCAGTGAAGGGAACTCCTAAGGTGTCAGCATGCCAAGACATTTTGGACATTTTCATGCTCCCAACTTTGTGGGAACAGTTTGGGGATGGCCCCTTACTGTTCTAACATGACACTAGGGGTGTTGAATATAATCGCAGCATCAGTGCATCGCGATTCAGACTTTCAGGAGGCTGCACCGATGCTGCGAGTCGGCCAAATCGATGTCTGGTGACATCAATCGTCGCTCCGTGCGGTGCTCTGCCTCTCCGGGAGAAACACAGAGGCAGAGCCTGCATGGTGGATAAAGCCCCCTCCCCTTTACTGAAGCAGAAAGTCAGCTGATGAGCTGACAGCCAGTACAGTGCAGGGGGAGGAGCTCAAGGAGACCTGACATCAGGAGAAGCTTCACTGGAGGCACCGGAAGGGGGACGACACACTGGGCAACATGGAGGAGGGGGAATCGACTGAGAGCAGTTGAGTGCCAGTGTCACTGATCCCATCCCTCCACTACCATCACCCCTCTGCCTCTGATTCCATCTATCCCTCTGCCACTGATTCCACCACTCCTCTGCCTGATCCCATCTATCCCTCTGCCACTGATCCCATCCATCCCTCTGCCTCTGATCCCATCCATCCCTCTGCCTCTGATCCCATACATCCCTCTGCCTCTGATCCCACCATGCCCCTGCCTCTGATCCCACCATCCCTCTGCCTCTGATCCCACCATCCCTCTGCCACTGATCCCATCTACCATACCTCTGCCACTGATCCCATCCATACCTCTGCCACTGATCCTACCATCCCTCTGCCTGATCCCAGCCACCCCTCTGCCTCTGATCTCATCCATCCCTCTGGCTCTGATCCCAACCATCCCTCTGCCTCTGATCCCACCATCCCTCTGCCTCTGATCCCACCATCCCTCTGCCTCTGATCCCATCCATCCCTCTGCCACTGATCCCATTTATCCCTCTGCCTCTGATCCCATCCATCCCTCTGCCACTGATCCCACCATTCCTCTGCCTGATCCCCTCCATCCCTCTGCCACTGATCCCACCCTTCCCTCTGCCTCTGATCCCAGCCACCCCTCTGCCACTGATCCCATCCATCCCTCTGCCACTGATCCCATCATCCCTCTGCCTGATCCCAGCCACCCCTCTGCCTCTGATCCCATCCATCCCTCTGATCCCATCCATCCCTCTGCCTCTTAGCTCATCCATCCCTCTGCCTCTGATCCCATCCATCCCTCTGCCTTTGATCCCACCATCCCTCTGCCTCTGATCCCACCATCCCTCTGCCTCTGATCCCACCATCCCTCTGCCTCTGATCCCACCATCCCTCTGCCACTGATCCCACCATCCCTCTGCCACTGATCCCACCATCCCTCTGCCACTGATCCCACCATTCCTCTGCCACTGATCCCACCATCCCTCTGCCAATTTAGTTTTTCTGACTACTTGAATTTTTGGATAAAAAGTTTTTAACCATGCGCACTTGCGCAGTAATCACGATGCATCGCAGGAATCGAATAGAATCGTGGACAGGATAATCGTAATCGAATCGAAATGTGAGACCAGTGAAGATGCGCACCCCTACTGCACACCAGTGCACAAAGTAATGTCCATGAAGACATGGATGAGCGAGTTTGGGGTGGAGAAACTGGACTGGCCTGCAGAGTCCTGACCTCAACCCGATAGAACACCTTTGGGATGAATTAGAGCAGAGAATGCGAGCCAGGCCTTCTTGTCCATCAACAGTGCCTGATTTCACAAATGCGCTCCTGGAAGAATGATCAAACATTCCCATCGACACACTCGTCATAGTGTTGTACCTCACCGCTTTCTTGATGGTCGGAATTTGGTGTGACCGTGTGTATGCAAGACAAGTTTGAGCCAAGATTCCGTCGGAAAAAAATCCACGGTTTTCTTGTCGGATTTTCCGATCCTGTGTACGCGGCATTATAGCTGCAAAGGATGGCCCAACTCAATATTGAACCCTACGGACTAAGACTGGGATGCCATTAAAGTTCATGTGCGTGTAAAGGTAGGTGTCACAATACTTTTGTCAATATAGTGTATATAAACCTCAGCACAATCATTAAAAAAAATCTGCTCAATTACATATGTCAGTGTTGGTCATCTTACTGTAAAAAAGTAATTAGTTAAGTTAAAAATGACTTCTCCCTAAAAGTAATTGCGTTAGTAACTCAGTTACTACATTAGAAAAGTAATTAGTTACTCAGCAAAGTAACTGTGACTTTTTTTTAATATATTCTATAATGCAATTACGTTATATAACATCTTTAATATCAAAGATGTTTATATTAACTGATTGAAGAATAAAAACACTATATACAGTATTTTAGAACATTTTGTATTTATTTGAACCCAACTCAATAGATTGCAGCCTGTAATAGATATGAATGATATGCATATAAACATATAAAAAATGAAATATTGAAACTAAAATTCAAGTGCAAAATGGTACTTGAGGGAGGGTGGCAGCAGTGATGTTGAGGCTGGTGGCAGCGGTGGTACTTGAGGGGGTGGCAACGGTGGTACTTAAAGGGGGTGGCAACAGTGATGTTGAGGGGGGTGGCAAAGGTGGTACTTGAGGGAGGGTGGCAGCCGTGATGTTGAGGGGGGTGGCAGCAGTGGTACTTAAAGGGGGGTGGCAACAGTGATGTTGAGGGGGGTGGCAACGGTGGTACTTGAGGGAGGGTGGCAGCGGTGATGTTGAGGGGGTGGCAGTGTTGGTACTTGGGGGGTGGCAGCGGTGGGACTTGAGGGGGGTGTCAGCGGAGATGTTGAGGGGGTGGCAACGGTGGGACTTTAAGGTGGGTGGCAGCGGTGATGTTGAGGGGGGTGACAGCGGTGGTACTTGAGGGGGTGGCAGCGGTGGTACTTGAGGGGTGGCAGCGGTGGTACTTGGGAGAGGCAGCGGTGGTACTTGGGGGGTGGCAGTGGTGGTACTTGGGGGGGTGGCAGCGGTGGTACTTGGGGGGTGGCAGCGGGGGTGCCATCCTCTCCCACCACCTCCTCTGCCTCATACTGATCCCATCCCCCACCACTGATCTCATCCCAAACCCCCCCCATCACCTCTGTTGTAGAAGTGATGGGTGGGTGGGGATTGGATCAGTAAGAAGCAGAGGTGGTGGAGGTTGTGATGGATCGATTGCACTGCAATTCGTCACTTACTTCCGTCACCATGCCTCCAGGGATGCCTTTCCTCATGGGGAGAGACCCTCCTCTTCACTCGATCAGCTGAATTAATTTTTCAGTGTCTGCCCCGCCTCCCTACATTTTCTCTCTCTGGATAGGCGGGGTGGGATGGGGCAGTCCAGAGTCTCTCTCAGCCTGTCTTCTCTCAGCTCAGCGGGCGAAAGCCCCCCTCCCCGCGGCGGAATGAACGGCCAGGTAGCGCGGCCACGGCGGGCCTCCTGGTACCACAGCACAGCCATAATGGTGGGCCCCTCACACTGGCAGACCGGGGGGCGGTAGGCCCCCCTGAAGTGGCAAAACTGCAGGGCCCAGTCGCAAGTGCGACTGGTGCGACCCTCACCCTGATAATTCTGCCACTGTTGAAGGATCATATGTGGCCCGAACAGGGAAGCAGATAGGTGCGCTGTGACAGTTATTCTACAGTACCGCGGACAGCGCCGGAATTACACTACTGCCATCTAGTGACAGCAGATGTAATTGCAGTAATGCCGCCCAAGTAATGGGAACGGCGTTACCATGAGGGGAAGAGTAATCAGTTAGATTACTCGTTACCCTCTAAAGTAACTGCGTTAAGTAACGCCGTTTATTTTAACGCAGTTACTTACAGTCAGGTCCATAAATATTGGGACATTGACACAATTCTAATCTTTTCGGCTCTATACACCACCACAATGGATTTGAAATGAAACAAACAAGATGTGCTTTAACTGCAGACTTTCAGCTTTAATTTGAGGGTATTTACATCCAAATCAGGTGAACGGTGTAGGAATTACAACAGTTTGTATATGCGCCTCCCACTTTTTAAGGGACCAAAAGTAATGGGACAATTGGCTGCTCAGCTGTTCCATGACCAGGTGTGTGTTATTCCCTCATTATCCCATTTACAAGGAGCAGATAAAAGGTCCAGAGTTCATTTCAAGTGTGCTATTTGCATTTGGAATCTGTTGCTGTCAACTCTCAATATGAGATCCAATGAGCTGTCACTATCAGTGAAGCAAGCCATCATTAGGCTGAAAAACAAAACAAACCCATCAGAGAGATGGTAAAAACATTAGGTGTGGCCAAATCAACTGTTTGGAACATCCTTAAAAAGAAAGAACGCACCGGTGAGCTCAGCAACACCAAAAGACCCGGAAGACCACGGAAAACAACTGTGGTGGATGACCGAATAATTCTTTCCCTGGTGAAGAAAACACCCTTCACAACAGTTGGCCAGATCAAGAACACTCTCCAGGAGGTAGGTGTATGTGTGTCAAAGTCAACAATCAAGAGAAGACTTCACCAGAGTGAATACAGAGGGTTCACCACAAGATGTAAACCATTGGTGAGCCTCAAAAACAGGAATAGTACTTTCTTTTGGTGGTATTTATTCACCACTGGGTTTTTTATTTTTTTGCTAAACAAATGAAAAAAAGACAGAAAATTTTGAAAAAAATACGTTTTTTCTTATGCCCCGTACACACGGTCGGATTTTCCGACAAGAAAAGTCAGATGTGAGATTTTGGTCGAAAATTCAGACCATGTGTAGGCTCCATCAGACTTTTCCTGTCGGAATTTCCACCAACAAAAATTTGAGAGCTGGTTCTCAAATTTTTCGAAGGAAATAATTCTGATCGGAAATTCCCCTTCGTAGCAATTCCGACGCGCAAAATTCCGACGCATGCTCGGAAACCATTCAACGCATGTTCGGAAGCATTAAACTTAATTTTCTCGGCTCGTCATAGTGTTGTACGTCACCGGGTTCTTGATGGTCGAAAGATCAGAGAACTTTTGTGTGACCGTGTGTATGCAAGCCAAGCTTGAGCGGAATTCCGTTGGAAAAACCATCCAAGGTTTTTCCGACGGAAAATCCGATCGTGTGTACGGGGCATCAGTTTCTGTTATAACATTTTGCAAATTAGTAATTTTTCTCCTTCAATGATGTGCACAGATGAGGCTGCACTGATAGGCAGCACTGATGGGCACTGACAGGTGGCACTGATAGGAGGCACTGATAGGCGGCACTGATGCCCTGAATATCTGTTTAAATGTCCCCCGTCACACTTGCCGGTTACAGAAGGTGAAAAAGCTTCTGTTCTTCTGCTTCCCCCCCCCCCCCATTTTCTTACCTGAACCCAATCGTTCCAGCGACGATAATGAGCCCAATGGCACAAGCCGCTGTATCGGGTCCTCGTTGGATAGATTGATAGCAGCAGGAGCCATCGGCTCCCGCTGTTGTTAATCAAATCCAGTGACACGGGATCTGGGGGCGGGGCTGAGTCCTGCTGTCTGTGTCAATGGACACAGCAACGGGACCCGTGAGGGTGCCTGCAGGGTGCCCTCATGGAAAGCGGCTCCCCGTGGGGGCAGGAGCGCTGCCGGGTACCCCAGAAAAGGAGGATCAGGGCTGCTCTGTGAAAAATCCTTGCACAGAGCAGGTAAGTATGAATGTTTGTTATTTTATTTTTAGAAGCTGTTTGGTTGCTATACACAGCTGCACCATATTCTGTGTGCTCCAGTTTTAGCACATCTCCCCCAGTAAAACATATAGTGGGGGAGATTTACTAAAACTGGAGAGTGCAAAATCTGGTGCAGGTGTGCATAGAAACTAATCAGCTTCCAGTTTTTTTGCCAAAGCTTAATTGAACAAGGTGAATTTAGAAGCTGATTGTCTACCATGCACAACTGCACCAGATTTTGCAATCTCCAGTTTTAGTAAATCAACCCCCATGTGCCAAGCTACCTGAGTCTGAAGCCTCGTACACACGACCGAGTTTCTCGGCAAGAACCAGCAAGAAACTTGCTGGCAGAGATTTCTTGCCGAGAAATTTGTTCGTGTGTATGGTTTCTCGTCGAGAAAACCGACTAGAATCTCGACGAGAAAATAGAGAACCTGCTCTCTATTTTCTCGTCGAGATTCTCGTCAGCCTGTTTCTCGATGAGAAAATTGTGTGTGTGTACACTTACCTGTCCGCCGGGAAGCCCGCGCATGCTCGAAATGACTTCAACGCATGCGCCGTAGCTTCCTAGGCATAGGATAGGGTGTACAAAGATGGCGGCGACGGCATCGAATGTGACGAGCGCATGCTCGTCGTATTCGATTACGTCACCGCGTTCGCTCCATTCAAAGAACCGCGGGTTCTTTGAAATGAGCGTGTGTACACTCGGCCGGGACAAGTTTCTTGTCCAAGGATCTCGTCGAAAAAAACGACGTGTTTTTTACGACGAGATTCTCGGCCGTGTGTACGAGGCTTGAGACTTTTATGTAATGCTGGAAGACCACAAGTATAAAGTGAATGGGGTAATCATTACACATTCACTCACATACAGTTATATGTTCCAAAGATGCCACTGGTGGCATAAAGACTGCACAACTAGCCAGTGCCCCAGGCTACAGTGAGCTCTCTGAGCGGGTCAGTCCAAGACTCAACCCTATCCTCTGCAGATTTTGATCAGCTTTAATACATTGGTCTCACTGTTCTTCACCAGTGGACTTTTACCTTTTTCTCCAGAAGTCCTTTCTGACTCCTTACACAGGACATCAGACCTGAGAGGTGTACTGGCCTCTCCCACTGGATCTACTTTTGGCGATTGTGCACATTGCTTCTTGGCTACCTTTTATCCCCCAACCAGCACTAAGCTTCCCACAGCGAATATTGCTCCTGGGGATAAGAGACACGCACACTTTACTTCTACCAAGAAACTTCTTAACCCCAAAACTTGACATCATCTTGATCAGCAGATCAGGCACTCACTGGTTTAGTCAACTCTGATTCATACATCCTTAAAAGGTATCTATGGTTAATATATAAACTCATATTAATTTCCACATTCTATTTTTATTATTTCTGGCATACTCCTAATAATCCGGATGATCCTAAAGTTTGTACATGTACTTTTCGAAGAATCCCACACGTGTACCTCCTTGAATTCTGTGACACGTATTCACTATGGAAGGAATACGACAAACATAAAACCCCTTACAAGTTTTTGCATAGAGCTCCACATTTCATGAAGTATGTATTCAGGTAGCATTTAAAAGAAACCTGTACTAAAACAAATAATGGGGCCATTGCTGATTTCCTTCTAAGAATGCAAGTTGCCTGGCTCGTATTTGGTTCAATATTTTAAGTTATTTTGTTGAAATAACCCATAAGATTAGAAAGTCAGAATGACATGAGGACACCATGTAGGCAGGTGGCTTACTGTTCGTTTTATTTAGCACTTGGCTACCCAGGTCAGGGGGAAGGGGTTAAAGTTTTGTTATATCAGCCTCCCTTCCTTGAATTACAAACGTGATGAGGTTCTAGGGGCTCTGGGGCTTAAGAAAGGATGGGACACATGCAGAGGCTTGCTGGGTCTGCTTCAAGAACGCCGATTCATCGGGACTCCCCAAGGACATGGTCTTCTCCGTTTGAGTTATACCATTAATGGACTTTTCCCATAGAAACGTCACCTGTGCTGATAACCTGGGGCAGCCACAGTTAGGATGAGGACATCATTACATGTTATACATGTTATGCTTAACCTTCAGTAAAGTTGTTTCAACCGCTTTGAGCCTGATCTGAAGTTATTTAAAAGGGTGCATGTTGGGTTCTGGCATATCCCAGAGAACCTGGGTCTGGAAAGCACTATGTGGTATGTATAACACTACTACAAAAAGTTAACCTACAAGGCTAAGAAGAGTAGGTAGTTCTCATGGGTAACCACAAGAAAGAACAGCTACAGCCACCAGTCATTGGGTGACAGGTCCTCCTGTTGTGGGGGGGGGGGTGGGGGTAGGCTCTGACTCCATACCTAGCGGTCTGTCTCCACTGGTCAACAGAAGCAGACTAGCGTTATGGAGATCTAAGGCCAGATCACTAGGTACTGGAAGGAAAGAGGTAACTCAGGACACGCATGTGGCAGGGTTTCATTTGGTTACTGGAAGTGAGGTGGTGAAGGTACGCTGGACTGGTGGAGTGGGCAATGGCTCCGCATGACCCTCCTAATGCAACATATACATCCATTATAAATGTGTAGTTATTTAGTACAGAACATCTTATGGGAGAACTCCATACATTACTGTTGCACACAAGTGGCTCATCTCTGAGTCAGGGACTGTCTTAATATTTGATTTTCACGTGACTGCAGCCTCCACCTGGTCCCAGGCATTGGTGAGCATGTCTTCGGGCGAGGTGTAACCCCACGTGCACAGGCGAAGTCAGAACCTGCCCACAATTACGGTATATCTGCATATTTGCTTCAGATCCATGCCTCATAAAGTAGGCCTACTTCATGTTTCCCTTAAAAACACACACATATGGATATCTAATGCAAACATGTGGAATTAAAATTGGCTGTGCCTGAGCCCTGAATCGTTCTATAAATGTACATTTTCCAACCTAGTTATGTAAATGTCCTCCAGGGAGTGTGCACAGTGCTTTATGCATCCATTCTCTGAATCTCTCAGTATTATAAGGATTACTGTACCCTTGCTATGACCATTAGTGTAACATTTGTCATTTGTGAAACAGATGGCTGAGATATGTAGATCTGTTGACATTTCAAGAGGCACTAAACTGGTGCTATGGCTTACAGAGGAGACAATGTCAGAGACTTCTGCTTCCATTCTGAATGCAGCTGTATTTGTCAGCACAGCTTAATTTCCCTTCCCGTAACATGGTGCTTTGCAGTAGATTATTCAGTTGTTGTTAGTGAGATTTAGCAGCCCAGATAATTGTGTAACTAAATACATGTAAATTACTAAACAATTTCCACTAGTTTTCTGCTAGCATGATCAAGATAAGTTACATTAAATCTGTCATAGACCTGATTTCTATTTTCTTTTAAATTGTATAAAAAGTAGCATGGAGGAAATACAAAATAAAATAATAAAAATAACTTTACTGGAAAGTACAAAAGTAGATTTTTCCTCTGAGTCCTATTTCTATATGGCACTTATTATACCTTATATGCCAATAGGCCGCCTGTTTGTGCCACTAATCTTTAATCACTTACAGTCATATTCTTTGGAAATGTCTAGCTGCATGAGGTAGCTTAGCTCTAACATATTGCATTTAAAGGTAAACTCCAATCAGCAATACAATAGGGGGACCACATTCCCTTATAATAGGGTGACCACATCCACTTATAATAGGGTGACCACATCCCCAGTTTCAGAGCACAGTCCCAAATTTGAGGGGGCTGTCCCCAGGAAAAAATGTCCTTGTCTTTGTCCCCAGATTTAATCATGGTGTCCCTGGCCCAGGAAGCTGCAGGGTAATTTGTTTTACCAACATTTCTGTGATTTGCTTGGAGCAGGAGGAGGGAGGGGAGGAGTGTGTCTGCTCCTGGCCATGTCTGGGACTATTGATGATATTGCATGCTGATATCACGTGGTTTAGCCAGACCCTCCCCTCAGCTTGTGTAGACATTTTTGCAGGAGGAAAGGATATGGATTATTTGCTGCCTTGCTCTTCTTTGTGATGTGACCTTCAGTGCATATCTGGGCCTGGAGCTATTAAATCTACACCACACTAAGGTCTAGGGCCGGTATCTATTAAATCGGGGGTCAGCAACCTGTAGATCGCGGACAGGTGACTAGTAGATCACAGTCTGGACTTGCTGACCCGCCATCCCAGAGCATCAGAGTGCAATGCAGAGGGATTATTCGAAAGGTTAGAGCTGTAATATGGAGCAAGAGCTTCATAAGCCGATGCCTCCTCTGTAGTGCTGCTCCTGTCTCATGCAGAGTGATACCAACTAGACATGTGCACACTGAAATATTTCGTTTCGGAATTTCGTTTTCGTCCAAAAAATAAATTTATTTAGTTACTCCCGAAATTAGTTTTTATTTATTTCGTTTTTCGTTAGAAATTGCATTCGTCCGAAAATCTGAATTAATTAAGGTCGAATCTGTCATTGAAGGCTTATGGTGTCTGTCGAATGTTCAAAGAAGATTCGACGGAGCAGCGAAACTGTACGACTCTGCAATCATACATTTCCGGTCGAATGTTCCGCCCACAAGCAGTGATCTTTTCTCTCTATAATGTCGAATCTTTTCTCTCTATAATGTCGAATCTTTTCTCTCTATAATGTCGAATCTTTTCTCTCTATAATGTCGAATCTTTTCTCTCCTATGTCGAATCTTTTCTCTCTATAATGTCAAATCTTTTCTCTCCTATGTCGAATCTTTCCTCTCCTATGTCGAATCTTTCCTCTCCTATGTCGAATCTTTCCTCTCCTATGTCGAATCTTTCCTCTCTATAATGTCAAATCTTTCCTCTCCTATGTCGAATCTTTCCTCTCCTATGTCGAATCTTTCCTCTCCTATGTCGAATCTTTCCTCTCTATAATGTCAAATCTTTTCTCTCCTATGTCGAATCTTTCCTCTCCTATGTCGAATCTTTCCTCTCCTATGTCGAATCTTTCCTCTCCTATGTCGAATCTTTCCTCTCCTATGTCGAATCTTTCCTCTCCTATGTCGAATCTTTCCTCTCCTATGTCGAATCTTTCCTCTCCTATGTCGAATCTTTCCTCTCCTATGTCGAATCTTTTCTCTCCTCCTTTCCTCTCCTATGTCGAATCTTTCCTCTCCTATGTCGAATCGTTCCTCTCTATAATGTCAAATCTTTTCTCTCCTATGTCGAATCTTTCCTCTCCTATGTCGAATCTTTCCTCTCCTATGTCGAATCTTTCCTCTCTATAATGTCAAATCTTTTCTCTCCTATGTCGAATCTTTCCTCTCCTATGTCGAATCTTTCCTCTCCTATGTCGAATCTTTCCTCTCCTATGTCGAATCTTTCCTCTCCTATGTCGAATCTTTCCTCTCCTATGTCGAATCTTTCCTCTCCTATGTCGAATCTTTCCTCTCCTATGTCGAATCTTTCCTCTCCTATGTCGAATCTTTTCTCTCCTCCTTTCCTCTCCTATGTCGAATCTTTCCTCTCCTATGTCGAATCGTTCCTCTCTATAATGTCAAATCTTTTCTCTCCTATGTCGAATCTTTCCTCTCCTATGTCGAATCTTTCCTCTCCTATGTCGAATCTTTCCTCTCCTATGTCGAATCTTTCCTCTCCTATGTCGAATCTTTCCTCTCCTATGTCGAATCTTTCCTCTCCTATGTCGAATCTTTCCTCTCCTATGTCGAATCTTTTCTCTCTATAATGTCGAATCTTTTCTCTCCTATGTAAAATAATCTTGGACTAATAGAGTTAAGGTTAGGCACATTCGACCACAGGTTCGATAGACACAGATTGTTATTGTCAGCGTCACGTCGAATCTCCTATCTATATCGAACTGTTGTAGCAACGAAAACGAAAATAAAGCATTTGTTTATGTCGGATCTTTCGGTTTTCGGATTCTGTGCTTTCGTTTTCGTTTGTTAAAACGATAACGAAAATAGCTGAAATTCGGACGAAAATGCATTCGGACGAAAACGAATGCACATGTCTAATACCAACTAGACATGTGCACACTGAAATATTTCGTTTCGGAATTTCGTTTTCGTCCAAAAAATAAATTTATTTAGTTACTCCCGAAATTAGTTTTTATTTATTTCGTTTTTCGTTAGAAATTGCATTCGTCCGAAAATCTGAATTAATTAAGGTCGAATCTGTCATTGAAGGCTTATGGTGTCTGTCGAATGTTCAAAGGAGATTCGACGGAGCAGCGAAACTGTACGACTCTGCAATCATACATTTCCGGTCGAATGTTCCGCCCACAAGCAGTGATCTTTTCTCTCTATAATGTCGAATCTTTTCTCTCTATAATGTCGAATCTTTTCTCTCTATAATGTCGAATCTTTTCTCTCTATAATGTCGAATCTTTTCTCTCCTATGTCGAATCTTTTCTCTCTATAATGTCAAATCTTTTCTCTCCTATGTCGAATCTTTCCTCTCCTATGTCGAATCTTTCCTCTCCTATGTCGAATCTTTCCTCTCCTATGTCGAATCTTTCCTCTCTATAATGTCAAATCTTTCCTCTCCTATGTCGAATCTTTCCTCTCCTATGTCGAATCTTTCCTCTCCTATGTCGAATCTTTCCTCTCTATAATGTCAAATCTTTTCTCTCCTATGTCGAATCTTTCCTCTCCTATGTCGAATCTTTCCTCTCCTATGTCGAATCTTTCCTCTCCTATGTCGAATCTTTCCTCTCCTATGTCGAATCTTTCCTCTCCTATGTCGAATCTTTCCTCTCCTATGTCGAATCTTTTCTCTCCTATGTCGAATCGTTCCTCTCTATAATGTCAAATCTTTTCTCTCCTATGTCGAATCTTTCCTCTCCTATGTCGAATCTTTCCTCTCCTATGTCGAATCTTTCCTCTCTATAATGTCAAATCTTTTCTCTCCTATGTCGAATCTTTCCTCTCCTATGTCGAATCTTTCCTCTCCTATGTCGAATCTTTCCTCTCCTATGTCGAATCTTTCCTCTCCTATGTCGAATCTTTCCTCTCCTATGTCGAATCTTTTCTCTCTATAATGTCGAATCTTTTCTCTCCTATGTAAAATAATCTTGGACTAATAGAGTTAAGGTTAGGCACATTCGACCACAGGTTCGATAGACACAGATTGTTATTGTCAGCGTCACGTCGAATCTCCTATCTATATCGAACTGTTGTAGCAACGAAAACGAAAATAAAGCATTTGTTTATGTCGGATCTTTCGGTTTTCGGATTCTGTGCTTTCGTTTTCGTTTGTTAAAACGATAACGAAAATAGCTGAAATTCGGACGAAAATGCATTCGGACGAAAACGAATGCACATGTCTAATACCAACTAGACATGTGCACACTGAAATATTTCGTTTCGGAATTTCGTTTTCGTCCAAAAAATAAATTTATTTAGTTACTCCCGAAATTAGTTTTTATTTATTTCGTTTTTCGTTAGAAATTGCATTCGTCCGAAAATCTGAATTAATTAAGGTCGAATCTGTCATTGAAGGCTTATGGTGTCTGTCGAATGTTCAAAGAAGATTCGACGGAGCAGCGAAACTGTACGACTCTGCAATCATACATTTCCGGTCGAATGTTCCGCCCACAAGCAGTGATCTTTTCTCTCTATAATGTCGAATCTTTTCTCTCTATAATGTCGAATCTTTTCTCTCTATAATGTCGAATCTTTTCTCTCTATAATGTCGAATCTTTTCTCTCCTATGTCGAATCTTTTCTCTCTATAATGTCAAATCTTTTCTCTCCTATGTCGAATCTTTCCTCTCCTATGTCGAATCTTTCCTCTCCTATGTCGAATCTTTCCTCTCCTATGTCGAATCTTTCCTCTCTATAATGTCAAATCTTTCCTCTCCTATGTCGAATCTTTCCTCTCCTATGTCGAATCTTTCCTCTCCTATGTCGAATCTTTCCTCTCTATAATGTCAAATCTTTTCTCTCCTATGTCGAATCTTTCCTCTCCTATGTCGAATCTTTCCTCTCCTATGTCGAATCTTTCCTCTCCTATGTCGAATCTTTCCTCTCCTATGTCGAATCTTTCCTCTCCTATGTCGAATCTTTCCTCTCCTATGTCGAATCTTTCCTCTCCTATGTCGAATCTTTTCTCTCCTATGTCGAATCGTTCCTCTCTATAATGTCAAATCTTTTCTCTCCTATGTCGAATCTTTCCTCTCCTATGTCGAATCTTTCCTCTCCTATGTCGAATCTTTCCTCTCTATAATGTCAAATCTTTTCTCTCCTATGTCGAATCTTTCCTCTCCTATGTCGAATCTTTCCTCTCCTATGTCGAATCTTTCCTCTCCTATGTCGAATCTTTCCTCTCCTATGTCGAATCTTTCCTCTCCTATGTCGAATCTTTCCTCTCCTATGTCGAATCTTTCCTCTCCTATGTCGAATCTTTCCTCTCCTATGTCGAATCTTTTCTCTCCTCCTTTCCTCTCCTATGTCGAATCTTTCCTCTCCTATGTCGAATCGTTCCTCTCTATAATGTCAAATCTTTTCTCTCCTATGTCGAATCTTTCCTCTCCTATGTCGAATCTTTCCTCTCCTATGTCGAATCTTTCCTCTCCTATGTCGAATCTTTCCTCTCCTATGTCGAATCTTTCCTCTCCTATGTCGAATCTTTCCTCTCCTATGTCGAATCTTTTCTCTCTATAATGTCGAATCTTTTCTCTCCTATGTAAAATAATCTTGGACTAATAGAGTTAAGGTTAGGCACATTCGACCACAGGTTCGATAGACACAGATTGTTATTGTCAGCGTCACGTCGAATCTCCTATCTATATCGAACTGTTGTAGCAACGAAAACGAAAATAAAGCATTTGTTTATGTCGGATCTTTCGGTTTTCGGATTCTGTGCTTTCGTTTTCGTTTGTTAAAACGATAACGAAAATAGCTGAAATTCGGACGAAAATGCATTCGGACGAAAACGAATGCACATGTCTAATACCAACTGCACTCCCTCTCTTATTCTGGCTAGCGCTCTCCAGAGTGGTGTTAGCAGCAGGAAAAAAAAATCTTCAGGTCAGTGTGAAGCAATAAACTGGGCATAATAGTATAGGGCTGCTTTTTATACTGATGCAGATGCACTGCGTTGCACCCATGGTGTAGGTCAGGCATGTCCAAAGTCCAGCCCGCGGGCCAATCGCAGCCCCTATTCCGGTTTTGAACGGCCCGCCTGGTTATTTGAACATATATATCTTTTGTGGCCCCCGACGATCTCCCAGCACCGGGGCCACAAAAGATGTATATGCCTTGGAGGGGACAGGGAGGAGGCGGGATGAGCGCCGTACACACACAGTAGAATTTCCTGTTTACGTGCGGCCTCTGTAATAGGAAGTCCCGTCTCTGGCGCTGCCATTGGACGACTGTTCTGTTCATCAAAGGAGGCAGGACTTTCTATTAAAGAGGCCGCCATGTAAACAGGAGATTCTCCTGTAGGTAATCTTTGGCACTCGTGAGTGCATTCCTGGCAATGGTGCTTCATTCCTGGCAATGGTGGTGCATTCCTGGCAATGGTGGGTGCATTCCTGGCAATGGTGGGTGCATTCCTGGCAATGGTGGGTGCTGCATTCCTGGCAATGGTGGGTGCTGCATTCCTGGCAATGGTGGGTCTGCAGATGGGCACTGACCCTTTTTTTGCTTCACAGTTCTTTATTTAAAATTGAATTTTTTTTCCTGAAACTTCGCTCCTAAAGTGTTTCAAATTTCTTTATTAGTTTTCCAACATACATTACATACTTTTTAATACATAGAAACAAGTACATTTTACTTAATAACATTTAAAAACATTTAATGGGTCTCAATTCTTCCCCTACCTGTCAGCTTTTATCATTAATATCTATTTGAAAAACTCTGGTCTTCCTGTAAGAGATATGCCCAACTTCTTGCTTCTAACTTCAAATCCTAGCTATTATCAGAGGCAGCCAAATATGAGAGCGATAGAGAGAGAAAGAGAGAGAGAGAGAGGGAAAGAGAGAGAGAGAGGGAGAGAGAGACAGAGAGAGAGAGAAAGAGAGAGAGAGAAAAGGAGAGAGAGAGAAAAGGAGAAAGAAAAAGAAGAAAGAGCAGGAAAGGAAAAAAAAAAAAAAAGGTAAGAAAAAAAAAAAGTGAAGGTGCGTGTTATATGCCAATAAATACGGTATATACAAATAATACGCCCAAGCTCATCTCTTTACTCACACACAGCCACAAAGGCAAGAGAATTCTTGTTGGGCAGTGTATTAGTGCTCGAACGAACACGCTTAGACCGAATTTTAATGGTTCAAAGAATGTCAGGCAAAATGGTCGGCCCTCACGCATGTTCACTTCATCAAATCTGGCCCTGTTTGAAAAAAGTTTGGACACCCCTGGTGTAGGTAAACTGCAGCACATCAGTGTGAAAGCAGCCTTATAGGGGGCTCAGAACAGTAGGGCTCATCTTTAGTTTGCAGTTTGGAGGTGGTAAAACCCCATATTTAAAATGTTTTTTTATCACCCCTGCCCCGACCACACCCCCTTTAGCTGCAGTGGCCAGGGGTGTACACATATACATGTTGCAGCTGCAGCAGAAGTTATATGCCCTGTCATAGTTGGTGGGTGTAGCACTTGCCACGCTTGACCCATTCAAGTGAATGAGCCCCCCCAACTCTACGTGTGAACGAGCCCTAAGAGTGCTGCTACCGAATGCAACTAAGTGCTTATTCACAAGTGCAGGAGGCATTGCTGCTCCTCTGAAAGCGATCCGAGTGTGATTGACAGATGGTGAATAGGCAATATATTGCCTTATCACCAATTGATTTAAACCCACGCTGTAAGTGATTGTGACATGGTAGTATGGTAATTCAAGGTTTAAATCAAGTGTGAGGAGGAGACACTGTGACCAGTGATTTTTGACTTCTCCCATGTTGTTCAGGTAGATCTCCACCTCTTAAAGGTTTCCTACCACTGTATTAGATTGTAAGCTCCCAGGAGCAGAACCCTCTTAACCCTTGTGTATTGAATTGTATTGTTGTAGTATTGTCTTCCTTTAAATTGTAATGCGCTGCGCAAACTGTTGGCACCATATAAATCTGGTAATATATTCATAAATAATAATAATAATACAGGTGTGAGTGAGCATCTAGGATAAGCAGCTGCCCAGTGCACAGTTTTTTATTGTGTGGGTGGGTGGGGGGGCTGTGTGGTGCTATGCAAATTAGAAGACAACAACAGCACTTTTTGACATTACTTTACTAAACGGGATTGTGACTGCAGAGCCCACTGCTGGGACATGAGCGTGTTGGTGATCGCCTGTACAGAGAGAGGAATGGGAGTGCTGAAGTGGTGACATGCTCCACCTGATGCCACACATTCCTCCCCGTCCTGCAAGTATATGGTGCCTTCTACAGCTTTATAGGTGCTACAACTGGAGATGAGGGGAGGAAACTCACCAGCAGATGGTGTACTGTAGGTACTTACCAGCAACACCATGCTAAGTTTCAGTAAATACAACTTAGGGAGCAGGGAATTTGTGCTGAAGGTGGCTTTGTCATTTTGGGGGTGTATTGGGAGGAAGGAGGAATTTTAGTTTGAGAAGGACATGCTATGCCTTACTTACTTTTAGCCTCTACACTTGTGCTTTTATGCACTCTTGACCCAGAACAAAGTAGGCTTAATTGTTATTAAACCATACTTTAGGCCACTCCCACTGTTAGTACAATTTGGCCACACCAAACATTAGGTGTAGCATGATTCATGTGCAGCTATTATCCCCACCCCTTGCTCCACCTAAAAGCGGATGGTCAGTAGGGTCTCCCCCAATTTATATTTGAAAATCTGGTTACCTTTACTTTACACATTTATATGGTATTAGCAAAGATGCTGATATATGTAAGCCTGTAATTGCTCTTTCCAAAGACCAGAAAAAAGCAAATACCTTTAAATTACCTAATACCTATGCAAACAGAAGAACATCACTGTTTGTAACTATGCTCTGTAGGAGCAAAATGATAATGAATGTAGATGAAACATTTTGTATTCATGATTCTACAACTCATATGTTGTAACTTAGCTTACTATCTATGCCCAAGTGAAAATTCCAGTGCAAGTACACCACATACAGTATATATAAAATACACACACTGGAGCAATATTCATACTATGATTTATGATCTACTTACCAAACTGACACTACATGACTTTCATACTGACTATACCTGACTTTAATGAAGAGGTTTCAGTTAAAGGTAATAAATTATTTAGATGCAGCAAATGTAAAATAGGAAAAATAAAAATGTTTCTGTGTTCCACTGCCAAAAAAAGGGCACAATGGGATAGAAAATTATTTAACTGAAATTGCAAATCAAATTTGATATTACTCACAGCAGTGGTTTCATATTGATATGAATAATTTTTCCTCTGAATTCATCCATTCCCTCCCTTGAATCTCCTGATAGTTAAAGCTAATCTGTAAATAGTGAAAAAAAAAATTATGATAGAGACAAAGCTGGACTTTATATTAGGCTTGTGTGGGAACTGTACTGGGACTAACAGAGGGTTTTGTGGTCTCCAAAATTAGGGAAAAAAATATGTGACCTGGTAGAGGGAAAATCTGAACTCTTTATCATGTCACTACAGATTTCTGTACTGGGAAGCTATCCATGGAAACTACATGGAACAGCTCTGAGTGGAAGTAGCTTTGAAGGTAACAGCACTGTGCTCTTCATAATGCCAACCTATGGAAAGCAGCAAATGTTTTCCAAAAATTTTGTAAAGTCACAAAAAACAACAGCAGAGAACACAATGAACACTATCAGTAACCAAAATAAGCAATGTGGGGTGCAGAAAGGGCAACCTGGGGCGTTTGGAGAGGAAAAATTTGACTAGGGTCTACAAGGGTGATAACCCAGACCTGTATTAAAAAAATAAGTTGCCTCCATAAGTATACGCTGTGGGGGTGTTTTTTTTATTTTTGGAGGGGGGGAAGCTCCATTTTCATTCATTTATATTACTTGTATGTATCATAATGTACAAAAAGTGTGCATATTTTATTATATATATGCTTGTATTTTAGAAATCAACATGTTGTTTACCCCTGATGAAGATTCTGAGTTGAAACGCTTCAGGATTTCTTTGTCTAATACAAACAACGGTTTTAAATGTCACATGACTACAATATTTGTGGTCTATTTTTAACATAATATTCATGTTTTTATTGTTTTGTAAGTATTTACGAAATTTCTATAAATTAAAAATATTTTCAGTCCCACGTGCTGGAAAATACAGGTATATATGTAAATATTCTTTTGTGCTCATCTATTTAAATTGTCTGTGCTTGTGTATATCCATCACCCACAAAATGTCTCCTTCGCCCATCAAAAGCCCCTGATGAAATTGTGTGATGTGACGCAATGCGTCGGGTGGAGTTGGGTGACATCACCGCATACAGACCCTAAAGTAACTGGATTGTAAAGGAGAAACAGTGACTTACAACATTTAATGTATTGCTGTGGTGGTTTTAATCAAAGCGATTTACCTGGGTGCACTAAGGACTGGTGCACAAGAATATGCGAGTGCAATTTTATTTCTTATTAGTATAAGAGAGTCAATTAAAAGAGAGTCAATTAGTAAAGAAAATATAATAAATCAGATTATATACTGAAAAAATGCTCCTAAACATTTACATATTTATCCACAAATTATTATAATAAACTGATAGACGTGCCAACTTGCAAGTTATTTTTGGTGGCCCTTTTAAGTGACCCTGTCCCATTAAAACAATCCCAAACAATCCCAAACAAGTTTTTAATTTTCACTGTCTGCACCACCAGAATGCTGCACTGTTTAAAAACGATATTCCGCTGAAATCTGCTGGTAAACCAATACATCGGGTGTGTCAGTCTTCTTAGTCCACAATCTCCTGCAGCACCCAGTGGTTTCTCCTATAAACCTGTCAAGAACCATAAACCAGACGAAGACACAAAGTGCAGTTAAAATCACAAGACAAGCCGGGGTCAAGAAACCAGAAGTCCGCGTAGTCAGAAGCAAAAATCAGGAACAGGAATCGGAAGGGAAGACAGCCAGGCCAAGTCAAACACAGGAGCACAGGAGGGCACACACTTAAAGATAATTGACCACGCAAGGGCAAAGAGGAAATGAGTTAAGCTGTCTAAATAGCAAAAAGGGGCTGGCTGTAGGCTTGATTAATGAGGCAGGTAAATGGTAGCCAGGTGAGTCACTGTGGTAATAATGAGTGGCTGGTAATTAACCGACAGATGAGCAGCTTCCGAGCACTGGAAGAAAAGAGCTGTTTGTTAAGTAGAAGGAGCCTGGCCCTAACAAAACCTTCACATCACTTCCCTGTCCTGTCAGTGAAAGGAACCACTAAGACCCTTTCACACTGGGGCCATCCGTGTGTTACCGGTAAAGCTGCGATTGGCTTAAGCTGTGCTATTCGGCCACTAGCGGGGCGCTTTTTAAAATGCCCGTGTTGCGACGCTTCGAAAGTGCTGTCCATTCATTGCAATGGGCAGGGGCATTTTGGGAGCGCTGTATACAGCGCACCCAAATCGTCCCAAAGTTGTTGCTTGCAGGACTTTTTCTATCGTCCCGCAAGCTCACCGACCAGGTGTGAAAGCACTCTGGCTTTCACATTCGGGCGGCATGGGAGGAAGTTTTCAGGTGCTATTTCTAGCGCTAAAACGCCTGAAACTGCCTCAGTGTGAAAGGGGTCTTAGTGCAGTGGGGAACACAGGTGATAAACACTCCCTGAAGTGTCAGTTCCCCAGCAGACTTCAGTGAAGGTCTTCTCTTAAATGGTGCACCATTCCAGAAGTGTCAGCAGTAGAGAATGCACGTTTTCACTTGATCTGTAAACCTGTTTGGGATTATTTGTTTTTAATAACAGGGTAACTTTAAGTTTGAAGATGTCTGTCAGATTTTTTATTTTTTATTTAATGGAGCCTAAGCATTATGGCAGTTAGATTTAAAATGGCCTATTCAGCTGTCATAACTATCTGAAAGATTGACAGCTCTAAAATGAAAACTGAAGTAGTTTCAATGTGATTTGCAAAGTTCATTGTGTTTAATTTACAAGTAAGAATGCTGGTATCTCTTTATAAGGGCGGATAGAGAACAGAATATAATAGAACAAAACTGTATACTGTATAGACTTTTTACAGCATATACAATATCTTCATTCATTGATTGGAACAACCCTCCCCAAGGCGCCAATTATTTCCTTGACAATAATGAAGACAGAAAGCACAATTGGTATTTTATCGGAAATGTGCTATGTCACCACCGATATAAATTTCTTCTGTTCTCTCTGCTTTATAAGATTAGTGTACTTCTTCACCCACCTTGCTCTAACTGCAATAATGTGCAATCACTGATACGTTGTTCAGGTAATTGTAAGTGAAAAGCTGCTCCCTTACTATAATGAATAGCAGTGCCAGTCTTTAAGGAACAGTTATTTTCACAGTTCAGTAACTGACTGTGACAGGAGTGAAAACAACAAACAGTAATAAACTCCATGTGTCAGGGCACTATAGTTAAGGTATTCCAACCACTAAACCCTATAATTATATAATGTAATGTAATTTCAAAAGTAAATTTTAATATTTTCTATTCTACAATTCTCATTAACATAGTACCTGGGGCTTCTACCATGAAGATCCTTGTTCAGGTACTTTCTGTTACAGGACAAGAAATCTTTTTCTCTGTCCCTCAATTGTGCTGTTAGCTCGCTATAAGGACTTCCGTTGGAAACTACAAGTGACTGTTCCAACACAGATTGCACTGCCAAAGTCCACTGATGTCACTAACAGGAAACCCACCTCTAGAAATGTCATGCAGTCATTGCTGGAGTGCATGCATGGAGACAGGAAGTAAATGCAGGGAGACTGCGGGGATCAACAGTAATGAGACACAACAAAGGATGAAAAACAAGTTGAAGACAAGTACTTTATGGAAAAAAAATGTAGCACTACCCCCAGTTAAGAGAGTTGCTGGTTTGTTTTGGGTCTGTACCCTAGCTATCAACCCCAAGAATCTGTCTCGAACCCTCTCTTGGCACAACTGGTCTGCAAGAGATTGTGGAACCCACTGGCAATGGGATACACAATAATACTGCACAACAGTAAAATGGTACATAAAATTGTTACCTTGCATAGCCACTGGTCCAGCAGGGTAATATAGAGAACTCCACACAGTATTCTGCTTAACCAAAGAATCACGTTTACTTAGTGGTAAAAATAGCAGAGTTAAACAGCTGTACAGTTGACTTGTTCAGGGCCCTGCAGAGTCAATGATATATGACAATATTATAACACAATCTAAATGCACACTTTCTAAATAAGTAAAAGGCCTATGTTCGCGAGCTCCCCTTAATGGGCAATACTGTGCCCGTGTCCCGTCACTATCAATTCTAGTCAGGCCTGACTAAGTTCAGTGTCCAGTTCCTTCAGTGATAGGAGTTTTCGCTAGCAAACGTTGGTGCACATAGCATTTGTAATCCACAGGGGTATTAAAGGAAAGCAAACTAAACTTCCACAATGTTTGTGAATGAAAACTCTATGGCGGTGCAAACGCCAACTTTAAACCATGCGGCCTCCGTGAGATGCGCTATGTCCTGGTGTGTGGCGCACTACTAATAATGGTGGGCCTTAATAAAGTCACAGGCCTACACAAACAGTTAATGAAGTCCGGGCAGGTGCCCTCTCACCAAAGTAGGTCTCGTCCCTCCGGTACATCCCGCTGTCGGTACCTCGATCTGTGACCTCTCCGCAACTTGCAGTCTCCGGTTCCTCTCACAGCCGCAGTGGATGTCGGTTGATGGATGACTCCGGTCTCTGAGAAGCGCAAGCTGGTCACACGGAAGAGGATCCCTCTTTTAGCTGAGTGATCCTCCGCAAAAGCTGTAGGCCCAGGCTTTTTGGTCTAGACGCTCCGGCAGCAGGCCTCACACAGACTTCCTGCTTGATTGAGGGCGAAGTCCAGAGAGAGCGAGAGTAGCCCCTCTCTTCCTTTAATTAACCTCCCCCAGAAAGCTGTGCGAGAATGCAATGCACTTTGGGAGTACAGCTGCACTGTGGGTACCATAGTCTATTAGATACCCATGGCAATGGAGTCCCTTTCTCCCTGTACCATAAGTTCCACAATGTATTGTTCGATAAGGTTAAACAACAATTGCTGCAATATCTTAAAGAGACTCCGGAGGGGGCTGAGGATATTCTCAAGATAACCATAGTCCTTTATAACACGCTACAAATCGTGCACCCTGCTACACATCTACTTTACCTGTTTTAAATAAATAAATAATTAGCAAAATGGAGTAATGGATTTTGAATCTCCAACCAGGCTCAAACCTGGACCTCTTGCCTACATCAGCCGAGGAAATCTGGCTTTGCCACTACCCAAGTTTTACAATAAAGTCAAACTTTTTTATTTTATAATTTTGGCGTGTGGAAAAATTAGGACCTCTGTCAATGTATTGTTGCTGTTTTTGCCCCCATTTGGGAGTCTTCTCATTCCTTATTGTCTAATTGACAGGCGTCAGAACAGGAAGTGATGGAAAGTTTTACCAGTTCCTGTTGATGGGTTTTACATAGAACAGGAAGAAAAATTCCCTCAATAGAGACAAAGGCAGTTACAAAAACATATTTTCCACTACTGTGAGTTAAAACTTTGTGAAGGAGTTTGTTGTTAAGAGATGGAGATAGAAGGATCTAAATGTATATAATTCTCACAATCAATAATGAACCTGTATTAAAGATTATAGGGCTCTGACAGCTCAAGAATATGAAGAAGCCTCTAGCGGGGGTTTTATGTGAAATCCAAGAGGTACAGGAAAGGCGGGAGTGCCAGACCAATTTTGGAGAGGCCAAAAAGAGTTTATTTTGTCAGAAACCAAATGGGCAAGCCAACACACTTTGGGGCCCCCTTCATAAGGGCTTAAAGTTGTTGGTAAGAATTGTGATGGTCTCAGGCTTGAATGAGCCAAAATGATAAACGCATTAAAAGTACGCTCTGGCACCTGACTATAAAATGAAAATACAAGCGGAGTTGGGTGGGAATGAAAGTTGCTGTTGACATAAGGTGATAATAAAGCACTCATCTACAATATGTTTAGGTTTATTTTATTATCTCTAAGTCAGTGGCAGCTGGTGGTATATTTTATGGGGGCTGCGACAAACAATCCACCTGACGCCACCCCCCCCCCCCCCGCTCGGTCGGTCGGTCCCAAGCCCTGCACTTATCCCATCTAGGTCGCGGGCAGCCAGCGCTTCCTCCGGGCAGCAAAACCTTGGAATCCATGCGTCCCGCATGTAGATTAGGGTCCGAGCGCCCTGCATTACGGGCCACCACTGCTCTAAGTTCTTTTGAAGTACTTAAAGTAGAACTATGGGCAAAACTTTTTGGGGGATATTGTAAAGAAGGGTTCTAACCCCTGTTAGATTTTTTTCCGCCATCTGTGTTCCATTGCAAAGATTTCCTTCACTTCCTGTCCTATAGCCAAACAGGAAGTAAGAGGAAATCTCTGCAAATTAAGGGAATTCCTTGGGGACCCCCAGGTCACCATACACAGTGTCCCCATTGGAAGATTTCCCCTCTATTACTTTTCTGGGGACAACCCACAATGTGGGATTTTTTTTAACCACTTAAGGACCGAGCCTCTTTTTTGACACTTGTTGTTTACAAGTTAAAATATATTTTTTGCTAAAAAATTACTTAGAACCCCAAAACATTATATATTGTTTCAGACACCCTAGAGAATAAAATGGCAGTTGTTGCAATACTTTATGTCACATCGTATTTGCGCAGCGGTCTTACAAGCGCAATATTTTTGGAAACAGTAAAGTTAGCCCAATTTTTTATATTGTAAAAGATAATGTTACGCTGAGTAAATTGATACCCAACATGTCATGCTTCAAAATTGCACCTGCTCGTGGAACGGCGACAAAATTTGACCCTTAAAAATCTTTAAAATTTCTACAGGTTATCAGTTTTGAGTTACAGAGGAGGTCTTGGGCTAGAATTATTGCTCTCGCTCTAACGATCGCAGCGATACCTCAAAAGTGAGTGGTTTGAACACCATTTTAATATGCGGGCGTGACTTATGTATGCGTTCGCTTCTGCGCGCGAGCTCGGCAGAACGGGGTGCTTAAATGTTTTTGGTTTTTTTTCTTATTTATTTAACTTTTTTATTTTTACACTGTCTTTTTCAAAAAAAAATGTGGGTCACTTTTATTCCTATTACAAGGAATGTAAACATCCCTTGTAATATAAAAAACAGCATGACAGGACCAAAAAAGACCTCAGATCTCACATTTCCACTTAAATGCAATAAAAAAATTATAATAATTAAATGTCTTTAAAAAAAAAAAATACCCTTTAATACCATTGGGCAGAAGTGATGTTTGACGTAGCTTCCGTCATCCAATATTATTTAGCTGAGTGGGGGCCATCTTTCCCTCACTCGGCTCCAGGCCTGTCAGGGAAAAGGACGCTTACAGACGACTCCGGAAAGCGGCAGAGACGACCGGATCGTGGCGGGAGGGGGCCCCTCTCCTGCCCCCGATAAAAGGGTTTTCACAGTGAATCCACCACAGAGACTACTTTTATCTTAAAAAGAGGACCGCTCGCGTTTCCGAAAATACCGCGGTTATGGCAGTTAGCTAGCTAAGTCAAAGTACCGACTTACAGCTACGGCGATTTACAGGAAGTGGTTAACTTCACGATCAATGATAATGGTAAACAGGACAATTAGAGAGGGTGGATCTCCTTAACCACTTAAGCCCCATATCATTTTGTTGCTGAAGGATCAGGCCCCTTTTTACGATTCAGCACTGCGTCGCTTTAACTGACAATTGCGTGGTCGTGCGACGTGGCTCCCAAACAAAATTGACGTCCTTTTTTCCCACAAATAGAGCTTTCTTTTGGTGGTATTTGATCACCTCTGCGGTTTTTATTTTTTGCGCTATAAACAAAAATAGAGCGACAATTTTGAAAAAAATTACATATTTTTTACTTTTTGCAATAATAAATATCCCCAAAAAATATATAAAAACATATATTTTTTCCTCAGTTTAAGCCAATACGTATTCTTCTACATATTTTTGGTAAAAAAAAATCGCAATAAGCGTTTATTGATTGGTTTGCGCAAAAGTTATAGCGCCTTCAAAATAGGGGGTAGTTTTATGGCATTTTTATTAATAATTGTTTTTTTTACTAGTAATGGCGGCGATCAGCGATTTTTATCGTGACTGCGACATTATGGCGGACACATCGAACACTTTTGACACATTTTTGGGACTATTGTCATTTTTACAGCAATCATATGCGAAATATGCACTGATTACTGGGAAAATTACACTGGCAGTGAAGGGGTTAACCTCTAGGTGGCGCTGTAGGGGTTAAGTGTGACCTAATGAGTGATTCTTATTGTAGGGGGGTGTGGCTTGGCGTGTGATGTCACTGATCGTCGTTCCCTATGACAGGGAACAGACGATCACTGACATGCCACTAGAAAGAACGGGGAAAGGTTTGTTTACACTTACCTCTCCCTGTTCTTCAGCTCTGTGACCCGATCGCGGGACACCGGCGGCGATCGGGTCCGCGGGTCCCGCAAGCGCGGTCATGGAGCTTCGGACCGGGTCGCGAGCGCGCCACCGATGGCTGGGTTCTTAAAGGGGACGTAACTGTACGCCCTTGTGCCTGTCCGTGCCATTCGGTCGATGTATATCGTCGTGCGGCGGTCCTTATGTGGTTAACAGGGCACAGACAGCAATAAAAACCTGACAGGTGTTCTAATCCCTCTCCACTCTATCCAAAACAAAAAATGTACTTTACAGTCAGGTCCATAAATATTGGGACATCGACACAATTCTAATATTTTTGGCTCTATACACCACCACAATGGATTTGAAATGAAACGAACAAGATGTGCTTTAACTGCAGACTTTCAGCTTTAATTTGAGGGTAATCAGGTGAACGGTGTAGGAATTACAACAGTTTGTATATGTGCCTCCCACTTTTTAAGGGACCAAAAGTAAGGGAACAATTGGCTGCTCAGCTGTTCCATGGCCAGGTGTGTGTTATTCCCTCATTATACCATTTACAAGGAGCAGATAAAAGGTCCAGAGTTCATTTCAAGTGTGCTACTTGCATTTGGAATCTGTTACTGTCAACTCTCAATATGAGATCCAAAGAGCTGTCACTATCAGTGAAGCAAGCCACCATTAGGCTGAAAAAACAAAACAAACCCATCAGAGAGATAGCAAAAACATTAGGTGTGGCCAAATCAACTGTTTGGAACATCCTTAAAATGAAAGAAGGCACCGGTGAGCTCAGAAACACCAAAAGACCCGGAAGACCATGGAAAACAACTGTGGTGGATGACCGAAGAATTCTTTCCCTGGTGAAGAAAACATGTCCCAATATTTATGGACCTGACCGTAGTTATACTTTAAAGTGGTTGTAAAAGGCAGATTGTTTTTTACCTTACTGCATTCTATGCAATCTAATTAATACCTGAGCCCAATCTTGATCCAGCGAAGTGCACAAGAGCCGAGGCTTTTGCGTCTCTGTCGTTCCTCATTGGCTTAGATACAGCAGCAGGAGCCATTGGCTCCTGCTGCTGTCAATCAAAGCCAGTGACAAGGGAGCAGGGGTGGGGCCGAAGCCCAGCTCTGCCTGTCTTATGGACACACAGAGCAGAGCTTGGGAGAAAGCACGCACAAGTGCCCCCATCGCAAGCGGTTTGCTGTGGGGGGGCACTCAGCAGGGCGGAGGAGGCAGGAGCACCGGTGGGGGACAGGAGGATCAGGGCTGCTCTGTGCAATGGTTTTTAAATGTTTAAATGATATCTCTACATATTTTTACCGACGCTTGTGTTTTATTTTCCCATTGTGAAAACAATTTGAGAATAGAAGCTATCTTTGGAAATGTATTTGAATACAGCTGCAAGCTTCTCCTAGTTTCTTATCAATGGCAGTTGTGGTCCTGTTATCTTAAAATGAGAAACTTGTGAATCATGAACTAGGCCTGAAATTAATTGTAGGGAAACCTGAATGGTTGCTTGGAGACCATGCTCAAAAATATCTTGCAACAAACAATATAAGTGGGAGTTGTATCACTAAAATACAACATGCCAAGCAAGCTGACATTATTTACTTTCTAGGAAGGACTATGTAGGAATTTAAATGAGAAAAGTTGCAGCATGCATTGTGCATTGATGCTGTAAAAAAATCTGTAAAATGCACTATGAAGGCTAAAAGAACTTGGTCCTTGTTGAGTATTTCTGGTTTATGAAATGAAGACGTGTTTTGTGATTTATAAACTTCTTGACTAGGATATTAATATTTGAAAATTAAAAACTGCATCAAAAAAAGTAGTGCTATCCATATCTGGATAATTTTTGGGTAAAATAATTTTTTTCAATGCAAAAGTCTGTAAAGCTGTCCATACACTGTAATATACACAGCAGGGCTGAGCAAGAAAAGTCTATCAATTCCCCCATCCATGCTAACAGTATCAATAGAGGAATCTCCACTGTTGGCTACTGTATGGTGACAGCTGTCACTCGCGGCTCTCAGAATACTGGAGAAATGACTGCATCTGATTGGATGCAGCCACTGTTCGGCCTACATTTGTCTGCCTGGCTCCTTCAATTTTCAGATCAAAGGGTTTTGGGTGGTAGGTTCCCAACAGGACCAACCAAGGTTTGAATTCCAGCAGGTTGTTGGAAGAACAATCCAAAGTTCACTCATATGGCTAGCTTCACTGTAGCCTAGAATATTTTAAGACCTTTCAGCCTAAACCCAAGGTGGACAGGTCAGAGCTCCAGCTTTTGCTCTTTGCCTAATCTTATTTCCAAGTATACTTGAAGTCACTTCATCACGGCACAGAGTGATGCCTTAGATGTACTCTGAGCTGCACATGCTGAGCTGTTGCGCGGTTCATTACTGTGACAGGCAAGGAGAAGGAAGCATTTATGACAGAAGAGACCACTCGGGTCTCTTCTGTTATAAAAACCTTGCCAGTCAGCAGTTTTTCAGAATTTCTAGTTAAATGCTGCTTTAGAATGCTGCCAGCAGCCGTCAGGGAGGGGTTAACATGTACAAAAAATATTTTTTCTTTAGTTTTGGATAAAGGTTTTGGATAAAGCTGATCATTGCAAGCACCCCTGTCAGTGTTAAATGGTTTGTCTCTACCCTCTAACTGCCACTTTTGCTGGACAGCTTGGTTTGTTAACCACTTCAATACCATACACTTACCCCCCTTTCTGCCCAAGCCAATTTTTAGCTTTCAGCGCTGTCGCTGTTTAAATGACAATTGCGCGGTCATGCTATACTGTACCTAAACAGAATTTTTATCATTTTGTTCCCACAAATAGAGCTTTCTTTTGGTGGAATTTGATCACATCTGTGGTTTTTATTTTTTGCTAAACAAATAAAAAAAGACAGAAAATGTTGAAAAAAATTAGTTTTTCTTTTGTTTTCGTTATAAAATTTTGTAAATAAGTACGTTTTCTCCTTCACTGATGGGCACTGATAAGGCGGCACTGACAGGCACTGATAAGTCGGCACCGATGAGGTGGCACCAATGAGGTGGCACTGACGATGGCCACTGATAGGCAGCACTAATGGGCACTGGTAGGCGGCACTGATGGGTGGCTCTGATATGCAGCACTGATGGGCACTCATGGGTGGCACTAAAAGGCTGCACTGATGGGTACATATGAGTGCCACTGATAGGCGCCACTGCTGGGCACTGATAGGTGGCACTGCTGGGCACTGATGGGCCCTGATACGTGGCACTGATGGGCACTGATATGCGTCACTGATAGATGGCACTGATAGGCATCCCTTCTGGCACTGGCAGGCATTGTGGATGGGTACTGATTGGCAGCTGCCTAGGCATTGATTGGCAGCTGCCTTGGCACAGATTGGCATTTCCCTGGTGGTCTAGGTGGCATACCTGGTGGTCCAGTGGGGTGGCAATCCCTGGTGGTCCATTCCGGCATCCTGGTGGTCCTGGGCAGGCATCCGAGGGGGGCTGAGCTGATAAACAATCAACACAGACCCCCCCCTGTCAGGAGAGCAGCCGATCGTCTCTCCTCTATTCGCGTCTGTCAGACGTGAGTGAGGAAAAGCCGATCAACGGAATGGGAATGGGCCCTGCTGTGAATTATTAGATCAAGAATTGTAATTACATGCCCCTGTTGAACAGGGGCAGAAAAATTGGGCCTTAGGCACTGGTGCCACAACACTGCAACCCCTCACAGATACTGTACTTGGAGCACAGCAATGAGCCCTGTTGCAAAGTATTGCATCAAAAATTGTAATTACACGCCCCTGTTAAACAGGGGCTGAAAAATTGGGCCTTAGGCACTGGTGCTGGTGCCACAACACTGCAACCTCTTCCAGATACTCTAGTTGGAGTGCAGGTATGAGCCCTGCTGCAAAGCATTGCATAAAAAATTGTAATTACTTTCCCCTGTTAAACAGGGGCTGAAAAATTGGGCCTTAGCCACTGGTGGCGGCACCCAGAAACAAAAATGTTCTTCCAAGCTATCATCAGGAATCGGATCATTGAGGAGGAGGAGGATAGTCAGTCAACATAACAGGACAGTCACTCAGCATCAGCATAGGCAGTCTTGAAGGGATGTGACATTTCAAAATAAATTATTCTGTTATATCAGCTTCAGGTGCTTGGTAGCTGGTGGTGATCCAAGACTGGTTCATCTTTATGAAGGTCAGTCAAACAACCGGTGGACAGGCGCACCCTGTGATCCGTGACAAAGCCTCCAGCAGCACTGAATGTGCGTTCCGAAAGAACTCTGGATGCAGGACAGGCCAGTAGCTCAATTGCATACTGTGCAAGCTCTGGCCAGTGATCTATCCTCAAGACCCAGTACGACAGAGGATTTTCGGTGGGAAAGGTGTCCAAGTCTGACCTTGCCCCTAGGTATTCCTGCACCATGTATATCAGACGCTGGCGATGGTTGCTGGAACCGATAATACCTTGGGGCTGCGGACTAAAAAATTGTCTGAACACATCGGTCAGACGGCCACCTTCCCCACCGCTCCTTCTTTGACTGACCGAAGCCTCAGCAACTCGTTGTCCAGCACCAGGAGTTTGTAACCTCCCAGTCTCTGGGAACGCATTGCACAGACCTTTCTGCAAGGCCTCCCGGAGATGTCTCATCCTCTGCTCCCTCTGCGACGGTAAGATAAGGTCCGCAACCTTACCCTTGTACCGTGGATCAAGGAGAGTGGCCAGCCAGTAATGGTCCTTCTCCTTGATCCGAAGAATACGAGGATCCTTCCGCAGATTTTGCAGGATCGGGGATGCCATGCAGCGTAGGTTAGCTGAGGCATTCGGTCCGGAGTCCTCTGGGTCACTAAGAACGACATGATCCGCAGCCACCTCCTCCCAGCCACGTACAAGTCCACGGGTTTCTTGGGACTGTAAATCATCCCTAAAAGACTGCTGCTGCTGAGTGCCAGGCTCCACCTCCATGCTGACACAATCTTCCTCCTCCTCCTCCTCTCTCTCTTTTCGATGGGTGGGACAGAAGGAACACTGTCTGGGTAAAGGGGGCCTTGAGAGGCAAGGAAGTCCTCCTCTTCCTGCCTCTGTTCTGCCTCAAGTGCCCTGTCCATTATTCCACGCAGCGTATGCTCCAACAGGTGGACAAGAGGTACAGTGTCACTGATGCATGCACTGTCACTGCTCACCATCCTCGTGGCCTCCTCAAATGGTGCCAGGACAGTGCATGCATCCCTGATCATGCCCCACCGGCGTGGTGAAAAAAACCTGAGCTCCCCTGACCCTGTGTCAGGGAAATTCCCCGTCTGTTGTCACCAATCTGCGCTCAGTGCGCATGCGCGGCGAAACGGCGCATCGGCGCATGCGCGTGCGCGGCGGGATGGCGCTTCGGCGTGCTCGGGTGCGCGCACCGGCGCAACGACGAATGCGCAATAGCTCACCAATGGGACTACAGGCGGGCCTATTTAAACAGACGCAGTAACACTATCTGGTTGCTGGTTTGTCAGCTTTGCTGTGTTTTCTTGTGCCTGAAATCAAGTTAAAGTTCTCCTGCTGTGACCCGGACCGGATTTGACTACGCTTCTGCTTCTCCTGAACCTGACCCCCTTGGCTTGCTAAACGGACTTCTGCCTCTCTCCTTGTGCTTGACCCTCGGCCTGTGACCCAGATCTGCTGCCTGTCTCCAGCCCTCTACCTTCTGCCTGTACCCTGGACTTCTTGCTTAACCTGACTAGTCTGGTGCTTTCTGCTAAACTCCTAATCGGACTTGTGCCCTTGCTACTGTTTGCTGTTTGACCCTGTCTACCCTTGGTGTTTGACTCCTGGCCTGCTCTTCAGACTCAGCCCTGCTAGATTCTTCAGCAAGACACCTCTACCTGCTGGTGGCCAGTGCTCCCTCGTGCTGTCCTCTCCCTGTCTCACCTCCAGGGGGCGGAGTGCACTTGGGTGCAAGGGTGAACCACTCTCGGCATCTCGGCCTCGGTAAGTACTTAGCCTGATAGTACAAACCAGCCAGATGTCTGAGGCCGACAGAGTGCGTTCCCCATTTGACACCCTCTGCCAGCAGGTCTCCACCTTAACGGACACCGTCCAAAGGCTCCAAGAGGGATACACTCAGATTGATGGCCGTCTTCAACAGCTCACTGGTCTCCTAGGACCAGCCCCTTCAGCTGCCACCTCTGCCAACACTGCCACCAACTCCCAAGTACCTACGAGTTCTACAGTAGTGATGGCCACCCCTGAACCCAGGGTCCCTATTCCGGAACGTTTTTCGGGTGTCCGCAAAAAATACCGGGCCTTTAAAAACGCCTGCTCCCTCTACCTTGCCCTCCAACCAAGGACCTTCTCTTCGGAAGCAGTAAAAGTGGGGTTTATCATCTCTCTCTTAACGGATGACCCTCAAGCCTGGGCCCATGGCCTGATGGAGCAACAGAGCCCCATATTGGACTCAGTAGAGACATTTTTTGAAAATATGGCTCAACTATACGATGATCCCCAGCGATCAGCCACGGCCGAGTCCGTCCTCCATAGCCTAACTCAGGGGAGATGACCGGTGGAAGACTATACGTCGGAATTTAGGAAATGGTCCGCCGACACCAAATGGAATGAGGCGGCCCTCAGATACCAATACCGCCAGGGACTATCTGAGACGCTCAAGGACGAGCTGGCCAGGATCGAAACCCCCACTACCTTGGAGAACCTGATCCAATCCGCCATACAACTCGATAGGCGTCTGCGTGAACGACGGGCGGAGCGATTTCAATCTCCTCGTCCCAACTGGCCTCCATCCAGGACTGTACCTCACTACCCACCAACCTCTGTGCCTGCAGTCACACCTCTTCCTGAGCCAGAACCCATGCAGCTTGGGTTGGTTCGGGCTCCCCTGACTCCTGAGGAAAAACAGCGAAGGCGCCAGGCCAACCTGTGCCTATACTGCGGGGGTGCCGGCCACTTCCTCCTCAACTGCCCCGTAAGACCTAGTAAGTCTATCTCTAAAGACACTTTAAACTATCAACTCTTTGACAACCCTCAGTCTTATGTCATTCTCTTTGTGTCTCTACAGCTGCCGGAAGGGGCAATCCGCCTCCCGGCAATTATTGATTCCGGAGCCTGCAGCTGCTTCTTGGACTCTGCTTTAGCCTCAAGATTTCATGTCCCCACTCAACCTAAGGACCACTGCCTTCAGATCCACCTGGCGGATGGGTCCTTGCCCCGTTCAGGGCTGATCACGCTGGAAACCAAACCTATCCTTGCCATCTCTGACTCGGGTCACCAAGAACTTCTCCGGTTAGACCTCATACCTTCCCCGATGTTCCCCATCATCCTGGGCCTTCCCTGGCTACAGGCACACGAGCCCCTCATAAATTGGGTGAAGAAAGAGGTTAGCTTCACCTCCTCCTATTGTTCCCAGAACTGTCTTGCCTCTGCCTCTACGGCCTGCGCTTCCATGATTGCCAAGCCGGACAACCTACAGCATGTTCCTTCAGTCTACCTAGAATTCCGGGACGTGTTCGATAAGCAGCAAGCCGACCATCTACCACCTCATCGGCCCTATGATTGCCCTATCGATCTCTTGCCGGGCTCTAAAATTCCGTTCGGACGTATCTTTCCGTTGTCCGAAACCGAGTTGAAAGCCCTCGAGGCTTATATTGATGAAAACCTCCAGAAAAGATTTATTCGCCCTTCCTCCTCTCCAGCCGATGCAGGAATCTTCTTTGTGGAAAAGAAGGACGGGTCCTTAAGACCCTGTATCGATTACCGGGACCTAAACAAGATAACCATTAAGAACAGGTACCCACTACCCCTTATTCCGGAGCTATTTCAGCGCTTCCGATCTGCTCGGGTCTTTTCCAAGCTGGATCTACGGGGGGCCTACAATCTTATCAGAATCAGGGCCGGAGACGAGTGGAAAACCGCCTTCAGATCTCGTTTCGGACACTTTGAGTTTTCGGTCATGCCGTTCGGACTTTGTAATGCTCCAGCCACCTTCCAACACCTAGTCAACGATATTTTCAGACAGCACCTTGACGACTTCTTAGTAGTGTACCTGGACGATATCCTCATCTTTTCCACCAACATCGAACTCCACCGGGCTCATGTCATGAAGGTCCTCACCATCCTTCGGAAGCACAAACTCTACCTCAAAGCTGAGAAATGCGAGTTCGAAAAGACCACCGTACAGTTCCTCGGCTTTATCATTTCCATCAATGGGGTCGCGATGGACCCGCAAAAGGTGAAGGCCATCCAGGACTGGCCAGCCCCAACCGACAAGAAGGGGGTACAGCGGTTTATAGGCTTCGCCAACTTCTATAGGAGATTCATCGTGGGCTTTTCCTCCATTGTAGCCCCAATAACCCAACTTACCCGGCAAAATAACCGTTTTCACTGGTCTCCAGAAGCTCAAGAGGCCTTCTCCCGCCTCAAGGATGTCTTCACTTCAGCACCAGTACTTCAGCACCCGGATCCTCTACTGCCGTTCACCCTGGAAGTGGATGCCTCTGAGACAGCCATCGGAGCCATCCTCTCTCAAAGACGAGGCCCCAAGGCTCTCCTGTATCCAGTAGCCTTTGCCTCTAAAAAGTTGACTCCCCCGGAGCGAAACTATGATGTAGGGGACCGGGAATTACTGGCCATAAAATTCGCACTGGAGGAATGGCGATACCTTCTGGAGGGGGCAGTACACCCCATCATGATCTTCACAGATCATAAAAATCTAGAGTACCTAAGAACAGCTCAACGTCTACGCCCCAGGCAGGCCCGTTGGGCCCTTTTCTTCACCCGGTTCAACTTTCACATTTCCTATAGACCCGGCTCCAAGAATGGGAGGCAGATGCGCTATCCAGGATGTTTCCGGAAACCCCTCAGTCGGCCCAACCGGGCACCATTCTGTCAGCTCAGAACTTTCTGTTGATTCCCCGGGCCGATCTACTCACCTCTATTAAAATCGCTTTCGGACTCTGCTCTGATCCGGTCACTACCTCCCTGGAGAAGCGGGACGGCTTATTCTGGTCCCAGGACAAGATTTTCGTCCCTTTGGAAACAAGACCGCTGGTCTTGAGGACCTTCCACGATCTTAAACTGGCCGGTCACTTCGGAGCACGTAAATCATCGGAACTTGTCTCCCGCTCCTTCTGGTGGCCAGGCTGGAGGCAAGATTGTAAGTCTTATGTCGCTTCCTGCACTCAGTGTCAGCGTAACAAGGGGTCAAACACCAAGAGTTGGGGCCTGCTCAAGCCCTTACCCATTCCTGAGCGCCCTTGGGCAGACGTGTCCATGGACTTTATCGTGGACTTGCCTTCCTCCGGAGGGTTTACCACGATTCTGGTCGTTGTGGACCGCCTCTCAAAAATGGATCACTTTTTACCGATGATTGGGACACCTTCAGCCATGGATACTGCTCAAATCTTTTTTAAGGAGATAACCAGGCTTCACGGAATACCAAAGAGTATCACCTCCGACAGAGGTGTCCAGTTCACTTCGAAATTCTGGAAGGAACTCTGCAAGTCACTAGAAGTCAAAACCTGCCTCTCGTCTGCGTACCACCCCCAAAGCAATGGCCAGACAGAAAGAACCAATCAGACCCTGGAGCAATACCTCCGTTGTTTCTGCTCTGCTTCCCAGGATGACTGGGCATCTCTACTTCCTTACGCAGAGTTTGCCTATAACAATTCAATACATTCTGCTACCAATCAAACCCCCTTTTGGGCCAATTTCGGTTTTCATCCCTCCTTCCTCCCTGAAAACATCCCCGAGAGCCCTGTTCCCGCGGTCCAGGACCGAGTGGCCTCTGTCCAGGCGAATTTCCAAAGACTCCAGGAGATGATGCGGAATGCCCAAGGATCCTACAAGAAATTTTATGACCGGGGGAGGAAGGAAAACCCAGCGTTCAGAGTCGGGGAAAAAGTTTGGCTTTCCGCCGCCAACCTCAGATTGCCTATTCCCTCTCGAAAGCTCGGCCCTAGATTTATCGGGCCCTTCAAGATCAAACGAGCTATTAACCCTGTGGCTTTTGAACTAGCATTACCTGATTCCTATAGGATTCACCCAGTGTTCCACTCATCTTTATTAAAACCCATCATTCCAACGCCTTTCCTGGAAGAGATGAACCTCCTCCTCCACCAGTTGAAGTAGATGGGGAAAAGGAATTTGAGATGGAATCCATCCTGGGCTGTAGGAAAAAAGGCAGACAGTTACAATACTTAATTAAATGGAAAGGGTACCCCCGGAAGACAACTCCTGGGAACCATCCAGGAACTTGCATGCTCCTCGCCTAATACGAGCCTTCCACCAAGAACATCCGGAACTAATGGCCAGTCTGGGCGTCCGGAGTCCGCCCCTCGGGGGGGCACTGTCAGGGAAATTCCCCGTCTGTTGTCACCAATCTGCGCTCAGTGCGCATGCGCAGCGAAACGGCGCATCGGCGCGTGCGCGGCGGGACGGCGCTTCGGCGTGCTCGGGTGCACGCACCGGCGCAACGACGAATGCGCGTGCGCAATAGCTCGCCAATGGGACTACAGGCGGGCCTATTTAAACAGACGCAGTAACACTATCTGGTTGCTGGTTTGTCAGCTTTGCTGTGTTTTCTTGTGCCTGAAATCAAGTTAAAGTTCTCCTGCTGTGACCCGGACCGGATTTGACTACGCTTCTGCTTCTCCTGAACCTGACCCCCTTGGCTTGCTAAACGGACTTCTGCCTCTCTCCTTGTGCTTGACCCTCGGCCTGCGACCCGGATCTGCTGCCTGTCTCCAGCCCTCTACCTTCTGCCTGTACCCTGGACTTCTTGCTTAACCTGACTAGTCTGGTGCTTTCTGCTAAACTCCTAATCGGACTTGTGCCCTTGCTACTGTTTGCTGTTTGACCCTGTCTACCCTTGGTGTTTGACTCCCGGCCTGCTCTTCAGACTCAGCCCTGCTAGATTCTTCAGCAAGACACCTCTACCTGCTGGTGGCCAGTGCTCGCTCGTGCTGTCCTCTCCCTGTCTCACCTCCAGGGGGCGGAGTGCGCTTGGGTGCAAGGGTGAACCACTCTCGGCATCTCGGCCTCGGTAAGTACTTAGCCTGATACCCTGTCCTGGTGCTGTAGTCGCACAGGTACTCATTGATGGCCCTCTGCTGCATGTGCAGCCGCTGCAGCATGGCCAACGTTGAGTTCCACCTGGTGGGCATGTCACATATAAGGCGGTTCTTGGGCAGGTTCAACTCCTTTTGCAGCTCAGCCAGCCGAGCACTGGCATTATATGATCTGCGGAAATGCACACAGACTTTCCTGGCCTGCCTCAGGACATCCTGTAAGCCCGGGTACCTGCCCAAGTACCCCTGCACCACCAGGTTAAGGACGTGAGCCACACAGGGCACATGTGTCAGTTGTCCCTGTCGGAGGGCGGAGAGGAGGTTGTTGCCATTGTCGCAAACCACCATTCCTGGCTTAAGCTGGCGTGGTGTCAACCACCTCTCGGCCTGCCCCTGCAGAGCTGACAGAACCTCTGCCCCAGTGTGGCTCCTGTCCCCCAAACACACCAGAGCAAGCACGGCATGGCATCTTTTTGCCTGCGTACTTGCGTAGCCCCTTGAACGCCTACGGAGCACCGCTGGTTCCGAGGACAAAGCACAGGAAGAGGCCATGGAGGAAGAAGAAGAGGAGGGGGTGGAGGAGAGAGGTGTGTCACAACCAGTAGTAGCATTTTGGAGGCGTGGCGGCGGAACAACCTCCAACACTACTGCACCTTGTCCTGCATCCTTGCCAGCTGCCAAAAGAGTGACCCAATGGGCCGTGAAAGAAAGGTATCGTCCCTGTCCATGCCTGCTGGACCATGAGTCAGCGGTAATATGCACCTTACCGCTGACCGCCCTGTCCAGTGAGGCATGGACATTGCCTTCCACATGCCGGTAGAGAGCCAGAATCGCATTCCGTGAGAAAAAGTGGCATTTGGGAACCTGCCACTGAGGAACCGCAAATTGCACAAACTCACGGAAAGGGGCCGAGTCTACCAACTGAAAAGGCAGCAGTTGAAGTGCTAGCAATTTAGCCAAGCTAGCATTCAACCGCTGGGCATGTGGATGGCTGGGAGTGAACTTCTTTCGACGGTCCAGCAGCTGGGGCAGGGAAATTTGCCTGCTACAATCGGACGTCGGTGTACGTCAGAGTGCCCGCAAGTACTTGGCTGTGACACACCTAATTCTACACCTTCATTCCTCTCAGTGCAGGTTTCAGAGAGGACTGAAGGTATAGTGGGGTTGGAGATCCCAGCTGATCGCAGCTGATGAGGAGCAAGGAGAGGTCCGCTTTGTTCTTTGGTGTGTGTCTTTAAGGTACGCTTGCCAGCGAGCTGCATGGCAGGTCAACATATGTCTGGTCAAGCATGTGGTGCCCAAGCGGCTGATGTTTTGGCCACGCGAGATACGCTTGAGACATATGTTGCAAATAGCAGCGGTGCGATCTGATGCACTCGACTCAAAAAAGGCCCACACCAAAAAACTTTTGGAATAATGAGCAGAGGCAGCGCCCTGCACAGGCGTTGCTCTGCGGTGTGATTAAGTCGGTGTGCTGCCCTTGCGCTGGCCCCCGGAGGGCATCCTGCCTCGTTGGAGATGTGCCTCCTCCTCATCCTCCTCCTCCTCTCTCCTATCAGGCACCCACGTGGAGTCAGTGACCTCATCATCCCCTCTCTCCTCATCACTGGAGCCAATCTGGCAGTATGCTGCAGCTGCTGGAACATGACTGCCAGATTGCTGTCCTTCTTGAGCATCCCCTCTCTCTGCGCTCACGCTACTGCCTTCCTCTAGCTGGGTATCATCATCAGACCCTTCAAAACGCTGGGCATCCTCCTGGAGCATGTACCCAACACTGTGCTCAAACAGTTTGGGGGACTCCCCAGGAGGACATGGTGGGTCTAGGGAAGGAGTGACTGATGATGACATTGATATGAGGGAAAAGGATGCTTTGGCAGCTGCTTTGCCAGTACCCTGAGCCTGGGTGAGAGACGATGAGGAGGATGAGGAGGGCTTGGTCATCCACTCTATCAAGTCTTCGGCATGATGCGGCTCAACACGTCCAGCTACCGAAAATAAGGACAAGTGTGTCCCATGGCCACGTGCTGATGACAATGCACCGCGTCCACGACCAGCACTGTTGTCTCTAGACACAGATCCTGCTTGCCCTCTTTTATTGGCTCCTGACTGTCTGCCTCTTCTTGTTGGCCTTCCAGACATAGTAATGGACTGCAGGGAGATGGGAAAACCAGCAATTGGAGTAGTGTATATTGTGCTGGAGGCACACAACACCCACTAACTCCTGCAGATGCCTTTATTAGAGAACACCAGCAATAAAGGGTACCGGTAGATACAGGTGTATACTGTGCTGTGCTGGAGGGACACAACACCCACTAACTCCTGCAGATGCCTTTATTAGAGAACACCAGCAATAAAGGGTAGATACAGGTGTATACTGTGCTGGGGCACACAACACCCACTAACTCCTGCAGATGCCTGTATTATAGAACAGCAAAAAAAAGTGTAGATACAGGTGTATACTGTGCTGGGGCACACAACACCCACTAACTCATGCAGATGCCTGAGAAAGAACACACACTGTCCCTGCCTATCTAGCTTAGAGAACAGTAATAAAGGGTAGATACAGGTGTATACTGTGCTGGGGCACACAACACCCACTAACTCCTAGCAGATGCCTGAGAAAAGAACACACTGTCCCTGCCTGCCTATCTAGCTTAGAGAACAGTAAAAAAGGGTAGATACAGGTGTATACTGTGCTAGGGCACACAACACCCACTAACTCCTGCAGATGCCTTTACTAGAGAACACCAGCAATAAAGGGTAGATACAGGTGTATACTGTGTTGGGGCACACAACACCCACTAACTTCTGCAGATGCCTGTATTATAGAACAGCAAAAAATGTAGATACAGGTGTATACTGTGCTGGGGCACACAACACCCACTAACTCCTGCAGATGCCTGAGAAAAGAACACACTGTCCCTGCCTATCTAGCTTAGAGAACAGTAATAAAGGGTAGATACAGGTGTATACTGTGCTGGGGCACACAACACCCACTAACTCCTGCAGATGCCTGTATTATAGAACAGCAAAAAAGTCTACAGGTGGCGCTGCCATGGTAGACTGGGGTTGAACCACCAGTACAGGGCTGTGCTTTTTGTGTCCCCTCTCGGCAAACGTACGGTGGGGCGGGGTAAACCTGCTGTGCACGCTGGGAGAGGAGATAAAAGGGGCAGACGCTGCCTGTTCGGGGTTAGTCGGTGGGGTCCTACCCCTGGTTCTGGTTCCAGTCCGTCCTGGGCGCCCTAGGCCCAAGGACGGGTGTTTTCTGTTCCGGTTCCATCCTGGGCACCTTTAGTCCCAGGGTGAGGTACTACGCTGCTGTTCCTGTCCGTCCTGGATGCGGAGACTCGGGAGTTGCAGCAAAGGCCTGGGCCCAGCACCTTTGGCTGGGGCCCATCGGGGATCGAGGAGTCTTAGGGTGCCGCCTTGCGAGGGGACCCATATCTGAGTAGAGGAGGCCGGGTGAGGAACCGTTCCGAGGGACTGATGCGGTAGTCATGGTGAAGGAAAGGGTCACGGTAACTCTCCGGAGGGATGTTTTCTCCCTAGGCCAAAGTCAAGTTCATCAGGTCTGTGGCAGAGACCAATTTCATCAGGTCTGTGGAAGAGACCAATTTCATCGGGTCTGTGGCAGAGACTCTGAGTAAAGCGTGAGTGTCATTTGGCTGCTAGTCTTGTTCTAAGTAGACTATCCATTTGAGGCTGAGTCTATTCGAGAAGCTGAACAGTGAAGGGCCTGAGATTGTGCCTGGACCTCTCCCCACATCTTGTGCTATCCTTTTCTTGCTCCAACCTTTGTTTCTATCAAGAGATTGTTATTTGCTGAAAGAAGAAATAAACTCTCTGTTGGAGTTATAGCAAGTGTGGACATTCTATTCACTTTGGGAAGCAAGGACTCAAATCTGTTATCCACAAAGGTGAGAAAAATCATTCTCTGGCTCAACTGTGAAATGACCCACCAACAACACCGCTCAACCTCTTTATACGGGAGGGTACGGGCTTGTGGCATGGTGTGCCCCTTCTTCCTGCGAGGAGCAGAGGAACAAGGCAGGTAAAAGGGGGTCTGTGTGCTACATAAGCATATGTACAGAATCATCTGCAAATGATCTTCTCTATTTGTTTTCTTTGTTTGTTCTGATGTTTTTCCATCTAGACCGCTACTGACTTTGCCTTTGCTGGCTGTATGTCTCATGTTCACAGGTGTCTCATCCACCTCACTCTTGTCACTTGTCTGTGTTTCCAAATTTTCTCATCCCGCTCTCACTAGTCCCTCATTCCAGCAGTGCCTGAGGCTTTAAATGTGTATGAATTGTTATCAGCCAGTGCTGGTACATTGAATGTCAGTCTGCATCTTTGTAATCTGCCTTGCATTTAGTACAGCTCCTGTTTCTGGCTAGTAAATTTTCTGATCCTGACCAGACAACTGTCTGTCCTGGGTCTTTGTTGTCTTTGCTGTTTGGTTGTTTCTGTGTCTGATTGCCACTGGCACCCATCTGATCCAGTTATTGTTGCATGTTTCCCACTACTGAGTGCCTATTTGCTCCCACTGGGTCATCACTGGTTCTCTATCTGAGTATGGGTCCTGGTTTCTTCCTGTTTTTTTGTAATCCTTGATAAGTTTTATTTTTACTTTTATTTTCTATTTTCGGCTTCACCATTACCTTGTTCTTTCTTATTTGTCGGAGGTGCTGCATGCCTTGCGCCTCATTCATAGTTTCCCAATCTGCCTCTCTCCGCTATAGAATATTGTTTTGACTGCAGGTCTCTATTTAACCTCTCAAACATTTGTAGTTCATCTGAGAAATTCTCATTGATAAAACTCACGCAGACTGCAGAACCTTTACTCTGAGATGTGGTTAGGTGCCAACTCTGCCACCTGTCCTGTTCCGGAATTAGGTGGAACACTTCAAGCTTGGTGGAGGTTGCAAATAAATCGAAAGATTGCTATAGTGTGGCAGCTCTTTATTGCTAAGTTGAGCCCAGTAATGTCCCTGGGAGTTTCAGCTTGTATTAAGTGCAAGAATTATAGAATTTAAGAGCGCCAAGCCACAGGGATTATCAGGTCCAGATTCAAATTTTTATTTGTCAGAATAAAATGTCCAATCAAACATTAAAAGTCAATCCGTATTGATTATGCACAAATCCCCTTTCATTAGGACCACAATATACTATACTTTATATAATTACTGATCAAATGAATACCTTCAATCCAAAGATTTGCCCCATAGTACTTGTTTTCTGCCACTCAATGTCCTCATTCTGATGGCCAACATTATTCATCCCACTTTCTTTGTACCCAGGTTGTCCTGGGCCTTCCCCAGGATGTGACTGGACAGTGAGGCTGCATTCACACCTGAGCAGAGCAAATTTCAGGCATTTTTATTTTTAAAGCACTAGGGTGAAGAGAGGTAAAAGAGATCAGGAGTGGAGAGCTGCTGTTTGAGCAGAAAACTGTGCAACAAAATGCTCATAAAACGCTTATGTTGCACATTTCAGGCGTTCCTATTGAAGTCTATGGGGATCAGTCTGCCAAAACGAAGCTCATGTACTTTTTTGAGTATCTGGCGTTTTGCTTCAGGTAACAGAACGCTCAGATGTGAACAGGGGCCATTGAAATGAATGGATTTGGCTTGTTGAGCGTTCTAGAGCTACAAGCTTCAAGCAGAAAACGCTCGGGTGGGAACGGGCCTAAAAGAAGATGCAGCCCAGTGGTGAATTCTCTGTCAATCTGTTTTCTTCTCCTATCAGCATGCTTCTTGTCAGCACATGAACTGATTGGCTTGTGCTGCTTCTGATACCATGTCTAAATCAGGTACTTACACTGCTTGCATTTAAAAAAAAATACAGTTAGAGCTGTATTAATTTATGTATGTCATTTTTGCAAAGAGTTCATCTTTAATGTAGTATAATACATTTCATAGAATGTATACATATGTAAATACAATTCTGTAACTAATATAACTTTTATTTAAAACCTTTTTTCTGTTACAATGTAACCTGATGTCTGCATAATCCATGTAATTTATTGGCTGTCAACTATAGATAGACTCATATTATTAAAACAAAAAAATCATACCTGGACCAATCTTTAAGGCTTGGCACTCTCATCCTTCTTATTTAAAACCTAGTTCTGTTACATTTAACCCCGACAAAGGATTTCTGCATAATCCATGAAATGTATGGGCTGTCAACTCTTGTTACATCCTTTTATTATGACAAATATAAATTCATATTTGAACCAATCCTTATGGCTTGGTGCTCTCATCCTTTCTATTTAAAAACTATTTCTATTACATTGTAGCCCAAATGAAGAAGTATTTGTGCATAACCCATGAAATGTATTGGCTGTCAAATCTTGATAAACATTTATGTAATGACAAATAAAAAAAATAATGTCTAAACCAATCCTTATGGCTTTGGACCTCTATCCTTTCATACAATACAAGCCAGTTCTCTTGTGCTTACTTTGACTCTGGTTCATATTCTGATTCTGTGGTTTTCTTGTTCTTGCTTAAAGTGTTACAAAACCCAGGACCATGCATTCACTATATCTGGTCTCCCACAGTACACAGAACATGGAAAATGCAATTATTTTAGTAAATATAAACTGCTAAATATTTTTTCTCATCAGCAGTATATGAAGTATGAAGCTTGTAGGAGGAGTTTTTATACTGCACTGAGCTGTCCTATGAGGCTGCAGGGCTCCTTACTCTCTGTCTGGACAGTGCAGATTGGCCCTGTGCTGATCACATGCACCCTCCCAAGAAAAAAAAACCTCTTTAGCAATACACACAAGACAGAGCATCCTGACTCCAAAGGCTCTGATTTATCTGGACTTGCCCAGGGGGACAGTGCAAGACAGGGGAGGATCTGTGCCAGAGGCGGCCCTTTAAAAAAAAATAGAAAAAAGGTCCTTAAGTGCACTGTGTTCGGGTGCCAGACACAGTGCACTATAAGAAGTGCCACATCTATGCCATCACGAGATTGCAAATGAGGCGCTTCATTTGTAGGCTTTAAACCCACCCTGTGGCGCATTCCATTGTGCCGATCAGCTTCCGCCCGGCGCCGTAGTATGTTTTACTAAGTCCGGGTGCTTTCATTGACATTCGAGTTACGTCACTTCCGGTTTTCACTGTGCCAGTGCGCCTGAGCAGGGGAAGCATGAGGAGCAGACTTCTCCACCGCTGCTGCTGCCTGATGCCCACTGAAGGAGACACAGCAGGAGGAGAGGACACTACAGCCTGGTAAGTGCCGGACCTCCCGAAGAGAACGGGGGTGCTCTAAATGTGTCCCGTGCCTCATTAGTCCAGAAGGGGGCCATGCACCTGCAGGAGAGGAGAGCCGGCTGGTCTGCCTTATGACTCGTGTTTAACCCCTGCAGCGCAGCTGGCTTTCTTCCTCCCAGCTGCTATGCAGGAGATCATTGCTACATACCTTTAGTTAGAAAGCTGATCCATGCTGGTTTTGTTCTCAGGCTCAGGTGTCCTGATTTTGGAACAGCAGGGACAGCTGCAGAATCTCTCTCTGCCTTTGCCATAAACTATTTACAATGCCTGCCGGGTCCTGAAACTTCTCCTCCCCTCCCCCTGTGATCGGCAATGCTATCTCTTGCAAGGAGGAAAGGATGGAGGTAAGAAGTTCTATGCATGCTTGTCCCTGAGTACTGAGCTCTGCTGACATCCACACTGTGCTCTGTGTGTCCTACATGCTGCATGTTGTAGTGCTACTGCTGGAAGAATGTGAGTGGGGGGGGGGGTGAAGCTGCAGAAAAGTTCAGGATTCAGAAAGGGGAGAATGTGCCAGGAGCCAACCTTGTACTGCAGGTAGACTCTGGCTACCGCTACAATGCTGGAGCTAGGGGACAGTGAATACACCTGGAGGTGGATGGGAGGAATTGCTGTCAGTGTGTCCTGCGAGCCTTGAGGTGGGGGGTGCTAACAGTGTGTCTCTATCCCCGCTGGGGGGGAGGAATTGCTGTCAGTGTGTCCTGCGAGCCCCGAGCCAGTGTGCTGCTATCCGGGGGGTGCTGTTATCGTGTCCTCCACCAGTGTCTATATACCCTTTATGTGATGCTGCTGATCTATATACCCTTTATGTGATGCTGCTGATCTATTTACCCTTTATGTGATGCTCCTTATCTAGATACCCTTTATGTGATGCTGCTGATTTATTTACCCTTTATGTGATGCTGCTGATCACTTTAACAAGGGGAACCCCAGAACCCGCCCCTATGTGAATGGGACCCCCAGCCCCCCCCCCCAAAAAAGAAACGGAAAAACTCTGCCTCGAGGCGTCCCCGCAACTGTAGGCTTTTTGTGATGACAGTTGTTATATAGCTAAGGGTGACGTAAATGGGTGACCCAACCCCCCTGGCATTACGTGACATCACATGATGTCAGAAGGGGTGGGGTCACCCTGCCCTCAGCTATATAAGAGCTGTCAGCGCAAAAAGGCTGCAGTCACGGGACAACTCCCATCAAGGCAGAGTTTTTCCTTTTTTTTTCTCTCGGGTCGTCAGCGCTGTGATCGAATATGGATTTCGCTGGACTTTTTTTTTTTAATAATGGAATTGTCAAAACTGTCTGCTGTCATTTTTACTTTTTTGACACTTTTAGTGAATGTGTAGGGGTACAATGTACCCGATACCCATTCACATAGGGGGGCGAGATCTTAAGGTCCCCCGTGTTAAACGTGGCTTCCAGATTCCGATATGCTCCCGCCTGCAGACCCCCAGAACCACCCGGAAGGGTTGTGGGGAAGAGGCCTGTCAGGGACGTACTGCCCGCTTCAGAAGGCGCGCGCATATGCGCATTCGCGATTCACGGACTTTGCACGTCGATGCGCGCATGCGCGCGCATTAGACACGATTTGGCGCCCAACGGCCTATAAAAGACGTTCCAGTGGTACTGTTTATTGCGGTTTGATCTGCTTCTGTTCCCTGTGTTCCTGATTCTGTGCCTGTATCGTGTTCCTGTGTTTGACCCGGCTTCCTGACCTCGCTCCTATCTCCAGTCCTGACCCTGGCTTGTTTGACCCTGCTCAGTTACCTGTCTGATCATCTGTTGTCAAGACCCAGCCTGGACTCTGACTACTCTCTGCCTGCCGTTTATGCTATTTACCTTTATGTGTATGACCTGGCTTGTCTAACTCCGCTGCTCTGCACACCTGCACTTGCTGACCTGCATCCGCGGCCCTGCACACCTGCACCTGCTGCCCTGCATCTGCTGCTCTGCATACCTGCACCTGCTGACCTGCATCCACTGCTCTGCATACCAGCACCTGCTGACCTGCATCCACTGCTCTGCTTCCCGGCACCTGCTGAACTGCATCCGCTGCTCCCGGCTCCAGCTGTTCCAGCTTTTGCTTGGCTTCACTACACCCAACCGAGAGGACCAAGCAGGCACCCTTTCCTCACCACGCTCTTACAACCACTGTCCCCATTCCAGTGGTCTCCGAGCCGGGGTTGTACGGGAGGTCTCCCTCTGCACGTCAGGCTCACACCTAAGGTACGTGACAGTATCAAACCGCCATGTCTGAGCCTGCAAGAGGGACCTCGCCTATGGATGACGTCAGTCAGCACCTCGCAGCCCTCACCCGGGTCGTGAAGTCTCTACAAGGCAGTTACGTTCAAGTGGATAGACAGACGCAAACCCAGGCCATCATCGCAGACCTGCGTTTGGTCCCAACTTCCTCCTCTGAAATGCCACCACCTCCTGAGCCTAGGGTCCCCGTTCCCGAAAAGTTTTCTGGGGATCTAAGCAAATTCCGGGTGTTTCGCAACGCATGTGAACTATAATTTCCTTACTACCTCAGACTTTTTCATTAGGGGTCACCAAAGTAGGGTTTGTTATCGCTCTACTACAGGGGGAACCTCAGGCTTGGGGCCACCATCTGCTGGAAGTTCGCCATGATGCTCTGGACTCTCTGTCATCTTTCCTTGATGCCATGGCTCGACTCTATGATGACCCTCAACGGACTTCCACCGCCGAGGCTGCCCTCCACGCGCTCCAGCAAGGCCGCAGAGCGGTCAAGGACTATGTGACTGATTTCAGCCCCTGGAGCGCGGATGCCCAGTGGAACGATATAGCCCTACGGCACCAGTTCCGTCTCGGTCTCTCTGAAGGGCTGAAAGATGAGTTAGCCCAGGTCGGTTTTCCTAATGCCCTAGAGACTTTAATCACCCTGTCTATCCAGATAGACCGACGACTCCGGGAGCACAGAACATAGAGGGCTACCCAGCAGCTCCGTCCAGCCTGGATGCTACCCCGGGTATCTCCTGCCATTGCCAGTTCAGTTTCAGTTAACTCCTTACCCGTCAATCAGACTTCTGTTACCATTAAGCCGAGACAGCTTGGACTGATGAGACCTTCCCTGTCAGCCGAAGAACGACTTCGCCGGCGACAGAATAATCTTTGTTTATATTGTGGAGAAGAAGGCCATTACGTTTCCTCATGTCCTGCTAAGCTGCGCAAGGTCCCAGCTACCTCTTCTCCAAGTGGTCCACCTCCCTCTGTCAACGCCACCCACCTGGCCCTACCTATCTCGTTCCAATTACCAGGAAGGACAATACCAGTCAACACGATAATTGACTCAGGGGCATGTAATTGTTTCATCGATCTGAACTTTGCAGCACAACAGCACATCCCACTCCAGCCAAAGACCCAGGGACTTTCCATCTTTTTAGCAGACGGGTCCTGTATTAAGTCCGGAGAAGTGACTCAAGAAACCCCTCCTTTGCTTGTAACCACCTCTACAGATCATAAGGAACTATTAAGCCTGAATGCCATTGCATCCCCTCTGTTTCCAGTCATTTTGGGCCTACCCTGGCTTCAGGCCCATAATCCGCAAATCGATTGGGGGTCCGGGAGTATTACCGTATATACTCGAGTATAAGCCGAGTTTTTAAGCACAATTTTTTGTGCTGAAAATGCCCCCCTCGGCTTATACTCGAGTCACCTTTTTGCGCCTGATCTTCCGGACTTTGGGGAGCCGGTACTGGCACACATATAGCCCCACTCTTCCTCTACAAGTGTGCAAAAATTCTTGTCCGGGGGACCTACGGCCGGGGAGCACCGATTTTTCAAAACCGGGCACCCCTTCCATAGACTCCCATGTTAAACAGTAATTTCTCTGGTGACTTTGGTGACTTAAACGTCAGTCTAATCATGGACACAGTGAGGCATGGACACAGTGAGGCAAAGTGAGGCACACCCTAGGCTTATACTCGAGTCAATACGTTTTCCCAGTTTTTGTGGTAAAATTAGGTGCCTCGGCTTATATTCGGGTCGGCTTATACTCAAGTATATACGGTAAGTTTCAGTCGCCTTATTGCCAACACCACTACATGCCTCCATGTCTCAGCACTTCTGGTCCTCTGTTATGCCAGGAAACGGATGTCGGGGGAACGCGCAGCTGTGCCCAAACAATACCATGGATTCCTGGACAATTTCAGCAAACGGGGAGCTGAGACCCTTCCGCCTCATCGTCCATACGATTATCCAATCGAGCTTCTCCCTGGGGTTGAAATTCCCTTTGGATGGATCTTTCCCTTATCTGAACGGGAGCTAGAGGTACTGAAAGAGTATGAACCAGAGAGAGGGGAAGTCCGGCTAGTGGTAGAAACACCCAAAGAATAGAAGCACCTCATCCCGTAGGTATGTATACTGTGGGAGATTAGCTCGTGGGGATCACCTTTTCTCAGAATGAAGGTCAGCGTACAGGCAGTTTCTTTAAAACCTGGCGTATTGCCAGCTTTATTTACAAGTGGTTTGCAATAGTCATACAAAATAAACAAAACAGTAAATCAAATCCTTGCCGTCCGACACTAAACTAAACAGTAACTGCTCTCTATACGGTGAGGGGCTGGTCCCCATCACCCACAAAACACAAGGTGAAGCAAACCTTTCTTTTCCAATCCAACAAACAGAGCTCTTCTGACTCAGGTTCCCCTCTGAGTCTTATGCCGTGTACACACGATCGATTTTCTCGACGGTGAAAACACTGTCGAGAAAATCGACGGGAAAAACGAGGAACGGCTTGGTCCCCTACACACGGCCGGTTTTCATTACATTTTTTCTCTTGGTCGAGAAAAAAGACCGTGTGTAGGCTCCCTGGCAGTGTTTCCCTATGGGAAAACTGCAGCGGAAAAAAATGCTGTGAATCACGACGAGAAATATTAGAGCATGTTCTAATTTTTCTCGTCGTGATTCTTGCCGTTTTTCTCGTCAGGAAAAATGCTGGAAAGCCCACACACGGTCGTTTTTCTCGTCAAAGAGAAAAAATTACATTTTCCCCGACGAGAAAAATGGTCGTGTGTACGCGGCATGAGGCCAGAGCACTGCTGTGTTCTCTTCCTGGTCTTTTAACTTCCACCTGAGTGTGGACTCAGGTGGACCAGAACATCAGGACCGGAACCCAGCCTGCCACAGAGGCTGGAAAAACCAGACCGGATTCCCGTTCAGTCCCTTACAATGGACCAAATGTGAGGTGAAATGTAGCGATTGTCATGTATCTCACCTCGCATACCGTCACGATACGTAGAAACAAGGGGAGGAAAGGGATTTTTGCGGTGCTATAGATATGGTAATGAGAAAACCATACAAAAGGAAGGAATAAAATTTCTATATTTATTGGTGTAATTCAATAAAAAAGCACAAAAAAACACATGACAGTGGTTGCAATTGTTGAACAACAAACAGCTGGATGGTCAATGAGCGAGGGTATCAGCTGGTTAAATATAGTACAAATTTACACGTGACGTCCCGACATGTTTCGCATTATCGCTTCATCAGGGGATATACGGGTACAAAGTAGAGATTGTATGATACCAGCAGGAAGGAGCCTCCCAGGAATGACCACCATCCATTGGAGACGGAGGGTCACCCTCACATTGCAGCATCCGTGCCTATTGAAGCAAAAGGAAAATCTCTTTACTGTGTTTCCAGTCATACTCATCGCATGACTGCATTTTTGGGTACCCTCCACCCCATACGTTTTCTTACCTGATTTTAATTGGGCCTCTATGCGCTCTTTGTGGCTGCACACAGAGCTCCCACTTGTGGGCCTGCGTATGCCCTCTGCTGGATGGTGGTCATTCCTGGGAAGCTCCTTCCTGCTGATATCATACAATCTCTACTTTGTACCCGTATGTCCCCCGATGAAGAGTGCGAAACATGTCGGGACGTCACGTGTAAATTTGTACTGTATTTAACCAGCCGATACCCTCGCTCATTGACCATCCAGCTGTTTGTTGTTCAACAATTGCAACCACTGTCATGTGTTTTTTTGTGCTTTTCTATTGAATTACACCAATAAATATATTGAAATTTTATTCATTCCTTTTGTATGGTTTTCTCATTACCATATTTATAGCACCGCAAAAATCCCTTTCCTCCCCTTGTTTCTACTGAAAGAGTATGTTGACGAAAACCTAAAGAGGGGGTTCATCTGTCCTTCCACTTCTCCAGCAGGGGCGGGAATATTTTTTGTGGAGAAAAAGGACCATTCTCTCCGGCCCTGTGTGGACTACCGGGAATTAAATAAAATTACGGTCAAGAACCGGTACCCTCTGCCCCTGGTACCCAAACTCTTTCAGAGGCTCAGGACCTCTTCTATGTTTTCCAAGCTAGACCTGCGGGGGGCGTACAACCTGGTCCGCATCCACGCAGGGGATGAATGGAAGACTGCTTTTCGGACCAGGTTCGGCCATTACGAATACCTAGTAATGCCCTTTGGCCTATGTAACGCCCCTGCTACTTTTCAGCATCCAGTCCAGGGGTGTCCAAACTTTTTTTTAAAGAGGGCCAGATTTGATGAAGTGAACATGCTTGAGGGCCGACCATTTTGCCTGACATTCTTTGAACCATTAAAAGTCGGTCTAAAGCCTCATACACACGATCGGACTTCAAAAAACATTTCCGTGGATTTTTGTTCGAAGGGCGTTGGCCGTGAACTTGGTATGCATACACACGGCAGGACTTTTTCAGCCAACAAACATGAACATAGTGACGTAATTGATGTACTACGTGGTTTGTCTGCTCTTTAGTGTTACCCTTTGGGCAACTTCTGCTATTGCTGGTTGATCTTTTGCATTGGTTCTGAGCATGCGTGTTTGTACTTTTGGACTTAAGTCCGATGGACTTCTGTACCCATGACAGGACTTTGCTCCATCTGACTTTTGTTGCCGGAAAGTTTGTCTGTTTGCAGAGCAAACATTTGTCCGATGAAAACCGAAAAAGTTTGTCCAATGGAGCGTACACGGTCGGATTTTCTGAAAAACCTGGTCATTTTGACGTTTGTTGTCAAAAAGGCAGATCGTGTGTATGGGGCCTTTCGTGTGTTCGTCCGAGCACTTATACACTGCCCAACAAGAATTCTCTTGCCTTTGTGGCTGTGTGTGGTGAAGAGATGAGGTCGGGCGTGTTATTTGGATATATATATATCTTTTGTGGCCCCAACCAATCCCTGAGCGCCGCTCAGGACTAAGGATGAGTTTGGACGTGTTATTTGGATATACCGTATTTATTGGCGTATAACACGCACCTTAACTTTAGGAGGGAAGTTTCAGGAAAAAAATAACATTTTAAATAAAGAACTGTGAAGTAAAATAAGGGTCAGTGCCCATAAATGCAGCCTAATCAGTGCCCATCTGCAGCCTCACCATTGCCATGAATGCAGCCTCTCCATTGCCATCAGTGCACCCTAATCGATGCCCATCTTTAGCCTCGGAGGGGACAGGGGGCGGGTGGGACGAGCGTCAACAGATTATATACAGGAGAATCTCCTGTTTACACAGCAGCCTCTTTAATACAATGTCCCGCCTCCTATGATAGACAGAAATGTCGTCCAATGGCAGCCCAGGACACAGGACTTCCTATTACAAATGCTGCCGAGTAAACAGGAGATTCTCTTGTATGTAATCTGACGGCACTCGTCCCCCCCTCCCTGTCCCCTCCGAGGCAGCGCCAATAAATACAGCCTAGTCACGCTACCAGTGGTGTTCTAAGGAACAAGAAGCCGGAGCAGTGAAGGAGATCGCTCCAACTGAGCTGAACTGTGGCTATGTGCGCAAACTTTACCTACGGTCACGTGAGTGAGAGTGCTGTCAGAAATATCATTGCCTGATGGTTATGCAGCGCTGAGCAATGATTTTTTCTTCTTTCTTTTATGATTCATCTATGTGTTCAGCTACCGTGTTACTGCTCAAGATAGAATACTGAAAGCTGTCCTGGTTTGTGAACAGCTGAATGAGAGGGATACATCTAGGAGTATCCAACTATTCATCTATAGGACTGCTAAGTGCATGTGTGCTGATCCCACCTGGCTGGTGAGGAGCAGCTTATTAGGACTTGCTCTGGTTAAGGGTGATCAGTGTTTAGCACTGGAGTGCATTTACACATGTTATAGGGGGATTTTTGAGCACCTTTGCACTTGTGTTATTCATTTATATATGGGTTTGTAGTTGCATTGCAGTTTGTGCAGGCAAATATATAGTAAGGTCACTGTTTTACACTTGGAGTTGATTTCACAGCGCACCAATAATTTATTCATTCAATAAATACAGTATATATCTTTTGTGGCCCTGGGGGCGACAAAAGAGATATATATACACAAATTACCAGGGGGGCCACATTAAACCGGAATGGGGGCCGCAATTGGCCCGCGGGCCGGACTTTGGACATGCCTGATCTAGTCAATGAAATTTTTAGGGACTGCCTGGACATTTACGTAATTGTCGATCTAGACAATATTTATATTTTTTCCACTTCAATTGAGCAGCACCAGGAACATGTCAAGAACGTACTCTGTCGACTCCGTCAACATGGACTGTACGCGAAACCAGAAAAGTGCGAATTCGAGCGACAAAGTATTTAGTTCCTCGGCCTGTTAATTTCAACAGAGGAATTCAAGATGGATCCACAAAAGGTTTCAGCTATTCTGGATTGGCCTGCACCTTCAGACAAGAAGGGGGTGCAGCGCTTTGTTGGCTTCGCCAACTTCTACCGGAGGTTCATCAAGGGATTCTCCCCTATTATTTCCCCAATTACGCAGCTGACCAAGCAGAATGTCCGGTTTCATTGGAATCCCAAGGCACGAGCTGCCTTCACAAATTTAAAAGGACTATTCACGTCAGCTCTTATTCTGAGTCACCCTGACCCTGCTCTACCTTATCTACTCGAAATAGATGCCTCAGAGACAGCGGTAGGAGCCGTTATCTCTCAACGCCAGGGTCTCAAGGACTTGATGCACCCAATAGCCTTCTTCTCTCGTAAGCTTACACCGGCCGAGAAGAACTATGACGTGGGGGACCGGGAGCTCCTGGCCATCAAGTCCGCCCTTGAAGTATCTGTTGGAAGGAACGGCGCATCCCATACTCATTTATACAGACCACAAAAACCTGGAGTATTTGAGAGCTGCCAAGCGTCTGAGACCACGCCAGGCACGATGGGCTTTATTCTTCTCTAGGTTTTCATTTCACATTATTAACGGCCGGGCTCAAAGAACACCAAACCAGACACCCTTACCCGCATGTTCGATGATCCAAAAGAAGTGTCAGCTCCAGATACCATAATATCGGAAGGTAACTTTCTACTCCTGCAAACAAATCTAATGCTCGGCTTGAAGCAAACTTCATCAAATATGTCGGGGCCTCCTGGGATTACCCTGTTACCCAAGGATGGGTTACTATGGAAAGACAACAAGATCTTTGTACCCGAAGAAGTCAGTGTAACAGTATTAAATCTGTGCCATGATCATCCCCTAGCCAGCCACTTCGGAATGCATAAAACCCAGGAACTAATTCAAAGCACGTTTTGGTGGCCGGCTCTTGAAAGGAACTGCAGGGAGTATGTAAATTCATGTGCCACCTGTACCCGTAGTAAGACCGCTAAAAGCAAGGCCTGGGGTTTGCTTAGACCCTTACCAGTCCCCGATCAACCCTGGCAAAGGATTGCTATAGACTTCATAGTGGAACTTCCCCCGTCAGAAGGTTGTTCAGCCATTTTTGTAGTGGTCGACCGTTTATCTAAAATGGCCCACTTCGTGCCACTGAAGAGAACACCCTTTTGCCATGGAAACTGCCCAGGTCTTCATAAAAGAGATAGTAAGGATACATGGGGTTCCAACAGACATTATTTCAGACAGAGGGGTGCAGTTCACCTCTCACTTCTGGAAGGCTTTGTGCAAGGTCCTGAAGATCGAACTGTCCATGTCCTCTGCCTATCACCCTCAGACCAATGGGCAAACCGAGAGGACGAAACCAAACACTTGAGCAATATCTCCGATGCTTTACCACCTTTGTTCAAGATGACTGGGTAGCACTACTACCCCTGGCAGAGTTTGCCTTTAATAGTGCCAGTCACTCGGCTACAGGTCAGTCTCCGTTTTTCTCCAACTACGGCTTCCACCCGACCTTCCTACCTGATCTCATTTCTGATTCGACAGTCCCAGCAGTCCAGAGTACCGTTGATTTCCTGACCCGTAACAACAAAATATTACAGGAAGCCTTGACCAAGGCACAGGCAACCAATAAAAGGATGTTTGACAGAAAGAGGAGGGGAATTATGCCTTCAACAAGGTGATTTGATATGGCTGTCTACCACCAACCTTAGGATGACCTGCCCCGCAAGAAAACTGGCACCCAAGGTAATCGTCCCCTTCCTAGTAAAACGGAAATTAAATGAAGTCTCCTATGAACTTTCTTTACCAGATTCATTGAAGGTTCACCCAGTGTTTCACGTGTCACTACTGAAACCTACAGTGCCCTTCCCAAACAGGGGATCAGGACCGCCTGAACCTGTAATGGTTGACGGGAATGAGGAGTTCGAGGTGTAGGCCGTCTTGGACTGTAGAAGAAGGGGGAACCAACTTCAATTCCTTATTAAGTGGAAGGGGTACGGTCTGGAGAATTCCTGGGAACCCCAATGGAACATTCATGCCCAAGAATTGATCCAGACCTTCTTCCGTAGTCACCCCCAGAAGAAAGTTCTCCTAGGAACCTGGAGGGTGCCCTTAAGGGGGGGCACTGTCAGGGACGTACTGCCTGCTTCAGAAGGTGCGCGCCTATGCGCATGCGCGATTCACGGACTTTACACGCCGATTGTGCGCATGCACGCGCATTAGACGCGCTTTGGCGCCCAATGGCCTATAAAAGACGTTCCAGTGGTACTGTTCTTGTGTTTGACCCAGCTTCCTGACCTCACTCCTATCTCCAGTCCTGACCCTGGCTTGTTTGACCCTGCTCAGTTACCTGTCTGATCATCTGTTGCCAAGGCCCAGCCTGGACTCTGACTACTCTCTGCCTGCCGTTTATGCTATTTACCTTGATGTGTATGACCTGGCTTGTCTGACTCCGCTGCTCTGCATACCTGCACCTGCTGACCTGCATCCGCAGCCCTGCACACCTGCGACTGCTGACCTGCATCCGCTGCTCTGCATACCTGCACCTGCTGACCTGCATCCACTGCTCTGCATACCAGCACCTGCTGACCTGCATCCGCTGCTCTGCTTCCCGGCACCTGCTGACCTGCATCCGCTGCTCCCGGCTCCAGCTGTTCCAGCTTTCACTTGGCTTCACTACACCCAGCCGAGAGGACCAAGCAGGCACCCTTTCCTCAATGCGCTCTTACCACTACTGTCCCCATTCCAGTGGTCTCTGAGTTGTACGAGAGGTCTCCCTCTGCACGTCAGGCTCACACCTAAGGTACGTGACAAGGTCCTTGTCCCCATCAACATGGGGACAAGGTGTTTTTGGGGGGGGACCCTAAAACACCCTCCTTATGTTGAGGGCATGTGGCCTGGTACGGTTCAGGAGGGGGGCACTCTCTTGTCCCCCCCTTTTCCTGTGGCCTGCTGGGATAAGGGTCTGGTATGGATTTTGGGGGGACCCCCAAGCCATTTTTTTTATTTGGCGCAGGGTTCCCCTTAATATCCATACCAGACCTGGAGGGCAAGGTATGGATTTTGGAGAGACCCCCACGCAATTTTTTTTTGTAAATTTTGGAGCAGGGTTCCCCATAATACTCATACCAGATCCAAAGGGCCTGGTAATGGACTAGGGGGGACCCATGCTTTTTTTTTAATGATTTATTTCTATATTGCCAGGACCCGACAATACATTACTGCCGCGAGAAGTTTTAAATTATTATTTTTTTCCTTTAGAAATGTCATTTTGCTGTGGCACTGTTCTAAACACGGGAAAGATGCGCTACTTTACAGGCAAACTAAGGCTACCCCAGGCACAATATTTAAAGGAATATTTCATTTTTATTGTTTCACTTTAAGCATTATTAACCACTTCCGGACCGCCGCACGCCGATTTACGTCGGCTGTTTGAAGAGGGATATCTTTGTTTTGGCAGCAGCTAGCTGCCATAGCCGGCGGTCCGGTTTCCAATAATAGTGGTCTCTGCGCCACGAGATCACTTTTATCGGAGGCGAGGGAGGGGCCCCGCTGCTTTCCCATGCCCTCCGTCGCTTACCGGAGCCGTCGGCAGCGGCGCAGGAGATCGGGTCCTCTTGCAGGCTGGGTATGGAGACGAGTGAGGGGAAGATGGCCCCCATCCATCTCCATACCATAGCAGGGCGAAAGCTACTACAAAACGTCACTTCTGCCCATAGCTCTTAAATGGCCTTTTTTCTTTTTGCTTTTTTTCAAATGCCAAAATTTTATTTTTATTTTATTATTGCATTTTAGTGTAAATATGAGATCTGAGTTCTTTAGGAGGACCTGTTTTTCTATTACAAAGGATATTTACATATACAAAATAGCAGCGCCCGCATATGAAAACGGCGTTTAAACCACACATGTGAGGTATCACCGTGATCGGTAGAGCAAGAGCAATAATTTTAGCCCTAGACCTCCTCTGTAACTCAAAACATGCAACCTGTAGAATTTTTTAAACGTTGCCTTTGGAGATTTTTAAGGGTAAAAGTTTGTCGCCATTCTAAGAGCGGACGCAATTTTGAAGCATGACATGTTGGGGTATAAATTTACTTGACGTAACAATATCTTTCACAATATAAAAAAAAATTGGGCTAAATGTACTGTTGACTTATTTTTTAACTCCAAAAAGTGTATTTTTTCCAAAAAAAGTGCGCTTGTAAGACTGCTGCGCAAATACGGTGTGACAAAGTATTGCAACGACCGCCATTTTATTCTCTAGGGAAATAGAAAAAAAATGTATAATGTTTGGGGGTTCTAAGTAATTTTCTAGCAAACAAACCGGTTTCTAACTTGTAAACAACAAATCTCAGAAAGAGGCTCGGTCCTTAACCGCTTGAGGACCGCCGCACGATCATTTACGTTGACAGAATGGCACGGCTGGGCAAATGGTTATACAGGTACGTCCCCTTTAATTTGCCACCGTGTGGTCGCACGGGCTGCCGGCGGTGCGCTCGCGACCCTGTCGTGGGCTCTGTGACTGTGCCCGCGGACTTGATGTCCGCCGGTGTCCGTGATCGGGTCACAGAGCTGAAGAACGGGGAGATGTCAGTGTAAACACAACATCTCCCCGTTCTTCCTAGTGACATGTCACTGATCGAATGCTCCCTCTCATCGGGAGCAGCAATCAGTGACGTGTCACTCGTAGCCATGCCCCCTAACAGTTAGAATCACTCCCTAGGACACACGTAACCCCTTCAGCGCCCCCTACAGGTTAACCCCTTCACTGCCAGAGTAATTTTTACAGTAATCAGTGCATTTTTATAGCACTGATCGCTGTAAAAATGACAATGGTCCCAAAATGGTGTCAAAAGTGTCCGATGTGTCCGCTATAATGTCGCACTCACAATAAAAATCGCTGATCGCCGCCTAGTGTAGCAGCACCCCCTTTTCCCACTTCTCCCTCTTTCTCTCTTTGCGGCTGGCTCGTCTAGGGGTACCAGGGAGAAGAATGGGGGGGGGACGCGCACCACCAGCTCGTGCCCTCTGATGTGTGTTATGCAGAGGCGTGAGCTAAACCTTTTACCTTCGGGTCTGTGTTCCCGTCCGGAGCTTCAGCTTATCTTGTGGAGGATGATTGCCCCTGTCACAGCCAGGGGCACTTAGCTCCCAGTAACTTGAGTTCCACACCAAATAAAGTCCAACACTTATTTATTCTGTTAGAGCAACAAATAATAGGCTGGTTGAACTTGAAGAACAGACAGGTGTGGGAAGGAGAAGGTCCAGGCACAATCAAAGAATTGAAGTTCTCTCCTGTTCCGTATAGTGCAAACAGGCTTGGCGCACAGTCGCTGCCACCGACCGTGAATTTTGTTTCTGCCACAAACTTTGGTGAAAGTAGAGGCCTCTGCCACAGACCTTGAATAGAGGTCTCTGCCACCAACCTGGTTCAGTTGGATCCCCGCCACTGACCACAAGAACATAGAATACCTCCGTTAGGATAAATGGCCCCTGTCAGGGAAAGACATCCATCCGGACGGTCTCCAGAGGCCCACACCGTCACCGGCATTATGCTGTACCAGCTCTTCGGGAGGGTCACATCTCTGGTCCCTTACGCCCTGGATTCGGGCACCCAATTCCGGGGGCACCCTAGGAATACTTCATCCCTCGCGGGACCCAGTGGAAGGTACTGAGCCCCAGGCCTTCTTGCGAAGTACCTCACCCCAGGCTTAAGGTGCCTGGGATGGAACTCGACTCCACGTGCCCAGGCCAAGGGCACCTGGACACGGACGAACGGACAGCAGCCCCCAGGCTGAAGGTGCCTGGTGCTCGGACTCCTCGTGTGCAAGATGTCTGCCCCCTCTATACCCTCTCCCAGCAAGCACAGTGGGTTCCCCGCCCCGCCATACTGCTTCTGCGAGAGGACAAAAAGGGCATGGCCCTACAATGGTGGTTCAACCCCAGCCCAAGGCGACAGCGCCACCCAGGGGCCGCAGGGAACTGGACACCATTGATATCTTCCACGAACAAAAACAACCATAAAACCCTCGTAATTGTTGCATTTGGGCCATGCTACAGCCCAAACACTCCCTCTAAATATTGATACCCGCTACACTAGTAAAAAAAAAAAAATATTAATAAAAATGCCATAAAACTATCCCCTATTTTGTAGAAGCTATAACTTTTGCGCAAACCAATCAATAAACGCTTTTTGCGATTTTTTTTTTTACCAAAAATATGTAGAAGAATATGTATCGGCCTAAACTGAGGAAACAATTTGTTTTTTATATATATATTTTTGGGATATTTATTATAGCAAAAAGTAAAAAATATTGATTTTTTTTTTAAATTGTCGCTCTATTTTTGTTTGTAGCGCAAAAAATAAAAGCTGCAGAGTTGATCAAATACTACCAAAAGAAAGCTCTATTTGTGGGGAAAAAAGGACAATTGTCAGTTAAAGCAACGCAGTGCCGAATCACAAAAAGTGGCCTGGTCTTTGGCCAACCAAATAGTCCGGGGCTTAAGTGGTTAAGTGGTTAAAATCACTGCTCTTGAAAAAACTGCAGTTTTTAAAACTTTTTTTTTTGCATTGATACATGTCCCCTGGGGCAGGACCCAGGTCTCCAAACACTTTTTATGGCAATAACTTGCATATAATGCCGCGTACACACGATCGATTTTCTCGACGGTGAAAACACCGTCGAGAAAATCGACGGGAAAAACGAGGGAACGGCTTGGTTCCCTACACACGGCCGTTTTTCCCGAAATTTTTTTTCTTGGTTGAGAAAAACGACCGTGTGTGGGCTCCGTGGCAGTGTTTCCCTATGGGAAAACTTCAGCGGAAAAAAATGACGGGAATCACGACGAGAAAAATTAGAGCATGTTCTAATTTCTCTCGTCATGATTAATGCCGTTTTTTCCGTCGGGAAAAATGACAAAAAGCCCTCAAATCGCATGTCAAATCTGCGAAATTTGCCGCAAATTGCGGGCAATGGCACCGTCCTAATTGGTGCGACGCCGCATCTGCGGCGCTGCACCAATTTCAAAAAGTCGTTTCTGTACTACTTTTTGCGATTTCAGCCGCGATTTACATTGACATCTGAGTCAGATGTCTCTGTAATCGAGCTGAAATCGGGACTGACAGGCAGGAGTGAAATCGTGCGAGTTCAGCTGAACTCGCACAGCTTCACTCCCGCAGCCCCAGTGTGAACCTGGGCTAAAAGGAAAAGTTGAATGATTTTCCAAACAGGTCTGGACTGCTTTCAGCTGCCACCACCCAAGCATCTGCTGGTCACATCGTCAATATTAAAGTGTAAAACCTGTTTTTAGGTAGAACCATTGATTGGCTGGTTCTAGGGAGAGGCCACAACTGTGTCCACCAGGAAATGGGGTCCTGGAGCAACTTATAGTTATCAAAACACTTTTTTTTTTTCTTTTTATGCTTCTTGATGAAAACTTTTTCATTTTAACAAAACATATATATAGAATATCAGATCAAAAAGGACTAACACCATCCTAATGTCTGAGTAATCACAAAAATATGAAGGAGACATAGCAGCGGAAACAAATACATCTCAAATTATTGTCAGCAAATTGCCATAAAGACGATTGTGGTAAGTCTTGACTTGTCTCTAAAACAAGAGACCAAAGAAGTCTAATAAAACAGAATATAGAAGTAACATAACAATATTGTTATAAACAAAAGTCAAGTGTGACTTGTATATTAAGCAAGAATCACCTCATTCCATAGTACACATGTAAGAAAAGTAGAAGGCATATTGGAATTTAAGGTGGAACCCTGTGAATGCTACAATGCTACAATAGGCACAGGTCTAACTAACATTATAGTAACCTTAATGAGACTAGGGAACAAGGGGCTGATATGGAGATATTAGGCTGTTTACAGAGCACACAGCTAATAAGCACACCCTTCATCCCAATGCAATAATGCTTCTTAAACTAAAATCCACTTTAGCATTCATTCAAGTCAAGAAACATCACCGCACTGTTAGGTTCATCTCAGCATCCCAGCATCATCGGCCCAGTTCTCTCGAACTTTTATTAAAATCCCAGCAGGAAGTGATGTCACAGCATGTGACATCCTCCATAGGAAGTGAGCTCACAGGGTGTGCGCTCCACCCAGCAGATGACCATATAAGGATATGTTAAATACAGCTAATACAATACAATACATGAATACAACAAAAGAACCAATCACAGACATGTATACATTCAAATAGACTAGCAGTGACGTGCACTGCTTCCAATGACGGGAAGCATGCAAAAAATTATGGCTCAATGGGCCACAATTGTCGTATAGTTATGCTATAGTTCTCGTGGACACAGATCTGTCTGCTATGAGTCATTTAATGCCAACACCAAGAAGTGGCCAGTCCCTTGGCGAGGCATAAAACAAACATCCCTAAAAGAGCAAACATCGCTGTGTCCACAGGAAAATTTCCGTGCCACCGGTCTTCCACCAACGTCTGTATGTGCGAATACGCTCACATGAGCGCATTACAGCAAAACCGACACTGGGGGACATCTGACAACATACATTAATAAAATTTTCCACAACAGGGCTAAACCCAGAACCGCTAGCCAGGGGTTCCAAAGCCTAGAAAACATGTTGGGATTACCCCTACGTTTATATATCTGTTGTTCTCTTGCCATGTTTCATGGCAATAGTTTTATGAGCCATAAATAATAACTGTAGGATTGGTACATCAAACCACATGGATAAATCTTTAATTTGCTATTGTATTCTGACAGTTGGTGCTGGTGGTTGTCACAATACTCGAACAGCAGCTGCATCTGATTGGATGCAGCCGTGTTCAGCCAACAATCTTCTGCCCGTTTACTTTGATTTTTAAGTGGAAGGTTGTTGCAATGAGGGTGCCGGCAGAGTCACCCATGAAGTGAATTTAGTTTGGTTGATCAGAAACCAGCTGAAATTCGCATAGTGCAGGCCAACTTTAGGTTAGGTAATATGATTTAAAAAGGTAGTCGGATTTGGATTCTATTAGATTTTGAATCACAACCCTGTGGTTTTTACACATGCCTCTGAAATTAAATTACATTGTTAAAGGAGATGAGTTTGAGGGTGCAGAATGAGAGTTTGAAAGTTGGTTTTATGTTTCTTTGAGCCCAAGTAGCTATATCAGCTATAAGTGCTTCTACTAAATCATTGCAAGAAAGGTTCACTTATTGCCATGCACCACATTCAGTTTATCACCTACAGTCTTCTTAGAACCCTCATTGATTTAGTTATACTAGAATTGAAGGGAAATATTGCGGAGGAGTGCAATCACAAAATAAACAGGTGCAATCTATATAAAGGTTAAATAATTGCATGAAAAAGTCATATGAAAATCAATAGGAACATTGTCAGCAAACCACTTTGCTTTGGCATGAGTTTTCATTTAAATGTCAAAAGAAAGACAAAAACACATTTTCTTTCTCCACACTTTTCATGGTGGCATTTTATAATTTGTTAGTGAAAGAGAAGCTTATGTTGCTCAGTACACTGTACTGACGTATTGTTCCAGAGTTATAAAGAACCTCTGTTCAGGAATCATTTGTGTTTTTACCTCCTCACTCTCTAGTGATAGATTGTTATCTACTGCAGTTTTGAAGCAGATCTAAAAAAAAAAAAATTGTTCATGGTATGTACTGTATTTAAAAAAAAATTATGAAATGTATTTTAAATGCTACTAGTATAAGTATCTGAATTTGTCTTGATATGAGCTTCCTTTAATCGTATACAGCCTCAAGTTTTGAGAGAGGTAGGCAAGGACTAGGAGCCAATCATGCTCTGCCGCAGTACATATGTGTTTATAGGTAACATGTTGATATGAGAAAAAGGGGGGGGGGGGACAGACTAATAATTTATCAATGTGCTGCTTGTTCATCCAATCAGCAGCCTGTGAGGCTGTTCTTGAAACAAGCTATGCTGCCACTGCAAGGCTGATCAAGTAACAGGCTATGCTGCCATGCAGGGGTGACTAAATCAAACATCCAACTAAACAGAATTCTACATCTTTGGTAGTGGAGTTTAGCTGTAAAGTGTAGCTCCACTTTTGTTGAGAAAAAAAACAATCTTCTCTGGGTGATCTATGTACATTGCATGGATTTTGCATTGCATTACGGATTTTCAGAAACTTTGTTGCAAATTTCTTACTTTTTCTGTTCTGAAAAAAATGTAGCTTGTTTCACCATGCTTTTTGCAGACTAATTCTGAATGGGAGGAGCTAAATTCATTACAGTAACCTGGCTAATCATCTCAGGATCGGGATTTAAAATCTCAAATATACAATTATCTACTTCTTTCTTTCAATCGTTTTCATAAAACATTTCACAAAACAAATAAAGTGAAAATTGTGACAGTCATCACTTGTTACAGCATAGTTGTGTGATTACGATTGATTGATTGTAATTCAATGTCAAGAAATCCTGATCCTCAGGAATAAGATTGTCACAAATGGTGAGTTTAGGTGGAAGTGATGATCAGTCATTGGCCAAACTAAGGAGAAAAGAAAGGATAGAAGACCAGAGAAAGTAAAGAAAAAGGAAATAAAGGGAAGTTTGCAGGGTCCCATCTTGGGGTAAGAAAAGGGTGAGATTAGGAGGCAAAACAGGGCTAAAATCAAATGTCTGCAATGAATTCAATCCAGGGGTTTCATATCTGTTCAAAAAGTTTTCTCTTTTTTTAAGTATGCTGTTCAACTTTTCATTTGGTCATTATCCAAGACACCTTTTATTTAACCCTAGAGTAAGAGCTCGTTGGGCTTTTCCAAGCCTTTGCGATAATGAGTTTAGCTGCTAGTAATATAAAAAAAAAAATAGGAATTGAGAGTGCTTTTGAGCCCCCTGGAGTGAGTCATTGAACAGTATGCATCGTGGTGTTCTTGGAACACGAATACCAGTAACCCTATAGATCAGTGTTTCTCAACTCCAGTCCTCAAGGCGCCCCAATAGGTCATGTTTTCAGGATTTCCCTCAGATGAAACAGCTGTGGTAATTACTAAGGCAGTGAAACTGAACAAATCACCTGCGCAAAATAATGGAAAACCTGAAAACACGACCTGTTGGGGCGCCTTGAGGACTGGAGTTGAGAAACACCGCTATAGATGAGGACCAAAGTATCTTATTCCAAAATCTCTGAAGTCTGTGGCATAGCCACAAGGTATGTATCACAGTTCCTAAGAAGTCACAGCCACAGAAACATTGGGGGAAGATGTAGGGTACATTTTGACCAGTCTGATACAAACTAAGTACAATCATGTCAGCACTTTAAGATTAGCCTCTATAGGAGATACAGCACAATGAATGGGATTTTTAACGGTGCAAAAAGACACAATATGTATCGAAAGATTGCATTTTTATTTTTTCATTAAAAATATATAAATTTAGAAAAATTATATATATATATATATATATATATATATATATATATATATATATATATATATATATATGTAGCACTACCCCCGTAGGAGCTGCTGTTTGTTTGATTTGGGTCTACGTCCTGCCTATCAACCCCTGGAAGTGGCTCAAGCCTTCCCTTAGTAGTGATGAGCCGAACACCCCTGGGTTCGGTTCGCACCAGAACCCGCGAACGGACCGAAAGTTCGTACGAACATTAGAACCCTATTAAATACAATGGATGCGAACGTTCGAATTCTAAAGTGCTAATTATAACGACTATTATGCATGTTATTGTCCTAAAAAGGGTTTGGGAACCCGGGTTCTGCACCAGGGGACATGTATCAATGCAAAAAGAAGTTTTAAAAACTGTAGTTTTTCGGGAGCAGTCATTTTAATGATGCATAAAGTGAAAAAAAAAAGTCAAATATTCCTTTAAATATCGTACCTGGGGGGTGTCTAAAGTATGCCTGTGAAGTGCCACATGTTTCCCGTGTTTAGAACTGTCCCTGCACAAAATGACACTTCTAAAGGAAAAAAAAAGCCATTTAAAACTGCTTGCGGCTTTAATGTAATGTCTGGTCCCGGTAATATGGATGAAAATCTTTAAGAAAAATGGCATAGCTACCCCATGACCCCCCCCCCCTACCCCAGCCCATTACCAGCCCCTTTGGGTCTTGTATGGATATTAAGGGGAACACCGCACACAAAATAAAAAAGGCCCTATATACTCTGAACAGCCGTATACAGGCGGTGCATACAAGACAGGGACTGTAGGTTTGTTCTTATGTAGAATGTGTTTGTAATTTTGAACAGGTACATTGTTTAAGTGTAGCTCCAGCCCAAAAATCTATTTTTAAACTTTTTGGAAAACATAGGTAAGGGTTATCACCCCTGTAACATTTGTTTTGCTGTCTGTGCCCCTGTTCAGAACATTTCACCTCACTTTCCGTCCCAATGACAACTGTTTTTGAAATATGGTGTTTTTCTTGAAACAAGGATTGGTGATAAAGCATCAGTACAGAGGAGACACCTTTCTCCCATATTAATTCTTACAGGAGAGAATTTTCCTTCCTAGGGGTAGATTTCCTCTCACTTCCTGTTGTCTTCTTGCGTTTGCAAGTAGGAGTCGTTTGTAAGTTGGATGTTTGAAAGTAGGGACCTGCCGTATATACTCTGCAGAAATAGGCCCCTTAGTTGTTGGTGTTGGCACAACACTGTAAGCACTCACAGTTACTCTTGGTTGGTGCTGGAACGCCCTGCTGTCAACTATTATATCAGGAATTGTAATTACATATAATTGTTGAACAGTGGTAGTAAAAATTGGGCCTTTGATGGTGGTGCTGGTGCCACAACACTGTAAGCCCTGACAGTTACTCTTGGTGGGTGCAGCAATGGGCCCTGCTGTGAATTATTAGATCAAGAATTGTAATTGCATGCCCCTGTTGAACAGGGGCTGAAAAATTGGGCCTTTCGTGGTGGTGGTGGTGGTGGTGGTGTTGCCACAACACTGTAAGCCCTCAGAGTTACTCTTGGTGGGTGCAGGAATGGGCCCTGCTGTGAATTATTAGATCAAGAATTGTAATTACATGCCCCTTTTGAACAGGGGCTGAAAAATTGGGCCTTTCGTGGTGGTGGTGGTGGTGGCGTTGCCACAACACTGTAAGCCCTCAGAGTTACTCTTGGTGGGTGCAGCAATGGGCCCTGCTGTGAATTATTAGATCAAGAATTGTAATTACATGCGCCTGTTGAACAGGGGCTGAAAAATTGGGCCTTAGCCACTGCTGGCACAACACTACAACCCCTCACAGATACTGTACTTGGAGCACAGCAATGAGCCCTGTTGCAAAGTATTGCTTCAAAAATTGTAATGACACGCCCCTGTTAAACTTGGGCTGAAAAATTGGGCCTTAGGCACTGGTGGCACAACACTCCAACCCCTCACAGATACTGTACTTGGAGCACAGCAATGAGCCCTGTTGCAAAGTATTGCTTCAAAAATTGTAATGACACGCCCCTGTTAAACAGGGGCTGAAAAATTGGGCCTTAGGCACTGGTGGCACAACACTCCAACCCCTCACAGATACTGTACTTGGAGCACAGCAATGAGCCCTGTTGCAAAGTATTGCTTCAAAAATTGTAATGACACGCCCCTGTTAAACAGGGGCTGAAAAATTGGGCCTTAGCCACTGGTGGCGGCACCCATAAACAAAAATGATCTTCCAAGCTATCATCATCAATCGTATCATTGAGGACTCGGAGGAGGAGGATAGCCAGTCAACATAACAGCACAGGCACTCAGCATCAGCATCAGTCTTGAAGGGATGTGACATGTTAAAATCAATTAGTCTGTTATATCAGCATCAGGTGTGTGGTAGCTGGTGGTGATCCAAGACTGGTTCATCTTGATGAAAGTCAGTCGATCAACCGAGTCGGTGGACAGGCGCACCCTGTGATCCGTGACAAATCCTCCAGCAGCACTGAATGTGCGTTCCGAAAGAACGCTGGATGCAGGACAGGCCAGTAGCTCAATTGCATACTGTGCAAGCTCTGGCCAGTGATCCATCCTCAAGACCCAGTAAGCCAGAGGATTTTCGGTGGGGAAGGGGTGTCCAAGTCTGACCTTGCCCCTAGATATTCCTGCACCATGTTTATCAGACGCTGGCGATGGTTGCTGGAACCGATCATACTTTGGGGCTGCGGACTAAAGAATTGTCTGAACGCATCGGTCAGACGGTCACCTTCCCCACCGCTCCTTCTTTGACTGGCCGAAGCCTCAGCAACTCGTTGTCCAGGACCAGGAGTTTGTAACCTCCCAGTCTCTGGGAACGCGTTGCACAGACCTTTCTGCAAGGCCTCCCGGAGTTGTCTCATCCTCTGCTCCCTCTGCGACGGTAACATAAGGTCCGCAACCTTACCCTTGTACCGTGGATCAAGGAGAGTGGCCAGCCAGTAATGGTCCCTCTCCTTGATCCGAAGAATACGAGGATCCTTCCGCAGACTTTGCAGGATCAGGGAGGCCATGCAGCGTAGGTTAGCTGAGGCATTCGGTCCGGAGTCCTCTGGGTCACTAAGGACGACATGATCCGCAGCCACCTCCTCCCAGCCACGTACAAGTCCACTGGTTTCTTGGGACTGTAAATCATCCCTAAAAGACTGCTGCTGATGATGCTGAGTGCCAGCCTCCACCTCCATGCTGACACAATCCTCCTCCTCCTCCTCCTCCTCCTCCTCTTCCTGTGCGATGGGTGGGACAGAAGGAACACTGTCTGGGTAAAGGGGGCCTTGAGAGGCAAGGAAGTCCTCCTCTTCCTGCCTCTGTTCTGCCTCAAGTGCCCTGTCCATTATTCCACGCAGCGTGTGCTCCAACAGGTGGACAAGAGGTACAGTGTCACTGATGCATGCACTGTCACTGCTCACCATCCTCGTGGCCTCCTCAAATGGTGCCAGGACAGTGCATGCATCCCTGAGCATGCCCCACTGGCGTGGAGAAAAAAAACCAAGCTCCCCTGACCCTGTCCTGGTGCCGTAGTCGCACAGGTACTCATTGATGGCCCTCTGCTGCGTGTGCAGCCGCTGCAGCATGGCCAACGTTGAGTTCCACCTGGTGGGCATGTCACATATAAGGCGGTTCTTGGGCAGGTTCAACTCCTTTTGCAGCTCAGCCAGGCGAGCACTTATAAGATCTGCGGAAATGCACACAGACTTTCCTGGCCTGCCTCAGGACATCCTGTAAGCCCGGGTACCTGCCCAAGAACCGCTGCACCACCAGGTTAAGGACGTGAGCCACACAGGGCACATGGGTCAGTTGTCCCTGTCGTAGGGCGGAGAGGAGGTTGGTGCCATTGTCGCAAACCACCATTCCTGGCTTAAGCTGGCGTGGCGTCAACCACCTCTCGGCCTGGCCCTGCAGAGCAGACAGGACCTCTGCCCCAGTGTGGCTTCTGTCCCCCAAACACACCAGCGCAAGCACGGCATGGCATCTTTTTGCCTGCGTACTTGCGTAGCCCCTTGAACGGCTACGGAGCACCGCTGGTTCAGAGGACAAAGCACAGGAAGAGGCCATGGAGGAAGAAGAAGAGGAGGGGGTGGAGGAGAGAGGTGTGTCACAACCAGTAGTAGCATTTTGGAGGCGTGGCGGTGGAACAACCTCCAACACTACTGAACCTTGTCCTGCATCCTTCCCAGCTGCCAAAAGAGTGACCCAATGGGCCGTGAAAGAAAGGTAACGTCCCTGTCCATGCCTGCTGGACCATGAGTCAGCGGTAATATGCACCTTACCGCTGACCGCCCTGTCCAGCGAGGCCAAGACATTGCCTTCCACATGCCGGTAGAGAGCCGGAATAGCCTTCCGTGAGAAAAAGTGGCGTTTGGGAACCTGCCACTGAGGAACCGCACATTGCACAAACTCACGGAAGGGGGCCGAGTCTACCAACTGAAAAGGCAGCAGTTGAAGCGCTAGCAATTTAGCCAAGCTAGCATTCAACCGCTGGGCATGTGGATGGCTGGGAGTGAACTTCTTTCGACGGTCCAGCAGCTGGGGCAGGGAAATTTGCCTGCTAGAATCGGACGTCGGTGTACTGCTAGCAGAGTGGCCGCAAGTACTTGGCTGTGACACACCTAATTCTACACCTTCATTCCTCTCAGTGCATGTTTCAGAGAGGACTGAAGTTATAGTGGGGTTGGAGATCCCAGCTGATGCGGTGCAAGGAGAGGTCCGCTTTGTTCTTTGGTGTGGGTCTTTGAGGTAGGCTTGCCAACGAGCTGCATGGCAGGTCAACGTATGTCTGGTCAGGCATGTGGTACCCAAGCGGCTGATGTTTTGGCCACGCGATATACGCTTGAGACATATGTTGCAAACAGCAGCTGTGCGATCTGATGCACTAGCCTCAAAAAAGGCCCACACCAAAGAACTTTTTGAATGACGGGCAGAGGCAGCGCCCTGCACAGGCGGAGCTCTGCGGTGTGATTCCGTCGGTGTACTGCCCTTACGCTGGTCACCAAAGGGCATCCTGCCTCGTTGGAGATGTGCCTCCTCCTCATCCTCCTCCTCCTCCTCTCTCCTATTAGGCACCCACGTGGAGTCAGTGACCTCATCATCCCCTCCCTCCTCATCACTGGAGCCAATCTGGCAGTATGCTGCAGCTGCTGGAACATGACTGCCAGATTGGTGTCCTTCTTGAGCATCCCCTCTGTCTGCTCTCACGCTACTGCCTTCCTGTAGCTGGGTTTCATCATCAGACCCTTCGAAACGCTGGGCATCCTCCTGGAGCATGTACCCAACACTGTGCTCAAACAGTTCGGGGGACTCCTCAGGAGGAGGACATGGTGGGTCTAGGGAAGGAGTGACTGATGATGAGTCTGACATTGATACCAGGGAAGAGGACGCTTTGGCAGCTGCTTTGCCAGTACCCTGAGCCTGGGTGAGAGAGGATGAGGAGGAGGAAGAGGGCTTGGTCATCCACTCTACCAAGTCTTCGGCATGATGTGGCTCAACATGTCCAGCTGCCGAAAAGAAGGACAAGCGTGTCCCATGGCCATGTGCTGATGACAATGCACCGCGTCCACGACCAGCACTGTTGCCCCCAGACACAGAGCCTGCTTGCCCTCTTTTATTGCCTCCTGACTGTCTGCCTCTCCTTGTTTGCCTTCCAGACATTCTAATAGATGGCCTGCAGGGAGATGGGAAATAAGCAATAAGGGCTACCTTCAGGTGTCCTTCTCTGTCCCTTTACTTAAGGATTTCTAAATATGGTTGAGGATGATTGCTTTCGCACACAATAGCACAATGACAATTTCCCTGACTGTCCAAAAAACAAGGATTTCAAAGATGGTTGATGAGGAATGCTTTAGCACAGTATAGCACAAGGAGAATTTCCCTCACTGTCCTTCCCTGTCCCTAGAAACAAGGATTAGCACAGTGAAAGAAACTGACACTCTCCCTACCTATAGTTTTCTGACCCTAGAAAAAATGTTTTTTTAAAGATGGTTGATGATCAATGCTTTAGCACAGTATAGCACAAGGAGAATTTCCCTCACTGTCCTTCCCTGTCCCTAGAAACAAGGATTAGCACAGTGAAAGAAACTGACACTCTCCCTACCTATAGTTTTCTGTCCCTAGAAAAAATGTTTTTTTAAAGATGGTTGATGATCAATGCTTTAGCACAGTATAGCACAAGGAGAATTTCCCTCACTGTCCTTCCCTGTCCCTAGAAACAAGGATTAGCACAGTGAAACACACTGACACTCTCCCTACCTATAGTTTTCTGTCCCTAGAAAAAATGTTTTTTTAAAGATGGTTGATGATCAATGCTTTAGCACAGTATAGCACAAGGAGAATTTCCCTCACTGTCCTTCCCTGTCCCTAGAAACAAGGATTAGCACAGTGAAAGAAACTGACACTCTCCCTACCTATAGTTTTCTGTCCCTAGAAAAAATGTTTTTTTAAAGATGGTTGATGATCAATGCTTTAGCACAGTATAGCACAAGGAGAATTTCCCTCACTGTCCTTCCCTGTCCCTAGAAACAAGGATTAGCACAGTGAAAGAAACTGACACTCTCCCTACCTATAGTTTTCTGTCCCTAGAAAAAATGTTTTTTTAAAGATGGTTGATGATCAATGCTTTAGCACACTATAGCACAAGGAGAATTTCCCTCACTGTCCTTCCCTGTCCCTAGAAACAAGGATTAGCACAGTAAAACACACTGACACTCTCCCTACCTATAGTTTTCTGTCCCTAGAAAAAATGTTTTTTTAAAGATGGTTGATGATCAATGCTTTAGCACAGTATAGCACAAGGAGAATTTCCCTCACTGTCCTTCCCTGTCCCTAGAAACAAGGATTAGCACAGTGAAAGAAACTGACACTCTCCCTACCTATAGTTTTCTGTCCCTAGAAAAAATGTTTTTTTAAAGATGGTTGATGATCAATGCTTTAGCACAGTATAGCACAAGGAGAATTTCCCTCACTGTCCTTCCCTGTCCCTAGAAACAAGGATTAGCACAGTAAAACACACTGACACTCTCCCTACCTATAGTTTTCTGTCCCTAGAAAAAATGTTTTTTTAAAGATGGTTGATGATCAATGCTTTAGCACAGTATAGCACAAGGAGAATTTCCCTCACTGTCCTTCCCTGTCCCTAGAAACAAGGATTAGCACAGTAAAAGAAACTGACACTCTCCCTACCTATAGTTTTCTGTCCCTAGAAAAAATGTTTTTTTAAAGATGGTTGATGATCAATGCTTTAGCACACTATAGCACAAGGAGAATTTCCCTCACTGTCCTTCCCTGTCCCTAGAAACAAGGATTAGCACAGTAAAACACACTGACACTCTCCCTACCTATAGTTTTTTGTCCCTAGAAAAAATGTTTTTTTAAAGATGGTTGATGATCAATGCTTTAGCACACTATAGCACAAGGAGAATTTCCCTCACTGTCCTTCCCTGTCCCTAGAAACAAGGATTAGCACAGTGAAAGAAACTGACACTCTCCCTACCTATAGTTTTCTGTCCCTAGAAAAAATGTTTTTTTAAAGATGGTTGATGATCAATGCTTTAGCACAGTATAGCACAGGAGAATTTCCCTCACTGTCCTTCCCTGTCCCTAGAAACAAGGATTAGCACAGTGAAAGAAACTGACACTCTCCCTACCCATAGTTTTCTGTCCCTAGAAAAAATGTTTTTTTTAAAGATGGTTGATGATCAATGCTTTAGCACAGTATAGCACAAGGAGAATTTCCCTCACTGTCCTTCCCTGTCCCTAGAAACGAGGATTAGCACAGTGAAAGAAACTGACACTCTCCCTACCTATAGTTTTCTGTCCCTAGAAAAAATGTTTTTTTAAAGATGGTTGATGATCAATGCTTTAGCACACTATAGCACAAGGAGAATTTCCCTCACTGTCCTTCCCTGTCCCTAGAAACAAGGATTAGCACAGTAAAACACACTGACACTCTCCCTACCTATAGTTTTCTGTCCCTAGAAAAAATGTTTTTTTAAAGATGGTTGATGATCAATGCTTTAGCACAGTATAGCACAAGGAGAATTTCCCTCACTGTCCTTCCCTGTCCCTAGAAACAAGGATTAGCACAGTAAAACACACTGACACTCTCCCTACCTATAGTTTTCTGTCCCTAGAAAAAATGTTTTTTTAAAGATGGTTGATGATCAATGCTTTAGCACACTATAGCACAAGGAGAATTTCCCTCACTGTCCTTCCCTGTCCCTAGAAACAAGGATTAGCACAGTAAAACACACTGACACTCTCCCTACCTATAGTTTTCTGTCCCTAGAAAAAATGTTTTTTTAAAGATGGTTGATGATCAATGCTTTAGCACAGTATAGCACAAGGAGAATTTCCCTCACTGTCCTTCCCTGTCCCTAGAAACAAGGATTAGCACAGTGAATGAAACTGACACTCTCCCTACCTATAGTTTTCTGTCCCTAGAAAAAATGTTTTTTTAAAGATGGTTGATGATCAATGCTTTAGCACAGTATAGCACAAGGAGAATTTCCCTCACTGTCCTTCCCTGTCCCTAGAAACAAGGATTAGCACAGTGAAAGAAACTGACACTCTCCCTACCTATAGTTTTCTGTCCCTAGAAAAAATGTTTTTTTAAAGATGGTTGATGATCAATGCTTTAGCACACTATAGCACAAGGAGAATTTCCCTCACTGTCCTTCCCTGTCCCTAGAAACAAGGATTAGCACAGTAAAACACACTGACACTCTCCCTACCTATAGTTTTCTGTCCCTAGAAAAAATGTTTTTTTAAAGATGGTTGATGATCAATGCTTTAGCACAGTATAGCACAAGGAGAATTTCCCTCACTGTCCTTCCCTGTCCCTAGAAACAAGGATTAGCACAGTGAAAGAAACTGACACTCTCCCTACCTATAGTTTTCTGTCCCTAGAAAATTTTTTTTTTAAAGATGGTTGATGATCAATGCTTTAGCACACTATAGCACAAGGAGAATTTCCCTCACTGTCCTTCCCTGTCCCTAGAAACAAGGATTAGCACAGTAAAACACACTGACACTCTCCCTACCTATAGTTTTTTGTCCCTAGAAAAAATGTTTTTTTAAAGATGGTTGATGATCAATGCTTTAGCACACTATAGCACAAGGAGAATTTCCCTCACTGTCCTTCCCTGTCCCTAGAAACAAGGATTAGCACAGTGAAAGAAACTGACACTCTCCCTACCTATAGTTTTCTGTCCCTAGAAAAAATGTTTTTTTAAAGATGGTTGATGATCAATGCTTTAGCACAGTATAGCACAGGAGAATATCCCTCACTGTCCTTCCCTGTCCCTAGAAACAAGGATTAGCACAGTGAAAGAAACTGACACTCTCCCTACCTATAGTTTTCTGTCCCTAGAAAAAATGTTTTTTTAAAGATGGTTGATGATCAATGCTTTAGCACAGTATAGCACAAGGAGAATTTCCCTCACTGTCCTTCCCTGTCCCTAGAAACAAGGATTAGCACAGTGAAAGAAACTGACACTCTCCCTACCTATAGTTTTCTGTCCCTAGAAAAAATGTTTTTTTAAAGATGGTTGATGATCAATGCTTTAGCACACTATAGCACAAGGAGAATTTCCCTCACTGTCCTTCCCTGTCCCTAGAAACAAGGATTAGCACAGTAAAACACACTGACACTCTCCCTACCTATAGTTTTCTGTCCCTAGAAAAAATGTTTTTTTAAAGATGGTTGATGATCAATGCTTTAGCACAGTATAGCACAAGGAGAATTTCCCTCACTGTCCTTCCCTGTCCCTAGAAACAAGGATTAGCACAGTAAAACACACTGACACTCTCCCTACCTATAGTTTTCTGTCCCTAGAAAAAATGTTTTTTTAAAGATGGTTGATGATCAATGCTTTAGCACAGTATAGCACAAGGAGAATTTCCCTCACTGTCCTTCCCTGTCCCTAGAAACAAGGATTAGCACAGTGAAAGAAACTGACACTCTCCCTACCTATAGTTTTCTGTCCCTAGAAAAAATGTTTTTTAAAGATGGTTGATGATCAATGCTTTAGCACACTATAGCACAAGGAGAATTTCCCTCACTGTCCTTCCCTGTCCCTAGAAACAAGGATTAGCACAGTGAAAGAAACTGACACTCTCCCTACCTATAGTTTTCTGTCCCTAGAAAAAATGTTTTTTTAAAGATGGTTGATGATCAATGCTTTAGCACAGTATAGCACAAGGAGAATTTCCCTCACTGTCCTTCCCTGTCCCTAGAAACAAGGATTAGCACAGTGAAAGAAACTGACACTCTCCCTACCTATAGTTTTCTGTCCCTAGAAAAAATGTTTTTTTAAAGATGGTTGATGATCAATGCTTTAGCACAGTATAGCACAAGGAGAATTTCCCTCACTGTCCTTCCCTGTCCCTAGAAACAAGGATTAGCACAGTGAAAGAAACTGACACTCTCCCTACCTATAGTTTTCTGTCCCTAGAAAAAATGTTTTTTTAAAGATGGTTGATGATCAATGCTTTAGCACAGTATAGCACAAGGAGAATTTCCCTCACTGTCCTTCCCTGTCCCTAGAAACAAGGATTAGCACAGTGAAACACACTGACACTCTCCCTACCTATAGTTTTCTGTCCCTAGAAAAAATGTTTTTTTAAAGATGGTTGATGATCAATGCTTTAGCACAGTATAGCACAAGGAGAATTTCCCTCACTGTCCTTCCCTGTCCCTAGAAACAAGGATTAGCACAGTGAAAGAAACTGACACTCTCCCTACCTATAGTTTTCTGTCCCTAGAAAAAATGTTTTTTTAAAGATGGTTGATGATCAATGCTTTAGCACACTATAGCACAAGGAGAATTTCCCTCACTGTCCTTCCCTGTCCCTAGAAACAAGGATTAGCACAGTAAAACACACTGACACTCTCCCTACCTATAGTTTTCTGTCCCTAGAAAAAATGTTTTTTTAAAGATGGTTGATGATCAATGCTTTAGCACACTATAGCACAAGGAGAATTTCCCTCACTGTCCTTCCCTGTCCCTAGAAACAAGGATTAGCACAGTAAAACACACTGACACTCTCCCTACCTATAGTTTTCTGTCCCTAGAAAAAATGTTTTTTTAAAGATGGTTGATGATCAATGCTTTAGCACACTATAGCACAAGGAGAATTTCCCTCACTGTCCTTCCCTGTCCCTAGAAACAAGGATTAGCACAGTAAAACACACTGACACTCTCCCTACCTATAGTTTTCTGTCCCTAGAAAAAATGTTTTTTTAAAGATGGTTGATGATCAATGCTTTAGCACAGTATAGCACAAGGAGAATTTCCCTCACTGTCCTTCCCTGTCCCTAGAAACAAGGATTAGCACAGTGAAAGAAACTGACACTCTCCCTACCTATAGTTTTCTGTCCCTAGAAAAAATGTTTTTTTTTAAATGGTTGATGATCAATGCTTTAGCACAGTATAGCACAAGGAGAATTTCCCTCACTGTCCTTCCCTGTCCCTAGAAACAAGGATTAGCACAGTGAAACACACTGACACTCTCCCTACCTATAGTTTTCTGTCCCTAGAAAAAATGTTTTTTTAAAGATGGTTGATGATCAATGCTTTAGCACAGTATAGCACAAGGAGAATTTCCCTCACTGTCCTTCCCTGTCCCTAGAAACAAGGATTAGCACAGTGAAAGAAACTGACACTCTCCCTACCTATAGTTTTCTGTCCCTAGAAAAAATGTTTTTTTAAAGATGGTTGATGATCAATGCTTTAGCACAGTATAGCACAAGGAGAATTTCCCTCACTGTCCTTCCCTGTCCCTAGAAACAAGGATTAGCACAGTAAAACACACTGACACTCTCCCTACCTATAGTTTTCTGTCCCTAGAAAAAATGTTTTTTTAAAGATGGTTGATGATCAATGCTTTAGCACACTATAGCACAAGGAGAATTTCCCTCACTGTCCTTCCCTGTCCCTAGAAACAAGGATTAGCACAGTAAAACACACTGACACTCTCCCTACCTATAGTTTTCTGTCCCTAGAAAAAATGTTTTTTTAAAGATGGTTGATGATCAATGCTTTAGCACAGTATAGCACAAGGAGAATTTCCCTCACTGTCCTTCCCTGTCCCTAGAAACAAGGATTAGCACAGTGAAAGAAACTGACACTCTCCCTACCTATAGTTTTCTGTCCCTAGAAAAAATGTTTTTTTTAAGATGGTTGATGATCAATGCTTTAGCACACTATAGCACAAGGAGAATTTCCCTCACTGTCCTTCCCTGTCCCTAGAAACAAGGATTAGCACAGTGAAAGAAACTGACACTCTCCCTACCTATAGTTTTCTGTCCCTAGAAAAATGTTTTTTTAAAGATGGTTGATGATCAATGCTTTAGCACACTATAGCACAAGGAGAATTTCCCTCACTGTCCTTCCCTGTCCCTAGAAACAAGGATTAGCACAGTAAAACACACTGACACTCTCCCTACCTATAGTTTTCTGTCCCTAGAAAAAATGTTTTTTTAAAGATGGTTGATGATCAATGCTTTAGCACAGTATAGCACAAGGAGAATTTCCCTCACTGTCCTTCCCTGTCCCTAGAAACAAGGATTAGCACAGTGAAAGAAACTGACACTCTCCCTACCTATAGTTTTCTGTCCCTAGAAAAAATGTTTTTTTTAAGATGGTTGATGATCAATGCTTTAGCACACTAAAGCACAAGGAGAATTTCCCTCACTGTCCTTCCCTGTCCCTAGAAACAAGGATTAGCACAGTGAAAGAAACTGACACTCTCCCTACCTATAGTTTTCTGTCCCTAGAAAAATGTTTTTTTAAAGATGGTTGATGATCAATGCTTTAGCACACTATAGCACAAGGAGAATTTCCCTCACTGTCCTTCCCTGTCCCTAGAAACAAGGATTAGCACAGTAAAACACACTGACACTCTCCCTACCTATAGTTTTCTGTCCCTAGAAAAAATGTTTTTTTAAAGATGGTTGATGATCAATGCTTTAGCACAGTATAGCACAGGAGAATTTCCCTCACTGTCCTTCCCTGTCCCTAGAAACAAGGATTAGCACAGTGAAAGAAACTGACACTCTCCCTACCTATAGTTTTCTGTCCCTAGAAAAAATGTTTTTTTAAAGATGGTTGATGATCAATGCTTTAGCACACTATAGCACAAGGAGAATTTCCCTCACTGTCCTTCCCTGTCCCTAGAAACAAGGATTAGCACAGTAAAACACACTGACACTCTCCCTACCTATAGTTTTCTGTCCCTAGAAAAAATGTTTTTTTAAAGATGGTTGATGATCAATGCTTTAGCACAGTATAGCACAAGGAGAATTTCCCTCACTGTCCTTCCCTGTCCCTAGAAACAAGGATTAGCACAGTAAAACACACTGACACTCTCCCTACCTATAGTTTTCTGTCCCTAGAAAAAATGTTTTTTTAAAGATGGTTGATGATCAATGCTTTAGCACAGTATAGCACAAGGAGAATTTCCCTCACTGTCCTTCCCTGTCCCTAGAAACAAGGATTAGCACAGTGAAAGAAACTGACACTCTCCCTACCTATAGTTTTCTGTCCCTAGAAAAAATGTTTTTTTAAAGATGGTTGATGATCAATGCTTTAGCACAGTATAGCACAAGGAGAATTTCCCTCACTGTCCTTCCCTGTCCCTAGAAACAAGGATTAGCACAGTGAAAGAAACTGACACTCTCCCTACCTATAGTTTTCTGTCCCTAGAAAAAATGTTTTTTTAAAGATGGTTGATGATCAATGCTTTAGCACAGTATAGCACAAGGAGAATTTCCCTCACTGTCCTTCCCTGTCCCTAGAAACAAGGATTAGCACAGTGAAACACACTGACACTCTCCCTACCTATAGTTTTCTGTCCCTAGAAAAAATGTTTTTTTAAAGATGGTTGATGATCAATGCTTTAGCACAGTATAGCACAAGGAGAATTTCCCTCACTGTCCTTCCCTGTCCCTAGAAACAAGGATTAGCACAGTAAAACACACTGACACTCTCCCTACCTATAGTTTTCTGTCCCTAGAAAAAATGTTTTTTTAAAGATGGTTGATGATCAATGCTTTAGCACACTATAGCACAAGGAGAATTTCCCTCACTGTCCTTCCCTGTCCCTAGAAACAAGGATTAGCACAGTAAAACACACTGACACTCTCCCTACCTATAGTTTTCTGTCCCTAGAAAAAATGTTTTTTTAAAGATGGTTGATGATCAATGCTTTAGCACACTATAGCACAAGGAGAATTTCCCTCACTGTCCTTCCCTGTCCCTAGAAACAAGGATTAGCACAGTAAAACACACTGACACTCTCCCTACCTATAGTTTTCTGTCCCTAGAAAAAATGTTTTTTTAAAGATGGTTGATGATCAATGCTTTAGCACACTATAGCACAAGGAGAATTTCCCTCACTGTCCTTCCCTGTCCCTAGAAACAAGGATTAGCACAGTAAAACACACTGACACTCTCCCTACCTATAGTTTTCTGTCCCTAGAAAAAATGTTTTTTTAAAGATGGTTGATGATCAATGCTTTAGCACAGTATAGCACAAGGAGAATTTCCCTCACTGTCCTTCCCTGTCCCTAGAAACAAGGATTAGCACAGTGAAAGAAACTGACACTCTCCCTACCTATAGTTTTCTGTCCCTAGAAAAAATGTTTTTTTAAAGATGGTTGATGATCAATGCTTTAGCACAGTATAGCACAAGGAGAATTTCCCTCACTGTCCTTCCCTGTCCCTAGAAACAAGGATTAGCACAGTGAAACACACTGACACTCTCCCTACCTATAGTTTTCTGTCCCTAGAAAAAATGTTTTTTTAAAGATGGTTGATGATCAATGCTTTAGCACAGTATAGCACAAGGAGAATTTCCCTCACTGTCCTTCCCTGTCCCTAGAAACAAGGATTAGCACAGTGAAAGAAACTGACACTCTCCCTACCTATAGTTTTCTGTCCCTAGAAAAAATGTTTTTTTAAAGATGGTTGATGATCAATGCTTTAGCACAGTATAGCACAAGGAGAATTTCCCTCACTGTCCTTCCCTGTCCCTAGAAACAAGGATTAGCACAGTAAAACACACTGACACTCTCCCTACCTATAGTTTTCTGTCCCTAGAAAAAAAGTTTTTTTAAAGATGGTTGATGATCAATGCTTTAGCACACTATAGCACAAGGAGAATTTCCCTCACTGTCCTTCCCTGTCCCTAGAAACAAGGATTAGCACAGTAAAACACACTGACACTCTCCCTACCTATAGTTTTCTGTCCCTAGAAAAAATGTTTTTTTAAAGATGGTTGATGATCAATGCTTTAGCACAGTATAGCACAAGGAGAATTTCCCTCACTGTCCTTCCCTGTCCCTAGAAACAAGGATTAGCACAGTGAAAGAAACTGACACTCTCCCTACCTATAGTTTTCTGTCCCTAGAAAAAATGTTTTTTTTAACATGGTTGATGATCAATGCTTTAGCACAGTATAGCACAAGGAGAATTTCCCTCACTGTCCTTCCCTGTCCCTAGAAACAAGGATTAGCACAGTGAAAGAAACTGACACTCTCCCTACCTATAGTTTTCTGTCCCTAGAAAAAATGTTTTTTTAAAGATGGTTGATGATCAATGCTTTAGCACAGTATAGCACAAGGAGAATTTCCCTCACTGTCCTTCCCTGTCCCTAGAAACAAGGATTAGCACAGTGAAACACACTGACACTCTCCCTACCTATAGTTTTCTGTCCCTAGAAAAAATGTTTTTTTAAAGATGGTTGATAATCAATGCTTTAGCACAGTATAGCACAAGGAGAATTTCCCTCACTGTCCTTCCCTGTCCCTAGAAACAAGGATTAGCACAGTGAAAGAAACTGACACTCTCCCTACCTATAGTTTTCTGTCCCTAGAAAAAATGTTTTTTTAAAGATGGTTGATGATCAATGCTTTAGCACACTATAGCACAAGGAGAATTTCCCTCACTGTCCTTCCCTGTCCCTAGAAACAAGGATTAGCACAGTAAAACACACTGACACTCTCCCTACCTATAGTTTTCTGTCCCTAGAAAAAATGTTTTTTTAAAGATGGTTGATGATCAATGCTTTAGCACACTATAGCACAAGGAGAATTTCCCTCACTGTCCTTCCCTGTCCCTAGAAACAAGGATTAGCACAGTAAAACACACTGACACTCTCCCTACCTATAGTTTTCTATCCCTAGAAAAAATGTTTTTTTAAAGATGGTTGATGATCAATGCTTTAGCACACTATAGCACAAGGAGAATTTCCCTCACTGTCCTTCCCTGTCCCTAGAAACAAGGATTAGCACAGTAAAACACACTGACACTCTCCCTACCTATAGTTTTCTGTCCCTAGAAAAAATGTTTTTTTAAAGATGGTTGATGATCAATGCTTTAGCACACTATAGCACAAGGAGAATTTCCCTCACTGTCCTTTCCTGTCCCTAGAAACAAGGATTAGCACAGTAAAACACACTGACACTCTCCCTACCTATAGTTTTCTGTCCCTAGAAAAAATGTTTTTTTAAAGATGGTTGATGATCAATGCTTTAGCACAGTATAGCACAAGGAGAATTTCCCTCACTGTCCTTCCCTGTCCCTAGAAACAAGGATTAGCACAGTGAAAGAAACTGACACTCTCCCTACCTATAGTTTTCTGTCCCTAGAAAAAATGTTTTTTTAAAGATGGTTGATGATCAATGCTTTAGCACACTATAGCACAAGGAGAATTTCCCTCACTGTCCTTCCCTGTCCCTAGAAACAAGGATTAGCACAGTAAAACACACTGACACTCTCCCTACCTATAGTTTTCTGTCCCTAGAAAAAATGTTTTTTTAAAGATGGTTGATGATCAATGCTTTAGCACAGTATAGCACAAGGAGAATTTCCCTCACTGTCCTTCCCTGTCCCTAGAAACAAGGATTAGCACAGTGAAAGAAACTGACACTCTCCCTACCTATAGTTTTCTGTCCCTAGAAAAAATGTTTTTTTAAAGATGGTTGATGATCAATGCTTTAGCACACTATAGCACAAGGAGAATTTCCCTCACTGTCCTTCCCTGTCCCTAGAAACAAGGATTAGCACAGTAAAACACACTGACACTCTCCCTACCTATAGTTTTCTGTCCCTAGAAAAAATGTTTTTTTAAAGATGGTTGATGATCAATGCTTTAGCACAGTATAGCACAAGGAGAATTTCCCTCACTGTCCTTCCCTGTCCCTAGAAACAAGGATTAGCACAGTAAAACACACTGACACTCTCCCTACCTATAGTTTTCTGTCCCTAGATAAAATGTTTTTTTAAAGATGGTTGATGATCAATGCTTTAGCACAGTATAGCACAAGGAGAATTTCCCTCACTGTCCTTCCCTGTCCCTAGAAACAAGGATTAGCACAGTGAATGAAACTGACACTCTCCCTACCTATAGTTTTCTGTCCCTAGAAAAAATGTTTTTTTAAAGATGGTTGATGATCAATGCTTTAGCACAGTATAGCACAAGGAGAATTTCCCTCACTGTCCTTCCCTGTCCCTAGAAACAAGGATTAGCACAGTGAAAGAAACTGACACTCTCCCTACCTATAGTTTTCTGTCCCTAGAAAAAATGTTTTTTTAAAGATGGTTGATGATCAATGCTTTAGCACACTATAGCACAAGGAGAATTTCCCTCACTGTCCTTCCCTGTCCCTAGAAACAAGGATTAGCACAGTAAAACACACTGACACTCTCCCTACCTATAGTTTTCTGTCCCTAGAAAAAATGTTTTTTTAAAGATGGTTGATGATCAATGCTTTAGCACAGTATAGCACAAGGAGAATTTCCCTCACTGTCCTTCCCTGTCCCTAGAAACAAGGATTAGCACAGTGAAAGAAACTGACACTCTCCCTACCTATAGTTTTCTGTCCCTAGAAAAAATGTTTTTTTAAAGATGGTTGGTGATCAATGCTTTAGCACACTATAGCACAAGGAGAATTTCCCTCACTGTCCTTCCCTGTCCCTAGAAACAAGGATTAGCACAGTAAAACACACTGACACTCTCCCTACCTATAGTTTTTTGTCCCTAGAAAAAATGTTTTTTTAAAGATGGTTGATGATCAATGCTTTAGCACACTATAGCACAAGGAGAATTTCCCTCACTGTCCTTCCCTGTCCCTAGAAACAAGGATTAGCACAGTGAAAGAAACTGACACTCTCCCTACCTATAGTTTTCTGTCCCTAGAAAAAATGTTTTTTTAAAGATGGTTGATGATCAATGCTTTAGCACACTATAGCACAAGGAGAATTTCCCTCACTGTCCTTCCCTGTCCCTAGAAACAAGGATTAGCACAGTGAAAGAAACTGACACTCTCCCTACCTATAGTTTTCTGTCCCTAGAAAAAATGTTTTTTTAAAGATGGTTGATGATCAATGCTTTAGCACAGTATAGCACAAGGAGAATTTCCCTCACTGTCCTTCCCTGTCCCTAGAAACAAGGATTAGCACAGTGAAAGAAACTGACACTCTCCCTACCTATAGTTTTCTGTCCCTAGAAAAAATGTTTTTTTAAAGATGGTTGATGATCAATGCTTTAGCACAGTATAGCACAAGGAGAATTTCCCTCACTGTCCTTCCCTGTCCCTAGAAACAAGGATTAGCACAGTGAAAGAAACTGACACTCTCCCTACCTATAGTTTTCTGTCCCTAGAAAAAATGTTTTTTTAAAGATGGTTGATGATCAATGCTTTAGCACAGTATAGCACAAGGAGAATTTCCCTCACTGTCCTTCCGTCCCTAGAAACAAGGATTAGCACAGTGAAACACACTGACACTCTCCCTACCTATAGTTTTCTGTCCCTAGAAAAAATGTTTTTTTAAAGATGGTTGATGATCAATGCTTTAGCACAGTATAGCACAAGGAGAATTTCCCTCACTGTCCTTCCCTGTCCCTAGAAACAAGGATTAGCACAGTGAAAGAAACTGACACTCTCCCTACCTATAGTTTTCTGTCCCTAGAAAAAATGTTTTTTTAAAGATGGTTGATGATCAATGCTTTAGCACACTATAGCACAAGGAGAATTTCCCTCACTGTCCTTCCCTGTCCCTAGAAACAAGGATTAGCACAGTAAAACACACTGACACTCTCCCTACCTATAGTTTTCTGTCCCTAGAAAAAATGTTTTTTTAAAGATGGTTGATGATCAATGCTTTAGCACACTATAGCACAAGGAGAATTTCCCTCACTGTCCTTCCCTGTCCCTAGAAACAAGGATTAGCACAGTAAAACACACTGACACTCTCCCTACCTATAGTTTTCTGTCCCTAGAAAAAATGTTTTTTTAAAGATGGTTGATGATCAATGCTTTAGCACACTATAGCACAAGGAGAATTTCCCTCACTGTCCTTCCCTGTCCCTAGAAACAAGGATTAGCACAGTAAAACACACTGACACTCTCCCTACCTATAGTTTTCTGTCCCTAGAAAAAATGTTTTTTTAAAGATGGTTGATGATCAATGCTTTAGCACAGTATAGCACAAGGAGAATTTCCCTCACTGTCCTTCCCTGTCCCTAGAAACAAGGATTAGCACAGTGAAAGAAACTGACACTCTCCCTACCTATAGTTTTCTGTCCCTAGAAAAAATGTTTTTTTAAAGATGGTTGATGATCAATGCTTTAGCACAGTATAGCACAAGGAGAATTTCCCTCACTGTCCTTCCCTGTCCCTAGAAACAAGGATTAGCACAGTGAAACACACTGACACTCTCCCTACCTATAGTTTTCTGTCCCTAGAAAAAATGTTTTTTTAAAGATGGTTGATGATCAATGCTTTAGCACAGTATAGCACAAGGAGAATTTCCCTCACTGTCCTTCCCTGTCCCTAGAAACAAGGATTAGCACAGTGAAAGAAACTGACACTCTCCCTACCTATAGTTTTCTGTTCCTAGAAAAAATGTTTTTTTAAAGATGGTTGATGATCAATGCTTTAGCACAGTATAGCACAAGGAGAATTTCCCTCACTGTCCTTCCCTGTCCCTAGAAACAAGGATTAGCACAGTAAAACACACTGACACTCTCCCTACCTATAGTTTTCTGTCCCTAGAAAAAATGTTTTTTTAAAGATGGTTGATGATCAATGCTTTAGCACACTATAGCACAAGGAGAATTTCCCTCACTGTCCTTCCCTGTCCCTAGAAACAAGGATTAGCACAGTAAAACACACTGACACTCTCCCTACCTATAGTTTTCTGTCCCTAGAAAAAATGTTTTTTTAAAGATGGTTGATGATCAATGCTTTAGCACAGTATAGCACAAGGAGAATTTCCCTCACTGTCCTTCCCTGTCCCTAGAAACAAGGATTAGCACAGTGAAAGAAACTGACACTCTCCCTACCTATAGTTTTCTGTCCCTAGAAAAAATGTTTTTTTTAAGATGGTTGATGATCAATGCTTTAGCACACTATAGCACAAGGAGAATTTCCCTCACTGTCCTTCCCTGTCCCTAGAAACAAGGATTAGCACAGTGAAAGAAACTGACACTCTCCCTACCTATAGTTTTCTGTCCCTAGAAAAAATGTTTTTTTAAAGATGGTTGATGATCAATGCTTTAGCACAGTATAGCACAAGGAGAATTTCCCTCACTGTCCTTCCCTGTCCCTAGAAACAAGGATTAGCACAGTGAAACACACTGACACTCTCCCTACCTATAGTTTTCTGTCCCTAGAAAAAATGTTTTTTTAAAGATGGTTGATGATCAATGCTTTAGCACAGTATAGCACAAGGAGAATTTCCCTCACTGTCCTTCCCTGTCCCTAGAAACAAGGATTAGCACAGTGAAAGAAACTGACACTCTCCCTACCTATAGTTTTCTGTCCCTAGAAAAATGTTTTTTTAAAGATGGTTGATGATCAATGCTTTAGCACACTATAGCACAAGGAGAATTTCCCTCACTGTCCTTCCCTGTCCCTAGAAACAAGGATTAGCACAGTAAAACACACTGACACTCTCCCTACCTATAGTTTTCTGTCCCTAGAAAAAATGTTTTTTTAAAGATGGTTGATGATCAATGCTTTAGCACAGTATAGCACAGGAGAATTTCCCTCACTGTCCTTCCCTGTCCCTAGAAACAAGGATTAGCACAGTGAAAGAAACTGACACTCTCCCTACCTATAGTTTTCTGTCCCTAGAAAAAATGTTTTTTTAAAGATGGTTGATGATCAATGCTTTAGCACAGTATAGCACAAGGAGAATTTCCCTCACTGTCCTTCCCTGTCCCTAGAAACAAGGATTAGCACAGTGAAAGAAACTGACACTCTCCCTACCTATAGTTTTCTGTCCCTAGAAAAAATGTTTTTTTAAAGATGGTTGATGATCAATGCTTTAGCACACTATAGCACAAGGAGAATTTCCCTCACTGTCCTTCCCTGTCCCTAGAAACAAGGATTAGCACAGTAAAACACACTGACACTCTCCCTACCTATAGTTTTCTGTCCCTAGAAAAAATGTTTTTTTAAAGATGGTTGATGATCAATGCTTTAGCACAGTATAGCACAAGGAGAATTTCCCTCACTGTCCTTCCCTGTCCCTAGAAACAAGGATTAGCACAGTAAAACACACTGACACTCTCCCTACCTATAGTTTTCTGTCCCTAGAAAAAATGTTTTTTTAAAGATGGTTGATGATCAATGCTTTAGCACAGTATAGCACAAGGAGAATTTCCCTCACTGTCCTTCCCTGTCCCTAGAAACAAGGATTAGCACAGTGAAAGAAACTGACACTCTCCCTACCTATAGTTTTCTGTCCCTAGAAAAAATGTTTTTTTAAAGATGGTTGATGATCAATGCTTTAGCACACTATAGCACAAGGAGAATTTCCCTCACTGTCCTTCCCTGTCCCTAGAAACAAGGATTAGCACAGTGAAAGAAACTGACACTCTCCCTACCTATAGTTTTCTGTCCCTAGAAAAAATGTTTTTTTAAAGATGGTTGATGATCAATGCTTTAGCATAGTATAGCACAAGGAGAATTTCCCTCACTGTCCTTCCCTGTCCCTAGAAACAAGGATTAGCACAGTGAAAGAAACTGACACTCTCCCTACCTATAGTTTTCTGTCCCTAGAAAAAATGTTTTTTTAAAGATGGTTGATGATCAATGCTTTAGCACAGTATAGCACAAGGAGAATTTCCCTCACTGTCCTTCCCTGTCCCTAGAAACAAGGATTAGCACAGTGAAAGAAACTGACACTCTCCCTACCTATAGTTTTCTGTCCCTAGAAAAAATGTTTTTTTAAAGATGGTTGATGATCAATGCTTTAGCACAGTATAGCACAAGGAGAATTTCCCTCACTGTCCTTCCCTGTCCCTAGAAACAAGGATTAGCACAGTGAAACACACTGACACTCTCCCTACCTATAGTTTTCTGTCCCTAGAAAAAATGTTTTTTTAAAGATGGTTGATGATCAATGCTTTAGCACAGTATAGCACAAGGAGAATTTCCCTCACTGTCCTTCCCTGTCCCTAGAAACAAGGATTAGCACAGTGAAAGAAACTGACACTCTCCCTACCTATAGTTTTCTGTCCCTAGAAAAAATGTTTTTTTAAAGATGGTTGATGATCAATGCTTTAGCACACTATAGCACAAGGAGAATTTCCCTCACTGTCCTTCCCTGTCCCTAGAAACAAGGATTAGCACAGTAAAACACACTGACACTCTCCCTACCTATAGTTTTTCTGTCCCTAGAAAAATGTTTTTTTAAAGATGGTTGATGATCAATGCTTTAGCACACTATAGCACAAGGAGAATTTCCCTCACTGTCCTTCCCTGTCCCTAGAAACAAGGATTAGCACAGTAAAACACACTGACACTCTCCCTACCTATAGTTTTCTGTCCCTAGAAAAAATGTTTTTTTAAAGATGGTTGATGATCAATGCTTTAGCACACTATAGCACAAGGAGAATTTCCCTCACTGTCCTTCCCTGTCCCTAGAAACAAGGATTAGCACAGTAAAACACACTGACACTCTCCCTACCTATAGTTTTCTGTCCCTAGAAAAAATGTTTTTTTAAAGATGGTTGATGATCAATGCTTTAGCACAGTATAGCACAAGGAGAATTTCCCTCACTGTCCTTCCCTGTCCCTAGAAACAAGGATTAGCACAGTGAAAGAAACTGACACTCTCCCTACCTATAGTTTTCTGTCCCTAGAAAAAATGTTTTTTTAAAGATGGTTGATGATCAATGCTTTAGCACAGTATAGCACAAGGAGAATTTCCCTCACTGTCCTTCCCTGTCCCTAGAAACAAGGATTAGCACAGTGAAAACACACTGACACTCTCCCTACCTATAGTTTTCTGTCCCTAGAAAAAATGTTTTTTTAAAGATGGTTGATGATCAATGCTTTAGCACAGTATAGCACAAGGAGAATTTCCCTCACTGTCCTTCCCTGTCCCTAGAACAAGGATTAGCACAGTGAAAGAAACTGACACTCTCCCTACCTATAGTTTTCTGTCCCTAGAAAAAATGTTTTTTTAAAGATGGTTGATGATCAATGCTTTAGCCCAGTATAGCACAAGGAGAATTTCCTCACTGTCCTTCCCTGTCCCTAGAAACAAGGATTAGCACAGTAAAACACACACTGACACTCTCCCTACCTATAGTTTTCTGTCCCTAGAAAAAATGTTTTTTTAAAGATGGTTGATGATCAATGCTTTAGCACACTATAGCACAAGGAGAATTTCCCTCACTGTCCTTCCCTGTCCCTAGAAACAAGGATTAGCACAGTAAAACACACTGACACTCTCCCTACCTATAGTTTTCTGTCCCTAGAAAAAATGTTTTTTTAAAGATGGTTGATGATCAATGCTTTAGCACAGTATAGCACAAGGAGAATTTCCCTCACTGTCCTTCCCTGTCCCTAGAAACAAGGATTAGCACAGTGAAAGAAACTGACACTCTCCCTACCTATAGTTTTCTGTCCCTAGAAAAAATGTTTTTTTTAACATGGTTGATGATCAATGCTTTAGCACAGTATAGCACAAGGAGAATTTCCCTCACTGTCCTTCCCTGTCCCTAGAAACAAGGATTAGCACAGTGAAAGAAACTGACACTCTCCCTACCTATAGTTTTCTGTCCCTAGAAAAAATGTTTTTTTAAAGATGGTTGATGATCAATGCTTTAGCACAGTATAGCACAAGGAGAATTTCCCTCACTGTCCTTCCCTGTCCCTAGAAACAAGGATTAGCACAGTGAAACACACTGACACTCTCCCTACCTATAGTTTTCTGTCCCTAGAAAAAATGTTTTTTTAAAGATGGTTGATGATCAATGCTTTAGCACAGTATAGCACAAGGAGAATTTCCCTCACTGTCCTTCCCTGTCCCTAGAAACAAGGATTAGCACAGTGAAAGAAACTGACACTCTCCCTACCTATAGTTTTCTGTCCCTAGAAAAAATGTTTTTTTAAAGATGGTTGATGATCAATGCTTTAGCACACTATAGCACAAGGAGAATTTCCCTCACTGTCCTTCCCTGTCCCTAGAAACAAGGATTAGCACAGTAAAACACACTGACACTCTCCCTACCTATAGTTTTCTGTCCCTAGAAAAAATGTTTTTTTAAAGATGGTTGATGATCAATGCTTTAGCACACTATAGCACAAGGAGAATTTCCCTCACTGTCCTTCCCTGTCCCTAGAAACAAGGATTAGCACAGTAAAACACACTGACACTCTCCCTACCTATAGTTTTCTATCCCTAGAAAAAATGTTTTTTTAAAGATGGTTGATGATCAATGCTTTAGCACACTATAGCACAAGGAGAATTTCCCTCACTGTCCTTCCCTGTCCCTAGAAACAAGGATTAGCACAGTAAAACACACTGACACTCTCCCTACCTATAGTTTTCTGTCCCTAGAAAAAATGTTTTTTTAAAGATGGTTGATGATCAATGCTTTAGCACACTATAGCACAAGGAGAATTTCCCTCACTGTCCTTTCCTGTCCCTAGAAACAAGGATTAGCACAGTAAAACACACTGACACTCTCCCTACCTATAGTTTTCTGTCCCTAGAAAAAAT